>OY728157.1:1875963162-1877225910 GCA_963277665.1 Viscum album | reverse complement strand
AGTTGATTTGGAGTGTTTGGAGATGAGTTGAGGTGAATTGAATAAGTTCTATGTTTTATTAAAGATATCGATAAATTATATTTGGAAGATAAAAGTTGGATAAGTCTTGAAAATTTCAGGACTACTTATGGGAATCTCATAAAACCTATAGTGTTTTTTATGTCTTATTGTGATTTCATAAACTATGGTGGTAGATGTGTGATAATAGTAGATCCAGAGAAAAGACATTCAATTGTAGTTTGTTATTTCAAGAAATGCATGGAGCTAGGATATACAGGTAGAAACTAACAAAATATTTACCCAAGAAATGCATAGAGTTATCGACCCCTGCACACCTTTCCCCCCCCCCACCCCCATGCCCCCCCACCCCCCATGCCCCCTGCCCCCTTCACACCCTTCCACCCATACCCCTTCACCCCCTGCCCCCATCCCCCTTCCCCCTATCCCCCCACACCCCCCTGCCCCCCACCCCCTCCACTTTCACCCCCCTACCCCCACCCCCCCTTCACCCCCCACTACCCCCACCCCTTCACCCCCAACTTCCCCCACTTTCACCACCACTGCCCCCCACCCCTTCACACCAAATCCCTTGAACCACCCGCTTTCACCACCACTGCCCCCCTGCACACATCCCCCCACCTACCCCCACTTCCACCCCACCTGCCCCCCACTTGCACACTCCCCCTCACCCCCCACTGCCCCCCCACCCCTGCCCCCCCCCCCCCCCCACACACACCCCCTGCCCCCCACTGTCCACCCACACTTGCACCCCCACCTGCACCACCCGCACACCGCCCCCACCCCCCACTGCCCCCACACCCCCAACTCCTTTGAACCCCACACTACCCCCACCCTTCACCCCACACTTTCACCACCACCACTTTCCCCCCCACCCTTCTCCCCAACTCCCTTGAACCACCCCCCTTTTCACCCCACTTCTCCCCTGCCCCCACCTTCCCCCCTACCCCCTACCCCCACCCCCACTTGCACATGGCCCCCCCACTTCCCCCCCACCTTCCCCCACACCTGCACCCCCAACCTTCACCCCAACTCCTTTGACCCCCCCCCACTTTCACCCCCCACTAGCCCCCCACCCTTCTTCACCCAAACTCCCTTAAACCACCCTTCCTTTCCACCCCCACTGCCTCCCATGCACACTCCCCCCCCCTCCCTTCCACAACCAATGTTATTTCATTATTTAATATTTATATGCAATATTAAATGCATTCAAAATATTTAGGAGATAAAATAGGAAGAATTTAATGATCGAAGAAGGAAGAATCCATGTTCATGTCACTGTATTATGCATATATTCATCCATACATAATGATTTTAAGGCACACATAATGGATTGATAAAATATGAAGATCACATTATTTCTTCATGTCCACATGATATTATTACACACAATTATTCGATGGTTATGAAGATTTAGAGTGGGAAATTCTAGATCCTATAATTCAGGGATATTTGAATCCAAAATATTCATGTGATTTAGTGAATGATGAAAAAGAAGAAATTAGTGCTGCTATATTTGATATATATTCATGCAGTTCGAAATAGAGACATGTGAAAGTTTGAAACTATTATTCAAGATAGAATAATTTATATGAACTATATAAAAGAGTGATAATACCCAAAATAAATGCTTATAAAGATATGGAGTGAGAAATTCTAGATCCATTAATTTGGAGATATTTGAATCCAAATTATTCATGTGGTTTATTTAATGCTAAAAAAGAATAAACCGATGCTACTATATTAGATATATATTCAATCAGTTCTAAATATAGACAAGTGGAAGCTTGACACTATTATTCAAGAGATAATAATTTCTATACACTATTTAAAAGAGTGATAAGACCCCAATATAGTTTTGATTAGGAAGTACCACTATGTGTCAAAGTTAAAAAGAAGAGGAAGATATAATGCTCTTTGTGTTGAAAAAAAAATAAGATAAAAAAGTGGGAAGATCTAGAAGAAGAAGCAACCCAGTAGTTCATGAAGTTTATAAGAAGAAGAGATCTGTGCCCCTAGTTCACACATGAAAGAAGGGGAGAGATAAAGAGTTATGTGTATTTCAGTTTATATAGGAAGGAATATAAATAAGAAGTTATAAATTATCAGTTTGATACTATGAAGAAGAAGAGTTTTTATATAGTCATATATATAAAAATAAAATAAGTGACTTGCTATCGTGAAATGGAAGAAGAACAAGGAGAAGTAAATGAACAATAAATAAATAGAGAATAAAATAACCACTCACCTAATAGTGATAGAGGTAAAAAGAAAAGGAATAAAAATTTAAAAGTAAAAAAAAGGTAATTAAAAGTCACCAATATTAATTCAAACCCCACTCAATGTGGTTCGTATCCCAACTAGTCCTCTTTAGTTGGTATTAGAGACAAATTCACCTCTGATTGGATTCTCTAGATTTGAAGTTGTTCTATTTTAAATATTGGAAAATGAAGTTCAATTTTAGTAAAGATTTATCTATATTAGATTTGAATTCTATTTCTACCAAGACTAAGCTAAATAGAAGAAAACAACAGAAAAAAGAATGAAGAAGTTATACCTCTTGAAAAAATAAGAATAAAGACAAATTTATATATTATAGGATGCTAAAGAAGTTATACCTTTCTTAGAAGGCGAATAAAGAGTGGTTGAGATAACTAACAAGGTGTTGGACAATCCTACAACCTCTATTAATTCAAGGGATCCATGTGAACATGTGAAAATGAGGTAAGTGAAGATTATTTCTCAAACCATACAAAATAAGATCCAAGAATAATTGGGAGTGATTATATATTTTTTGATTCATAAGATACATCTTTTGTAACATTAAAAGATATACTGTATTTTTTTCTCAAAGAAATTATTGCTTTTATTTGTGAAATTTTTGAAATTCAATAGGAAGAGATCACTCAGTTTAAAGGTGAGGAAAATTATTTAGAGAAATATTTAATATAAAGAGCTCTAACTTTCATAAATATCTCTAAAAAATTTAATTTCAAAGTATATATGAATTAGGATATTAAATAAAGATACTCCAAATTTGAAGAAGAGTGGCTCAAAACCATCCATGAAAAGGATGATCTCATTGAAGAATTTTAGAATAAATTCGATGAATTTGAAGAAGATATTTCCACCAATAATTCTCAAATTGATGTTAAGGACAAAATAATCAAGGATTATGACACTTTGTTAAATGATAATATAAAAAACTCATGATTAAGAAGTTGTAAGAATGATAAAATACTATGAAAATAAAGTTTAATTAATTAAATACCTGAAGAATTCTCTCAATATGAAGTGTCTAGAATTGAAAAAAAACTAGCCAATCTAGAAATAACACATATTAAGTTTTCAAAGTTTAAAATGAAAGAATATACTACCAAAAATTGTTCTAATGAGGACACTGGTGTTGAAAGGATTCCATTATATTGAAATAAGATCATTGTGTCATCTAATGGTAATTCTCTAGTAGACCTAAATAAAAAGATGTCACCCATACCTTAATGTAATGATTTTTTTAAATCTATTTTCATATAAAGTTATGGTTTGAAAATAAAATCTATAAAAGTATGGGTGAATAAAAATGAAGATAATATTTACACAATTTATACAGTGGATACAAGAATGAGTGTAGAAGATTGTTCTATAAGAACAACCCAACTAGTGATAAAAGAATCCCAAAAACAACATGCTCTAAAATCTAGTATTTCTAAACAACATGTTGTAAAGAATATAAGATTTAGGTTTGTTAGAAAATGATGGTAGTGCAATAGGTTTGGGAAATTTTCATTGGATTGTCAGTAAAATACATCAACACTTGAATAAAAAAGAAAGAAAATTTCAAGGGGGGTCAGGCTAAAGAAAAAGAAACATCCATAGTTTGAAAAGAATCTATCTACATAAAAATGATTTGGAAATCTTAAAGAAATATATGATGTTTTAAATGGTTGTGGTCACATAAGTGATTCATGTTCATATCAAACTTCTAAATTCTATAAATTTCATAAATACAAAGTCAATTACACAAAACAATTAGAAATAGATTAATAATTATATAATAGTAAATAGAAACAAAATAATTCCAGAATAGTAAATAGATAACAAAATAGTAAATATATTAAACCATAAATATCATAATACCAGATTAATTATGAGAATGAGAATGAAATATAAACCATGAAATGCTAGTGAATAACAGTTGAAAGGATAGCAATCAACAAACAAGAGCCTCAAAAGAGTTGATAATAAACACAAACTCCTTCGGTGAACTCATTATGCAATTGAAAACTCCCAAATCAGAATGAATACTTAAAAAAATATTCAAAGAAGCCACAAAATAGAATCCAAAAAATATAAATGCACAAAAAAAAACAAAATGAATAATGAAAACTAGGATCTAGAAAACACCAACTCCTACCACAAATGAAAACATAATGAATACTGAAAAATCCTCTTGAAAACAGAATGGAGCCACAAAATAGGTTAACAATACTACAAATAGAAGGAATAATTAAAACAGGATCCAAAAAATAGAATGAAGTAAAATGTTTTATCCAATGCACCAAATGAAGGAGTAACTTGAAAAGAAGGGTATGGAGGTGGGGAGGAACACTTAATCCGATGCACCAAATGGAGGAGGAACACATGAAGAAGTGTATGGAGGAAGGGAGGAATGCGAGAAGGATAAAGGAACCCTGAATGGAGATGTGGGTGAGGGAAGGAGGAACCACGAATGGAGAGGCCACAAATGGAGAATCTGCACCACGAATGAAGGAACTGTAGTGAGGGATAGAGAAACTGAAGCCGACGAAGACGAACGAGAGAGAAGTCGTTGGTAGGGTGATGATCATACGGAAGTTGCAAGGAAGAGGAGAATGGTTTTGAGGGAGAGTGGGAGAGCGAGAGAGGAAAGCTGTGAGGGATGATAAATTTCCATGGGTATATCTCATCTAAAGCCACTATTTTTTAATAATTGTGGGGGTATCATAGGTTTTAGCCATGATTTTTTTAAATCATGGCTATATAAGTGTGGCTATATCCTTGATTTCTATTAGTGTATGATTTGATTCACATTTTAGGTAGCACGTGTTTTCCACTTCTATTAGAAAAGAACATGTTCTCTCTTTTCAGCTTATTGTAGACTATTGAAGGAAAAGTATGACTTCGAAAAATATATTATGAAATTCATTGAAGAAAAAAAAATCTTTACTAAGTCATTTATTCATTATCTATATGAAAATTAACTAAATAAGTATCAGATAAAAATGATAATGAAATTAAATAAAAAATAGTAGATAAAATGATGAGAGAAATAACCAAATAAGTAGTATGAAGTCACCTTTTCACGATTCTTATATACGTTTTGACACCATGTATTATTCCCATTCATTTATAAACAAATCTATTTCCTCTTTTGAATATGAGAATTATTGATAGTCTTGGTAGTACTGGAAATATATAAATAAAAAGGGATTAATAAAAATTTTAAATGAAATTGTAATTATCATTGGAAACACCTCTTAGGGATGCTAGTTTATTGATATAATATGTTATATTTCATAAAATTTCAAATGCAACAACCACAATCTTTGTTATTAGTTTGTTTTAGACACTGTAGAAAAATTGAGAAAAATATGTAATTTTTTTTGATATATGTTTTGATAGTGAAATATTATTATATATACCCTAATAATTATCCACTTGTAGAAGTCAATAAGATTCTTTTGCTCATGTATTTTCCTCATATCATGATTTTTATAATATTTAAGCATCACCCTATCATAAAAAAATTTCCATTAAAACATAATATAAAATGCATAACTTGAAGTTTATTTGTAAAATTTCACATGTAGTGTATTAAAAATTGATAAATATAATCACATGTGGTCTATTTTTTGGGTATCAATGCATTGAATCAAAAAAAAATCTTTAGAGTATCCAAATTGATTGTAATGAGTGAAAAATATTGATTAAAAAAATAAAAAGGAATAAGTAATGAAAGGAACGAAAATATATTTGGTATGATTAAATTGTAGAGTTTTACCCCTCCATCATGGGTATTAAGAAGAGTATGGAATATGCAAGTTTATTTTCAAACATTACATCCAGTGTGTCCACTGTTACTAAATATTTTTTTTCTTTCAATGATCTTTTTATGTATAGAAGTGATATGAGTCCATTTTTTTTGTTTATAGGCGTCTCCCTTTGAATAATACTGATATACACACCTATAAAAATATGAATATTATTTAACTATAATTAACATAGTAGATCAACTATTGGAAAAATGGATAATGAAAAGACACCTCATATATACATTTATAACCAAGAATCCTAGCCATTCATGTGTGTGTATTTCATCTACATTCTCAAGACCATGAAAGTCTATAATGGCCTCTCTATAATTTTTTAAAAAAATAAATGATGTATATATCACCATTTTTGAATGTATTCACATTAATTTATAATATTAGTAAATGTGGAAGTTAAACTAGTAGGGTAAAATCACTTTCTAAAGGTATTTTTGATTGATTGTTTGATTCTTTAGATTGTTTTAATTTGAACTTCCATTTCACCCCTTCCCTTTCTCTATCTATAATAACATTAATTGGTCTTATCCTTTTTCATCAATTTTTAAAGTTTTTTCATAAAAAATAAATTGGAAAGGAATACCTCCTTGTCGACATGTTTTTTTACAGATCAAATAGCCATTATATGAAAGTTACAATAATAAGATTGACCACATAAACATCCATTCCATAAAGAATAACATGTAGCTTGGTGCTCAGTTCATGAGATGCATGAATCCCCACTCCTAGATGAAATTTTGGAAGTTTTTTGTTGTATGTAATATCTCCTTAGATGTTTTACATTGTACCCCTCACAACAAGGTAATGAGTGAGCCTTGATAGATATAAATTACAATTATTTTCACCCTGTAGAATATCAGTACAGGAAAGGTATCAATGTCTACCCAATTAACATTTCATAGAAGAAGTTATAAAAAAATTTATTACCTCTGGTAAGGCATACCTTTGAGGGGAATAAATCACCTCAAAATTGGTTGGGGTGGTAGTGGGGGGGGGGGGGTCTTCATGTTGTGGTTGTTCTTCTTTTGTTTCTTCTCTTTGATTTTTTCCCATAAAATTCTCTAAAATATCAAATTTACAATTAATTTTTTCTTAAAGAGAATCTATTCATGTTTTCATCTCATCCATTTTCTTATCTTTATCCCCACTATTCATTTTTTCTTAAAATATGTTTGGGTTGAAACCCTAAAACCTGAACCTCTGACACATCCATATTGTTCTGGAAACTTCAAGACAACAGATAGTAGTCATTCATTAGGTACAAAAAATGATGATTATTATGTCTAAAATGGATACAAAATATAGTAAAATAAGTAATAATTATTATTCAATACTGATTTAAAGTAGAACAAATTTGTATTACATCATAATTACACATGCTTACCATACTTTTAGTGTTTTTTCATCTATTAGTATTGTGTCTTTATTTACACGGACCTTCTTCCATAGAACATGATGTGGGATGGAAGTGGAAATGGATTTTTATTCATCAATACATATATAAACAAAGGAACATAATTATGTTTTTGTTTCATGACACATAAAATTATTACTATAGATTTAAAATGCATACCATTTTTTTCAAGTGAAGTGTAATCTATTCTTGCTTTACGGTAGTGGTACATTGGTTTTTCTCCACACTTCATATTTTTAGCACTCAGTTTCTGTTTTATAAATTAATAATTCTTAATCAAAGTGATTAATACACATATTATCAAGTAATGTATTACCAATGAAAATATACCTAAAAATATGTATCCCCATGATGACTAATAAATGCATTCCATGTTTCATAGTTTATCTTGTGTGCATACATCTATAATGGGTGTGAGTTTACTTTCCCTTCAGCATCCCTGATATGATGCTTTGTAAGAATTTTTTTAAAGCCTCTATGATACTTTCCAGCAAGTATTAATACAAATTTCATTTGGTAGTCATTGGGTATAAATGCACCCTATAAGGGATAATGAATATCAAATCAATGTTTTATTATTTTGTTTTCTTAGTAAAATAAATAAAGTATATCATAAATTTACCCTAATATCTTACCATATTAGTGACTTAAGTGCGGAAACAACATTGTGACACATATCCACATCAATAATAACATGCATTTGAGTGCTGATCCCAATGTAACTAATGAACATGGACATATTGGTGTTAATAGGATGGTTATGTGCATCCCATCCAACCTCAAATTTGATGCATCTTCTTCTCACCTTAATAATATTTGTTAAAACCATCACAAAACGGTGCTCTTTTTTTTTCCAAGACACAGGTTTTTCACCTTTTACCATTTCCTTAGCTTCAACATTGTTAATATGTTGTTCCTTAAGATTGATAGAATCGACATGTGTAGAAACTTATTGTTACTTTGCATTGGGGGCATCAACATGCTGAGAAACCTATTGCTTCTTGGGATTGGGGGCATCATCATGTACAAAATTCATTATTTGAAGAAATGGTTGAAAATTTAATTTATATTATGTGAATGCAATAGTGAATAGATAATAATATGTGGTGACACAATATATATTACAAAAAAATATAACCTGATTATTGAACTCACTTTTATTCCTTTAAAGGTTGAAGGTATTTGACTCCTCTATCAAGTATCTAAATCCAATCATTGTATTATCCTATGACATAAAACACCTCATCTACATTAAAACCACCGTAAAATGATTGTGATATCCCAATGAAAGGGTCATCCTTAATTGAATTGACAGATGAACCTTCAGTGGTTTTGGTTGATAATAGAATAATTGACCACTTTCTATTTGTAGGATATGGAATATAAAATATATGTACTACCTATGATTCCTTTTTAAATAGTTTATCTTTGTGCCCTTCATTACTGAAATACACTTTCATGAATCCCAATTCATCAATTTTAACTACACTTCTATTATCAAGATACTTGAATTGAGAAATCAACACTTGGAATGTTGTATAATCCAACTCTCATATTTTTTTAATGATGCCAAAGTCTGACATATTCACATATATTGGATTTTTTCCTTAGTAATATATACACACATCACTTCATCCATAAGTGTAACTCCACTATTTTTCACGGCATTGCGTTCATCATGTTCCTATATATATAATGTATACCCATTAATTACATTACTATTATAAGATAAAACATGAAAACTTAGTCCTTAGCTATCCATCGAAGTAGTTTTAATACTGAATTAATATTTTCATTTGAATCCATAAAAATATGGTCTTGAAACCATCATATACACTTTTGAATATGTGTATTAGATACCCATTTTTTAGCTTTTGATGGATCTAAATGCCTAGGAATTAATTTATAGGTTTCAAAACATGGTGAAACCTATAAAATATTATGAAAATTTTAAATGTGATCATGCTATATTTATATAATAGTAATTGAAACTTTATTTATTCTGGAAATTCCTTCACGCACAAGCCGCTCGGTGTGACGAGATTTTGGTAGATCAATTCTTTCCAAATCAGATAGGTAGTTGGTATAAAATTCAATGATATACTATGAAATGTCTTAGATTTTTATATGTATTATTTTTGAATATTATATGGAATTATTTTGATACCAAACCTTTCGATGGAGTGCGATTCCGAGGCCCGGAGTGCCCAAAATAAATGTTTGAAATAAATTAAGATTTTAAACAGCACGTGCGAGCGGTTTTCCTGTAAAAGTGGAATATCTTTTAAATGGGTGCCCGGATCAGAAATCTGAGGGCATTGTTGTGTTCAAAGTAGTGAATTTACCATAGGCGGGGCCTAACATCGACCGATGCGGGTCAACTGCAAGAGTTAGTTATCGGGACGTTTTGATGGAAATAAAATAAAATAATAATTTTTTTAAAATGTTTCCTTTTTACACAATGACCTAATTTACTCCTATTTAAATACCTAATTCTGGAAAGTTCACAGGGTTAGCTGCATAACCCTGTGAAATTAAGGATTGGCCATTTGAGCTTTGGAGGAGAACCTGTTGGTGGATGATGGCGACGCGAGCGATCGACGCATCTCAGAATCGACAAACCTCGCCAACAAACGCAACACAGTGATTGTTCTTCCACTGAATCGTGGTAGGGGTTTTTATTTTGATTCTTATTTTCCTCATTCTTGGATTAAATGACTAACGCGGATCAACCCATGAACAGGTTGATCTGCGGATTGTGCGTTCTTGTGGGAGGATTATTAATTTCCATTTCTTTCGGGGTTTGATTCGGAAAATTGATATGATAGTTGCTTGTTTATTGTTTGATTCTCCCGGTTTAATAATTCTAATGGGAGTAGATCAATACCATGATGAACGATGGCAGAGGTTCATTCCTCAATTTGGTTTATTGGATTTCTCCCTCTTTTACCTCGCGTTCATTGCGTTCTTCATGGGGTGACGAACAACGGATCGTTACACACCCATTTTGCAATGCAAAGACCCAAAATTGGAGATATAACATCATGAATACCTATAGGAGGAGTGATGATTATGGAAACAGACAAATTGACATGGTTTGAGAGTTCTCGTTCTTCGAGTGTTCTTTGCGCAGGTGGATTGGAATGCATTTTCAGGGCCGATCGGAGGCCCGAAACCAACAGAATCAGCTTCGCGATGATCAGGAAACCTAAACCCTTTAGTTTTGTGATGGTTGGATGGCTGGATTGAGGATCGGAGGAGCCCTGAGGCGCGGTGACTAAGAACGTCGATTCTTGAAATTTTCGAAGAACACGACGTGTATCCTGAAGAACACACAGTGTGAGACCGGCTCAGTGGCGGCTAGGGTTCCACGATGCACGAAGTGATGTCACAACATGTTCCTCGAAGAACACAACGTGTGGGTCCATTCGCAGACTCGACGTGTATCCTGGGCGATACACGAACATGTGATAGAGTACATAGCCATGTAATCCACGACATGGCCAGACCAGGCCGGCTGCACGGGTTACCCCGTGTACCAGTTACATAGAATGACACACATGGGATAAAGCTGTGTATGGGCACACGACCACGTACACGGAGCTGACCCCAGTTACTCAGACACGGTGTGTGATCTTTACTACATGTCATGTACTAAATTTTCTACACAACCATCCTTATGACACGGGCTGTGGTACACGAGCAGTACCCGGGGTAAAAATACATGGTGTGTGACACTTCTACATGATATGTAATTTTCAACACATGGATTGATCTTCTTGACCACCATATCTAGGACACGTTTCATTTCTGTTAGTGCCCCTTTTTCTTTTTCCCCTAAAGTTCAGGTATTGTTTCCTTCTACAAGAGTATGATCCCTTCAGCAGAAATTTATGAGATAGAGTCAGGTATCCCTCAGAGAGGCCCAAAGTGAGATCCTTTATCCATTCTTAACCCTAGGTAGAGTTATCTATCAACATGACTATCCTCACAGGGTGCCGATCCTATACTTATTAGGTGAATCCTGATGAGTCACAGTATCCTCCAAGGCCCTGATAGTGATTCTCATCTGTGTATCGTGATCTTTCCCCACTCAAGAGTGTGTTATCCCAGAATGAGTGTATCTATCTATCATGACTTTTCCGGACGAATAGTACTTCTCAGACGGATGTCATCAGAGCTATCAGACTCATGGAGTGAGTTCTACCAAATGATTTCTTCCTGGAATCTTTAAACTAAATCCCTAGCAGGGGAATGCGGTTGTGTGACTTGTCTCTAGACTATGGGTCTGGGTTTTGAGTATATCTGGATTGTGTTAACCTATTATATGTTCAGTAGACATATACTGTATAGAGATATCTGTACCTTTCCTTTGTGTATTTCTTTGTGGTTTTCAGGGTCTTCTACTGAGTATTTTTATAATCACCCCTACATGGGATTTTCCTACACGTGTTGTGTCTTGTGCAAAAGAGTAGCCTTTTGACAGAGTCTAGGGTGGACCAGGACAAGACCGAGCTTTCTAAATTCCTTATAGGACAAGGTGTTCCTACGACTATGAGGGGCAGTCCCAATACCTCTTTGTGTTTACAGGTTGGACTTTTTAGTTTTCAGACTCTTGTTTTTGGTGGTCTTGTATTCTGGCCCAATTTACTTTCAGTACTTTACAACCATCATACTATGTTGGTTGGGTTTAGTTGTATGCATTAATTTTTTTTCCTTAGTGGGTTTTTTACATTTTAGCATTTGTGGTCTTGGAGATGCGTTCATGTGTACATGTACTTAGGCAATGCCTCCCATGTTAGTAATATGCCTATTCAATGCTAGTCACCAGCCCCTGGCCTATTAGAGGCGGTCTTGGGGAGTCGCGGTGTGGGACCCACTGGGACGGGTTGTGACAAAGTGGTATTAGAGGTTGTCGATTCTACCTTAGAACCAAGATTTCGTGAGATTGGTTTGGTGCAATAGTGTTAAGTGTTTCAAGTTTGACTTTTAGGATAGAGACTCTAATGTTGGTGCAAACAGCTGACGTATCCATACACTAGGATTCTAATAACCTACTTTTCGACTTGGTACTTGAAAACACTAGTTGCGGAGAAGTAAAAGAATGGAACATGCATCATATATGAATGGGTTGTGTTTCCCATATCCTTTGTGTCAACTATCCAGATATACTCATTAACCATGGTACATCTTGTTTCCTTACAGGATTCCTCCACGATGCATCCCCGCTAGGATTCAATAGCGCGATCATGAGGATAACCCCCTCAGTGATGAGGATTCGATACAGGGACCAGTTCCCCAGGCGTTGTCTCCAGGTGATGCACTTGCTATACCACCACCAGTGGAGTAGCCCGTGGTACCTGCAGTACCGACCGACGAGGGGCACAGGTTGAGAACACTCCATGAGTTCTAGAGGCATAGACCCCTTAGGTTTCGAGGCGATCCTAAACCTCAGGCGGTTGAGGACTGGCTTGAGGCGGTGACTAGAGTTTTCCGTCTCGTGAGGACACCGAAAGACTAGATGGTTATCCTAGGAGCGAGCCTTCTTCAGGGTTCGTCGGGACAATGGTGGAGTCTGACCACACAGACTCACGATGAGGAGACTCTTTCATGGACAAAGTTTAAGCGACTCTTTAGGGAGGAGTTCTCACCGGTTATGCTAAGAGTAGTGCGTATCCAGAAGATTCTTCAGCTCTAGTAGGGCAGTTTAACGGTGTCTGACTATTCATTGAGGTTCACCAACCTCGCTAGGTACTCAATGGATATGGTCAGGGATCAGTAATTCAGATCTCGGACATTTGAGCGAGGTCTATGATGGGACATCTGATCTAGTGTTGTTCCTGTTTTCATTTCGACTTATGCTGGAGTGATTGAGCGAGCCTTAGTGATCGAGAACTTCTTGGCGGAGCAAAGACAACTGACGACAGTCAGTAGTAGGAAGATAGGTGCAGAGACCTCGGCAGCAGGGATCCAATGTCAGTCATATGGATCAGGACATGGGAGACGTCACAGGAGGACCCAAGACAGGGACCAATGGTCCAAGGCTCTTAGGATAGATCCAGTTAGCCTAGGGAGAGGCGATGCTACTCATGAGATGGTAGGGGACACCTCACTAGAGATTGTCCAACCCGTCAAAATGCTGATAAGGAAGCAGTGGATGGACCACAAAGGTAGAGGAAGAGAGTGGATTATACTGAACCTCCCGGTGGAAGATGTGGCAAAGGATCTGGGAGAGCTACATGTGGGGGCAGACGCTTCGATCTACTTTCACCATCACCCCCAGGAGGTCCGTACCAGGCTCAGGGAGCTGGGGGACAGGGGCGGGGACAACTACATGCAGTCAAGGTGTACAACCTAGGGACTCCAGGGATGATCCAAGGTACAATATATGTCTTATCTACCTTATATTTCATACTAATAGACATAGGTTCTAGTCATTCCTTCCTCACCACATGTCTTGTGAAAAACCTTGAGATTCTGGTAGAGCCGTTGACTCGATCCTTACACTTGGAGACACCTATGGGTGGAGAATCAATGATCACACACCTTTTAAGATAGTGTGATCTTACCCTTGGAGGTGAGAGTTTCAGTTGGAACCTCTTTGTGGAAGTGTCGAGGCCTTACGACGTCATTCTCGGTATGGATTGGTTATCCTTGATCCATGCTCAGATTGACTGTTTTAGGTGAAGAGTGCGGTCTGTCAACAACGATGGTACGAGGTTTTCTTTTGTCGAAGAAGAGGAGACCTAAGCATCACATAATGGTATCATGCATAGGAGGGTGCAGCTGATCACTCATGAGTTGGATAGCCTTACTCTCGGAGAAGTAGATGTTGTGAGCTTCCAGTTCCCAGTAGTAGTGACGGAGTACGAGGACGTATTTCTTGAGGATGTTCCAGGACTACCTCCCCACCGGGAAATTGACTTATGCATCAACTTACACCCTAGGAAGACATCAATTTCCTCACCAGCATATTGGATGGATCCCGCAGAGCTTCATGAGCTAAGGGTGTAGTTAGAGGATTTGCAAAGAAAGGGATTCGTAAGACCCAACATTTCACCCTGGGAAGCCCTGATTTTGTTTTCCAAAAAGGTAGATGAGAGTTTGAGATTGTGCATGGATTACCAGTTCCTGAACCAGGCGAGGGTGAAGAATAAGTATCCATTGCCTAGGATTGATGACCACTTTTATCAGATGAGAGGGGAATAGTGGTTCTTGAAGGTTGAACTTCGATCAGGTTACCACCAGTTATGAGTACGGGACAAGGATATACTGAAGATGGCCTTCAGATGCCTCTATGGTCACTATGAGTACTTGGTGATGCCTTTTGACATGAAAAATTCCCCCACAGTATTCATGGGACTGATGAACCAGACCTTCCATCCATACTTAGACTGGTTCACAGTGGTCTCCATTGATAACATCCTTGTGTACTCGGTGTTAGAGGAGGAGCAAGCGAGACACCCGCAGATGGTTCTGGATGTACTCTGAGAGCACCATATTTATGGGAATCTCTCAAAGTGACAGTTCTGGATTCGGGAGGTCCAATTTCTAGGACATTCATTTTATCATATGAAGTATCTATGGACCCTACCAAGGTGGAGGTAGTGTTAGTATGAGAGACACCTCGGAGCGCGGCGGAGGTTAGAAGCTTCCTTGGGTTGGTAGGATATTACCGGAGATTCATTCATAATTTCTCTCAAATATCAGCACTGATGATAGACTTGAATAGGAAGGGGAAACCCTTCATGTGGATGAAGAAGTTCCAACAGGCTTTCAAGCAGTTGAGGCAGAGTTTGATGAGCGCCCCGATCTTGAGATTACTAGAGGAGGGTGTCGAGTACGTAGTTTTCTGCGATGCATCGGGGACCGGGCTTGGCTGTTTTCTAATGCAGAGATAGGAAGTGATTACTTATGGTTCACACTATATTAGGACACATGAGCATTACTATGCGACCCATGATATTGAGTTGGAAACGGTAGTCTTCGTGTTGAAGATGTCGCGACACTACCTTATGGGCAAGTGGCTCATCATCTACTCTGACCATAAGGGCCTCAAGTACATATTCTTACAAAAGGATATGAATCTGAGATAGAGGCATTGGCTAGAGTTTCTATAGGACTATGATTTTGAGATCATGTATGCTCCTGGGAAGGAGAACAAGGTGGTGGATGCTCTTAGCAGAAGGTCGAGCTCGCAGCTGTTGAGTGAGGCAACAGAGCAGTTAGCCACGTTGAAGTTATCCTTCATGGATAGAGAGGATGAAACTTACCTACAGTCAATGGTTGTCACCCCTACACTCTTACAACGAGTTAGGGAAGCACACATTGGGGATATCGACTATGAGGCTTTACATGCTCAGTTATCCATGGGACATGCTCTTGATGGATATTCACAAGGTGTGGAGCACAAAGTTCTTTTTAGAGGACGCACTGTTATACCAGTGGTGTCGTGGGAGGAGGTCCTAAGGGAGTTTCATACATACCCCTTGGCGGTACACCCAGGAGTGGTGAAGATGTATCAGGATCTATGACAACAGTTTTGGTGGTCATGCATGAAGAAGGCAGTAGCAGAGTTCATTTCTCGATGCCTTACATGCCAGCAGGTGAAGGTTGAGAACCAGGTTTCAGTGGGATAAACTCACCCATGGAAGTTCCAGAGTGGAAGTGGGATGAAATATCAATGGAATTTGTGATGATATTACCACAGACATCCAAGGGGAATGATTCCATCTGGGTGATCGTTGAATGACTCACCAAGTCGACCCACTTCCTAGATATCTAGGAGAAGAGTTCCGTAGAGAGCTTGAGACACCTCTACGTGCAGAAGATAGTTCAGATTCATGGCGTCCTTTTTACAATAGTCTCGGATCGAGATGCTCGCTTCACATCCTGGTTATGGAAGGAATTTAAAGTGGATTTTGGAACTCATCTATTCTTGAGCACAACATTCCATCCCCAAACTGATGTTTATAAGGAGAGGAAAATTAAGGTTCTAGAGGACATCACTAGTGCAAAAAACATTATCTACGTCACCATTTTTTATATCGGTTATATATAACCGACGTGATAATCTGTGAAACCTGGTTTTTTACATCGGTTATTTTATAACCGACCTAAAAATGCAGCGAGTATATTTTTAACGTCGGTTATTTTAATACCCAATGTTACAAATCGCGCACGTTCTTTTTTTACGTCGGTTATAAATTAACCGACATAAAAAACCAAAGCGCGGGGTTTTTTACGTCGGTTATTTGATAACCGACGTAATAAACGCAGCCTTTGAGGCCTTTTTGACATCGATTATTTGATAACCGATGTAACAAAACAACCCGCAGAAGGTTTTTACGTCGGTTATACAATAACCGATGTAAAAAACTGTGAATTCTAATGTATTTTTTACGTTGGTTATTCTATAACCGACGTAAAAAACCAACACGCGGATTTTTTTACGTCGGTTATAAAATAACCGACATAAAAAAAGCCATATCTGATACATTTATAATGTCGGTTATTATAATAACCGACATTATAAATGTAAAAAAACAGTTTATAACGTCAGTTATTAAATAACCGACGTTATAAAACATTTAAAAAATTAACAAGCCCCATGGATTGTCATTTACGATTTTTCGATTGATAGTCCGGCGGCTCGTCTCTCTCGCGCAGTAAACCCTAATTGGCTCGTTGATATCACTACGTTAAACTCATTTTGCCTTCATCATTTATCATCTTTACTCTCCTCGGATCTATCATCTCAACTCGCAACACTCAAGTAAGCCTTCCACGAATTTATTTCGTTCGTTTTTTCCCGGATAGTCTATATTTATGTTTTGTGATTTTTGTGTTTAAAATAGGTAATATTCTTCCATTTCGAACCCTATTACCTATTTTTTCCATCATCATCTTATTTATCATCCCTAGATCTATTAGATTGACTCGCAATATTCACATAAGCCTCAACTACTTCTATTTAGTTTGTTTTTGTTTCACGAATGCTCGACATTGATGGTAATTTTTGTTTTCATTGACAACTAATGATCTCATTCACTGATATTACTACATAGAATGATTATTGATTAAATGTAAGAATTCGGAAATGATATTTCATGGGGTTTTTTTTCTTATGTTTATCCTCTTTTATATGAGAATCTATTAGACATATAATGTAATGGCCGTTGAACTCTATGGCCCTTCGATGCATCGCTATGTCTCATGATTCCAAATAAAAATGTGTTCTGCTGAGGGCTTACCCTAGTATTTTTTGAGGCCTTGTCCAAGGCCTTGACAATATGTTTAAGATTTCTAGAATTATCCATTACCTCATTATGATATTAGTTATTGAGAAAACTTGTGATCATTTGACTAGTTGAATATCATTGGTTATTTTTAATTATCATACGATCATTTAAGTAGCCATATTTAATAATATTTAATTCCATCTATTTCATGCTGAAGTATATATTAAATGAATGTGTTTTTAGTTGTTCACCATGCCTAGTTTTTATATGTAAACCATTGTTTGGGGGGTTGTACGGGGGGTGGGGGGCTGTCCAGAGCGTTGGGGGGTGTCCAGGGGGTGTCCAAGGGGGTGGGTGGGTGTGGGGGGATGTCCAAGGGGGTAGAGCCTATCCAGAGGGTTTTGGGGGTTATCTGGGGGGGGGGGGTGTCCAAGGGGGTCGGGAGTGTGGGGTGGTGTCCAGGAGGGGTGGGGGGTGCTATCTGGAGGGGTGGGGTGCTGTCCAGGGGGTGGGGGGGGGGGCTGTCCAAAGGGTTGGAGGGTGTCTAGTGGGGTGTCCAAGGGGGTAGGGGGTGGTGTCCAGGAGGGGTGGGGGGGGGGGGGTGCTGTCTAGAAGGGTGGGGGGCTGTCCAGGGGGTGGGGGGGGGATGTCCAGAGGGTTGGGGGGTGTCCAAGGGGGTGTCCAAGGGGGTGGGTGGGTTTGGGGGGGTGGGGGCCTGTCTAGAGGGTTTGAGGGTTGTCTCGGGGTGGTGGTGGTGGTGGTGGTGGGGGGGGGGGGGGGCTGTCCAGAGGGTTGGGGGGTGTCCAGGGGGGTGTCCAAGGGGGTGGGTGGGTGTGGGGGGCTGTCCAAGGGGGTGGAGCCTATCTAGAGGGTTTTGGGGGTTGTCCGGGGGGGGGGGGGGTGTCCAAGGGGGTCGGGGGTGGGGGGTGGTGTCCAGGAGGGGTGGGGGGTGCTGTTTGGAGGGGTGGGGTGCTGTCCAGGGGGCGGGGGGCTGTCCAAAGGGTTGGGGGGTGTCCAGTGGGGTGTCCAAGGGGGTAGGGGGTGGGGGGTGGTGTCCAGGAGGGGTGGGGGGTGCTGTCTAGAGGGGTGGGGGGTGTCCAGGGGGTGGGGGTGGGGGTGGGGGCTATATAGAGGGTTGGGGGGTGTCCAGGGGGTGTCCAAGGGGGTGGGTGGGTGTGGGGGGATGTCCAAGGGGGTGGGGGCCTGTCCAGAGGGTTTTGGGGGTTGTCCGGGGGTGGGGGGCTGTCCAGAGGGTTGGGGGTGTCTAGGGGGGTGTCCAAGGGGGTAGGTGTAAAGACCCGTAAAATTCAAGGGAAATTTTTTCTTAATTTTATTTGGAATTTTACAAGAGCGCGGTTTCTAACGGCACCTGATTCCAAGGCCCGGTGTGCCCGGAATCAATTTCCGAAGTTTGGATTGGGTACGTTCAGTGAACGAATGAGCGGGAATTTCTAACTTTTGAACCGGTGCTCGGAATTGAAATCCGAGGACACCAATGAACTCGCAGTGCCGATTTTCGCTTAAGGAGACCTTTTCCGAGGTTGCGTTTTATGCGGGTTGAGAGTTAGTTTTGGGGGAAATTAGAAGAAGTTAAATAAATTGTGGAACAAAATTTATTTTTAACTTTGTTGGTTATTTCCTCCCAAAGGGAGTTAGAGGTGGGACCCACACCCACATAACCTCCCTTGAGAGGATTAAGTGTGGTGGGGCCCACACGAGCCCTAACTCTTCAACTTCCCTTAAACTCCCCAATAACTCCACTCTAATTAATTTGACAACTTGAGCTTTTAATTGAGATGAGTTACTTAATTTCAAACTTTTGAAATTTAAAGAGGTTAGGATGTGTAAATAAAATAAGGCTTGGACTTATTTTATTTTGGTTAGTTTCTTTTGCAACCTTGAGAGGATTGGGAAGCGTTCTTCATCTTCTTCTTCCTCGACGAAGAACGTGAAGAACACTGTTCTTCAACGAAGAACTTCTCCGCCAAAGAACATGGTTCTTACGTGACTCCGTATCCGCGACGCGATGTTCTCCTTCCGCGTCGTCTCTTCCGCGACGGTTTTTCTGCGACGAAATCACTGTCAATGACTTCGAATCCTCACTTCGTGACGTCGACGTTCTATCCCCACGACGCCCGACCTCCGCGACGCTCGTCTTCCGCAGGTCGTTGACGAACGCCGTTCCTGAACCGAGGTAGGGGATTATTGTTATTTTATTAAATTATTTCCATTCTTGATTCTAGCATGTCGAACTTCGTGGTTAATCGACTAAAATGTTATCGTTTAACGAGAGGGGGCCGGACTGAACAAACACGGCCTAAGCCCCTCCTATGTTCATGATTGTTTCTTTGTAAATGAAAAGGGATGGCGTGGTGCCGTCGCACCATGCGAGAATCGCTCGACAAGTAATACGCGACGCCGTCGCGCCACGCCGAGAAGTCGAACAAGAACACGACGCTGTCGCGCCGCGTCGAAGAAAGTCGAAGGCGCCGCGGCCGGAGCGGAGCTGCGGCGGAGGGGCGCGGTGCCGTCGCACCGCGCCGGACGACAAGGGCCGCGGCCGGTTCTGGGCCGCGGCGGAGCATGGTGACCGGCGGCCAGCCGGGCCGCCGGTGTCGGAGCCGGAAGGGGACCGACCACCGCCGGTCCCGTTGAGAAGGAGCCAGCCGGCCAGGTCGGGCCGGCCAGAAAAGAGAAAGTCAGGGGAATTAAATTCCCCCGTCCAGCATCAACGACCCCCCATTATGAGGGGGGGCCGTGGTTACACAAGGGGGGCAGGTGCCCCCCTCTTTTTTTCCAACAGCTCGGCCGAAGCCGAGCTGGCAGCGCGCTGGGCGCGCTGCGCTGAGCGCGCTGCGCTGAGCCGGACCGGCGCCTGGCTGGTCCGCCAGGCCGGGCCAACCCGGTCTGGGACGGGTCGACCGGGGGGGGGGGGGGGGGTTGGGTCTCGGGCCGGGTCGGTCCGGGCCCGAAACCCCCATTATCGGACTGTTTGGGTTCAAATGCCCATAAGTTGGGCTACGGACCTCCAAACGACGTACCGTTAGCGGAGATGCGATCTTTGGATCGAGACGTTCGTTTCGGTATATTGCACTCAAGGTTTTAGAATACTTTGAGTTCGTCCGGGTTGGTTCGTATACGAAACCAACCGGGCCCTCAGAGCAAAAATGCTCATATCTTGAGCTACGGACGTCCGATTGACATGCCGTCAACTTTGTTGAGTTCCTCTTAGTGAGATGGATCTTTTGGAATACTTCTCCCAAGGTTTGGACGCAGGTAGAGTACGGTCGGGTTGGTTTTGCCTTAAAAACCAACCAGGCCCCGGGGATAAAAAAGCCAATAACTCTCAGACCGGGCGTCCGATCGACGCGCCATTTGCGACGTTGAGTTCCTGTTGAAGATACGGAACTTTTGGATACATCAACTCTGGACTATGTGATAGTTGATGTATTAGCCTCTCGGCTCGTGGATCAGACCCTCTCGAACGAGCTTGCTGTGTGCGGGAACCCTAGAGCTGGCTGCGACTACTTCTGTGACTGCGACGACGACTGTGCAGAGATCCTCAGTGGATTCGAGGATGACGACTACAGCACTCAGTGATCCTGTGTGGATCAGTGCTACCGATCCTGTGTGGGTCCGATCCTGTGTGGGTCAGCGCTCAACGGTCCTGTGTGAACCAGTGCCTACAGATCCTGTGTGGGTCCGATCTTGTGTGTGTCTTTGCGGGGGTTAGTACCTATCGATCCTTTGTGGGTACGATGACTTAGATGGATCAGTGATCATCTCTATCGTCTTTCGAAGAAGTATACCTGTGTGAGCTGAATCCTGTTGCTTTCCTGTATGGATTGTGTTGTGCTATCCTGTGTGGATTACGTTTTGCTTTCCTGTGTGGAATACGAATACTTTCCTGTGTGGACTGGGTTGTACTTGGGCTCGGAGGTTGGAGCGTATTGGGATTTATGACTTAGGTATATGTATGGGCATATACCTAAGCAATGTCGGTTGTTACTTCGTGATTGTATCTTTCCTTTTTGGTTTATCCTTTGTGGATTTTGGGAGACCTTCGGGGGTCTCGGGGTCCCTACTGAGTAGCTTATACTCACCCCTGCACGGGCTATGGCCGCACTACGTTGTGTTGGTTGCAGACGACGGACAACATTGATCGTGGTTGAGGCTTGCAGAGCAGGACGGTACCTGGAGGTGGACCACTGAGCAGGACGTGCTCGGAGCAGACGGCGGGACCCAAGGTGCAGTGGAGCTATATGTACCCACCCTTCAGGTGGGATTTTCAGTGGACAGCTCGGCGTAGCAGCTTTTACTTTTCAGTTGCTGTTTTTACTTTCGAGTTGTACTTTACTTTCAGTTTGGGTTTGTATACTGGCCCACTTACTTTTTCGCACTTATAGTTGTACTCTGTTTTCACTTAGTGTTTACTTTTCCGCTTGCTTACTCTGTGGTGCTTGTTTACTTTACAAAGGTAATACCTTCCCTTTTTACCGAGATTTACGCCTTGGTGCTAGTCGCCAGCCCCTGACCTATGAAAGGCGGGCTTGGGGTAGTCATGGCACGGTCCCCGAGGACGGGTCGTGACAAATTGGTATCAGAGGAGTTCGGTTCTACCGCGAACTCTGATCTTTTCTATGTGAAGCAATAATGTTTAGCGTATTGAGTGTGGTTATCAGTCCAGGGAGTCCAGTGTCGGTGCGGTGGCCGACGTATCCGTACACCAGGACCCTGACTTCTGATTTCTAACTTAATGTATGAAAACATTGATTGCTTGTGTGTTTCAAGTTTTCTTTGTGATTACTTTGTATCAGCTCACCAGGTATACTGTTCTGACAGTGGCGCACCTGTTTCCTTTTCAGGATGTCCCCATGACGACAACCAGCTAGGGTTCCGAGAGTCGAGCGTGACGACAACCCACCGAGTGACGAGGCCTCGGTGCAGGGCCCTTTGTCAGTAGTGGCACCGGTGGTAGCACTACCCGCCGAGCCACCGATACTTCCAGCGCCAGCCGCTGACGATGCACGTCGCCTCAGCGCACTACATGAGTTCCAGCGCCAGCGACCGCCCAGGTTCCGTGGGGAGACGGACCCCCAGGAAGCCGAGGACTAGCTGGAGGCAGTCGTACGAGTTTTTAGGCTAGTGATGACACCAACAGACCTCATGGTGATCCTCGCGGCGATCCTGTTGCACGCAGCAGCAGGACGATGGTGGAGCTTGATGCTCCAGGTTCACGATGAGGCATCTCTACTTTGGACGGACTTTGAGAGCCTCTTCTGCTCGGAGTTCATCCCAGCCACCCTCCGTGCGGTGCGCATTCAGGAGCTTCTTCAGCTGCGGAAGGACAGCATGACGGTCGCTCAATACTCGGCGAGATTTACAGATCTCTCGTGCTACTCGACCGACATGGTAGGAGACCCATTCTTCCAGGCCCGGACCTTCGAGCAGGGATTGAGACACGAGATCAGGGCATCACTGATCTCCCTCAGCATTCCGACTCAAACAGGAGTACTGGAGCGGGCCCTTTTGATCGAGAGCTTTCTTGCTGAGTCTACACCAGCGCCGAGACCCACCGCAGGGCGGCATGTAGCAGAGTCTTCTACAGCAGGTAGTCGACGGATGACTCTTGGGTCCAGGCAGACCAGACCCTCAGGCAGACGACCTCAGGACACTGGCTCAGCAGTGCGGGGCACACAGCGCGGAGCCAGTCTTTTGAGAGGCAGACAGTTCTACTCGTGCGGCGGGCAGGGCCACATGGCTCGTGACTGCCCGACCCGCCGTGCCGAGAAGCAGCAGACGGTTGAGGGACCACCGAGGCAGAGGCAGAGGGTCAACCGTGGCGGTCCGCAGGGAGGAGGCGGACGAGGCAGTGGAGCTGGCCGAGCAGCAGGTGGTGGGCGACGCTTTGAGGCTCTACCACCACCACCACCAGGAGGTCCACCCCGACCACAGGGAGCTGGCGGGCAGAGATAGGCACAACTCTAGGCAGCGGAGGCCTACGGCCACGGTGTGCCAGAGATGATTTGAGGTACTATCTGTATCTATTCCACCCTTGCTGCAGTACTTATAGACACAGGAGCGAGTCACTCTTTCATAGCTGCTGCCCTTGTTCGGAGCTCGGAGATTCCGACAGAGCCGTTGGCTCGATCCTTACGGCTAGAGACTCATACGAGAGTAGACTCGACGATTACGCACTGGTGCCGGCAGTGTGAGATTACTCTAGGAGGCGAGAGCTTCGGCTGGGATCTTCTTGTAGCAGCGTCGAGGCCTTACGACGTCATCTTGGACATGGATTGGTTATCTATGGTCCATGCACAAATTGACTGTTTTAGGCGCAAGGTGCGATGTGTACGCACCAACGGGAGCAGGTTCACCTTCACCAGTGAGAGCGGAGGATTTGCAGCATAGGATGGACTTCCGCGGAGGAGAGGACATCCCATCACTCATCAGTTGGCTAGCCTCATCCTAGGAGCAGTTGACGTGCGAAGTCCTGGTTTTCCTACAGTGGTGGATCAGTTTGCGGACGTTTTTCTCGACGACGTTCTAGGGATACCTCCTCGTAGAGAGGTAGAATTTTATATTGACCTATACCCCGAGACAACCCCGATATCGACTCCATCATATCAGATGGCCCCCGCTGAGCTTCGAGAGTTACGGGTACTGTTGGAGGACTTTCAGGGCAAGGGGTTCATCCGACCCAGTGTTTCACCCTGGGCTTCCCCGATATTGTTCGCCAAGAAGGCGGACGGGAGTTTGCGACTGTGTGTCGATTATATTTGCTTGAACCAGGTGACAGTGAGGAACAAATATCCGCTACCGAGGATTGATGACCTCTTTGATCAGCTCAAGGGAGCACAGTGGTTCTCGAAGATAGACCTCAGGTCAGGCTATCATCAGCTTAGAGTTAGAGACAAGGACGTGCAGAAGAAGACCTTCAGATGTCGGTATGGCCACTATGAGTTCTTGGTTATTCCTTTCGGAGTAACCAATGCTCCAGCAGTGTTCATGGCCCTCATGAATAGGATCTTTCAGCCATACCTCGATCGATTTTTCGTGGTCTTCATCGATGTCATTTTGATCTACTCGACGACTGAGGAGGAGCACACCTACCACTTACGGGTTATACTAGACACACTCCGAGAGCACCAACTTTATGGTAAGATCTCTAAGTGCCAGTTCTGGATATGTGAGGTCCACTTCTTGAGACACGTCATCTCTGAGGTGGGAGTTGCAGTGGATCCTGCGAAGATCGAGGCAGTGTTAGCTTGGGAGCCACCCAGGAGCGTGATGGAGGTGCAGAGTTTCTTGGGTCTAGCCGGATACTACCAGAGATTCGTGCCAGACTTCTCCAGAGTTTCAGCACCACTCTCAGCTTTGAAAAAGAAGGGGAAACCCTTCGTGTGGTCAGACAGATGTCAGCAGAGCTTCCAGGAGCTGAGGCAGAGATTGACCAACGCCCCTATCTTGAGGTTGCCTGAGGAGGGAGTAGGATACGTAGTCTACTGCGATGCATCAGGGACCGGACTTGGATGTGTCCTGATGTAGGAGCAGGCAGTGATCGCCTATGGATCACATCAGTTGAGGCTGCATGAGCAGAACTACGCTACCCATGACCTGGAGTTAGCAAAAGTGGTCTTCGCTCTGAAGACATGGCGACACTATCTGATGGGCAAGCGCTTTACAGTCTTTTCTGATCATCAGAGTCTCAGGTACATCTTCTCACAGAAGGACCTGAACCTGAGACAGTGGTGATGGATCGAGTTCCTCCAGGACTATGACTTTGAGATAGTCTATACTCCTGGGAAGGGGAACGTAGTATCCGATGCCCTCAGCAGGAGGACGGGCATTCAGATACTTGAGGAGGTGACGGAGCAGCTAGCCTCTTTGCAGATATCCTTCGTGGATAGAGATGGAACAACCTTTCTTCAGTCTCTCACAGTCACTCCTCCACTTCTACAGTAGGTCAGAGAGGCACAACGTGGGGACGCTGACTATGAGATGCGACGTGCACAAATATCCTCAGGACAGGCACGTGATGGTTTTTCCTTTGGAGCAGAGCACGATATCCTTTTCAGAGGATGTACCTTGGTACCAGTCGTTTTATGAGAGGAGGTGATGAGAGAGTTTCACACTTCTCCTTTGGTGGTACATCTTGGAGTGGAGAAGATGTACCAGGATCTCAGATGACAACACTGGTGGCCGGGCATGAAGAAGGCTGTCGTAGAGTTCATTTCTCGATGCCTCACCTGCCAGCAGGTGAAGGCTGAGCATCAGGTACCAGCAGGCTTGGTACAGCCCTTGGAGGTTCCGGAGTGGAAGTGGGACGGCATATCTATGGACTTCGTGACTGGACTTCCACGCACTTCCAGAGGTCACGACTCCATCTGGGTGATTGTCGACCGACTCACCAAGTCGGCTCACTTCTTACCCATCAGAGAGCAGGGCTCAGTGGAGATCTTGGGACGCCTTTACGTTCAGGAGATTGTGTGGCTTCACGGTGTGCCATCATCTATCATCTCCGATCGAGATGCTCGCTTTACTTACCGGCTTTGGAAGGGGTTGCAGGAGGCGTTCGGGACACAGCTACGTTTGAGCACAGCCTTTCATCCTCAGACGGATGGTCAGATGGAGAGGATCATTCAGACTCTCGAGGACATGCTCCGCGCATGTGTCCTCAACTTTGGTCGTAGCTGGGAGGACCATCTACCCTTGGTGGAGTTTGCATACAACAACAGCTACCACTCCACCATCGGGATGACACCGTACGAGGCGTTGTACGACAGGCCTTGTAGATCTCCTTTGTGCTAGACAGACCCTAGGGAGTCAGCACTTGTAGGACCAGAGATGGTCCAGGCCATGAAAGAGAAGGTCCAGGTCATCCAGGAGCGGATGAGGACAGCTCAGAGCCGGCAGAAGTCATACGCTGACAGGAGGCGGAGGCCACTAGAGTTCGAGGATGGCGACCACGTCTTCTTGCGTGTCTCACCTCGTCATGGTTTACGGAGATTTGGCCATGGCGAAAAGTTATCCCCGCGCTTCATCGGACCCTTCCAGGTCCTCGGCAGGATTGGCGAGGTGGCTTATCGCCTGGCTCTACCACCTCAGTAGCACCGGGTGCACGACGTCTTCCACGTATCTCAGCTGAGGAGATACGTGTACGACCCGACACACATCATTGACCATGGGGAGATTGACGTTGACGATGGGGCGACTTTTACAGAGGTCCCGGTGGAGATCAAGGATCAACAGGAGCGGGTCCTACGTGGACGGTCGATTCCTCTTGTGCGCATCAGATGGCAGCACGAGAACCTCCAGGAGAGCACTTGGGAGCGGGAGGCTCAGATGCGTGCTCAGTACCCTCATTTGTTTCCCTAGTTTTGACGTATCTTTACGGGGACATAAAGCCCTGAGGTGGGAGTAATGTAAATACCCGTAAAATTCAAGGGAAATTTTTTCTTAATTTTCTTTGGAATTTTACAAGAGCACGGTTTCTGACGACACCTGATTCCGAGGCCCGGTGTGCCCGAAATCAATTTCCGAAGTTTGGCTCGGGTACGTTCAGTGAACGAACGAGCGGAAATTTCTAAATTTTGAACCGGTGCTCAGAATTGAAATCCGAGGACACCAATGAACTCGTAGCGCCGATTTTCACTTAAGGAGACCTTTTCCGAGTTTGCGTTTTATGCGGGTTGAGAGTTAGTTTTGGGGGAAATTAGAAGAAGTTAAATAAATTGTGGAACACAATTTATTTTTAACTTTGTTGGTTATTTCCTCCCAAAGGGAGTTAGAGGTGGGACCCACACCCACATAACCTCCCTTGAGAGGATTAAGTGTGGTGGGGCCCACACGATCCCTAACTCTTCAACTTCCCTTAAACTCCCCAATAACTCCACTCTAATTAATTTGAGAACTTGAGTTTTTAATTGAGATGAGTTACTTAATTTCAAACTTTTGAAATTCAAAGAGGTTAGGATGTGTAAATAAAATAAGGCTTGGACTTATTTTATTTTGGTTAGTTTCTTTTGCAACCTTGAGAGGATTGGGAAGCGTTCTTCATCTTCTTCTTCCTCGACGAAGAACGTGAAGAACACCGTTCTTCAATGAAGAACTTCTCCGCCAAAGAACACGGTTCTTCCGCGATGTCGTATCCGCGACGCGACGTTCTCCTTCCGCGTTGTCTCTTCCGCGACGGTTTTTCCGTGATGAAATCGCCGTCAACGACTTCGAATCCTCGCTTTGCGACGTCGACGTTCTTTCCCCGCGATGCCCGACCTCCGCGACGCTCGTCTTCCGCCGGTCATTGACGAATTCCGTTCCTGAACTGAGGTTGGGGATTATTTTTATTTTATTAAATTATTTCCGTTCTTGATTCTAGCATGTCGAACTTCGTGGTTAATCGACTAAAATGTTATCGTTTAATGAGAGGGGGCCGGACTGCACAAACACGACCTAAACCCCTCCTATGTTCATGATTGTTTCTTTGTGAATGAAACGGGATGATGTGGTGCCGTCGCACCATGCGAGAATCGCTCGACAAGTATTACGCGACGCCGTCGCGCCACGCCGAAAAGTCGAACAAGAATGCGACGCCGTTGCACCGCGTCAAAGAAAGTCGAAGGTGCCATGGCCGGAGCGGAGCCACGGCGGAGGGGCGCAGTGCCGTCGCACCGCGCTGGACGACAAGGGCCTCGGCCGGTTCCGGGCCGCGGCGGAGCATGGTGACCGTCGGCCAGCCGGGCCGCCGGTGTCGGAGCCGTAAGGGGACCAGCCACCGCCGGTCCCGTTGAGAAGGAGCCGGCCGGCCAGGTCGGGCCGGCCGGAAAAGAGAAAGCCGGGGGAATTAAATTCCCATGGCCAGCATCAACGGCCCCCCATTATGAGGGGGGGGGGGGGGGCGCAGTTACACAGGGGGGGGGAGGCGCCCCCCTCTTTTTTTTCCTACAGCTCGGCCGAAGCCGAGCTGGCAGCGCGCTGGGCGCGCTGCGCTGAGCTGGACTGGCGCCGGGCTAGTCTTCCAGGCCGGGCTGGGTCGACCCGGTTCGGGCCGACCGGGGGGGTCTCGGGCCGGGTCGGTCCGGGCCCGAAACCCCTGTTATCGGACTGTTTGGGTTCAAATGCCCATAACTCGGGCTATGGACCTCCAAACGACGCACCGTCAGCGGCGATGCGATCCTTGGATCGAGACGGTCGTTTCGGTATATCGCACTCAAGGTTTCGGAATACTTTGAGTTCGGCCAGGTTGGTTCGTATACGAAACCAACCGGGCCCTCGGAGCGGAAACACTCATATCTTGAGCTACGGACGTCCGATTGACGTGCCGTCAACTTTGTTGAGTTCCTCTTAGTGAGACAGATCTTTTGGCGTACTCCGCCCGAGGTTTGGACGCAGGTGGAGTACGGTCGGGTTGGTTTTGCCTTAAAAACCAACCGGGCCCCGGGGACGAAAAAGCCAATAACTCTCAGACCGGGCGTCCGATCGACGCGCCGTTTGCGACGTTGAGTTCCTGTTGACGATACGGAACTTTTGGATACATCAACTCTGGACTATGTGACAGTTGATGTATCAGCCTCTCGGCTCGTGGAGCGGACCCTCCCGAACGAGCTTGCTATGTGCGGGAACCCTAGAGCTGGCTGCGACTGCTTCTGTGACTGCGACGATGACTGTGCCGAGATCCTCAGTGTATTCGACGACGATGACTACAACACTCAGCGATCCTGTGTGGATCAGTGCTACCGATCCTGTGTGGGTCCGATCCTGTGTGGGTCAGCGCTCAGCGGTCCTGTGTGAACCCGCGCCTACAGATCCTGTGTGGGTCCGATCCTGTGTGGGTCTTTGCGGGGGTTAGTACCTATCGATCCTTTGTGGGTCCGACGACTTAGATGGATCAGTGATCATCTCTATCATCTTTCGAAGAAGTATACCTGTGTGAGATGAATCCTGTTGCTTTCCTGTGTGGATTGTGTTGTGCTATCCTGTGTGGATTACGTTTTGCTTTCCTGTGTGGAATACGAATACTTTCCTGTGTGGACTGGGTTGTACTTGGGCTCGGAGGTTGGAGCGTATTGGGATTGATGACTTAGGTATATGTATGGGCATATACCTAAGCAGTGTCGGTTGTTACTTCGTGATTGTATCTTTCTTTTGTGGTTTATCCTTTGTGGATTTTGGGAGACCTTCAGGGGTCTCGGGGTCCCTACTGAGTAGCTTATACTCACCCCTGCACGGGCTATGCCCTCACTACGTTGTGTTGGTTGCAGACGACGGACAACGTTGATCGTGGTTGAGGCTTGCAGAGCAGGAAGATACCTGGAGGTGGACCACTGAGCGGGACGTGCTCGGAGCGGACGGCGGGACCCGAGGTGCAGTGGAGCTATCTGTACCCACCCTTCAGGTGGGATTTCCAGTGGACAGCTCGGTGTGGCAGTTTTTACTTTTCAGTTGCTGTTTTTCCTTTCGAGTTGTACTTTACTTTCAGTTTGGGTTTGTATACTGGCCCACTTACTTTTCCGCACTTATAGTTGTACTCTGTTTTCACTTAGTGTTTACTTTTCTGCTTTCTTACTCTGTGGTGCTTGTTTACTTTACAAAGGCAATGCCTTCCCTTTTTACCGGGATTTACGCCTTGGTGCTAGTCGCCAGCCCCTGGCCTATGGAAGGCGGGCTTGGGGTAGTCACGGAACGGGCCCCGAGGAAAGGTCGTGACAGTAGGGGGTGGGGGGTGGTGTCCAGGAGGGGTGGGGGGTGCTGTCTAGAGGGGTGGGGGGCTGTCCAGGGGGTGGGGGGGCTTTCTAGAGGGTTGGGGGTGTCCGGGGGGGGGGGGGGGGAGTGTCCAAGGGGGTGGGTGGGTGTGGGTGGCTGTCCACAGGGGTGGGGGCCTATCCATAGGGTTTTGGGGGTTGTCCGGGGGGTGGGGGGGGGGGGGGTGTGGGGGCTGTCCAGAGGGTTGGGGGGTGTCCAGGGGGGTGTCCAAGGGGGTAGGGGGTGGGGGGTGGTGTCCAGGAGGGGTGCTGTCTAGAGGGGTGTGGGGCTATCCAGGGGGTGGGGGGGCTGCCCAGAGGGTTGGGGGGTGTCCAGGGGGGGTCCAAGGGGGTGGGTGGGTGTGGGGGGCTATCCTAGGGGGTGGGGGCCTGTCCAGAGGGTTTTTAGGGTTGTCCGGGGGGTGGGGGCTGATTCTTAGGTTTATTCCATTTTCTCCCATTTTCTATCAACCATGTAGGAGCCCTGGTTTTCTTTGATTCAATGGAATTTAAAACTGTTATATCTAACTATATTTTGTTTTAAAAATAATATTCAAGCATATTTTTTAAAATACCCATAGATTTGTTTTATATTTCAAAATTGTTTTACATTCAAATTATGATTGTTTTACATTAAAATTATGATTTTTTTTCATATAGATATATATTTGTCTTATCTTAAAAATATATATATTTTTGATATTTGTTATAGGTAATAATGAGTCGAAGTTGGATTACGGCACATCGAACGAGCAATGAATACGAGGAAGGTGTTGATGCCTTTTTGGAATTTTCTAAACGAAATGTTCCAAGTAGTGACATTTTTTTTCTGTCCATGCCTGAAATGTTTGAATATGAAGAAGTTGAAAAGTAGAGAGATACAATATCATCTGATTTGTCATGGTTTTAATCTGAGTTACAGCCCTTGGATTTGGCATGGTGAAACTGGACGAAATGTCACTGATGATGATGATTCACAAGATGGTAACTCCGATGGAATTGAAGAAACGATTCGCGATATTATAGCAGAGCAAATTGAGATAGAACCGACAGTTGCTCTTCTATATGGTGATGCTGAAAAACCATTATATCCTAGTTGTACAGATTTTATGGTTTTTTCGGTGGTGTTAATATTGATTAACCTGAAGGCAAAACATGGATGGAGTGAAAAAAGTTTTACAAAGCTGCTATAATTGATGAAAGACATTCTTCCAAAAGATAACGATCTTCCAGATTCACATTACAAGGCCAAGAAAATATTATGCCCAATGGGATTGGGATACAAGAAAATACATGCCTGTCTGAATGACTGCATTATATATAGGAAGGAATATGAATTTCTATCAGAGTGTCCTAAATGTGGGAAATCATGGTATAAGGTGAAAGAAAAATCATAGGCTGATGTAGAGATTACAAAGCTGCCTTCAAAGGAATTTTGGTATCTTCCTATAATTCATCGTTTCAAACATTTATTTGCTAATTCACATGATGAAAAAAGGTTAATATGGCATGCTGATGAGTGGGTATGTGATGGAAAAATACATCATCTAGCTGATTGTCCACAATGGAAGAAAATTGATGCGCAGTATTCTACATTTGGAAATGAAATTAGAAATCTCAGACTAGGGTTGTGCACAGATGGAATGAATCCATACTGAACCCTCAGTAGCACACATTATTCATGGTCTGTTTTATTGGTAATTTAGAACCTCTCTCTTGAAGTTTGTATGAAGCGCAAATATTTCATGTTGAGTATAATGATCTCTGGTCCAAAGCAACCCGACAATGATATTAATGTTTACTTGTCACCGTTGATTGATGATTTGAAACTGTTATAGGATGATGGTATTAGGGTGTATGATTCTTATAAAATGGAATATTTTCAACTGCATGCAGTGCTTCTGTTCACTATAAATGACTTCCCAGCATATGGAAATTTTTCTGGATACAGTGTTAAAGGTTATAAAGCATATCCAATTTGCGAACAACAGACGCCATATTGTCAATTTCATCATGGGAGGAAAATAGTGTACATGGGTCATCAAAAGTTTTTGCCTAGGGATCACCCTTATAGAAGACTAAAAAAGGCATTCAATGTCTCACAAGAATTTGATACTGCTCCAAAACCTTTATCCCCTGATCTGTATTTTGATAGGGTGAAAAACCTTGATGTGACATTGGGAAATACACAAAAATCTGGTAATGATAGACATATTTGGAAGAAAAGGTCAATATTTTTTGAGCTACCATATTGGAGGTATCATGAAGTTAAACATAATATTGATGTCATGCACGTGGAGAATAATATCTGTGATTGTTTGATTGGAACATTGTTAGATATTAAAGGAAATACAAAAGATGTGTTGAATGCAAGATTAGACTTACTATCAATGGGAATATGTTTGGAGTTAGCTCCCACTCCTAAAGGAAGACAAACATTTCTTCCCCCGGCTTGTCATACATTATCGAAGAGGGAGAAAATTAGCTTTTGTCAGTGTCTTCATGATATCAAAGTGCCTCAAGGTTATTCTTCAAATGTAAAAAATTTTGTCTCATTGAAGGACTTGAAGTTGATAGGTATGAAATCACATGATTGTCACATCATGATGTAACAAATTCTACCAGTTTCATTGTGTGGAATATTTCCCATTCATGTCAAAAAGACTATAATGAAGTTGTGTTATTTTTTCAATTCAATTTGTAATAAGGCGATTGATGTGAATGCTTTGAACATTTTGGAAAAGGATACAATTTTTATATTTTTTCAATTGGAAATGTATTTTACTCCAACTTTTTTTGATATAATGGTGCATTTAATGATTCATCTGGTTTGAGAAATAAAGCTTTGTGGAGCTGTATATCTTCGTTGGATGTATCCTTTTGAAAGGTATATGAAAATATTAAAGGGCTATGTTAAAAATCCATATCGACCTGAAGCCTCCATTATTGAAAACTATATTTTTGAGGAGGTAGAAGAGTTTTGTATGAGCTACTTGGCTGTGGTGCAACACATAGGTTTGCCTCAATCTCGCCATGAATGAGTTAATAATGAGGGAAAGGGGATTCGTGGCTTGAAAGTGAAATCATTGTCAGCTGAACAGATGAAGAAGTTATAATCATACATCTTGAATAACATAGCTTATTCTCAACCATATATCACATTGCATATTAATGAGTTGAAACAATGTCATCCAAAGAAGAAAGAAATGTGGATTTTGAATGAGCACAACAAAACTTTTTTGTCATGGATTAAAAAGACTTTGCTTGGTAGATCAGATGTATCATAGACATTAAAATGGATAGTGGGTGGTCCATGTTTAAATGTGATAACATGGTCCGGTTATGACATTAATGGCTATACATTTCATACAAAAGCTTAAGACAACAGAAGTGCAGTTCAGAATAGTGGTGTATTGGTGTTTGCAGAAGCAATGCATTTTTAGAGTGCTAAGGACAAAAACCCAATTTCTGCATCAAGTGCATATTATGGAGTGATTGAAGACATATGGGAGGTTGATTAAATTAAAATTAAAGTTCCTATTTTTAACTGTAAATGGTTTATCGGTAACAACAGTGTCAGACATGGTGAATTTGGAATGACACTTGTGAATCTGAATAGATTGGAAGACACAGTTGATTCTTTTATAATGTAAACACATGCAAAACAAATTTTCTATGTAGTAGATCAATCAGATATGCAGTGGGATGTTGTTTTACAAGGGAAAAAACAATATGTTGGTGAGGATGAACTTGATGAAGATTCTGATTTATGTGAGATCACTACTTCCATGGAAAGATTAACAGAACATAATGATGAGCATGTTGAAGACATGGTCTGTGCCATAAGGAACAATCACGACGAAGGAATTTGGGAAAACAATCCATTTGTACATTCCTAAAATTACAGGTAACATATTTTTATTTCTTTTTTACATTTATTTTTTTCATAAATGTTAGATATTGTAAGTTTTTTATTTATTAAAACATGTTTTAAAACAAAATAAGTATAATTTTTTTTTGTTTTATGTTTTTTTAGTTTACTTTATCATGTTTACCATTACATGAATTATATATCTATTATTTTTGTTCAGTGATAATTACTTTACCATGTTTACCAGGTTTACCATGTTTACCATCTTGACCATCTTGACTATCTTGACCATCTTTACCATTGTTTAACATGCTTACCATATTACCAATGTTTACTATTACGTAACTTAGTACACTTTTCTATTTTCTAATTACAGTAGTATTAAAATATTTGAATTTTTATATTTGTGAACTAAAGTTTGTTTTTTTGATTTGAAGGATAATTAAAGATCATTCAGTTGATCAACCACATTATTATGGAGATGAGCATATTGCTCATACCTCTGGGGATGAACATTCACATGATCCTATTACGAAAAAGTGTACAAAGATTGGTAAACGTGGGTGCACACGTTTACCAAAATTATCACTTGCCCGTATACAGGATCAGAGGATAGTCGTTGAGTTTGATGATGATGATATTCCTAGAGGTCCGAATACAAAATATTTTAAGAGTTTTATAGCAACTCAGGCTAAGAGCAAAGTAAGCATTTTGTATGATGATTGGAGAAGTGTGGATAAAGCGATAATCTCTCAGTTGTGGGATACGATTTTGGTAAGATATTTTTTTATTGTTTGACTATTCTTTTAATGTTTTTAGTATATATAATATGTTTAACCTCTTCTTTATCAGATGACATTTGATATTCCTGAAACCGAAGGAGTCAGGAAGAAATGTTTATCGTTGGCTTCTAGGAGATGGAGGGATTTCAAATCAACCCTCACATCTTAAATCATTTATGGTCATAGGAGTCATGAAAATCCATGTCGTATATATCCTTTTATAGATGAAGACACATGGAGATAGTTTTTTGAAAGTAGAATAAAAGAGTCATTTTTGGTAAGGGAAATGTAAACTTTTATAAGCTTTCTTATATAAATGATCTTATTAATGTTTTGTTAATGATTTCTTATTCTTAATTTACAATAAACAAGGAAATCTCATCAGGAGATCCAATCTAAAAATGTATACCCTCATAGTTTATCTCAGGGAGGGTATGCATTTTTGGAAGAACAAATGATGGCGGAAAAATTTCAACAATTAAGAGACGAGTCTTCAAGCTCTGGAGAGGTGGCCCCTCCATCCCCTCCATCTAGACATGAAAAATGGAAGAGAGCTCGAAAGGGAAAAAAGGGCAATATCTTTCGGAAGAATCGAGAATCGTAGCTGAGAGGATTGTAAGATATCTATTTTATTTATTTAAGTTAAATCTTTTCTTCATATAATTTCAATCATTACAGAAATGTTCAATTAATTAATACAGGACTCTCTTGAGGAGCATAGTTCACAGGGGACATTTACAGCTACTGGGAGGGAAGATATTTTATCTGTAGCATTGGGAAGGCCCGAATATCCTGGTCGTGTAAGAGGATATCCGGTAGGTGTATCGGTAAGAAAAGTGTTGCCACTTTCTTCAAATTCTAAAGTTGAGGGGGTTTATAAAAAAAATAATCCTTGGAGGCTGAAGTTAATAATATTAATTAGACGATGGAGGACAAGATTAGAGTGTCAGTGTAGTCTATGTTTACAGACATGCAAAGAAAATTTCAGACTACAGCTCCCACTCCTCCACCTCCCCCTGCAGACCCCATTATTTATCCTCCACCTCCGCCAGTAGCTCCCACTCCCCCACCTTAGCCCGCGGACCCCATTTTTTATCCTACTCCTCCGCCACAGCTTCCTACTTATTACGAGTTGTATGTTGATGATTCTCAACATCATATAGTAGAATATGGGTTGTTATATTGTATAGAAGATACAATTCATCATCAACAATTAGAGTTAGAGAATCAGAGGGTCACTGTACATGATATTATAGATAGATCATCTCAGTTACCATTACATACAGATGAAGTGGTGATAGTTGGACATAATATCAACCATTTTTAATTTGGCCATCCAGACTTCTTTGACTCATTACCATAGAGGTATGAATGTTATATCTTTTATTTTTTTTATATTAAAGTTGTTTTATCATTTGAAAACTAATATATTTTTCAATTTATTTTTACCGGAATACTTCAAAGGTAAAGAAATACTGTATAGACAACAACAAAGACAAATGACTATGACATCAGATACAAATTCTAGTAGTCTTAATAGATTGTCAAGATATTCAAATTTGTTGGCGTCTCATTATGAGTTTCCAATGGAAGCTCATGTTTGTGGATGTGAAATAAGTGTGGGGATTACGAAAAATGATATCATAGAGCTTGTTACTGGAGATAAGTTGGGCATCAATGTGGTGCAAATTTTTTCCATGTAAGTCTTAACACCTTTTCCTTGAATTATATTTATTAAAAATGTATACTTATGTATGTTTTTTATTAGGTATCTTTATAAAATTTGTGAGAGGAATGAGATGATAGATGTATATGGATTCATGGACCCGCAATTGATTTCCCCTGAAGCATGTGCATTGAATGAGGAACAAAGAATGGTTTATATTACTGAAAGACTTGAAAAGAATATAGTCACACAATGTTAGATGATGCCTTTTTGTGAGAGGTATGAAACACATCTCTCTCAAAGAGTTAATTATATTTTAACATAAAAAACCACTAATGTTAAATTTCCTTTTATCAGTGATCATTGGATGTTAGAGGTTTTTTGCCCAAGGGAGAAAGAACTTTATTGGATATGCTCTGTCCATGATGATGTGTGGGAAAGTTTTAAGAATATATTGGAAAAGTAACTTTCAATTTCTCAATAGTTTTATATATTATAATGAATTTTAAATTTACCCCATTCGTATTATTTTCTAACAGTTCATGGGCCTACTTTCGAAAAAACACAAAGAAAAGGAGTGCAAAGATCAAATATGTAAATGCGAAGGTAAATATCCATTTATAATTTTTAATTTTTGATTTATTACATAAAAATAATATATTGAATTTACACTCATTCAAACATAATTTTCATGAACAACAAGGCATCATCGAATGCAGATATTATATGTTAAGATTTATGTATGAAATAATAACAACTGGGACAGTTGTGAATTTTGACCTGGTAAGATTTCCTCTTAAACTTTTCCATAATATTTCAATTTGATTTATTCATTATATACGTTAACTACTATCCTTTTCATTTGTAGCTTTTTGATGAACCTCAACCCTATACTGCTGAAGACATCAAACACTTACAAGTGGAGTGGTTAAATTATTTTACAGGTTTGATTTAATTTTAGTTGTTTGTAATGTAAAATGTAATTTTGAATATTGTAATTGTAATTGTGTATTTGGTAGTCATTTAGGTTGGATTTAGTTTTTTTTGAAGTTGACAGTGTAAGTTTTGAATGTTATATATGTGAATGTTTAATTTTTCTATACTTCTTGTTTTGGTCTACTTATGATGGTTTTTCTGGTATGGATTTTGGTCTGGGGGGAGGGGTTCCAAGGGTGTGTGGGGGTGTTTAGTGGGGTTGGGGGGTGTCCAGGGGTCTGGGAGGGCTGTCCGGTGGGGTGGGGGGGTAGTCCAGGGGGGTGGGAGGGCTGTCTAGGGGTGTGGGAGGGCTGTCCAGGGGTGTGGAAGTGCTGTCCAGGGGGTGGGTGGGGGGGTATACATGAGGGTGGGGGGTGGGGGGGGGGGGGGGTTGTCTAGGGGTGTTTGGGGCAGTCCAGGGGTGTGGTGGGGGCTCCAATGGGGTGGGGGAGGGCTGTCTAGGGTGTGGGGGGGGGGGGGGGGGTATACATGAGGGTGGGGGGGGGGTTGTCCCGGGGTGTTTGGAGCTGTCCAGGGGGTCGGGGGGTAGTACAGGGGTGTGGTGGGGGCTGTCAAGTGGGGTGAGGGGGTGAGGGGGTGTTGTTCAGGAGGGTGGGGGGGTTGTTGAGGGGTGTTTGGGCTGTCCAGGGGGTCGGGGGGCAGTCCAGGGGTGTGGTGGGGGCTCCAATGGGGTGGGGGCTATCAAGTGGAGTGAGGGGGTGCTGTTAATGAGGGTGGGGGGTTGTTGAGGGGTGTTTGGGGCTATCCAGGGGGTCGGGGGGCAGTCCAGGGGTGTGTTGGGGGCTCTAATGGGGTGGGGGAGGGCTGTCCAGGAGGTATACATGAGGGTGGGGGCTGTCAAGTGGGGTAAGTTTTATATGTTATCAATGTAAATGCTTAAATTTTCTTTAGTTCTTGTTTTTATCTCCTTCTGTTTTTGTGGTACGAATTATTGATTTGGTTTCTGGTTGATTCTGGGGGAGAGCAGAGGACTGCATTCAATTTTTTAAATTTTTTTGGCTTCCACGTCGGTTATTTTATAACCGACGTGATAAAGAAATCGGGAAGGGTTTATCACATCGGATTTTTTAATAACTGACATGATAAACACCTGTGGCATGGTTTATCATGTCAGTTATTTAATAACCGACGTGATAAAAGACCTGTGAAATGGTTTATCACGTCGGTTATTTATTAACCGACGTGATAACCCCCCCCGGACTGGTTTAGAACGTCGGTTATTATATAACCGACGTGATAAACCATCTCCCAGGAGTTTATCAGGTCGGTTAATTAATAACCAACATGATAAACTAGGGGGGAGGGGTTTATAACATCGGTTATTAAATAACTAACGTGATAAACCCCCCGGTTTATCACGGCGGTTATATAATAACCGACATTATAAACCCCGCCCCCCAGTTTTTTTCACGTTGGTTATTAATTAACCGACGTGATAAACACCATGATGTTATTTTTTTACGTCGGTTTTTAAATAACCAATATAAAAAACATTATTTATAACGTCGTCCGTATTAATGTCGGCTACAAACCGACGTAAAAAATGAAAAATAACCGACGTAAAAAACATTTTTTGCACTAGTGTATGTTGCAGGCCTATATCTTGGACTTTGGTCGCAATTGGGGGGACCACCTACCACTGGTGGATTTTTCATACAACAATAGCTACCACTCCACCATTGGTATGAATCCGTTTGAGGGCTTGTATGGGAGACCCTTCCGATCACTGATTTTCTGGACAGACCTTATAGAGTCAGCACTCATGGGTCTAGAGTTGGTGTGAGCTACCACCAAGAAGGTGCAGATCATCTGGGAGCAGATGAAGACTGCATAGATCTAGCAGAATTCTTATGCTGATAGGTGACTGAGACCTCTAGAGTTCAAGGAGGGAGACCGCATCTTTTTCGGGTCTCACCTAGACGAGGGTTACAGAGATTTCGCTGGGGAGACAAGCTATCTTCGAGGTTTATCAAACCTTTTGAGATACTACACAGAGTTGGCGAGGTGGCGTACTGCTTAACACTATCACCATAATTGTAATGGGTACATGATTTCTTCCACGTGTCTTAGTTGAGGAGGTACGTACATGACCCATTGCATGTCATCGACTGGGGCGAGTTGGACATCGAGGATATAGTGACCTTTGCTGAGTACCCACTGGAGATAAAGGATCGGTAGGAGAGGATCCTTCATGGGTGATCGATTCCCTTGGTGCGTGTCTGGTGACAACACATGAATCTTCAGGAGATCACATGGGAGTAGGAGGCTCAGATCTGTGCCTATTACCCACATCTTTTTGAGTAGATCTTGTTTTAGATTTTCGGGGATGCAAAGCCCCAATGTGGGAAGAATGTAATGTATTTTATTTTTCTGTGTATTATTTTTGAATATTATATAGAATTATTTTGAGACCAAAACTTTCGATGGAATGTGATTCTGAGGCCCGGAGTGCCTGAAATAAATGTTTGAAATAAATTAAGATTTTAAACAGCGCGCATGAGCAGTTTTCCTGTAAAAGTAGAATATATTTTAAACGGGTTCCCAGATCATAAATCTGAGGGAACCATTGCATTCAGAGCAGTGACTTTACCATAGGAGAGGCCTATGATCTACTGGCACGGGTCAACTGCAAGAGTTAGTTATTGGGACGTTTTAATGGAAATAAAACAAATTAATAATTTATTTTAAAATGTTTCCTTTTTACACAGCAACCTAATTTTCTCCTCTTTAAATTCCTGCTTATGGAAAGTTCATAGGGTTATCTGCATAACCCTATGAAATTGAGGATTGTCCATTTGAGCTTTAGAGGAGAACCCATTGGCGGATGATGGCGATTCGAGTGTTTGAAACATCTCAGAATCGACGAACCTTGCCAACAAACATGACGCGGTGATTGGTCTTCCACCAAATCGAGGTAGGGGTTGTTATTCCGATTATTATTTTTCTCATTCTTAGATTAAAAAATGAACGCAGATCAACCAATGAACATGTTGATCCGCGGATCATGCATTCTTGCTGGAGGATTATTAATTTCTATTTATTTTGGGGTTTGTTTTGGGAAATTGATATGATAGTTGTTTGTTTATCATTTGATTCTCCCTGTTTAATCCTTCTAATGGGAGCGGATCAATGCCATGATGAACGATGGTGGAGGTTCGTTCCTCAATTTGGTTTATTTAATTTCTCCCTCTTTTACCTCATGTTCTTCGCGTTCTTCATGGGGTGACGAACAATGGATCGTTGAACACCCATTTTGCAACACAATGACCCCAAATTGGAGATCCTACATAATGAAAACATAGAGGAGGTGAAAAGGTGATGGTGGAAGATGAATCAACATGGTTCAGGAGTTCTCATTCTTTGAGCGTTCTTCACGCGGGTGGATTGGAATGCGTTTTCAGGGCCGATTGGAGGCCCGAAACCAATAGAATCAGCTTCATGATGATTGGGAGACCTCAACCCTTTAGTTTCGCAATGATCATATGACTGAATCGAGGATAAAAGGAGCCCTGAGGCGTGGCGACAAAGAAAGTTGGTTTTTGAAATTTTTGAAGAACACGTCGTGTATCCCGAAGAACACGTCGTGTGGGACCGGCTCAGTGGTGACTAGGGTTCCGCGATGCACGAAGCGATGACATGATGTGTTACCCGAAGAACATGGTGTGTGGGTCCTTATGCAGACTCGACGTATATCTCGGGTGATACATGGACACGGGATGGAGTATACAGCCGTGTACTCCACCACACGATCAGACCAGGCCAGCTGCACAGGTTACCCCGTGTACCGATTACACGGGATGGTTCACATGGGATAAAGCTGTGTATGGGAACACGACCACATAAATGGAGCTAACCCTAGTTACTCGGACATGGTATGTGATCTGTACTACACTCCGTGTATTGAATTTTCTACATGACCAGCCTTACGACATGGGCCGTGGTACACAGGCAGTACCCTGGGTCAGAAGACATGACATATGATACTTCTACACACCGTTTACTTTTCAATACATGGATTGATCTTCTTGAACACTATATCTGAGACATGTTTCATTTGGGTTATTTCCCCTTTTTCTCATTCCCCTGAAGGTCAGGTATCATTTCCTTCTACAAGAGTATGATCCCTTTAGTAGGAATTTCCAAGATAGAGCCAGGTATCCCTATGAGAGGCCCAGAGAGAGATCTTCTATCCATTATTGAACCTAGGTAGAGTTAGGTATCGATGTGACTATCCCAACAGGGTGCCAATACTCTACTTAGAAGGTGAATCTGGATGAGTCGTGGTATCTGCCAAGGCCCTGGAAATGATCCTCATCTGTGTATCGTGATATTTCCCCACTCTGGAGTGTTTTTCTCTTGGAATGAGTGTATCTATCTCTCGTGACTTTTCCCGACAGACAGTACTTCTTGGACATACGTCATCAGATCTATCAGACTCGTAGAGTGAGTTCTTTGGGATGAGTGCTTCGTGGAATCTTCAAAATGAATCCCTAGTGGGGGAATGCAATTGTGTGACTTGTCTCTAGACTACGGGTCCCAGTTTTGAGTATATCTAGATTATGTTCACCTATTATATGTTTAGTAGACATATACTGTGTAGAGATGACTGTAACTTTCCTTTGTGTATTGCTTTGTGGTTTTTAGGGTCCTCTACCGTGTATTTTTATACTCACCCCTGCATGGGCTTTGCCCAAACATGTCGTGTCTTGTGCAGATGAGCAACCTTTTGACAGAGTCCAGGGTGGACCAAGACATGACTGAGTTTTCTGAGTTCCCTATAGGACGAGGTGTTCCTACGGCTATGAGTAATATTACCAGTACCTATTTGTGTTTACAGGTTGGAATTTGTAGTTTTTAGACTCTTGTTTTTGGTGGTCTTGTATTCTCGCCCAGTTTACTTTCAGTACTTTACTTCCTATCGTACTCTGTTGGTTGGGTTTAGTTGTATACATGCATTTTGTTCCTTATTATTTTTTTACATTTCAGAATTTGTGGTCTTGGAGATGTGTGTGTGTACAAGTACTTAGGTAATTCCTCCCATGTTAGTAATATGACTACTTGGTGCTAGTCACCAGCCCCTGGCCTATTGGAGGCGGGCTTGGGTAGTTACATCACGGGCCCCACGGGACATGTCGTGACATAATCAAAAATATATCACTCCAAAATACAACCTTTTATTTGAATTTTATTTTGACACACCATTTCAAAATATTTATATACCATTCAATGGGGTGCATCCATCTATAATAAGCAAGACCACATGACCAAATCTATCTAACCAACTGGACCATCAATCGAACCATCATATCAAATAATGACTATAGAAAGAACATATCCAATTAACATAATATGATAGTAATTTCATTTTCCATAGTTGGGAATTTCATTGGGTCTATAACTTTAATATATATAACATTGAAAAAGAAACAAATCTTGGTTAATGTATGACATACATTCTTAGGAAAAATGCAACGTAAAGAAACATGCATTATATCTTGCATAAAAACATGATAGTAATGTTATTTAAGGCCCTTTAACTTTAAATATATCATTGAAATGATATTCTTGATATTTTATTAACATCCATCTGAAACCTTTATATCATTTAGGAAGTTTTAAAACTGATATCTCTCTTGTGTGGAACGAGTGTAAGTATCCGGAGAAAGAAAAGTCCATCCTTCACCCTTCATTAGTGACAACTAATCCCATATACCCATGCTAATAATGTCCATCCTATCCTTAATAACATCCTTTATTTTTATGGGTGAATTTAGTAACGTTGCAATGACACTATCACATACATTTTTTTTCCACATGCATGATATCAAGAAAATTATTGATGTATAAAAAAGTCCAGTATAAAAATTCAAAAAAAAATATCATGCTTTCCAACCAGTTTTTATAATATTTTTCAAATAAGGTTTACTAAAATTTGTGTCCATATATTTTACTTTCTCAAAAATTTTATCACCTATTAGTGGAGATGACATTGTTCCTTATTCTGAACTCCCATTGAATGATGTCATTCGAGATTAGTATATATCTCATCGGGGAAGAAATAAGTGATAACCTAGAAACACAGCCTTTGATGAATGTTTAACTTAACTGAGTGTGCACCTTTTTCATAAATGGGACACCCTTGTGTTCCTTTAATGATATATTCTGAAAAATTTCCATAAGTAAGAAAATAATTTATCATCCTGTGCAATATAGCTCTCAATGTGAAATCTTTATTTATGCAACCATCATACAATATAATAATTGAATCCCACATTAATTTCAAATATTTAATCAATGGAGAAAAATAAACATCAATATCATTACCTAGTTGTTTTGGTATTGATATAAGAAGATACAAAAAAATGTATTTTCACTTCATGCATAACCATGGTGGAAAGTTATAATTTATCAACACAACCAACCATGTACTGTGAGTGCTAATTTGAAAACCAAAAGGTTTCTTGGCTCATTTCCAAATTTAAGATACTCATGATCAATTTTTTCCATTAGGGAGAACCTTTCAGGTGATGGAGTTTCCCATATTAATTTCTTGTATATGTGTGCCATGTCAATTTTCTTATAGTCTCTACACTTCCATATAGGTGCCTAAACCTTGTAATGTTTAGAAAGTACCATAAAACTTTCAAAGTACTTGATTCATATTTTTTGTATCAAGAAACACCACACTTTTAATAATTTTTTAAGTGATTCATTGTACTTAATAAAAAATATAAAATCATTTTGCTAAACATGTATTCTATCATAGATTATACCCATTAAACATAACATTCATTTAGCATCATATGTTCAGCAAGGAAGCTCATTATCTTCAGAGAGAATATCATTCAAGAGAGAAAACAATTAAGTAAAGCTGGTGTCACTCCATCAGTTTCCATCTTTTACATTATATAGTTTCTATATGGCTGAAAATGCTGTATATTTAGTACAACCAGCATACAATGACATTTTTCACAAGTCTTCAACTTTTAAAATAGTTATGGAAAATCATGAAATTCAACTTCAACTATCATTGTAATTTACTCAATATGATCTTCATCATCTTTCGCACCTATAATCATATCCTCAATATGATCTTCATCATTATTCACACCTGTAAACATATTAGATGATCCATAAAACACAATGTTATCCTAGTCACTAGATACATTCAGTTTCCCCACACGTTTAATCAAATATTTATAACTTCGATATATTTTGTGATAGATCAAGTGTTTTTCATACTCCTATAGACTAATTAGTCTTGAATAACAACATCATAAACACAAAAAAAAAGGATTTGAGAAGAGTTATACTCATGATCTTTTGTAAATTTTATGAACTCTTTCACCCCATCTTAATACACTTTTTTCATATGATTGACATCCATCCATTTTCGATTCATATCCATCCTATTTGATTTATTAATATTAATATTTAAAAAATAAATAAATATATAGAAAATATGATATTAGAACCCTAAAAGTCATTCTTAAAGAATAATTTAAGTAACATAAAGCTATTGTTCTAATATAATAAGAGCTGACTGATAAATATAGATATTTTTTTATAGTGGTGGAAATCATTGAAGGAATGGAATGTGAGATATCTATAAAGTTACAAAGAATCTAAATAAATTTTCATATATTTCAAAAAATAGAGATCAAGGATGGGTTTTTTAACTTTTCTAGGTGGGAGTACAACAAGAGGGAGGAGTTTATGTCTATTCATTTCTTTATTTGATATGTGATTTGCCAAGTGGTGTTTTATTAACATGATTATTTGGAACCAAATTTGATCTTTTTTAAAATGTTGAAAACATTGATAAGGCTCAATCACCTAGTCTTGAGAACCCAACGTTTGAAGAAACTCTTGAATTTATGTGGGGTTTGATGAATGATTCAAATTTAAAAAATTCACATATTGGGATGAATCCTCAAAGAACAATAATGAAAGTTCTTATTAGGGCCATAAGGAATAATCAACTTCTACACAAGTGTAAGAAGTGTCCTAATGGTATTGAAAAAAAACCTCATTTGAAACTAATGATTGGAGTATAATCCAAACTATTCAGGATCACATGAAAATAAAACTCAACCTTAGTGGAACCAACAAAGAGAATCAACTATGAAAAAATGTCTGAGTGGAAACTTGGAGTGAGGTTTAAACAATATGGAAGCATATATGAATGTTTTGAATGTTGGTCATGATTCTAATTTTAAAAGTGTGTAAAATTAAAAATGTGCATCACATGATCAAATCAAGAAAAGAGGTCAAATTGATGTGAAATTGTTTTTAAGTGACTGCTGATTTATATGTGACATTTAGGAATGTACCATGTGTAAAACTTTGTGTGATTATGATGTATGAATTCTATTTAAATTTAGTTGAACCATATTTATTTTGACTTATTTTGGTTGTAGAAAGGGTCGAAGAAGGCTCTAGTTCATTTTTTAGAGAAAGGGGCTAGATGATGGAAATCTTCCATTACAAATGAGGTTTATTGCGGCTATGAGTGTTTGAGAGGGAGAGATGATCATTGATTTAGCTAAGATTTGAAATTTTATAGTGGAAATTTTTTTGAATGGTTTACCGACGAAACAAAACTTAGATAGTGATGAACCATGACACATCAAACTAGTTGTGATGAAAAAATGATTATGAATGGAGATGCATCATATGAGTTATGATGAGACAATGATGATGAACGATGTGGCAGTATAATGAATCTCCTTGATCATGAATTTGCAAAATAGGCCGAGGAGTGTTTGATGGAAGATTAAAATAGGGTTCCTCGATTTTTTAATTACACAATTCATGAAAATAATTAAACATCACATACCAAACAAATAGAATCACATGCCATAGGTTTTGAGAGGGTTTATTTATGTGAGAATTTCAAGGGGGAGCGACGGAAGAGGTCGAATTATGTGAGAGAGCTTGAATGACATGAAGAAACGAGTTATCTTAGGGTTGAATTTATAACATTGAGAAGGGTTTTATTTGTGATTTCCAAAAAGCGCTGATAAAGATGAGTTTTATTAGCATTAAAATAATAAGCACTGATAAGACCTATCTTTATCAGCACTATAGTTTTAGCACCGATAAATTTAGATTTTATTAGCGCTTTGTATTTTAGCGCTGATAAAAGCTATTTTTATCAGCATTGAGAATTTTTTTTTAAAATAAAATAAAAAAATATTAAATGAATATCTATTAAAAATGAATTAATTATAAAAAAGTAAAAAATAAGTAACATTATTAATGAATATACAATCTTAAATTCATGAATGTTAAAAATGAGTGAAATTGAATAATTAAAAATAAATAAACTTAAAAAGTATTAAAAAATTGGATAAGTATTATTAATTATATAAATTATTAAAAAAAATTAAAAGTGAATATATATTAAAATGAAGATGAATACATATTGAAAATATTAAAACATAGTAAACAAATACAAAAAATGAAGAAAATATTAAAAAATGCATCAAAATAAATTAATTATATAGATTTCAAACAATTTAAAAATATTAAAAATTAATAAATAAAACTGAATGAATATTAATCATATAAATTAAAAAAATATTAATAATATTAAAACTTAGTAAATAATTATATATAATTAGTAAGATTACTTACATTAATTGTAAACACATAAAAAAATGATGAGAGTATTAAAAAATGCATTTAAAAAAATAAATTATATACATTTCAATCATTTTAAAAATATTACTACTTAATAAATGAAATAAAATAAATATTAATCATAAAAATTAAAAACATATTAAGAATATTAAAACTTAGTAAATAATTATGTAGAAATTAATATTTAAAAGTGAATAAATTCCAAAAATATTAAAAATTAATAAATATTAAAAATTAATAAATATTAAAAATTAATAAATAATATTAAATGAAATAATATTAAAAATGAGTAGTTAAAATTGAATAAATTAAAAAATATAAAAAAGTGAATTCGTAACATTAATTATGTGAATTTACGACACATAAAAAATGAATAAAAATGAATTATATTGACTATACAAAAACATTAATAATAAAATTAATCAAATTAAATTAAAGACACAAATATATTCAAAATGAATAAATTAAAATAAATATGGTTACGTGATTTGATTAATTAAGTAAAAAATATGAAAAATTAGTTAAATAAACATAATTAACTACATAAACCCCAAAATGGTGTTGGGGATGGTGTACATTGGAGTTCAATTTCACATCAAAATGGCACGGGCTGGAGATGGACTTATAAGAATCAGTTATATAAATTTCAAACATATTAAAAATATTAAAACTTAATAAATAAAAATGAATAAATATTAATCATATAAATTATAAACATATTGAAAATATTGAAACCTAGTAAATAAATGTGTACAAATTTTAAAAAAGGAATAAATTTAAAAATATTTTAAATTAATAAATATCAAAATGAAAAAAATATTTAATTGAATAATATTAAAAATGAATAAATAAAATTAAATAAATTACAAAAATAATTTTTAAAAATTATTTCAGAACATTAATTACATGAATTGAAAACACATAAAAATGAATAAAAATGAATAAATAAATAATATTATCATTGATAATTATTGATGTATGGAATGTATTGATTGTATATAGAAAATATAACTAATCATTAAACTTTATAATTTTTAATAATTATTAAAAATTTTATTATTTAATTAAATGTATCAATATTTAAAATGTATAAATAAATATTAAAATTGAATATATTACAAAAATATTAATTGAATATATATTAAAAATGAATAAATATTTAAAATGAATAAATTATAGATATACTAAAAATGGAGAGATATAGAAAATGAATAAATAACATTAAATCATTAAACTAACATACACGTACACACATACATACGCCTAAACATGCATGTACACATACACCTACACACACACACACATAGACACATACAGACACATAGAGACACATACACATACACATACACATACACATATACATACACATACACATACACATACACATACACATACACATACACATACACATACACATACACATACACATACACATACACATACACATACACATACACATACACATACACATACACATACACATACACATAAGGTCTTCTTTTGTATTTTATTATGGATAATACCTCTTTTAAGGGATGAAGGGGAACCCGTACATGACCCATAGACCCAAGGCCCAAGGCCCGACAGGACCTGCAATACATGACCTGAAGGCCCAGAGGCATACCATGCCCAATACATTAACCATAGGCCCAACCCACTAGAACTGCCCCTCCCTAGATTCTGCATCACTGATCACCTAGCTCTCCACCTTGCATCGTTGATCGGCTAACATTTCCTCGTACAAATCTGCACGGTGCCTGGTCCCGATGGAAGTTGCCATACCCTCTCTTTCTTCCAATCTGGTTAGCTCTGCTTCTAGTGACTGCTACTCTTGTTGCTCTGATCCTCTTCTAGGGCCTATTCTGTGTGAACTGGGCTACTCTATAGTTGCTGTGGCCCGAAGGCCCTGAGGCCTGAAGTCCTTTTGATGACCTGAAGGCCCTTGAGACCCGTAGACCCAAACTAGTGTCCCGAATTCCCAAATCGGGTGAATAGTTTCGGTTGTTACAGTACCGAAAAGTACCTGCTATAGTAATGCTACAGTACCTCAGAAATTCACATCCACCCGGTATTGAACCTAGGTCTCTTAGATGCCAAGTATGAGCCCTTACCACCCAGGTATGGGCTCGTTGGACACACACACACACACACACACACACACACACACATAAAGACACAAAGACACAAACACACATATATGCATAGAACACAACACATGCATACCCATACAACACATGCATACATACATGTGTATATACAGACAAACACATACATCCGCATACATACACATTCATACATATACATATAGATACATGTATATTTTAAATTATTTAATATGAATATAAATATATAAATTCAAATACGAATAACATATTTAAATAAATATATCCATTTATATATTATATAATTTTTTAAATAAAATATAAATATACCATAATTATATTATTTATATAAACATTTTTTAATTAATGTATATAAATATATTATTGAACATTTTCATTGAATAATACAAATTTAATAATTTTAAATATAAAAAATTATGAAAATAAGATAATTTTTTTATTAAAATTTATATAAATCATATTTATATATTATATTTACATATATATACTTATTATAATATAAATATTATTTAAAAATATATAAATATGTATATATAAATTAAATTATTCATTGTGACCTTTATACGTGCTAAACAAAAATCACTAATAAAGGGGAACTTTTATCAGTGATAGAAAAAAGCACAAAAAATGATACCCTTTTATCAATGTTTTTTAGCACTGATAAAAGTTACCTTTATCAATGTTTTTTACTAATTCTAATAAAAGCCCCCCTTTATCAGAGCTTTTCATATAGCACTGATAAAGGTCAACACTGAATATCATGTGATCCGTAGTAGTGTTGTGATAACACCCCTAGATGGATCAGTTAGTACAAATCACCAAAAGAAAGAACTAGAGAAGAGTCCTTAGGGGGGGGGGGGTAGATGTTTTTATAATAGAGGTGCACAAAATTTATAAAAAATTATAGAGATAAATAGACCATACATGGTGGTTGTATTTTTTTCCAATAAGGATAGTTACCTTGATGTGAACAATGATGCCAATACGTGTGAAAGAAGAGTATGTATTGGATATTGGATGAAGCTCCCAAGCATTTTGAGAAGAAGTTCATAAGAAAGGTGTTAACTTATGTTATGAAAGTTAGTTTAATTGTGAATTGTTTGAAGGTAACATAGAAGTTGAGTTCTATCCATATATAAAGAATGTAAGAATTTATGTGAACTATGATGAGGAGATTTAAAAAGGAAGTGGATCATGAATTTCTTAGTAACATACTACACTTGAAGTTTAAGTTTCAAGTTGTTTATGGAAATATATAGACTGACCCATAACCCAAGCAGTGGCTAAGCATAGAGATGACACAACTAGACCAGGTGTGACATGGTGGAAATAGAATGGCTATATGGGTTGACACAACCTGGTTAAAGGGGGAAGAACACATAAAGAGTACCACGTGACCCACCAAGGCTTTCGGACATTGATGGATTTGATCAAGTCATGTGAAACACATCAATATTTTTAATCAAAGCCCTTTTAAATGAAAAATAAATGTGGGATCACATATTCTTGTTATTTTTCACATTTAAAAAAAGACAGGAATCATGCTGCATTTAAATCAAGATGACGTCGCTTCCTTCATCTTCAACCTCAGGTAAGTTTTTTATATAAGTTTTTTTTAAAAAAAATATTAAAATAATCCTAGGTTAAAAATATTTTTAAAACTAATACAAAAAGGTGTTAAAGCCTTTAATGCCTTTCAGGTTTTTGGGTGGAGCTGAAAGACATTAAGGGCATTAATGCCTTTCACATGGACTAAAAGAAAAATACGTTAAAACCTATGATGCCTTTGTATTGTCTTTTTTTTAGTTTAATTTTTTTTTATATTTATGTCTATTTAATCCTTTGTATTTAAATTTTATTTTACTTTATTATTTTATTGTTTCAATGCTGTATGACTATGCACTCTTTTTTTAGTTTTTTTAGTGTTTATTAGCCATATACCGAGTTTTTTATATATATGTTTTTTATTTAGAAACATATATATAAAAATATTTTTTTAATAATATAATTTTTATTAATAATTAATTTTTTTATATTACTAATTTAATTAATATTTATTTTAAAATTATATTGTTAACTACTTTAATAGTTATGTTAATAATTATATTATTTATATCATTAATAATAATAATTATTTTAATTATTGTAAATATTTAACAATATAATTAATATTTTTTTAATAATATAATTACTAACATTTAATTATAATAAAATAATAAATAATACTTCATACTAATATAAATAATAATATATTACTTAATAAGAATTGTTCCCATTAATATTTTAAAGTGTAAATTATATGTTTTTAAATAATAAATTTTGTGACATGTAAATTATATTTTGTTTATTATATTTATGATTTTTTAATTTTCAATTATGATTTATAAGTCGAGTCATTTTTTCAAATTTCATTTAGATTGTATTTAAGCTTTATAGTTTATATACTTTCCAATTCACCTACATGAAACATAATAATGTTTTAAGTAGGTGACTTTGAAACTCTATAAATTATAATGTTTAAATAAAATATAAATGAAACCTGACACACTTAATGAACATATAAAATAATTAAAAATAACCAGAATTTCATAAAAAATTAATGAAAAGTAATTTTAATGGAACAATATATTGTTGTTTTAAAACATTAAATTTGTATTTATAATTTTTATCAATATTCCATTTACTTTTAATTATTTTTTATATGTTTAGTCATTGTTATAAATTTCATTCATATTTTAGTTATAATATAATTTATTTGCATATATTTTAAATGTCTAAATATTATATTTTTAATAAATATTTTTTTTCAGGTAAATTAATTTTGTTTTATTATATTGATGAAATTGTTTTTTTCCCAACAAAAATTTATATGTTCAGGATATATTTTAAGTTTTAATTATAATATTTTTATAGTTTATATTTTATAAGATTTTAAAGTTACCAACTTAAAATTTAATAAGTTTAACTATTCTTCAAGTTTTCAACTTTGAAATATTATAAAATTTAAACTGTAATTAAAATATAAATGATAATTAAAAAACTAACTGAACATGCTAAAAATCGCTGACAGTGAAAATAATTTCATCAATTTAATCGATAAACAATTATATAAAGGATAGAATAAAATATCGTTTCAAATACTTTAAGTCAATAGAAAACATACAAATGAATGAGTATAATCATTGTCTATCATTAGGCACTATCCCACAACCTAGCATGCGAATGGGATTCCCGTATCGAGATCACCGACCTCTGTGTTGAGGTGGAGTATGATGATATGGAGAGGGCTCTTTCTTGGGTGCTGGGACCTTGAATGTATGATGATTTACCTATGACTCATTAAGACGAGGTGGCATCTGGATGTCTTCATGTGCACATGAACCTTCTCCCACTGCATAAGTGGTAAGACCTACCATCATATGCTGGGAGAACCATAAGGCCTGTAAAGAATTATTCATGAAAGGTAGAGGCATGGTAAATGACCTCTGATATGAGATCATATTAGATATACCTAGAGAAAACTATAGCTATCATGAAAATATGAATGAATATCATATCTCCTGGTGCACACCCGCAATCATATGAGGCTGGAATACTAGAGGTGCAACCTGTGCCTATGGAATAGGTGAGGCCTCATGTGAAAAATGATGTGATCTACATCATCAACATCATGGGTCCTCAACATTAGCAGCTTCTAGAGGTTGATCCAAGTAGTAACCTTCTCTCCCTTGGTAGGAACATCATATCCTTGAGGTGGATGATCAAAGATACTATCATGTAGAATATTATACACTGACATTATCTCCCCCACTATAGCATGGCATGCTTCATGGATAAAAACTTCACCCTCTTCAAGATCAAACATGAAAATAATATGATGCAGTAATGTATGATGTAAATACATTCAAAATGAATTAAAAAAAGTATAACAAACAAACTTATGTAAATTTATTAGTTTATCCGATCCTAAATCCCTTTTCCATGTGGAGTAAAATAGAGTATAGACTTCAGTCTATACCATGGATCATACTTGACTTGCTGTGATAGATGAAATCACATCGTATTCATGCCCTTGATGTGAAATTATGTAAATATATCCTAGAGGTCTAGATACTCAACATTTCATTGGTGCCAATAGACATCTTACCTCACCACCAGATTCATGGAATGAAGCACTGCTAACTATATGGGTGGAATTATAATACATTGGACAAATCCAAACTGGCACCTGACTCTATCCAGATGGTGACACTTAGTAATATAAAAGTGAACGAGATAAACTATATCCATGGCATCATGAATACCATAAGTGTAGTATTTGGGAAGTTGGGCTAATAGAGCCCAATATGGTATCTATGACATCTGAAATGATATGTAAAATTTGTTAAAATATTTTGATACTAATTTCCAAAAATGGTAATATTATAGAATTAATTAGTCAAAAAAATAATGTATATACTTACATCAGTGGGTAATAGACTATCCACCATGCGACGGTATGCACCCAAATTGTGTCTCAGAGTCATGATGAAGTGGTGTACCTGACTGCACTTATAACGTACAACATTAAAATTTATAAATAATAAGAAATATATTATAATAACTCAAATTATCATAAAAATAATAATAAAGATAAGTTATCATACCAGTATCCACATGGAGTTTCATACAACACATATATATGAATATTCAGACTAGATATAATTGGGGTGAGGGGACAGATGTGCTTACATGCCCACATCTGAATAAGGATGACACATCTCTTGAGATCACTATTATTGGATTGACATGCTATTCATAATTCTCTATATGCAGAATCCAAGAATGCAGATCCCTAGATGTATATCCCATCCTGATCAAAGTCCTCCAGTAGTCCCAGATACATCATGTGGACATGCATAATAGAGTGATCAACACACAGTCTTCCTCTAATGAGTTTTAAGATATATGAACATGCATGGTGCATGAAAATCTTCTTGTCATCATCATATGGTATCTTTTCAAAGTGGATGTCCATCCAGCTCATAGAGAGTGACCCACCATCCATAGAATCATCATCCCCCATAATTTCAAGACCAAGAAATTGATGTATAAGCTCAGGAAAATCTATATAGATGGGTACTATAACTGCACCACCCAGGATGGGGAGACTAAGCATAACTTCCATATCCTCAAGGGTGATGGTCATCTCTCCCTTAGGTAAGTAGAATGCGTGAGCCTCAGGTCTTCATATGTTGGTGAGGGTAGAAAGGAGGTGATGACCAATGAATTTATAATAAGATAAAATGATTCTATAGAAGCTAACATGATATAGGTATGGTATAATAGTAGTTGGAAGTGGAATGTGATGATAATGGTGCACTTTACTCACCCTAATCCGTTGAACCTCATGACCCCTGAGAACCTCACATGAAACATGCCTATACTACTCATTGAGTAGATTAGTAACCTCCATCTTTATGTACAAAAATTAAAAATATCTTAAGTAAGTGTTAACTATAAATTTAACATTATGGTTAGAATAATGTTACAGATGGTAGAATGTAAGATATAACATGCCTATTCATATTGTTTTATGAATTTTTTTACCAAAATAAAAGGGAATATATTCAAGTTTCTCAAATCATATTTCTAATTCTTTTAGAAAATTATTTTTCATTTATGTAAATATACTTTGATGATTTTCGTCTTTCTCAATCACTATTTTTAAAGGCTTCTGGTTTTCCTCTATTCTTATTGTAATAGAGTCATGTTTTTAAAGGGGTTTTACTTTAAAAATAGATTTGTGCACACATAGGTTATATCAGTTGGATCCACCATATGTATTGAGGCTTTATTTCATGTCTATCATGTATACCAATAGGTTAGAGTCCAAATGGTGTGTTTTTTCATTTATGTATGACTTATCACATGATAGTATATTTCATGGTTATTTTATCACATGATTTCTTTATAGTGTATCCATGGATAGTTTGATTGTGATTCCATGTCATCTCACATGTACTTTTCATATTCCTTGTAACATGAATATGAAAGGCTTATTATGAAAACCAAAGGATGATTTAAAAAATGGTTTTATCATATGAAAAGTATTTTTAAAGGTAAAATAATTATATATAAGAAAGTTTTATTTATTAAAATGATGTAACATTTAGGAATTTTTAGCTTGTGTATGATTTATGTAAATGGTTGTATAATTTATCAACTATTTATTATTTGATAGTAAAATTGTTCGAAAATTTCATAGAATTAAAAAAATGAAGGAGTTTATATTAACACCATGCAATTTATAAAATCAAATCGTCCGCATTGGAGTTAATACACCATCGTGGTTGAGAGTGTGAACTTGATACACCAATGTTAGGGAATAATTTCCTATTATGACCTCCCCAATGACATATATTGCATCTCAAAAAGTTCCCTTATTCTTGAGGATAATCAATCTCATTCCGCATCCTGATGGAATTTGATCTCCCTTGTCATTGCAACCTATTGATGTTAGGTATCAATATCGGATAATATTAGGGCATTGTGAAATATATAAACTCCCCAATATTCATCCATGGTGAAATATAACAGTTAACAATGGCGTCTAATCAATACAATGTATCAAAAAATTATTCCCATTATATGTTCATAAAGGCACATGCTACAATGATGTGTGTGCATGAAAACCACAATTCCTAGAAGTTTTTACATTGACAATGCCTCACTTCTAGTAATAACACCAGAAATTGACCATTGCTATCGATGATGGGGTCCTGAAACTCTTACACTTCAAATTGATAGTCTTCTTGGTTGAAAAGGCACACTCGATAAGTATAAACTTCTTCAATGTTTTTTTCAATATCTTTTTGAAACTGAAATCCATACCTTATCCCATACTAAATCTTGTTAGCAGTCTATTTTACTCTTAAAAAAAAATAATCAACATAATGATAAAATAAATCTTAAACTAGTTCGGTTATAGGTAAGGGTGTAATTTCAGCCCAAAAGCCTAATTAGACCATCCCAAAAGCCCGAGTGGCCCGACCCAATAGAATCCAACTCAGTCCGGGCTAGAATTGGGTTCATGATTCATCGAGATGGGTTTAGGATTATATAAATAGGCCCACGGGCCAGGATGGCCCACCTAGAGCCTACCTGTTGGCCCATTTGAAGCCCTATTAGTAAAAGTACGCCGTAAAAAAAGCTAGGGAACTAATGGTAGAGAGACTCGAATCCCCTACCTCAAGCTTCCAATGTTGCGCCTGGACCAACCATCCTAGGTAGTGTGATTTATTTCAAATTAAAATCCTTTATATATATATATATATATCCCATTCCATAATAATATTTTTTCAGAAAAAATAACCAAATGCCATATTAATTTTTTTAATTAATTGTCATTAAATTATTAATTTAAAATAACCTAAAATTAATTATTTTGTTTCAATTTTATGATTTATAATTATTATTAATTGTTATTTATTATAATGACTAATATTTATTTAAACAGGGCAGTCATAGATGATTTGTTTTTTTAATTGAACATTTTAAAATAAATTATTTGACCTTTAATTATTTTTTTGAATTGGCACGTGTTTTAGATTTTTATTAAATTAAAGGAACTATTATAATTATAATAGGAATGTGAGGTTGAGGGTTCTTGTGAAACATACTAAGTGAACAATTTAAAGTATGTAAAATTATTTACAATTAATTGAAAAATATTTCCACTATAAAATATTAATAAAAGAATAAAATAAACAATTTAAAACATGTAAAATGATTTAAAATTAAATGAAAAAGCTTTGAACTTTAAAATATTAATAAAAAAATAAAATAAAAAATTTAATTTTTATAAAAAAAATGTTCAAAAAAGTTTTAAAAAAAAATTAAAAAAATATTTTTAAAAAACCATTTAAAAAAATGTTAAAAAATGTTATAAATTTTTTTTAAAAATCCATTTAAAAAAACATTTTAAAAAACGTTTAATCCCATGTTAATCCTTAGATAATCATTACTTAGTCAGTATTTAATCATTCATTAATTAATAGTTATTAATTATTTAATTTAAAGTTAAATAATAATTAATGATTAATTAATTCTAAGTTAAGCATTACTTAAACCTAAGTTAAACATTACTTATTCATAAGTTAATCATTCCTTAATCTTTCGTTAATGAATCATTAATCACTCATTAATAATTCTCTAAGCATTCATTAATTAATAATTATTAAGTAGTTATTTTAAAGTTAATTAATAGGTAATCATTAACTAATTATTGTTTAATAATTACTTCATTATTAGTTATTGCTAAGTTAATCATTCCTTAATCATTGAATAATCATGGCTTAATAATTGATTAATAATTAGTTAATAATTATTTTATCACTCTTTAATTTGTTATTAATCAATGGATAATCATTAGTTAATCATTACTTAATCATTCATTAAGGAATAGTTAATCCTAAGTTAATTATTCCTTAATCATTCATTTATCACTCATTAATCATTCCTTAATTAATAATTGTTAAGTAGTTACTTTAAAATTATTTTTTTTTATTATTTAATCATTATTTATGTAGTTAGTTTATATTTAATTAATAATTAATCATTAATTAATTATTGTCTATTCATTACTTTATCATTAACTAATCTTATATTAATCACTTGTTAATCATTACTTAATTAATAGTTCTTAAGTAATTAATTTATAGTTAGTCATGGGTTAATTAATAGTTCATCATTATTTAATTATTCATTAATCATTAGTTAATCATTAGTTAATCATTATTTAATCTTTCATTAATCATTTTCTAATCAATACTCAATCATTCGTTAAGCATTAGTTAATCCTAAGTTAACCACACCTTAATCATTTTTAATCATTACTTAAATAATAGTTATCAAGTAGTTACATTAAAGTTAATTATTATTTAATTATTATTTAAGTAGTTACTTTATAATTAATTAGTAGTTAATCATTAATTAATTATTGGGCTAATCATTACTTCATCATTAATTAATACTATGTTAATCACTCTTTAATCATTGATTAATCATTATTTAATAACTCATTAATGAGTATTTTACTATTCATTAATCATTCACTAATCATTAGTTAACCATTATGTAATCATTCACTAAGTATTAGTTAATACGAAATTTAGAATGCATTAATCATTCATTAATCACTCGTTAATCATTAATTAATTAATATATATTAATTAGTAAATTTATAGTTTATTATTAGTTAATTAATTTCTAATCATTATGTAATTATTGGCTAATCATTCGTTAATCATTAGTTAATCATTTGTTACCCATTAGTTAATTATTAGTTAATCATTACTTAAAAATTATTTAATCCTAAGTTAATTATTCCCTACTCATTCGTTAATAACTCGTTATTCATTACTTAATTAATAGTTATTAAGTGCTTACATTATAGCTAGTTATTTTTTAATTAATAGATCATCATTATTTAATTATTAGTTAATCATTAGTTAATCATTAATTAATCATTATTTGATACAAAGTTAGTCCTAAGTTAATCCTAGGTTATTCATTATATAGTCATTCATTAATCTTAAGTTATTATTTTTTATTCATTAGTCAATAAACAATTAATCATTATGTTATAATTAGTTAATCATTAGTTATTTAATATTTAATTATTAGTGAATCATTATTTAATTAATATTTATTCATCATCTAGTTAATATAAATTCCTAATTATGTTACTAATATTTAAAACTACTAAGTTATACTAAATAATAATATTCTTATAATAATAAATCTATTACTAAGACGAATTATAAATTATTTACTAAAAATAAATTATTAAATAATAATATTTAACTTACTAATATTAACTATTATTTATAAATTATATCTAACTAACTAAACAACTAAGAAAATAAAATATTTTAAACTAACTAAAAAATAAACAATTAAATAAATAATTAACTTTAAAATAAATAAGAAAAAAACCTATATATAATGCTTCCCAAATTCCACACTTCTCAAATCCAATACTCCTTTTAGGCCACCAAAAATGCGACGCACAAGGTAAAAAATACCAAGAAAATTTTAGAGAGAGAGAGAAAGTGGAACTAGAGAGAGGTGGGTTTAATTGAGTGAGGAGAAGGGGGAGGGGTGGGTGACTATTTATATGGGGTTGGGGCAAAGGAATTATCATAAAAAATACCTTTATACATAATTTAGATGAAATAAGTTAATGCACAAAATTTATTTCACTTAAATTAAGGTGAAAGGCATTTTGCTCGTTAGCGAATTTTTCCTCCTTGTCATGTCATCAATCCGGGTTAATGAAAGACAAAGCCAACATATACCCCAATGAAATTCTATATAAATTTAAAGGTTTCATGGTTGATTCCACATTTATTTGTTACTTTTAAAAATATTTTTAACATAAGTTTAATTTAATAATTTTTTTAAAAAAGTTATATTAAAAAAACTTTACCTTGGGTGATCGACATTGCATACACATGGATATGTGGGTAGGGACTCTCTATGTATCTTGAGCCCATCATCCCTTATAGTAAGCCTTCATGATCTTCCATGGGAGACCATGAAGAGCTCAAGTCATGTTTAAATAAGTTGCATTGTGAAGTGAAACATCATCAGAAGCTTGATTTTTTTAATATATGTTTTTTATAAAAATATTAAATTAAATTAAGGTTAAAAATATTTTTAAAAGTTATACAGAAAGGTGGAAATGACTTTACAACATTTCGGTTGAAGTTGAAAGGTGTTGAGGTTGATGGATACTTTTCCTTTAATCGAACCAGATCGATGACTTAGAAAAGGAGGGGAAAGTCGTTAACACACAAAATGCCTTTTGCCTTAATTTAAGCGAAATGCATTTTTCACATTAACACCTTTCACCTAATTTAAGACCAAATAAATATTTTGAGATAATGAATTTTCCTTATCCCCCTATAAATATCCACCCACCTCTCCCACTTCTCTCCAATCAATTCAGCCCAACTCTATCTAGTTCCACTCTCTCTCTCTCTCTAAAATTTTCCCAGTGTTTGCTCCCTTGTGTGCAAAATTTTTGGTGGCCTAAAAGGAGTTCCTAATTTGAGAAGTATTGAATTTATGAAGCATCATATAGATGTATTTTTTCTTATTTATTTTAAAGTTAATTAATTATTTAGTTGTTTAGTTTTTGGTTAGTTTTAAATATGTTATTTACTTAGTTGTTTAGTTAGTCAGATATAATTTATAACTAATAGTTAATATTATTAAGTTAAATATTATTATTCAACAATAAATTTTGAGTAAATAATTTATAATTAGTCATATTAATATATTTATTATAATAATAATAATATTATTTAGTATAAATTAGTAGTTTTAAATATTAGTGACATAATTAGGAATTTATATTAACTAGATGATTAATAAATATTAGTGACATAATGATTCAGTAATAATTACCTATTAAATAATTAATGATTAACTAATGATAATTTAATGATTAAGTATTTATTAACTAATGAATAAAAAATAATAACTCATGATTAATGAATGATTAGATAATGAATAACCTATAATTAACTTAAGACTAACTTAAGATCAAATAATGATTAATTAATGAATAACTAATGATTAAATAATAATTAAATAATGATGAGATATTAATTATAAAATAATTAACTATAAAGTAAGTACTTAATAACTATTAATTAAGTAATGATTAACTAGTGAATAAACAATGTGTAAGGAATAATTAACTCAGGATTAACTAATGTTTAAGTAATAATTATCTAATAATTAACTAATAAATAAAAAATGATTAAATAATGATTAAATAATGATTAAAGAATTATTAACCAATAATTAATTAATTATTAACTATTAATTAACTAATAATAAACTATAAATTAACTACTTAATATCTATTAATAAATCAGTTATCAACGAGTGATTAATGAATGATTAATGTATTCTTAATTTAGGATTAACTAATTCTTAATGAATAATTACATAATGATTAACTAATGATTAGTGAATGATTAATGAATGCTACAATAATGATTAATGAGTGATTAAATAATGATTAATCAATGAATAAGAAATGATTAACATATGATTAATTAATTTTGAAGTAATGATTAACCAAGAATTAATTAACGATTAAGTTTTAATTAACTATAAAGTGATTACTTAAATAATGATTAAACAACATGTAACTAATAATTAAATTTAAAGTAACTAATTAAAAACTATTATTTAAGTAATTATTAATGATTGATTAATGAATGATTAAGGCATAGTTAACTTAGGATTAAATAATGATTAATGAATGATTAAGTAAAGATCAAAGAAAGATTAACTAATTATTAATAAAAGATTAAATAATGATTAACTCACGATTAAGTTATAATTAAATAATGATGGACTATTAATTAACCCATAACTAACTATAAAGTAAGTACTCAATGACTATTAATTAAGTAATTATTAATGAGTGATTAATATAGGATTAATTAATGATAATGTAATGAATAAATAATAATTAATTAATTATTAAATATTAATTAATTATAATCCAACTTCTTAAAAAATGATTAAATATTAATGAAATAATAATTAACTTTAAATAAAATACTTAATAATTATCAATTAAGGAATAATTAATAAGTGATTAATGAATGATTAAGGAATAATTAACTTAGGATTAACTATTACTTAATGAATGATTAATTAATGATTAATGAATTATTAACCAATGATCAATGAAAAAAATAAATAATGATTAAATAATGATTAACTAATTATTAATCAATGATTAAGGAATGATTATTCAATGATTATGGAATGATTAAATTAGCAATAATTAATGATGAAGTAATTATTAAACAATAATTATTTAATTATAAACTATTAATTAACTTTTAAACCAAATAATTAATAACTATTAATTAATAAAGGATTAATGATTTATTAATAAGTGATTAACGATTCATTAACGAATGATTAAGGTATGATTAACTTAGGAATAAGTAATGGTTAACTTAGGATTAATCAATGATTAATTATTATTTAATTTTAAACTAACTACTTAATAACTATTAATTAATGAATGATTAAATAATGACTAAGTAATGATTAAAAAAGGATTAATTTAGGATTAAATAATGAATAGATATTTATTAAATTCAGATTAAAATAGAATTAACATAGGATCAAAGAGGGATAACTAAATGATAAAGAGGCTTAACTCCACACCTGATTTGTTACTCCATCTATTTAGATGATTCATACCTTACTGCACACCTAATTTGACACACTCACTGGATATGTTTTATATAATTTAAATTATATTTATAAACTACCAAACATACCTTTTGGAATATTAAAAAATTATACTATGAAATGTCAGTGTCATCTTTTATGATATAAGAAGTCATTCTAAAATTTCAGTAAAGTAAAGATTATGTGGTTATCTAAGTAATGAAATATCTGTCTGGATACTATAAGTGGACGTGGCTCTGGCATAGATGTACCCAGGAGTAACTACCCTGAAAAAACTGGATTGAACTAGACTCTATCGGGAACTAGTACACAAAAATGGGCCTTTCTATACACCTAATTCGATACTCCTAGGGGATATGATTTATATGATTTACATTCTATTTATAAACTATTAAACATACCTTTAGGAACATTAAAAATTGTACTATGAAATATTAGTGTCATATTTGATGATATAGAAAAACAATTTAAAATTTTGGTAAAGTAAATATTGTTTGGTTATCTAAGAAATGAAGTCCCTGTCTGGATACTATAAGTAGACATGGCTCTGACACAGATGTACCTAGGGGTAACAAACCTAAAAACACAATATTGAGTTTGAATCAATGAGAAACTAGTGTATGAAAATATTCCTTGTTGCACACCTGGTTTGACACTACCATGGGATATGCTTTAGATTATTTTCATTCTCTTTATAAACAAATAACCATACCTTTAAGAAGATTAAAAATTATACTATGAAGAATTAATGTCATCTTTGAGGATATAAGAAGCCATTATAAAATTTCAGTAAATTAAATATTGTGTGTTCAATGATATATGATTATTCCTCATTGTTAATATTATTTACAGTATCAGAATCTTGATCAAAAATAATTTTTATACAGACAATCATGTTTGCATGTATCTATTAGCTATAGGGCGGTTATTCAAACTGAGCAAGGATATCCTTATACGACACAACCAAAAATAATGGTTAGGATATATGATTGTGTAACCCTAAGATAGATTTTGGAAAGAATTCATGTTTTTTTAAATCTGGGACCTGATCAAGAGATCCATTCTATTAACTATAAACATTTTTAGTTTCTAGCTACAATATTTCATCTAGATTTACCATTAGATTATGACGAGGATTGGGTCTAAGAATCAAATTTATTTTCTCAATAGTCAAGTGGTTCCATGATGGAGTTATATGTTGAGGTTTCTAGTGCACATCAACAATGTTCAATTATATGAGAACATAGAAATACAATAGTGGTTAAAGAAAACCCATCACAAGAAAATGAGGCTATTCCATATGATGTGAAACAAGAAAACCAAATTAATGAACCATAAATGTATAAAGTTTATTTTAATGATAATTAAGTGTCTAATGATGGAAAAAATAGAGAAAACAATGATGAGGTTAAGGAAGCTATAGAAGTTAGAGAGGAAGTTGGTAGAAATGCAATAGTTATACATTGGCCTTAACACCTAATAAATCATCCACCCCTATTCATATCTTGGTTAGAAGCAATGATAGGTTTTTCTAAATTTATTTTGAATGTTATCACACCATTAATTTATTTTCATGGAGTTATAGAGGATATATTTATTGAACTAGAAAAAACATTATACGTTGAAAGATATTTTCAAAGAAAATATTCCATGAAAAACATACTGAAAAGATTTCATATTGATAGAAATTTCAGATATTTATTTTAAGATTCAAGACATAAAAAATAAATCATACAATGTAAAAAATATAAGGATGATTATAGATTATTCTTAAGGGATATTCTTGAAATTTCATTTAGAGGTTGGATAATTTCTAAGATTGAGTAAACTCTTACTTGAATTCAACCAAACCTGACATAAGATCACATTTCATTGGATGCTAAATTTATGTCATCTATTATTGTTGAGATGATCAATACCTGCTAAGATATTCCAATATCCCTTGTGAAAGATAGGATAAAACAAAATTATGGTTATAATATTTCCTACACAAAGGTATGGATGGAGAAACAAAAGGAAATAGTCAAGGTCTATTGTAATGGCCTGGATAGTGACTCATTAAGAAGTTTTACAAAAAACTTGGTTCCATCAAACGGTTCCACTAAAATGGTGGCACTGGTCACGGTGGCACCGGTCATGGTCGCACACAAAAATGGTGGCATCATGACGGTGGCACTGTGACTGTGGCACGGTGAAGGTGGAACTATATCAGTCTCATCATCATAGTCACACACCAAAATAGTGGCACTACTTATGGTGTTCCATAGAACCGGTGGCACCATGATGGTGGCATCATAGTGGTAGTACCATCATGGTTGTACACTGAAATGGTGGCACTGATTATGGTGTTCCATCGAACTGGTGGCACCGTGAGGGTGGCACCATAGTGGTTGCACTGTCACAGTCACACACCAAAACAGTGGCATTGCTTATGGTGGCACTGTGATGGTGGCACCGTGATAGTGGCACCATTACAGTGTCCCACCCTTTGTTTTTTTCCAGTTTCTGAATTTTTCCAGTTCCGTCCCTACAACGTATCTTTTATTGTAAAATTGTTTTAATACCCCTTTCAAAGTCATTAAAAGCCCACAAATGATATCTAAAATCCCCTAAGAACCAAGAGACCCTTGAATTACCAAAACACATGGATTTTTGCTTGGAATCACACCATTTTCCTGTACTTTACAGTTCCTCCCCTGTTACACATTTTTTTCATCTGTTTAAAGGAACCCCTTTAACTCACAGCCATTACGGCCACCTCTCTGATGAGAATTATTAAAAGAAAATTAACTCCATCATGTGTAGCCACCCAACCATATGGAGAAACCACAATACACCTTTAAATCGTTTCAAAAATTCATATTCTGTAACTCCAGTATCTCACCTTTTATTGCACGAGGATTATTTCTTCTTCTTGGATGGTCTCTTTCCTTTCCTTGGTGCGTTTGGAGTCCCAATTCCCAAGGCTAGGGGTGCGCCTGTGCTAGAGCCTTTCCTACTCACTCTTGGAGTCCTCAGAGTTCCTCCCCTTCAAGTCGCGCATCCCTAGTTCTAGGTGCATGGAGAAAAACTTTAATCGTTGATCATCCAAGTAGGGTTTTTCCTTCATCTCTCTTTACTGTGTATCCTTCGGGGTGAGTATGATATTGTTCCTATGGGGATAGATAAAACCAAACCTTAAAGAATATAATAAATGGTTTTTAAATAATTAAGGGGTGTGTTTGATGATGCTGTTGTACTCTTTTACATTTTCTTATATGTTGTGAATTGTATGGACTTATGTCCACTGAAAATAATGTCCATTGGTGGTCCCTTATTGCACACTAATGAACCTTTATTTTCTATATAATTATATAATTGAATGGTTGTAACATAGAAACTGGTTAATCACATAAAATCAGCTGATTAAATGGATTTACAGTGAATAAGAATCCTCGTGTGGTCACCCCTGTTAACCAAACAGAAAGACGAAACTAAAGTAATGGTGTGTTTAAATCTGAAAACTCCCTTTCTATGTTCTGGGGATGTGTATGGATATTTTACTTGATGCTTGTGAGGTGACATGGATGGGGATGGGATCCCCTGTTGTGCATTTGTTAGTTTGTGGATTTGGGGCCATGTGGAGCTGTATGTTGGGGATCGATTTGATTCCAGTACATCGAGGGATCTCACGAATCCCTTTTTTTTGTTGTGACTTTACAAGAGAACCAAGTGTGAATTCTTAAATTACTACTTGGCTATTTTTCCTTACTTGGATCATGGCTATGCCCATTAGTTTCCCATTAGTGAATAATTATTTAAATGGAACCACTTGAATGTGATAAAAAGAATGAGTTCAATGGGGAATTGATTTCCAAGAATGAGTTGTGACTTGGTTGTGGTTGTTTTTCTTTTTATGAATGAATAGTAATGAGGGTGTTTGTGTATGGTCTGGTTTTGGAACCCCTAGGTTGGGATGAGTGCTTGTTTACCTATATGTATAATTTAGTTCTTATGTTTATTATTCGCACCCCACCCAAGTTAAGCACTTCGTGTCAAACACCCCCATTTCATGGGGGAGGGTGTTTTCCCCAACAATACTATGAGTGGATGGTTGTTATCTCCTTTTCTTCTCCCTTTCTCAAGTATCCCAAGACTCTTTGGGTAGGCTGTGATGACCTGAGGTCCATTATAGCCCCATATTCTTAAGGCAGGGTAGTTGTGGTGGTTGACCTAGGTGTGTGTGGGAAGTTTGTTTCCTATGTGTCTTCAGGATGAGGCCCATGTGTCTTCAGGCATGGTGGTAGTTGTTGTGGCCCAGGTGTTTTCAGACGGGGATGTGTGTGGTTGTTGTGGCCCAGGTGTCTGCTGGTGGGATGCATGGTTGTGGTGGCCCAAAAGGTTATTGTTGGGGTAGAAGTGGGACTGCGGTGAGAATGGAGGGAGAGGTCTGATGCATAGGATATCTTCAATAACCAGTGGGAAAGTGGTGAGGGGTACCCAAAAATCGATGTGTTATTACTATTACTTTACTTGACTTACCTTATTTGGGGAGTGTGCCTTGGTGAGTTTTGGGTGGATAGTTTTCTTGCTAGGTGCTTCAGTTATCTCCTTTTCTCATGGGGAATTAGAATGCCTCCCCACTTGTGCCTGAGAGTTTTTGGTTTTCCCTACTAAGTATACCTATATACTCACCCTATGTATATAAAATTTCTTTCAGGTTTCCAGGAGGAATTCGAGGACCGTTCTAGACCCTATTATCTTGGACGTCAGGGCCATTGACGTTGTTGATTTTCTTTTCTTTTGGTACTTCCCTTTAGAGTTTTTCTATACTTTGTAGCACTTTATTTGGAACATTCATATGGGAATTGATTGTTTTTAGATTTACTTTTACTTCCAATTTTGGAGTTTTTTGGGTTTTTACCATCATATCTCTCGATCCTACTAAAAAAGGGTAATTCCTTACATATTACATGTGATTCTATACCTTAGTGCTAGTCGCCACTCCGAGGCCTATTGAAGGTGAGACTCAAGGGTCATTATCTCTCCTTCAACTTGAGGAAGGAATGGTCTAGTAGTTTTTTGTCCCTTATCTCATCTTGGTGAAGGTGGGTCATGAAATCTATGGTGATTGGTATGACTCATATTAGGTGTTTCCACAATTTAGATCCATAATGTGACATAATTAAATTGTTTTCTTCTATATCGATACAAATTAACATTTGTCTCAAGATAACTGACTTGATCCATCTCATGTCAAAATTTTTCAGTTTTTCTAGGCATTCATTCCATGTATTTCTATGTTTTTTCTACAAATAGTTCATAAAAATTTGTGGGATAGTTCTATAAGGAAAATACATGAGCATATTATTTATTTTTGAAACCAAATATGGAAACTGTTCACCTTCACTGCTTTAATTTTACATTACAAAGATGGAAAATTATGAATCATGGAGTTTGTTTTTAGCATGTATCAACAACCATTTCACCCATATTCAGGGTGTCTATTTTATATTTGATCATCATTAGAAAATAAACAAGACAAAAAATATAGGTCCTATTATATGGAGAACCCAAAATTCACATCATCAGTACTTCATTAGACACATTGCTAACAACGTGCGAAAACTTTGCATGCTAATCCTATAAATAAGGATCAAGAGGCTTGGTATACAATCTATTTATTTATTTTAATATTTTAATCCAATGATAAAGTTAATTTATGTGAAATATGATCACTTTCATTTATCATATGAGCCAGATCAATGAAGGTTTAAAAAATTATTAGAAGAAATCCACAAGACTAATCAAAAAGTGTATGATTATATGACATAGATTCTAAAAGAAAAACAGACATTGCCATATAACAGGGGGAGGAGGTATAAACTAATGACCACAAACACTGTGAAGTGAATAAATGGTGTCTCTAAGGGGATTTTTAAGTTACACATAACTAGCCTAGTTCAGGAGTCATTTTATCATTATGTTAAGTACTTTCTTAAAAGGGGAAAATAGATGGCTGAAGGGATTCAATAGGGGATAAGGAATGAATTAAACATTCAATGAATGATTGAAAAGAAAATTGAATAAGACTATGCTTATCGAGTGTGACTTTTCAATTGACAAGACTATCAATTTTAAGTGAAAGAGTTTCAGGAACCCATGAGAGCCAGCAACGGCCGAGTCCTGGTGGTATTATTGGAAGTGAGGCATTTTACATGTAGAAACTTCCAAACATTGTAGTTTCCATGTGTACACACCATTATAGCATGTGACTCTATGAACATATCATGGGAAGAATATGTTGATCTGGTGTATTGACTGGACCCAATTTATAACTATTATTTTGTACCATGGAAAACTATTAGGGAGTTTCGACATTTAATAATGTAACACCCTGAGTTTTCATGGACCATTCTTTCAAATAAATTTAAATTTTCATTTATATTTTGCAATGCACTAATTCAAACATTTTTTCCACACTAAACGGACTTGTCATATGTTAAACGAAACACCGAGTTGGCGTACGATACATGCAACACTAAGTATAGATTTTGTTCAATGTATAAAAGAACTATGTTTGGATTATGTTATATGTAACACCAAAGGTATCTTGCACTATACGTAAAAATGACTTGGCTTCCATTACATGCAAGATAGACCTTCCTCGATAGCTTGCATTGTACGTAATACCAAGTTTCACTAAACAATGATATATTATTAAAATGGGATATAAACTAGCTGCTATGAATAGTATTAACCATATTTTTAATTTTATATAACATTAAAAATCATCTTATTTATTTTATAGACATGATATAAGAACAAATTCAATTTTTTTGGATAAAATTAGTATTTTTCAAAAAATGTCGTTTTGCCGCCTTTTGATGGCGTACCCATTTTAAATCTAGTTTTTAACACTTTTATATATTATATTTGACAAAATAAACTTATTATTTAGAAGTGGGACACCAAATTAACATTGGTTTAATTTTTTGTATTTTTCTGATAAAATTCACATTTTAATGAATAGTGAAAAATAATGCATTTTAATTCAAAACAGCCTTTTTGTCTAATTTATTTATATAGTTAGATTATCTCTTTAATTGGTTTTAAAGTATAATTGGATTATGTTTTTATAATTTAATCCAATTTTGGTAATTTTAAGTAATTTCACATTTAAATTGGATATAAACACATATCAATCTTTTGATAGTTTTTACTTCTTTAAAACCCCCTTTTTGGTTTTGAAAAAAGGAATTAATTTTAAATTAATTTCTACCAATTATTTACTTTGAATTTAGAAAAAATTATTCCAAATTTGGAATCATAAGGTCCAAATTATGTAAATAGGTTCCTTTTATTTTTGGATATTATGAATAGTAACTTCAGTAATTATTTTTATTTACCACGGTTAAAGGATAAATTAGGTAAATAAGGGTAAAAATTATATTATAATAATACAAAACTACCCTAAAATGTGTATTAATATTATTTTATGAGTAATAAGTGACCTAAAAAACCCTCATTCCTATTTTTTTGGCATTTTAGAACCACTTGGGTGTGAAAATGACATGTTATAATAATTAATTTAAAGTAAAGGGAAATATAACATAAACATGTATCTTTTTACTAAATCAATTTTATTCTGGTTTATATAAATGATATCTTCGACTATAAATAGTAATTAGAAATATAAAAATATTTTCTACATGATGGTATTTTATTTATAAATTTTAGACAATAAATAAATAAATTTATTTATGATATAATGATGATGCTGTGATTACCTTATTAATGAATTATTCAAATAAATGATATTATAAATATTAAAATCAATATAATGTAAACATTTTTATGCCATACACAAATTTTATAGATGAATTTGAAATGTTAGTTTTGTTTTAATTCATTTTTTAAAGGAATCAAGTTTTTATGACTTTAGAAAAAATCAATTACTAAATAGTGTTAGAATTGACATAAATGAGTTTTTAAAACAAATACTATTTTATTAAATGATATAATAGTCCTAAAAATATAATATTCAAATAAATTAATTATATAATGTTAAAAATGTCATTAATTATCCACTTTTTGTTCTATAATCATTTTATAATAACTATAGTAATCATATATTATGAAAATACAAGAAAACATGGTAAGAGTTAATGTTTTTAACTAAGGGTTAAAGCTAAAATATAAGGTTAATTTTGTGACCTAAAATTGTCTAAAACATATTGGTTAAGATTATTTAGACCCATAATCATATTATATTATAAATAAATTAGTTTGGGATCATTAGAAACCGAAAATAAAGTTATAATAGATTAATATTTAAAGACTTTCCTAAAGTGCCCCTCACCTCTCCTATAAAAAGGCACTCCTTATCTTTTATTCACACATCCAAATCCATTTAAATATTCCAAAACTACCCAAATATTCTCCCAACATCCCTCCATTACTCTTATATTCCACAATTTTGTCATAAAGATATCCTTGGGAGACCTTTTGTGAAAATCAAAAGGAGTTACTCAAAAACGAGGCAATTATTTTATCACCTCTTTCAAAATTATTTTCTTCTTCTACTTCATATTATTATGTTGTTTTAATAATTAATTAATAAATCTGGTATATTATACATGATGATATGTTATTATAATTACGGTAAAACCTTATACCTTCTTTTATCAATCCTATGAATAACAATATCACCATGCGTGCGTACGTTCGACTTACCGTCTCCACACCGTGGTGTAATTTTTAATTCAACAATACTTAATTTATATAGGTATAATGATGATTATAATATATTTAAATAATTAATATAACATTATAATTATTTTTTATAATTAATATACCATCTAATTCCATACCATTTAACCATTAAGTGAATGATATCGTCGCTAGTGCGTACGTACGACCTACCGTCTCCACGACACAATGAGATTCATTCTCCACGTTTACCATTCAAAAATGATTATAAAGTGTATATAATAAATAATCATGAAATATATGCAATAATAATGCTACTTTATTTATATATATATATATATTTCATTTACTTTCTTCCATTCAATTCAATAAGGAAACCTAAACAACATTCATGCGTATATACGACCTACCGTCTCCATGAACGATGTATTATATTTTATTTATCTATCTATTATATATATTTCTATACTATATATTTATGATATATAAATAATTATTTAAATTCTTTAAGTAACTAAATCACAATTTAAGTAATAATATCAAGAATAACAAGTCAAAACACATATGATAATAAAACGATTATTGCCCAAAACGTTCCTTTAACATGGAATTGAAAAATAAACAGGTAATATAAAGTCATAAGTGAATCATATATGATATCATAAATATTATTATGGTTTTATTACAACTTTATAATATGTTTAAATCCACTATACATGAGTTTTAGACACATACAAGTGATAATTTTGCAATATCATTATTATCCGAGATTGATTATACGTAAGTATTTACTGGGGTATATTTATCATCCACATACATTTTTCCTAAATATATAATATTATATATATTCTTATAATATTTTTTAAAGTTAATTTTAACCTTTTTTTAGTTTTTATTAAACCGTATTAAAGTAATATTTTGTTGTTATTCAATTTGAGGTACTTTTTGACTCTTTCGATAAAAGTACGAGGAAAATGTTTTTTTAACTTATAAGGTATGAATATATTTTTAAACTTTCATAACACATTATTTCCATTAAGGTTAATATATATGATTTCAAGTTTATTTTCAACTAAATTCTTTTATTTTAAAATTTCACAACATTTTGAGAAAAGAAAACATTTTTGAAGAAGAAAGGATATTTTCCTCAATAATTAAGTTCAAGTGTTTTATCAAAATTATTTTTCATCTAAGATGATGATATTTAAATAGGGTTATGTTTCTATCCCTATTATTACTATGATTTGAATTTGTTAATGATGGAATGATATTTTATATGTATTATGTTATGATGTAATGATGTTTAAAAAGCCCATTTTATTTCATAGGTTATGATATGATGAATGATTTATGTTTTTATGGAACATATAAGAATGATTTCATTATAAGATGGGTGGGACCTATATCTCCCTCCAATGCATTAGGTAAATATTTATATCTCATGAGATAAAAATTACTATAATGACAAGAAAATATGGTTTAGTAATGCAGGGCTGGAATATTAAGTAAATCTGATTCAGTAATACATGGTTGAAATGACAAGTAAACTTGGTTCAGTAATGGACTTTTCCACTATGATGGTCTTGGAAGCAATTCCTTGGCTATTATAGAAATCATATTATGTTCTTATTTTTTTTCCACAATTCTATATTTTATGCCAATGTTATTTTCTCATGGTTCATGATTCCATTATAATTTATGCCTTATGAACTACCAATATTTATTTTATGACTCATGATTTTGGTATATATTAAATATGGTATGTTTTTTTTTCAAAAGTTATTTTCATATTTTTACATTATTATGTTTATGTTTTGTAATAATTTTTCTATTCTTACCCTTACTAAGCATTTGAGCTCACCCCTTTTCATGTTTCTTTCCCCCCAGGATTTGAAGAAGGGGTTTAAGTAAGATCTATCAAAAAGGGGTTCTAGTTATGAAGTATAAAGTAGGAGACAATGTAGATGTTTTATGAAACAGCTTTTTATGTTTTACAATTTCCAAAGGCACTAAACTAATACGGTCTTTGGGCGTCTATTTGTGTCATGTATTAAGTATTTTGTAGAAGTAATAAAATGTACATGTACATCAAACTTAGGTCTTTACAGTTGGTATCATAGCAAATGTTTATTCAATCTTTGGAAACTCATATGTGAAAACTTTAGTGAGATACCTAGAGATATTTCTAAGGATATGTCTATGGATGTACTAAGGATAAGTCAAGTATAGGTTACAATCCTAGAGTTTTTTTGATAATTATGAATAATCTAGGATTAAACCTAAGATATCATAGATTGAAATATTATACGTAATTTATCTTAATTATATGTTTTTAATCTCTGATATGTATTTATCACACTTTTTTTATGGTCTTAGTTAACAGCTAGAACTACATAGAACATGGTTAACCATTGAATGTTTCAGATGTGGAAATTATGGGAATAATGAAGATCGATTTCCTAAGTGGAAATATTAGGAAGATAATAATGAAGATGGTATGAGTATTGGTCATCTATTGAGGATAAAGAGATTGTAAATGATATGTGAAAGGTATGTGATGTTATTGCAGTATTGTCTACATAAAACCTAAAAAGCTTCAGTTTGAGAAAACTTAAGACATGATTTATATTTTAGTAAAGATAAAGATGATGGATCTTGAGTAATGGTTTAGGAATAAAGTTGGATTATTGAGGTATATATGTTTTAGATTCTAATTAATATGTTATATGAATCAGGAAATATATAACTATTTTTAGTATAAGTATTTAATTAAGGATTGGAAAGGATATGTTGAATAGTTCTATGGAGACAGAAAAGTGATTTAAGGGTAAGGTGATATATTTAGAGAACACATTATTAAGGAGAAGATAACCCTTAATATGTCCCTTATGTTAAGATAATGATGTTTGGATAAAGATATATTGGATTTGAATAAGTAAATTGGATGATGCTAGTTTCTTGGGAACTAATTATAGAGTTATTTACAAGTGGGTTATGCTATCATGGATGAAGTATACAACTTTTCGGGACTTAAGGAATATATCCAATAAATTTTGGAATAAGGAAACATAAATGTTTTCAATAAGGATATATGGTAATTTAGGTTATTACCATGACTCAAGATAATGCACGATGAAGTCATTCAAATGTTTGGAATGTGAACAAAAAGATATATCTTATGATATATGGGGGATAAATGAAGGTATTCACATGCTTTTTATATGACCTTTCTTGTAATTATTTTCTTGTAATGTGATTTTGGACAGAATTATTTTGGATAAGATTAAAGGTTGGAATGGATTAAGTTAAACATAAGATAATATTTTTTACTGCTAATTTTTTTAATATTATTTATGGAATGTTATAATAGTATAGTTTTAGAAAAAGGACAACCTGTAGGACAGGTGACAACCCGTCGCGTCGAAAAAGGATGCGAGAATCGAACCCACAACTGAAGTGCGTCAGACCTTTATCACCTACCACTAGCCTATGGGAAGTCCCTGGTTAGTATAAATTAGTTTTATTTTATTTAAGTGGTATTATAGATGAAGTATCAATCCATTTTTGGAACCATAAACGATTAATCTCACCATAGATGGACTTATGTATATTTGATAACTTGTGATAACCTTTTTGTGATAAAGATAAATGAAATGACCCATCATTCTATTTATGGATAACATGATCTACTAAAACTTTAGGAATGACTAATTTAACTTCGTTTCTTTGAATAAGAGATGAATTGGAAATTGTTCAAGGCACGACCAATGATGAGATTGTACTAAAATCAAGTCAGTATTTCTTATCATGTTCTTAAACTTTAGTAAAAGGATCTTGAAAACCAAAAATTTTATCCTAGTACCTTCTTATCTAATGAATTATATGGCTCCTTAAATCATTGTAGATTTATGTCTTTTTAGTTCTCTGAACCTTATTCTCTATCACTATCCATCAGAACTTGATGGTTATATTTTTCTTCCATATCCATGTTTTCACTTTCCACCTATGTTATTCTATGTGTAAACACAATGATGAGTAACTTTGGGTAACCTTTATGTTTTTAACTTTCCTTTTTAAATGAAGTTTTAGTATTCCTTTTTACAATATGGGTTTCCATGAAAGAAACTTTCAAGTAGTAAACCTTTTATAACTTCGAAATATTTCGAGGGTGAAATTAATTTTTAGGGGGGTATAATGTAACAACCCAAGTTTTTATGGACCATTTTTTGGAATAAATTAAAATTTTCATTTATATCTTGCAATACACTAAGTCAAACATTTCTTTCACACTAAATCGACTTGTCGCATGTTACACGCAACACCGAGTTGGCTTACGATACACGCAACACTAAGTATAGATTTTGTTCAATGTATAAAAGAACTATGTTTGGATTATATTATACATAAAACTAAATGAAGCTTTCACTACATGTAAAAAATACTTGGATTGTATTACACTCAAGAGAAACCTTTCTCGATAGCTTGTGTTGTATGCAATACCGAGTTTCACTAAACAATGATATATTATTAAAATGGGATATAAACTAGCCATTATGAATAGTATTAACCAAAATTTAAATTTTATATAACATTAAAATTCATCATATGTATTTTATATACATGATATAAGAACTTATTCAATTTTTTTGGATAAAGGAAGTATTTTTCAAAAAATGCAGTTTTGCCGCCTTTTGATGGCGCACCCATTTTAAATATAATTTTTAACACTTTTATATATTCTATTTGAAAAAATAAACTTATTATTTGGAATAAGAACATCAAAATTTACTTTTGTTTAATTTTTGGTATTTTTTTGATAAAATTCATATTTTAATGAATAGTGAAGAATATTTCATTTTAATTCAAAACAGTCTTTTCATCTAATTTATTTATATAGTTAGATTATCTTTTTAATTGGTTTTAAACTGTAATTGGATTATGTTTTTATCATTTAATCCAATTTTTTTCATTAGATGTTATTTCACATTTAAATTGGATATAAACACATGTCAATCTTTTTATAGTTTTTACTTCTTAAAAACCAGCCTTTTGGTTTTGACAATGAGAAATAATTTTAAATTAATTTATTCCAATTATGTTTTTTGAATTTAGAAAAATGGATTCCATATTTTGAATCATAAGGTTCAAATTATGTAAATAGGTCCCTTTTATTTTTTGATATTATGAATAGTAACTTCAGTAATTATTTTTATTTACCATAGTTAAAGGGTAAATTAGGTAAATAAGGGTAAAAATAATATTATAATAATATAAAAATATACTAACATGTGTCCTAATATTATTGGATGAGTAATAGGTGACCAAAAAAACCCTTATCCTGAATTTTTTGGCATTGGAGAACCACTTGGGTGTGAAAATGACATGTTATAATAATTAATTTAAAGTAAAGGGAAATATAACATAAAAATGTATCTTTTTACTAAAACAATACTATTTTGGTTTATATAAATGATATATTTGAATATAAATATTTATTAGAAATATAAAAATATTTTTTATATTATGGTATTTTATTTATACTTTTTATACATTAAATAAATAAATTTATTTATGATACAATGATGATGCAGTGATTACCAAATTAATTAAATATTCAAATAAATGATATTATAAATATTAAAATAAATATAATTTGAACATTTTTATTCGATAATATATTTTTTTAGATGAATTTCAAATTTTATATTTGATTTAATGCATTTTTTTGATGGAATAATTTTTTATGACTTTAATAAAAATTAATTACTAAATAGTGTCAAAATTGACATAAATGAGTTTTTAAAATAAATACCATTTTATTAAATGATATAATATTCCTAAAAATATAATATTTGTTCAAATTACTTATATAATGTTACCAATGTAATTAATGATCCACTTGTGGTTCTATTATCATTTTATAGTAACTATAGTAATCATATATTATGAAAATACAAAAAGACATGGTAAGAGATAATGTTTTTAACTAAGGGTAAAATCTAAAAGATAAGGTTAATTTTGTAACCTAAACTTGTATATAACCTATTACTTAAGATTATTTAGATCCAAAATCATCTTATCTTATAAATAAATGAGTTTGGTACCATTATAAACTGAAAATTAATTTATACTAAATTAATATTTAAGGACTTTCCTAAAGTTCCCATCACCTCTCCTATAAAAGGGAACTCCTCCTTCTCTTTTATTCACACCTCCAAATCCATTTTTCTCAGAAAAAACCAGCCCAAATATCCTCTAAACATCCTTACATTACTCCTAGAGGCCACACTTTGGGCAGAAATCTATCCTAGGGAAACATTTTGTGCAAATCAAAAGGAGATACTCAAAAAAGTGGTAATTGTTTTATCACCTCTTTCAAAATTCTTTTCGTCTTCCACTTCCTCTTATTATGTTGTTTCAATACTAAATTAATAAATATAGTATCTTATACATGATTATATGTTATTATAATTATGGAATATCCTTATAATTTTTTTTATCTATCCTACAAATAACAATATCACCATGCGTGCGTACATACAACTTACCGTCTCTACGCTGTGGTGTAATTTTTTATTCAAAAATACTTAATTTGGATGGGTATAATGATGAGTATAATGGATTTAAATAATGAATATAACATTATAATTATTATATATAATTAATATACCATCCAATTCCATACCATTTAACCATTAAGTGAATGATATCATTGCTTGTGCGTACGTACGACCTACCGTCTCCACGACACGATGAGATTCATTATCCACGTTAACCTTTCAAGAATGATTATAAAGTAAATATAATAAATAATAATTAAATATATGACATAATAATTCTATTGGATTTATGTATATATATATATATTTCATTTACTTTCTTTTATTCAATTCAATAAGGAAACAGAAACAACGTTCATGCGTACGTACGACCTACCATCTCCATGAATGGTGTATTCCATTTCATTTATATGTCTATTATATATATTTATATATTGAATATTTATAATATATAAATCATGTTTTACATTCTATAAGTAATTAAATCATGATATAAGTAATAATATCAATAATAACAAGTCAAAACACGTATGATAAATAAAACTATTATTACCCAAAACATTATTTTAACATGGAATTGATAGATAAACAGGTAACATAAAGTCATAATTGAATCACATATGATATAATAAATATTATTATGGTTCTATTAAAACTTAATAATATGTTTAAATCCACTATACATGAGTTTCAGACACATACATAAGAAATTGGTCCTAAGGTAAGGGATAATTTCGCAATCTCATTATTATCTGAGATTGTTTATACGTAAGTATTTACTGGGGTATATTTATCACCATGTCCATGTTTCCTAAATATATAATATTATTTATATTCTTATACTATTTTTTAAATTTAATTTTACCCTTTGGTGAATTTTTATTAAACGGTATGAAATGAATCTTTTGTTGTTATTCGATTTGTGGTACTTTTTGACTATTCTGACAAAAGTATGAGGAGAATGTTTTTTTAACTTATACTACATGAATAGATTTTTACAATTTCATAACACATTATTTCCATTAAGATTACTCTACAAGGTTTTAATTTTATTTTCAACTAAATTTTTTCCTTTTAAAACTGCACGACATTTTGAGAAAAGAAAGTGTTTTTGAAGAAGAAAAGATATTTTCCTAAAGAATTAAGTTCAAGTATTTTATAAAAATTATTTTTTATCTAAGATGATGATATTTAAATAGGTTTATATTTTTATCCCTATTGTTACAATGATTTTTATGTGTTAATGATGTAATTATATTTTATATGGATCATGTTTTGATGGAATGATGTTTAAGAAACCCATTTTATTTCTTGGGTTATGTTATGATGAATGATTTATGTTTTTGTGGAACATGTAAGAATGATTTCATTATGAGATGGTTGGGGCCTATATCTCTATACAATTCATTGGGTAAAGATTTATATCTCATGAGATAGACATGACTATAACAACAAGAAAATACAGTTCAGTAATAGAGGGTTGGAATGACAAGTAAATCTAGTTCAGTAATACATGGATGGAACAAAAAGTAAACCCGGTTCAGTAATGGAATTTTTCCACTATAATGATCTTGGCAGCAATGCCTTGGTTACTATGGAAATAATATTATGTGCTGATTTTTACCACAATTCCATGTTTTATGCCAACACTATTTTCTCATGGTTCATGATTCCATTATAATTTATGCCTTATGAACTACCAAGATTTATTTCATGACTCACAATTTTGGTATATGTTAAATGTGGTATGTTTTTTTTCAAAAGTTATGTTCATGTTTTTAAATTCTTATTTTTATGTTTTGTAAGATGTTTTCCATGCTCACCCTTACTAATCATTTGACCTCAACCCTTTTCATGTTTCTTTTTCCCCAGGATTTGAAGAATGGTATTAAGTAAGATGTGTAAAAAAGGGGTTTTAGTTATGAAGGATAAAAAGGAGACAATGTAGTTGTTTTATGAACCAGTTGTTTTCGTTTTCTAGTTTCCAAAGGCACTAAACTAATATGGTCTTTGGGCATCTATTTGTGTCATGTATTAAGTATTCTTAAGAAGTAATGAAATGTATATGTATGTCAAGATTGGGTCTTTACACCGAATTCCCGAAGACCAATCGATGTTGATACCTAAAAAATAGATTGTGATGGTGTGGGAGACCGAAGTCCAGTAAGATGCAGAATGAGATGAGCTGGCCTCAAGAACAAGGGAAACATTTGAGATGCAACATATTTTATTGGGAAGGTTATAACAAGAAAAAATTCCCTAACATTGCTAGATCGAGTTCACACTCTCAGCCACGATGATGTATTTCCTCTAATGTGAACTATTTTATTTTATCAATTACATGGTGTTATTATAAAATCCTTCATTTTTTTTGAATTATATGAAATTTATGAATACTTTTACAATCAAATAATAAATAGTTGATAAATTATACAACCATTTACATAAATTACAAAAAAGATAAACATTCCTAAATGTTACATCATTTTAATAAATAAAACATTCATCTACATAATTCCCTTCTCTGTACAAATATTTTTATATGATAAAACAATTTTTTAAATCATCATTTGGTTTTCATAATAAGACTTTCATATTAACATTACAAGGAATATGAAAGTACATGTGATATGACATTAAATCATAATCAAACTATCCATGGATACACTATAAATAAAGCATGTGAGCAAATAACCCTGAAATATACTATCCTACGAGAAGTCATACATAAATTAAAATCACACCATTTTGGATATTACCTATTGGTATATGTGATATACATGAAATAAATCCTCAATACATAAGGCAGATCCAACCAATATAACCTATGTGTGAAAAAATCGATTTTTAAAGTAAAACCCCTTTAAAAACATGACTCTATTCCAATAGGAATGGAGGAAAAGCTAGTCGCCTTCGATAACTACAATTAGGAAAGATAAAAATAATAAAAGGATGTTGATGTAGACATATTATATCTTACATTATACCAGCTATAACATTATGTTGACCATAAAACTATATTTATATTTGAAACTTTCTTAGGATATTTTTTTATATGTATAGATGGTAGATACTACTCTACTCACTGATCAGTATAGGCATGTTTCATGTGATGTGCTCATGGGTTACGAGGTTCAATAGATTAGGATTCATAGAGTGAACCACTATAATCACATTCTACCTTTATATACTATATACCATACATATGCTATTATGTATTCTATGGAATCACTATATATGATTATACATTCATTTATCATCACCTCATTACTGCCCTCACTGAGATATGGATACCTAAGACTCAAACTTTCCACTTGACCGAGGGAGAGATGATCACCACCCTTGAGGAAGTGGAAGTTATGCTTGGTATCCCCATACAGGGTGATGTAGTTATAGGAACCAAACATGGAGACTGGCCTAATATTTTAAATTGATTGCTTTGTCTAAAAATTATGGGGGATGATGATGCTACAGATGGAGGGTCACTATTAATGAGATGGATGGACATGCACTTCACATAGTTACCCACTGATGTTGACAAGCCAACTATCATGTGTTATGCCCATCCATATATCTTATGGCTCATTGGAGGGACATTGTGTATAGATCACTCTAGTAAGATTATCCACTTGATATATCTAGGGATACTAGAGGAATTTGATCAGGTTGGGAGATACAAGTGGGGATCTTCATGCCTGAAATACATGTATAGATCATTATGCATGTCATCATAATTTGATTGTAGTGATCTCAGGGGACATGTAATACTCATTCAGATGTGGGCATGGGATCATATCCCCCCATCACCCCTATTATTTCTAGTCCGGAGCTTCATATAGATGTGTTGTGTGATTCTCCACATAAATGCTAGTATGATCACTCATATTTATTATGTTTTGATGAAAATTTTAATTATTATAATTTATTTATTATTATTTATCATATTCAATGTCGTATGTTATAGTTAGATTCAGGCACACCACTTCATCAGGGCTTCGAGACAAAATTTGGGTGCATACCGTCTCATGTTGGATATTCTAACACCCATCAATGTAAGTGTATACAATCTTTTATTGACTAATAAATTTTATAATATTATCATTTTTGGAAATTAGTAACAAAATATTTTAACAAATGTCACATGTAATTTCAGGTATCATGGCTTCCATACTAGGATCTATTAGACCAACTTACCGGACACTGTATAGATGGGATTTATGATTCCACAACTATAGTTCCTCTCATTCACTTTCATATTATTGAGTATCACCAGATGGATAGAGTCACGTGCTAGTTTGAGTTTGTCTAATGTATTCTGGTTCCACCCAGACATTTAGAAACACTTCATTCTGTGAAGCTAACGGGGAGGCAAGTTTTCAACTGGCATTGACAAAATGCTGATCATCTAGACCTATGGGATAGACACGAAACATTTAATATCAAGGGAATGTGTATGATGAGATTATATCTATCATAGAAGGTTGAGTATGATCCATGGTTTGACTAAAGTCCATACTATATCATACTCCACGTGGTAGAGGTATTCATGATATGGTAAGTCAATAACTTTACATTAGTTTAATTTTTTTACTTTTTTTATTCATTTTGACTCTCTTTAAAACATACTCAACTATAGTATATTATCCACACATCTGATCTGGAGAAGGGTGAGATTTTTTAGATAGGAAGCATACAATGTTGTAGCAAAGGAGATGATTCTAGCATACCATGTTCTATATCATAGTATATTTGATCATCCAACTCATGGATATGATGATCCTACCTAGGGAGAAGAGGTTACTACTTAGGAATCATTTCCTATAGCTTCTGATGTTGAGAAGCCATGACGATGATGATACAGACCATGTCATGCTGCACTTGTGGCATCACCTATTTCACAGTTAGAGGTCACACCTCTATAAGTCCAGCCTCAACATACTGTGGATGTGCACCAGGAGGCATGTGATCCATTTATATTTTTAGGATATCCATATTTTTCCTTGGATATATCTAATTTGAGCTCATTTCAAGGGTCATTTTCCACACCTCCACTATTCATGACTAAGCCTTCATATGCCTTATGGTTCCCCCATCAGATGATGATAGACCCTTCCACTTACATAGTGGGAGAAAGATTAGGCTCACATGATGACATCCACATTCCACCTCCTCTTGAAGATTCACAGGTAGAGAATCAGATATTCTAGGTTCCAACACCTAGGGAAGATCCCTCTTTAGCTCATCATACTCCACCCCAACACAGAGGTCGATGATCTCGATACGAACATCTAATTCACATGCCAGATTATGGGAAGATGCCTTATGATATACAATGATTATACTCATTCATTTATATTCTTTCTATTAACTTAAAGGATTTGAAACAAAAATTTATACTATCCTTTATATTATTGTATTTATATTAAATTTATGAAATTATTTTTACTATCAACCATATTTTATATGTTTAGCTAGTGTTTTAAATTTCATTTATATTTTACTTACAATTTAAATTTTATAATCATTCAAAGTTGACTACTTGAAACATTGGAAGACTTATAAAATTTCAAGCAAGTAACTTTAAAATATTATAAAATATAAATTATAAAAACAATATAATTAAAAATTAAGACTTCACTTAAACATTAATTTTTTTTGAAAATAAAAATAATTTCACCAATATAATGAACCAAAACTAATTTATATGAAACAAATATTATTGATCAAAAATATAATATATATATATTTAAAATATATGTGCATAAATTTTAGTATAACTAAAATATAAATGAAATTTATAACATTAACTAAACATATAAAAAATAATTGAAAATAAATGGAATGTCAAAAAAATTTATAAATAAAAATGTAATGTTTAAAAAAAAATATCATGCCATTAAAATTACATCTCATTAATTTTTTTTGAAGTTATTATTATTTTAAATTATTTTTTATTTGTTCATTAAGTGTTTCAAATTTCATTTAAATTGTATTTAAAATTTATAATTTATAGACTTTGAAAGTCACCTACTTGCAACATTATTATGTTTCATATAGGTGAATTAGAAAGAGTAAAAATTATAAATTATAAATAAAATCTAAATGAAATTTGAAAAACTGACTAAACATATAAAACATAATTGAAAATAAGAAAATTCATAAATATAATAAAAATAATAATTTATATGTCACAAAATTTATTACTTTAAAACATAACATTTACACTTTAAAATATTAATGGACATAATCCTTTTGAAGAAATATATTATATATATATATATATTAATATGAAGTATTATTAATCAGGATATTATAATTAAATGTTATTAATTACATTATTAATAAATATTCATTATATTATCAAGTATTTAAAATAATTAAAATAATAAATACTAAAAATAATGTAAATTATATAATTATTAATGTAACTATTAAAGTGGTTAATAATATAAGTTTAAAATAAATATTAATTAAAATTTTAATATAAAAAATTTAATTATTTATAATAATGGTATCATTAACAAATTATTTGTATATATATGTATCTAAAACAATGTATATATAAAAAATCAACATACGGTTAATAAACATAGAAAAACTAAAAAAAGAGTGCATAGTCATAAAACATTGAAAAAATAAATAAAAAAATTTAAACTAAAATAAAAAGTCAATATAAAGGCTTACATATACTTATTAATAAAAAAATAAACTAAAAAAAACAAAGACAACATAAAGGAGGCAGGGGGATTAACGCCTTTTGCTTTTGGTCCAGGTGAAAGATCTTAAGGTCCTGAATGCATTTCAGCTCCACCCAAAAACCCAAAAGGCTTTAAAGGTTTTAACACCTTTTTATATTATTTTTCAAATTATTTTTGACCTAGTATTATTTTAATATTTTTTTCTTCAAAAAACACATCTAAAAAATATTAGAAGCTCATACATGCAACTAAAAGATTTGAAAATTAATGAATAGTTCCTCACAACATGGTAAGTGAAATGGAAGAAGAATATTGATATTATCAAAAGGTATGATAAACCGTGTGTTCTATGTTTGTTATAGTTCATGTAGAATGAAATAGGTATTCGTAAGACTTCATGCATGTAATACTTCAACACTCTAAGGCTTGAGTGCACGAATTTGCTTCATATGACTTGATAGTAAGACTTTAGACTATATGACTTGATCCTAAGACTTTGGATCATATGACTTGATCATATGAATTCTTTTTATGAATTTATATTAAAACTTTTATACTAAGAATAATACTTTTTTGAAGTCTCACGATGATATCAGTCGATGCGCACATGATGGGATTCATGAAAAAATATCATATTAATTTGATATAGGCTAAGGATGTGTTGTAAAATAACAATTCATTCAAAAAAGAAAAAATACACAATAATTATGCATGATAAATTCTAGGGAGGAATTATTGTTTTAAATATCAGATATTATGGAGGAGTTTCGACATTTCATATTATATAAAGAAGGAAACTTTGAGTCTTCAGGAAGATTAAATGTAGACAATGACTTGGTTTTGATTTAGTTTCCAAAAAAATATGATCAACTACCGAATACAATGAAGATTTGAAAAGTTGAGAGGTTAGGATAATTGAACATGAAAATAATATTCTCTATTTTTCACAAAACTTGATATATCTATATTGTGCATGTAAAGAAATCAAGATGTGAAGAACCTGATATTTCCATTTCTAAAAATGAATAGACATCAAAGAGAGTTATTATTATCCTTTGGAACCTGTATAACTATGGATAAATTATATGAGTCGAAAAAGGTGTACAAAAGCTTCAACCAATGTTACTTCTTGAATATAAAAAAACTTTAAAAGAAGAAAAGGAGAAAAAGGAGTTTCTTTAATTTATGACCGATCGGAAGAAACATCTACTATTGAAGATGATGGGTTTTGTATGATCATCTAATGACCATTGAAAATAGAAGATAACCCAAGAATATAGGATATCTATCTTCAAGAAATCAATGCATGAAAAATCACAAAATATTATACCTAGTATTCGACCATTTCAACAATATCCATTTTATCTTCATGAAGATAATACTTGATAAAGATCACTGAAATATAAATAATTCTTCCTACCTCTAAAGGAGTACACTGACCACTTGGATCGTTGATCACATCAAGTGGATACCCAAAAGTTTAAGGGTGATATCACCTTCATTGAGAATGATGGATAAAATTTTGGGAAGAAGAGTGGCATGATAGAGACTCACAAGTATGAAACTTCTATATGATAGGATATAATCCTATTATATATCCTCGTTCAATACTCTTTATGGAATGAAGAGAATAAAATACAATTGTAATTGATCAAGTTCCATCTCATAGAACCCGAACGTTACAACCTATTAGTGTTCATTAATTAAAATCCTTCAATGAACATGTATGCCATAAATGAACCAAATTTTGGTTTAAAATAAATGAAAACAATTTATGGAGATATGAATAATATATATATATATATATATATATATTACATTCATGCATCACATACATGAAAAAATACATCCATCGCATGCATGTGTTAAATGTACACTATATATATAATAAGATATATTATATATATATATATATAATATGATATATATGATATATATGTATATATATATATATATTTCATGCATCATATGTATGTGTACATGCATCTCATGCATGTACATTTTAGTGAACAACTAATAGATGAATAAAGAAAGAAGAAGAAGACTGAGATAAGAAGGGAATGACTTTGTAACTGCTAAATATCTTAATACTAAGACCCTTGTAGATAAGAAAACCACTATAATCATACATATAGTGTGTTTGAGAAGATTCAATAGAACCAGTTACATATTATCCTTCTTATATTTTCTTCATTTGTCAAAGATATGTTAATTGAGGAAGAGATCTCATTTAAGTTGATGCACTGACATCTGAAGAAAAAGGATAAATCTTTTTAGGAGTTCATGGAAGGATTTTGAAGAACTGGTAGTACCATTATAAAAAATTCCATACATTTATGAAGTTTATTATTCACGTCTTTCAGGATTTGGATGATACTTATGACAACCTTGCTCTTTATTACACATTAATTCATGATTTATTATATAAGATCACACATAATACAACCTGAAAGATCAAGAAGTATAGTTTCATTGGGAATTAGGTACATTACATAAAATATTGAACATGGTATATAATAACATTATTGAAAACTTTTTTAACATGATTCTAAAATTCCATATCTTTTAAGACTAGACAGGATAACCTGGGGACATACATAAGAAAGGGGTGAGCTATAAATCCTAGTAAGGGAGTAAACATGGAATAACATGAAGTAAGTAATACATATCATTCAATAGTAATATAAATGGGGAATAAAAGGATTGAGAATAATAAACATAAAAATTGAGGCATGATATAACATGATAACTGTAATGTCCCCCAATCTGGCACTCTCTCACATGGCCAAAAAGGGTTGGTTATGAGACCACAAGTGTGCCTCCTTGTACGCCAGAGGCTGTCAACTAGTAGTAGGGGTGTGGAGTGTATAGTGGGGAGACTATACCCCCCGGTATGAAGTGTCATAATAGTAGGAAATATTGCATAAAAATAAAAGAAATCAAAGTATAAACATAGTATAGGAAAAAAATAAAATCCAAATGGATAATTCAATAATAATAAAGGAATAATGTAATGACATGATGTAATGTAACTAAATATCATGATATAAAAAATACAATTAAAATACTAGAAGACTCAAATAAAGACTCAAAAGTACCTAGTCCCGAACCCCACATCGGTCCCACCTCCAAACTCCAATCCATATAGAAAGAAAACAATCAACATCAAGGTCCTTTTCCCTTTTCCAAAACTACATCCACGTAATATGCTTGGGTACCAAATGACAGCCAGCATAGGGTGTGAATATAACTCAGTAGGTCAACACCAACATGTCTAACCTAACCAGTCTGATAAGAAGTGTATGCAATAAAGTGATAAACATGTGTATTAATTAATTCAAAAATTAATAAAATACAACATAAACATACTTCATCTCCATAATGGAATATATCTGTGCATGTATTATGACCATTCCAACCAAAACTATATAACCATTTTAAAATAACATAATTCAACACCATTCTAGAATATCTCTGAGCATATCTGATGACCATTACAACCACCACCATATAAGCATGGTAAAATAACCATATTTGACGCCATGATAGAATATCTCTGATCATGTCTTACAACCATACCAACCACAACCATATAACCATGGTATATTCACAACAATCTAGTTCAAATCCCTATAAGCATTAAAACACCTAGGAAAAATCCCTATAAGCATTATATCACTGGATTGGGAAAATCCCATACTCTATAAGCATTACAGCATGGGATTATGTTGAGCCTTCTCAATATCAGCATTACAAGATATTAGTGTGCATGTTCCAGGGAATAACATGATATATAAGTATTTAAGAATATAACATAAGTCCTTTAATACAACATGGATATCACAATATCACATCATATATCACAATGGTTAGTTATATAAAATTACCTTTTATCTTTCATATACCAATTTCAATTTAAATCATAATTGATTAACAGTTATATCAATAATCAATAAGCCATAACTTAGGGAATATATATCAAGAAGTCTATTAAGATATAATTTCATTATAAACCCACTTTAATTCATTATCTAATTCAATTATATTCATGGTTTGTTCACCCAATGGGTATCCATAAGCTAGGCCAGAAGCCAATTGAAAACAAAGGAATCCAAGGAATAATCCCATTAATTAATTAATTTATTTTGGAAAATGTTACATTAGTGAATTCATAATATTGTATATACTTAGAAATTATCAAACCATAGGGTAATATTTAGACCCCCTACCTTCAACTGATAATCCAGCAATGCTTCCAATGGAAAATGGCCACAAAGAAGAAAGTGCAGATGGATGTCAAAAGAAATTGGATCAAAACTGATCAAGATAAAAACTAGAAACAAACATGGTCAAATTATTACACTGCAATGGTCAAAATAAGAAGGGATAGAAGGGAAAAATATAACTAAAAAGGATTAATAGGCATTTATCACACAAACGGGATATATAGAAGGGAATTTGGTACTCCAAAATCACATAGAGGGTTGACCTAGGTTGAGAGGAAAAGAGATGCAGTAAATTAGAATGAAATTCATCCACACAAAATAATTTAAAATATAATGTTTGGAAATTACAAGGAGTGTAATTTAGTTACACATCATGTAAATATTTTTAATGGTATATTCAAAAAAACCTATCACCTCAATTTTTTATATTAAAAAACCTAATCATTACATGAAATTTAATCTATTTACATGTTTTTAAATGTTATGCAGATGGTTTCTCATCCCATTTTCCCTTTAAACAACTCGAACCCCACTTAAATATTTTAAACTTACCAAGAAACCACAAAACAATTAACCCATTTATACCTAAGCTTCATTAATTCAAACAAGTATACATCCCCAAAATTTAAGTCGATTTTACTCAAAAACGCTCTCTATATCTGAACAAGACTCAGACACCAAGTCTTAAACAAAAAACTCTAGGAGGGATGTACCTAAAAAAGAAGGTATCTTACAACATCCTGACCATATAACAGCTCATCCTTGAGATGATCCAAGTATCATTGTGAGGTCTTAGTGAAAAAGTTTAGAAACTATGTTCATATATCAAACTCCCTCTCCCAGGTCTCCTCCTGAACTCACCAATATAGCCACTACACACAAACTAATAGAATAGTCCTACCCTGAAGATATTTATCACTACAATCCACAACCATATTGGATGATCCTCAGAGGATGCATCAACACAAATCTCGATGTATGATACATATATCACATGGGAAGGGTATGGATGATATCTTAATTACTACAAAACATGGAACACATTGCGAATGACACTATAAAACTATGGAAGGGATAAATGGTATGCCACTAGACTGGACCTTAAGACTATCTTGAATGGTCAGGAAAACCTGGGTACTAAATTTCCCTATTTCTTGATACAGTATTACCCCAACCTAGGCAACACCTGAAGGAAAACATGATTACCAACCTTGAATTATAGAGATTGTATTTGAGGGTCAACATACAATTTCTTCCTGCTCTACAAATTCAGAAATTGTTGTCTGATCAGCTGGACCTGCTCTGATATCTCTTGCATGAGACTAGGCCCAACAAGTGTTGACTCACTTTCTTACAGCCAACAAAGAGGCAAACAAAATGGCCTTCCATACAAAGCCTAAAAAATTTCCATTTGAATTAATGCCTTGAATCTATTATCATATATAAAATCTATAAGTTCCATATCCTCCAGAACCTAAATAGTCTGCTAAAATTGACCATCATTATATAAATGATAGGCTATAATCAAAAGAACTTGTGATCCTAAATCCTTCTTAAGAACCTTCCAGAAACATGATGTGAAATGTGGATCTTTTTCTAAAATGTTACTCCTCATAACACCATGAAATCGAACCACCTCACATATATAAATACTACCCAAATCATCAACTGTGATGGTTTACTTGATAAGTAAGAAGTGGGCTACCTTAGTTAGTTGATCCAAAAAAACCCAAGATGTGTTATTCTTATGGGTTGTTCTGGGTAATCCTATCACAAAATCTATTATGACATCCTCCCATTTCCACTCAGGAATGAGAAAAGGCTAAAAAATCCTAGCTAGAATCTGATTCTCAGCTTTCATCTACTAAACACTGAATCATATAGCCATGAAGATTCCCACCTACTTCTTCATTACTAACCAACAATACTGTATATATAGATCACGATACATATTTGTTAAAATAGGATGCACCGACTATCTAGAAGCATGAAACTCCCTCTTCAGTTCCTTACGTAAGCCCGTAGGAACCTATACCCGACCATGTAAATGAATTGAATTTTCACTTTTGAGATACTATCATGATAGTGTCTCCCCACCATATAATTTTTCACTAAAAAATGAGCCCTCTAGATCATACAACTTCTCAGTATTAATATGGTCCAAAATTACGGGTATAAAAGAATTCGAAGTCTGATATACTCATCCCTAAGACTCCTAAACATCCAGATACATGTCTAAAAAAGGATCCATTATCCTCCACTCATCACAAGACTCCCATGCTACCTATTTCCATGCCTTTTGGATTAAGGTATTGAAAATGATGTTTTCCTTGCCTGGTGTCTAATCCAATTAAAATTTGAAAGACTGTAGATAATCATCCTACCTCCTTTTCCTAAGGTTTAGATCTCACTAAGAAAAGATGTATCTGAGGATATTGTGATCCATGTATAACAAAAACCTCTCACCCATGAGATAATGTCGCCATCATCTTAGGGAATGTACCATAACTGCTAACTCAAGATCATAAGTAGGGTAATTCCTCTCATGCAGTCTCAACTGCCTGAAGCCATAAGCAACCACTCGATCCTCCTGAATTAGAATTTCTCTAAGTCCAAATCTGAATGCATCACAATATACAGTATATGCTTTAAACAGTACATGTAAAGTGGGGATAGCTACTAAGGTTAGCCTTCCCTTAAACTCCTGAGAATATCTCTCGCAAGAATCATACCAAATAAACATCACCCCTTTCTTGGTCAGCCTGCACATCAGTACTGAAAAATGGGAGAAATCATGGATAAAGTGCCAATAATTACCCAGTAAACCCAAAAATCTCTAGATATCAAAGGAATTATTAGGCTGTTCCCAAGATACCATAGCTACGATATTCTTTTATTCCACTGAAACTCCTACCTCTAAGATGAAATGGCCCAAGAAGTGCACTTTATTAATCCAGAAAATGCATTTGGTTAGATTAGTGTAAATCCAATGTTCTCTCAATGTACTTAGGATGATGTCAAGATGTTTGGAATGATCATCTACTAACTGATAGTACACAAAGATGTCATAAACAAAAACCACCACAAATTAGTCCAGAAAAGGATGAAATATCCTATTCACTAATTTCATAAACACCATCAGTGAATTAGTCAACCCAAATGACATCAATAAAAATTTATTAAAGTCATATCTAATCCTAAAATTAGTCGGAGGTATGTCCATTGGTCTCACCCTCAACTTGTGGTAACCTGATCTCAAATCAATCATAGAGAAGATCCTAGCACCTCTCAACTAATCAAAAAACATCATTAATTCATGGAAGAGGATATCGGTTTTTGAAAATTATCTAGTTTAACCTATGATAATACACACATAAGTGAAAATTCACATTTTCATTATTGGTGAAGAGAATTGGGGAACCCTAAGGAGATATTCTAGGCCATATGAAGCTTTTGGATTCTAGATCTTCCAAATAAACCTTCAACTTCCGAATCTATACTGGTTTCATTCTATAAGGTAGGATATAAACTAGATCTTCTCTCGACACCAAATCAATCATAAACTTAATATCTTGACCAGGTTATAAGCTATATAACTTTTTAAGAAAGACAGCCAAAAAAAGATATACCATTGAAGTAAAAGAATCCTGCTGCATTACACCATTTTCTATAGCAATACTAGCTATTTGATCCATGATAAAATCTAATCTACATTGAATTGGTCCTACATGACTATCCAGAAGATCCCACTCACCTTGGTGAATATAACTACCTCCTTCTAGAGATATAAGGTAACTCTCCTCCAGTAACAGTCGATATGAGACTAGTATAATACTAACCAATCCATACCAATAATCAAGTAAAAACTTGTCATTTACATCATGAATAATTCCCAAAATAAATGGTAACCACCAATATCTAGAGAACATGCCTTGAAACATTTTATATTTCCTGACCGTACTCCCAATGGTGTGTCGATGGTCATAGAAACATCAAATATTTCTGCATCCAATCCCAATTTTTTTTTTCAAAAAGTGAATATAGAAAAGAATGTGATTCTTCTATATAAAAAAACATAAGATAAGGTATATGATACAAGAATTATACCTATGAAAGTAGACGGTCCTGCATCCATGTTAGCCAGAGTAGTCTACATAATGTGAACTGACTTGTCCCTATGCCTTGGGCTCTAGCCCGACTACCCTGAGCTATTTACCTTACATGGTACTACTACTCCTACACTAGGGTACCACATACCCTTCCTCATCCTAAAAAACTAGTGGATCTCTAGCTACTGGCCTCCTGAGGGGTAGCTAAGACCCTTCCCGAATTAGGTACCTGTCCTGATCCCCTTCCACTGGTCTTCTATAGAAAGTTTGAAAAAAAGATCTGAAGATGATCAGTATACCACATATATGACAATCAACTATGCAGTAAGGACACTATGGGTTATTGTTCCCAAAATTTCCACATTGATAGAATTATAATGGAACACAATATTCAGATGGCTATATGTTTCCCTAACTATTCTACCCACTACTTCCTTGGAGGAAACTATCATAGCATAGATTCTTTTCACTTGAATAAGAGATCCCAAACCACCCTGTTAAAATATCCTAGATTCTTTTTGGGGCCTCTCTCAGATTCCATTCCATGAAGAGTGCCTGATTCATCACATCCTCAAATATTCTTAATTAAAAAATGTTTACCTACAACCTGATCTCATAGAAAATCCCTTCTTGAAAATGTCTCACCCTGTAGATCTCATCAGCTACCAAAGATGACACAAAGCACTATAGGTCAGTGAAACATCTAGCATAGTCTGTCACTGACATACCCTCCCATTTTAGATGCATGAACTCATGATATTTTTCACCCCTCAATGCATTGATATAGAAATGGATCAAGAACTTCATATTTAAGTCCTTCTAAGATAGCTCATCATGCTTCCACACTTCCTCTAGAATATCCCACCAACACTTGGCATGTCCATGAAGTATATATGCAGTAAGCTTCACCCTCCTATCCGTGGGTGTCTAAAGATGCTTGAATATTATCTGGAATGACTCAATCCAAAAATCGGTTGTATGGAGTCCCCTTTCCCCAGTAAACATTGGCTACTATTACTGCTGAAACCCTCTCGTTATCTCAAACATCAAAGGAATGGTATAAATAGTCTCCCTTTCGATGGATCACATGACCCTTAGGAAACTTGTGTGACTCTGAACATCCATATACTCCTTAGGAACTACAGGAAGATCTGGATCAATAGTGTTAGGATCGTGATGATTTCCACTCCCTCGAAGCTCAATTTGAAGATGATGAGGAGGAATTTTCTTTACAAGACAAACTATATAATTGGTTAATAATAAGTTCAACCTCAACAGGTTACTAAAACAGAGAACCATTGACTCCTGGTCTCTCTAAACCAGGATTACAAGTGTTTCAGCATGATATGTAAATTCAATTCATTTATCCAGTGAAATAAATATCTCATATCATAGTTCAACATGCAACTATATATCACATTCTAGAATAGATATGCCCCTATCACGAACAATTCATGTCAATATATCCCCATATGCCTATTATGATACATGTATTCACATCTCTTTCCATATGAGCCATGAGTAAAAATATCAAGAAATAGTAACATCATAAAACAATAACCTCAAAAAACATGTTAATCACATAAGGTGAAATAAAATCATATGTAACAAGCACAAAAAATAGTAATCCCATCCCTGGGCACTCGGATTCCCCCCGTACATGGGTTATCTAGTCCCATGTACAAGATCATTACCAAGTCCTAACACATCCTAGTCTCCTTTATACCTTTACTAAATAGTAAAGCATAAGAAAAGAAAACATTCTCTTTTTATACCACTTTTTAACATCCCGCAATCCGTCACTCTCTCACATGGCCAAAAAGAGTTGGTTATAAGAACTCAAGCATACCTCCTCTTATGCCAGAGGCTTCTAACTAGTAGTAGGGATGCGAAGTGTATAGTGGGGAGATTATTCCCCCTAGTATAAAGTGTCATAGAAGTAGGAAATAAACTATAAAAATAAAATACATCAAAGAAGAGAAATAGCAGAAGACAACAATAAAATCCAATGGGAAAATCTAATAAATAATAAAGGAATAATGTAATGACATTATGTAATGTAACTAAATTTCATGATAGAAACAATACAATAAAAAGACTAGAAGAATCAAATACAGACTCAAAAGTCCCCAGTCCCAAACCCCACATCAATCCCACCTCCAAACTCCATCCCATGTAGTAAGAAATAATCATAATCAAGGTCATTTACCTTTTTCCAAACCTATATCCATGTAATCTACTCAGTTACTAAATAGAGGCCTGAATAGGGTGTGATTATAACTTAGTAGGTCAACACAACCATGTCTAAAATAACCAATTTGATACAAATTGTTTTCAATAAAGTTATAAAAACATGTATTAATTAATTCAACAATTAATAAAATACAACAAAAACCTGCTTCATCTCCATGCTAGAATATATCTGAGCATGTCTTATGACCATTCCAACCATAACCATATAACCATGGTATAGTCACATCAATCTAGGTTAAAGACCTATAAGCATTAGAACATCTGGGAAAAATCCCTATAAGCATTACAACATGAGACTGGATATAGCCTTCTCTCTATAATAATTATAGTATGGGACTGGGCTGAGCCCACTTAATATCAACATTACATTATATAAGTGTGTATGTGCCGAGCCATAGCCCGATATATAATCATTTCAGCATGGAACATAAGTCCTATCATACAACATGGATATCACAATATCACATCATATATCACTATGGTTAATTATGAAACTTATCATTTATATTTCATATACCACTTTTAATTTAAATCACAATTGATTAATAGTTATATAAATAACCAATAAGCGATAACTTAAGAATTTTATATCAAGTTATCACCTAAGATCTCATGTCATGCTAAACACACTTTAAGTCATTTTCCAATTAAATTATATTCATGGTTTTTTCAACCAACAGGTATCCATAAGCCAGGTCAGAATCCAATTGAAAAAAGGACTCCAAGGAATAATCCCATTAATTAATTAATTTATTTGGTCACACGTTACATTGGAATAATCACAATATTATATATACTTAGAAATTATCAAACCATAGGGTAAGATTTAAACCCCCTACATTTAACTAATGATCTAACAACACTTCCAATGACAAACTCCCATAAGGAAGAAAGTTTGAATAAATATCAAGATAAAATAGATAAAAACTGGTCAAGATCAAAACCGACAACACACACGATCAAATGATTACACTGAAATAGTCAGAAGAAGAAGAGGGATAATGTAACAACCTAACTGAAAAGGATTACCAGGGATTTCTCAATCAAAAGGGACATCCAAATGGGAAGTTGGCACTGAAAAATAACTTGGAGTGTTGCCGTAGGATGAGAGGAGAAGAGCTGTAGTGGATTATAATGAAATTCATCCACAAAAAATACATTAAAATAGTAGGTTGGGAAATTACATGATATGTAATGTAGTTACACGTTTTTTAAATATTTTTAATGGGATAATAAAAAAACCCATCAGCACAGATTATTTTTATTAAAACACCCAAACATTACACAACATGTAAATGTTATGCAGATGGTTTCTCATACCATTTTCCCTTTAAACATTTTGAACCCCTCTTAAAGCTTCTCAACTTACCAAGAACCCGAAAAACACTTAACCCATTTATACCCAGACTTCATTAATTTAAAAAAGCATACATCCCCAAAATTTAATCCATTTTACCCCAAAAAAGGATCTCCATCTCTGAACAAGACTTGATTACTAGGGCCCAATAAAACTCAAGGAGGGATGCACCTGAAAAAATATTGGATCTTATAACAACATAAAGGAAATATGAAAAAATGTGGCAACAACTTTAAACATTGCATCATAAACATAGGTCAAGGATAAATTTCAATAAATAATGATGTAAAAAGTCCTGTGATGGATTATGTTCACCCCATAATCCCTTGAATGATGTTTTATAAAACTAAGACATTTTGAAATTCATTGGAGGACTATATAATTCTGGGTACACCCATCACTTTCATTTCATTATTATTCTTAAGTGTTCCACATAGATAATAAAAAATGGAATAATTTATCATCTAATTTTATTACATGATAAAGGAGTGTAAAATAAATACATGTAAATACCAAATAAAATAATTATAAGTGTATAAATGTGGAAACCCTTGATAGGAATTGGGTACAGGTATTCATTATACAATTGTTTGTCATGAAAAATCATGGTGAAATTTTAGCAACATAACGGGGGCGTATAAATATTCATGGAAGAGATTAATGAGATTTAAAGGGTTATATAATAATTTAGACATAAAACTGATAGTAAGGGGGATATGTAATAACATATACCATCATTATTAATTGGAGATACAATATATAATATAATGAAGAAACATGAATAAAGAGGAGAAGGAGATGATCCCTTACCTTGAGAGGGTGATTCAAAATGCTTGGTAGTAGATTCATGAGAGATTGGGGGAACCTTGTGAAGACTCTAGAGATGGTATGGAAGATTGAGGATGTAATAAAATGTTTTTTGAGTGAATATAAATGAGATATTGGGAGGGTTTATATAAGAAAAGAGAGGGGAGTTCTTTATTAATTCTCAAACATAGATTTTGGACTCTATATAATAAAATCATAAAAAAAACCTACTATTGTTTTTCCCATGTTTTAATACAAATAGGGGTGGTTTTAATTATTTTATTAGGATAAGGTTCGAAATTATTAAAATAATACCCTTTCTGGTGTGGAAGTGAGTCTTGTCCTTACAAAAATGATTTTAAAACCTTAAAAAACATTATAGGTTTTGAAGGATTCATAAAATCTTTATAAAATTAATCAAATATACTTAAAATAAAATTATTTTAAAGAATAAATATATATTTATTCATGGATATGATTTATAGTATTTATTACATAACTTTTTGGGTATTATGGTTTCATAATACACACCATATATTTATACTATATTTAATTTTTACCCAAAAATTTGACTGTCTCAGAAAATTATCAAAAATTTACAGTTGGTTAATTTCAATATTATTATTAAAAAATAATATTTATTTTATCCAAATAATTTTTCAAATATGTGAATTTTCACTTTAAAAATAATAATCTACATTTTTTGAAAATACAGGGGTTTTTAACAATAATAGTTTTCCAATCCATATTAAAATTAAATTTGACTTCATAAAAATTATATGATAATTTATATTTGATAATAATATTTTATTAAAATATTATTTATTTCAAAAATACATTAATTTATCAAAATAAATTCCTTAATTTAATTTGAATATTACCCCAAAAAAATACAATTTTCATTTTATTGTACCAAAATAAAAATAATTTATAAATTAAAAATAAGAAGTATATATAAACATTATTATATTAAAAATAATTTAAATATTCATATTTATAGGGTCTTTATAAATATTCATTTAATACAACAGAAAAAACCCTAAGGGTAAGGTGCATGATGTTGAGACTTTCACAGGGGGTTCGAAATACATGGTTTGGTCTGTGATCTCAATGAGCTTAAAATTCTCCCATAAATAGTTTCACTCCTTAAGTTGTTAGATATTTACTTGGTATTGGTCAAGGGAAAATACCAGTGATGATACCTCCCTATGAATCTTCAATAAATGGGATTCATAGGTTATGATCCTACTGATTGAGGCCATCACTTCCTTTGTCTGTGTCAATTGGATTTTTTTAAAACCCTATATTTATATTAATCATATGATCACTATTAAATAACTATATTATCAATGGTAATATTATTAATGGTATTTTAAATCTAATAGGATATAATAAAAACAAATAATCTCACGTGTTTTCTATATCTATAATATATAATAATACATTTAATTAAATCACAAGGTGAATTTTATTTATAAAAGTTCATGTCTTTACAATATTCCCCCTCCACAAATTCCACCCTCAAAATTTTCATTTCACATAGTAAAATAGATGAGGGTAACTCTATTTCATCACCTCCTCCCTTTCCTAAATCGCCTCTTAAAAATTTTGGTTTCTCCATAGCACTTTGACTAGGTGCATTGTCTTATTTCATAGAACTTTTTCTCTACGATCTAAGATCTTCATTGGCTACTCCTCATAGGAAAGATCATTCTTCAAAGGCATCAACTCTAAATTTAGTACATGTGAGGGGTATGGTATTTAATTACTCAAGGGTGATACATGGAACACTTGATGTACTTGGGATAGGTTAGGTGGGAGTGCTAGTCGATAGGCCACCACTCTGATGCGATCAATTATCTCAAAGGAATCAATCTATCTTGGAATAAGCTTTCAATTATTCCAAAATATCATGACTTTATTCCATGGGGATATGTGGAGGAATACCATGTCTCCAACTTCAAATTATAGGTATCATCAATGATTGTCAGCATAGCTCTTTTTTTGACTCTAAGCATCCTTTATGTGCTAATGAATAGTCTTGACCTTTTCCACCATTTCCTCGACCGTTTCAGGACCTAGAAGTTTGTGTTCCCCAACTTCATCCCCACATGTAGGTTTTCTTCCCATCTTCCTATAAAGGGATTTATAGGGATCCATTTGGATTCTTGAGTGAAAAATATTATTATATGAGAACTTGAACTGAGGAAGACATTGATCCCATACTCCTTTGAAGTCAATTGAGCATGTTCTCAACATATACTTGAGTGTATGGATAGTTTTCTCAGATTGGAAATCAGTTTGGGGGTGATAATCCATGCTAAAGTTAAACTCATTATTTAGATCATGATTCTGACTCTTATAGAACTTAGAGGTAAATCTTGGATCTCGATAAGATATAATTGATATTTGTGTTATATGTAGCCTCACCACTTCTCTAATGTATATCCTTGCAAGTTGATCGAGTGAGAATTCCTCTCAAATTGAAATGAAGTAAGTAGTCTTTATAAGAATATCCACTACAAAACATATAGCATTATTTTTTCTTGTTGTCTTCAAAAGACCAATGAAAAAGTCCATGATGATGTTTTCCCATTTTTATATAGGTATGGGTAATGGTTTCATCATCCCATTGGATTTTTTATTTTCTGCCTTCACTTGCTGACATATAATACATCTTGATGTATATTCCATAATCTCCTTATTCATATTGCCCCCCTAATAATGCTCTTAGAGATCTCGATACATGTTTGTGATTCCTAGATGGATGGAGAAAGTCGAACTATGTGCATCATCCAACAACTCCTTATTTAACTTAGGATTTGATCTTACACATAATCACGACCCAAATATCACAAATACTTTTTCATAAACATTTAAATCTAAGGATTTCCATTTTCTTATAGATTTCAATTTCTTTTTAATTCCCACATCATCTCTTTGATCATCCTTTATCCTCTCCATAAGGTATTGCTGAGCAATAATTTGTGAAAGTATTGATGATGTTACTTCCTTTATTATTCCCATGTCCATCCTTTTCAAATATAAGAATATTGAATCCTTCTTAATTCTCATCAATGATATAATTTATAAATCCTTTCTACTTAGAGAATCTGTCGCTTTATTAGATTTCATAGGATGGTAGTGGATTGAGAATTCATAGTACTTGATCAACTCTCACCATATTCATTGGAAAATATTAATCTATTTCTATGAGAATATATACTTTAGGTTCTTATTATCCGTATATATTTCACACTTCTCCCCAAAGAGATAATAATTCCAGATTTTCAACATGAAGATCACTACAGCCAACTCTAGATCATGCGTTGGGTAGTTTTGTTTCTTGAAATTTAAATTACCTCAAGGAATATAATATCACTACAGCCAACTCTAGATCATGCGTTGGGTAGTTTTGTTTCTTGAAATTTAAATTACCTCAAGGAATATAATATCACTTTGTCATTCTAAATTAACATACAACCTAATCCCTTCTTATAAGAATTTCTGAATACCATGAAAATTTCTCCACTTTTGGGTAGTGTGGGTACAAGTGTAGTGATAAGACTCATTTTTAACTCATTGAATATCTATTAACATTCATAATTCCAAGAAAACTTGAATATCTTATGATTTATATTGGTTAGAGAGTTTAAAAATCATGATAAATTTCTCACAAATCGATGATAGTACCCAGCTAATTCAAGGAAACTATAGATATTTGTCACAAATATTAGCCTCAACCATCCTTCAATTTATTCTATTTTTGAAGGGTCCATAGATATCCAATTTATTGTGATAATATGACCCAATAATGATACTTCCTTCAACCACAACTCACATTTTCTATAATTTCTATAAAGGTTCTCTTTTTCTAAGGTCTTTATCACAGTGCTCAGATTCTCCTTATTCTCCTCCTTTCTTGTAGAGTATATTAGAACATAATCTATAAAGACTACAAATTTTTTTCAAGGTAATATCTAAATAATCTATTCATAAAGTCCATGAATATTTTTTTGTGAATTAGTGAGTCTAAATATCATTAATATGAACTCATAGTAATCATAACTTGTACAGAAAGTAATCTTGGGGACATCCTCATTCTTTAACCTTACCTAATAATATCCCGATCGAAGATCCAACTTAGAGAAGTACTATGATCCATGTAAATGATCAAATAAGTCATCAATTGATGTTATAGGATACTTTTTCTTTATATTGATATTGTTTATCTCATGATAATCAATGAAAAGGTGCATTGAACCATCCTTCTTATTGATAAATAGGACTGGTACACCCTAAGGTGAAGTACTTGGGTGTATGCACCCTTTATCTAGATTCTCCTGTAGTTGTTTCTTCATCCAATCATGTTACAAAAAAACCATTCTATATAGAGTATTGGATAATGGAAACACCCCATGTATAATATCTATTTAAAATTCAACCTCTTAGCCAGTAGGAAGACCATGCAATTCATTGGGAAACACATCCATGTATTCCCTCATAATGGGAAAGTCTTAAAGGATGATTATTTCCTTAGACTCAATCATTTGAGATAGATATGATTTATTATAGGGAAATAATATCCATGTTTGCGATTTTGGTACTAAAGAAGATTCATCTTCATCCTTTCACTTGTACAAAATCGAAGGACGATTCATGATATAGAGAGTGATTTCCTTCTCATGATAATTTATATTGGATATATATAAGGAAATCCAATCCATGCCTATAATTGTGTAAAATTTAACTAAAGGGAGTATCACAAGGTTCTATAGGAATTTCATCCCACAAATTTTGATAGGGAATGATTTATATACCTTGGATGCAATAATTTTCCCATTTTCATTTTCACCGACAACTCCACTTCTATGCTTTGTGGTAGTGTTTGAATAGTTCTACTAAACATACGTGATACAAAAGAATGTGTAGAACTATGGATGATAAACCTAAATTTTACTTTTTGATTTTGGTTATACTTTATCTAATACAGACTTATTTATGATTAATTTTAAAATGCTAAACACATAAATTGGAATCCAACGACATTAAAGGGATAACATATAAATGACATTTATTTCTTAACTTATGAATTTCTAGGATTAAATCTATGTTATTGATGATCTATTGCCTAACATATACTCTTGTGAGAATTTTTGTTCCCCTAATAATGGTTCATATTGATATTGTGAATTTACCAAAGTATATCCCCAAGGAGTGACAAACTGGGTGTACAATAAGGCACATTTTCATGCACTAGTTCCAAGTTGAGTCTAGCTCAATGTAGTGTTTTCAGGTTTTACCCCTAGGTACATTTTTTCCAGATCCATATCCACTTGTAATATCTTGAAAGGTATGAAATTTACTGATAAAACAATTAATATATGTAGGTTCCGGGCACATCGGAAGCGTGTTGGTGGGTTTGGCCAACTTAATTTTTCGTTAAACAATGTTCAATCCGAGATCCGTCATGATATAAAACGCCGAATATTCGGAATAGAACGAAGAACAAAAAGAAAAGATGAGTCCCGGGACGCTTGAGGAGGATCATCATATGTTGATTATAATTAATTTAATTAATGCATAAGAATTACCTCGTTGGAATTCTTTCTTTGTTGATGTGTTCGGTCACGATTCGGTGATCCGTCGTTGCGTCGTAGAATCCAAGTGTAGGATTCCTCTAGCGGTGATCCACACGTGTGTCACATATCTCCGGACGTCGCCGAAGAGATCTCCGGGTGCTAGCGCGGAAGAACCTTCTCTTGCGATGTCCGCCTTTGACCGCCTTGATCCGGTGGAGGATCTTGCTCTCGTAACTTGAGGGCGTTCTTGGTGGAAAGGGAATTCTCTCTTGGCTTGAGAGTATTTCCAAATCCGTTGTGCACAACAATGACTCAGTGAAAAAATGTTGGGGTTGCGAGGATATTTATAATCAGGTTTGAGGTTAATAGAGTTATGACAATAAATAAACGCATTACACGTTTTATTTATTTCATTAACTCTTATTGAAAACCCCCATGTCGAATTATAAATTCCTTGACATGCGCCCACGCTAATTATAATAAATATCATTTAATAAAACAATATTAATTGCTCAAAATCCCAATTAGAAAAACTACACGGCGTGTAATAATTAATACACGGTGTGTACTTGTTTTCCATAAAACTACACAGCGTGTATATTTAATATACACAGCGTGTACTTTTATTTTCCATTTTTCTCCACCACATTTATTAGACCTTGAGTAATGACTATTTATTTCTTAAATAAATGTAACTGCATTACTCTCTAATAAATATATTATTTTATCCACAGTATATTCTCTCGAATAACTAGTGTCAAAATAAATGCGATCAGACATCCTTAAATAATTATTAAACCACAGTCAGGAATAATATTTATTTAACTTGTTAAATTAATATTTAACTGAGATACATGGACACACTTAGTGTGTGAACCTCTAGGCCTCTTTCTCAGTGGCATTAGGCTGAGCCTGCCTAAAGTCCAAGGTTAGCATCTAGAAACACGCCAAGGCACCCATAGAGAAAGAAGTTAACGCCGCAATGACGTGTCACCTCCTACGAACGCTTACCGTGTAATATAATCCCTTTGTCTCGATATATCCAATCAAGCGGGTTGCATGCTAGTGCTATCAACCCATGTGCTTGATTATTCTTTCTTTGACTTCCCGGAATTGAACTTGCCCATACCTTACCATGGCCATGGATTTATTTAGGCTATATCAATTCCATCAAAGGGCCTGAGATATCTACTTCCGTTATGGAACGGAAGTGACAAATCCTTTCTCGCATTATCTATTAATGCGGTATTACTCGTGACGCACCCAACGTATCCTACCTCGTTGCGAACAGTGTGTCGTCACAGTTTTCGTCAATACATCTAAGTCCGCGAGTTGTAATACCCATTAATAATAATCTTAAAGTGTAAGGATCAATACACACGTCCGTAGATAGGAACATCCAATGACACTATGAAATGTGGATTTCCTACTGGCGGGTCTCGTTCTCATAATATCCTCCTGGATATTACCAAGGGCGCACACCATGAGAAGGTGCCTCAATGTTTTATGAGTCCTCACCCCTAATGACCTGTATTATTTGTGTCCCTCAAATAATATCATCCGGCCATAGAACATACATTCAAGAACAGTGTTATGGAACTTTCGGGTTCTCATCATAGCAGGGATCCGCTACGACCCTTTAATGCAACAATTGTCCTTAGGACATTATCACATGACATGTCACGCAGAAGAACAATCAAGATGTGATAAGGCTTTTATTTAATGAATAAAGTACAAAGTAGTTGGTTCTAGACCACCAACTCCAACAGACTCCAACTTGGACTAGAGCCAACTGCTAACAACCTTTAACCCGCTAGCTCTCACATGATATTCATGCTTATGCTGAGATAGACCTTTAGTCATGGGGTTCGCCACGTTCTCTTCCATGGACACTCTGCTCACTGCAACTTCACCCCTTTGATAGAAATCCCTCAAGAGGTGATACTTCCGGAGTATGTTCTTTGTCCGTTGATGTGACCTTGGTTCTTTTGCAAGAGCCACCACTGCAGTATTATCACAATACAATGTAATGGGATCTTTACTGCTAGGCACCACATCAAGCTCCTGGAAAAAGTTCCGAATCCAAACGGATTCTTTGGCTGCATCAGAAGTCGCTATATACTCGGACTCCGCTATAGAATCAACGACAACTGGCTGCTTTGAACTCTTCCAGCTCACAACTCCTCCATTGAGACAGAAAACATATCCAGATTGCGACTTCAGATAATTCTGATCTGTTTGAAAACCAGCATCAGCATACCCTCTGATGACAAGCTCCTCGTATCCTCCATACACCAGGAACATATCCTTAGTTCTTCTGATATACTTAAGGATAGTCTTAACAGCAGTCCAATGCTGTTCTCCTGGATCTGCTTGATATCTTCCTACCATGCTCAGTGCATAGGCAACATCAAGCCTGGTACATAACATGGCATACATGATGGATCCTATAGCCGAAGTGTATGGGATATTACTCGTCCTATATTTCTCCTGTTGTGTCTGGGGACACATTTTCTTAGAAAGATGTAAGCCATGTGACACTGGAACCAATCCCCTCTTGGATTTTTCCATACTAAATCTCTTTAGTATCTGGTCAATGTATGTACCCTGACTTAGTCCAAGCAGCCTCTTGGATCTATCACAAATGATCTTGATCCCTAGAATGTAGGCTGCTTCTCCTAAGTCCTTCATGGAGAAACACTTGTTCAACCATTCCTTAACTGAGTGTAAGGCTGGTACGTCGTTTCCAATAAGCAATATGTCATCAACATATACCACTAGGATGACGACCGCATTCCCATTAAACTGCTTATAAACACATGGCTCACATTCGTTCTTAATGAAACCAAATTCTTTTATGGCTTCATCAAATCGAATGTTCCATGACCTGAATGCTTTCTTTAATCCATAAATGAATTTCTGCAACTTGCAAACCCGTTTGGCTTCACCTGGTGTCACAAACCCTTCTGGTTGTGTCATATAGACGTCTTCCTGAAGGTTCCCGTTAAGGAATGCTGTTTTGACATCCATCTGCCAAATCTCGTAGTCATGGTAAGCTGCTATGGAAAGTATGATTCTTATGGATTTAAACATGGAAACTGGCGAGAAGGTTTCATCATAGTCAATTCCTTGACGCTGTCTGAATCCTTTAGCCACTAGCCTTGATTTATAGGTTCTAACTTGACCTTCCATGTCCAGCTTTCTTTTTAATACCCATTTGCATCCAACAGGCTTTACATCAACTGGCTCATCGACCAGAACCCAAACTTGGTTCTGATACATGGAATCCATTTCAGAATTCATAGCTTCTAGCCATCTTGCAGCTTCTGAGCTTTCTACTGCTTCCTTGTAGGAGAGAGGTTCATCATTTTCCAACAATAATGATTCACTATCCTCGGTGACTAGGAAACCAAATCTCTCTGGTTCCCTTACCTCTCTTGAGCTCCTATGCAGTACTTGTGTTTCTGGAACCTCTTCCACGGGGACCTGTGGAACTTGTTCCTGTACCAACTCCTGTGTATCTTGAGCATCAACTTCGTCGAAGTCATTCTTGCTCCCACTATCCTTCTTGAGGATGTGATCCCTCTCAAGAAAGATGGCTTGTCTGGCGACAATCACTTTCTTGTCTTGGGGGTTATATAGGTAATATCCTTTTGTTTCCTTGGGATATCCTGTAAAGACGCACTTCGTGCCCCGGGGTGCTAGTTTGTTGCCTGAGAAGGCCTTAACAAACACCTCGCATCCCCATACATGTGTGTGCAACAAAGTGGGTTTCCTTCCATTCCATAACTCGGATGGAATTCCATTTTCCGCCTTAGTTGGTACTCGGTTTAATGTGTATGCTGCAGTTTGTAATGAATATCCCCAAAAGGATAATGGAAGATCCGCATGACTCATCATCGACCTCACCATGTCCAACAAGGTGCGGTTCCTCCTTTCACTAACACCATTCCACTGTGGTGTATAAGGAGGAGTGAGCTGAGATAGAATCCCAGACTCCCGTAGAAGATCGATGAACTCTTGGTTCAGATATTCTCCACCTCGATCCAATCGAAGCTTCTTTATCTTCTTACCAAGTTGATTCTCTACTTCATTCTTGAATTCCTTAAATTTCTATAAGGACTCTGACTTATACCTCATTAAGTAGACATAGCCATATCTACTCAAATCATCAGTAAAAGTAATAAAGTAAGAATATCCACCTCTAGATTCTACTAGAAATGGTCCACACACATCTGTGTGTACCAATCCTAGAAGCTCTGTGGCCCTTTCACCTTGTCCACCAAAAGGCGTCTTGGTCATTTTTCCTTGTAAACAAGCGTGACATCTATCAAGTGGTTTTAGCTCAGTAGAGTCTAAATAGCCATCTTGGCAGAGCTTTGTCAAGCGCTTCTCATTCACATGACCAAGGTGGTGATGCCATAACTGGGTGATGTATGAGTCATGTGAGTTTGTTTCGTTATCGATTGCCAACACTTGGTTTTCGTAATTTAATACATACAAACCATTATTCAAATGTGCCATACCATAACATACATTGTTCTTATAAAAGAGACAACCCTTATTTACAAACTTGAAAATAAATCCATCCATATCCAAACAAGATACAGAAATTATGTTCTTGGTAACACTAGGCACAAAATAACAGTTTTTAAAAACCAAAATCATGCCAGTTGGCAATGAGAGGTGATAGTCGCCAATAGCCAACGCAACCAGCCTTGCGCCATTGGCAGCTCGAAGATCCACCTCTCCTCTGGCGATCTTTCTAAATCTACTTGGTTCCTGCATTTGAATACAGATGTGAGCCCCACAAGCTGTATCTAATACCCAATGTGTAGAAATAGAAAGATTGCACTCGATAACGAACACACCTTTAGCGTCCCTACGCTTCTGGGTGCAGTTCCTCTTCCAGTGGCCCTGCTTTCCACATGCAAAACACACTTCTCTCGTTCCTTGCCCTGCCTCTGGATCTTCCCCTTCTTGGAGGGACGATGCTCGGGGGCTTCAGACCGTTTATAAGTCTTTGGCCCCTTTGCCTTGTCCTTCCTTTTCTTTTTCACCATAAGGACCGCGGGTTTGTCACGCCCCATGTCCTTATCTACCTGGTGAATCGAGGTCAAAAGCTCTGATAGACTCTTCTCATTGCCGCTCATGTTATAGTTGACAATGAAGCTAGAGAAGGTCTTGGGCAATGATGATAGGATGAGATCTGTATGCAACTCATCTGGGAATTTAATCCCTAAGATGTACAAGCGTTCAATGTAGCCAATAATCTTGACCACATGAGGCCCAGCTGGCGCAGACTCTCCAAGCTTCATGGTAAACAAAGCATTGGAGATCTCATACCTCTCCTGTCTCGCCTTCTCTTGGTAGAGATCTTTAAGGTGAGACATCATGCTATATGAATCCATGTTTTCATGTTGATTCAAGAGCTCATTAGACATGGCCGATAGCATGAAACACTGGACATCTGTGGCATCATCCATGTGTTTCATATAGAGAGATAATTCATCATCACTAGCCTCTTTCCCAGGTGCAACTGGAATAGGCTCTTCCAGCACATATAATTTCCTTTCGTGGCGAAGGACGACGCGTAAACGCCTCTGCCACTCTTAGAAATTGGTGCCGGTGAGAAGGTTTTCTTTTTCGAGTATGGTGCGCAATGATATGTTTGAAGTCATTTTCTTGCCGTTTCTACAATTTAAGATGAGCAAAGGTTTAGTACTTTATTATAAAAATTGAGACAAATAAATAAATTAATACTTATTAGTCTCCCACTATTTTATCGAAATCCAATAGCCCTCACCATTGACTTCGGAATATTCTATTGCGTGAATATTCTAGTGGCAAGGATCCATATTGCCCTTCGCATTACCCCAACTAGGGTTGGTCAAGCAACTTGAAGGGTTTTAGGTAGTCATTCCAAATTCCAACTGCATTAACTCGCAGTTCCTTGATCCGCTGAGTGGACTCCCCAATCCTGAAATCCTTTTTGGATTTCCTCAACCTTTGCCTCTTGGTCACACCAAGTCCTGCTGTGGTAGTCAACCCTTGATGCGAACCAAGTAAAGTCAACCCAAAACCTTGAATTAGAATTCCCCAATAATTGAAAGCACCCCAACTAGGGTTGGTCAAGCACTTTGAACTATGGTTTGATTCTAACCAAGATTATGGAAGGCTATGCCGACTTAATATTTATTTTGAGGGATTTTATCCTTATACGTAAATTTCCATTTTATTATCTTTGATTACATGATTGTTAATATTAAGTGGGATATACTTAAGTGATTAACCATGTCTAAGATAATATTTACGTATAAGCCAATTTTATTTTAGTTCCATCTTGCATGCTCGTTTAATTCATTAATTGTGTGATCGTGACAACACACCCACAATAAATAAACCATGCAACTGACAGAAATAAAATAAATGGTATGATCATGAGCTTTTCTATTGGTTAGTTTATCTAGCGGTTGATAAACTAACCCAAGACCTTGGGGAGAAACACCTTGAACCTTTCGGGTTCGTGTTTACAGCTTTTCACCTGTCCACCTTTGTATCTCCTTGGATTGGTTTCATCTTGGATCCTAACTTGAGCCGCCTCCACTAGCTTGGGAGGTCCATCAATTACATATGAATTTATCTCACACGCAGGTGAGGGGAAAAAATGGGTTTTTACATAAAAGAATCCTTGGACGCGCAGACCCTACATATTAATGAGGAGATGGCTCGCAGGCCAACAAATTTAATTTAAATAAATAAATTAAAAGAAACCATTCACATACAAAGGTCTCGGTCTAGCTCATGATCATCCATACATGCAACGATATTTACGCATAAATAAAACTAGCATTCAATTCTTTAATCGTTCTTGTTTAAGATAAATCACGCTCGAATCAATTAATTATCTTTAATTAATCAATCCTTTTATCTTAAATTCCTTTTCTTAATTTCCTTGAGATTCTCATCCATCATAATTTTAAACAAATAAATTCATTTAAAATTATCCTTGTACACAACTTGTACCTTGGAGGAAACCCGGTGAATTCCCATTTATTACGCAGATGTTAAATTAAACACATATATATAAAACACCTATCACGTGTTGTGCCTCAGCTTTACGCCTGCACCATGGTACACGTCTCAAGGGTTTGTATAATATAATAATAAATTTTTAATAAATCTGCGTAATTTGGGTGAGTACACGGCGTGTAGTTCCGACTACACGGCGTGTACTTTTTCTTCACCGTCTATCCGAAGTACACGCCCGGGGATAGGGCGTGTTAATGTACTTCGGAAATTTTCAGAGTACACGGCGTGTATAGTGGGACATACGCTGTGTAGTTTCCGCATTACACGGTTTCCATCCGGGCAGGCTATGTATGGAGTACACGACCCAACCCTAACCCGAAGGGACTACACGCCGTGTTCATTGGACCACACGACATGTATTCCGGAAACCATGTGCCACCTGTTTCTGGTCAACACACGATGTCTTAAATTCTTAGAAAGAATCCAATACACGGCCTGATTTGGCGGATCAGTCAATGCATTGAACCTAGACTACACGGTGTGTACTTCCGAATACACGCCGTGTATTCTGGTGTTATATGGCCAGAAACATTTGGCTCCTCTGGATGAGTTCCTCTATTTTATTTTAATCAAAATTAAAAGAAAAACTAGTTTCTGTGAGGTGAACGAGAAACGAGAGAGGAGGAACAGATCTCGATATTCAGATTTCCAGAACGATTAAACAAGAATTGAAATAACTAAATTATTAAATGCACAAATCACCAAAAAAAAAACTAAATAATTATAACCAATGATATGACCCCCTCTGATACCACTTGTAGGTTCCAGGCGCAGCGGAAGCACGTTGGTGGGTTTTCCCAACTTAATTTTTCGTTAAACAATGTTCAATCCGAGATCCGTCACGATATAAAACGCCGAATCTTTGGAATAGAACGAAGAAGGAAAAGAAAAGATGAGTCCCGAAACCCTTGAGGAGGATCATCATATGTTGATTATAATTAATTTAATTAATGCATAAGAATTACCTCGTTGAAATTCTTTCTTCATTGATGTGTCCGGTCACGATTCGGTGATCCGTCGTTGCGTCGTAGAATCCAAGTGTAGGATTCCTCTAGCGGTGATCCACACATGTGTCACGTATCTCCGGACGTCGCCGAAGAGATCTCCGGGTGCTAGCGCGGAAGAACCTTCGCTTGCGATGTCCGCCTTCAACCGCCTTGATCCGGTGGAGGATCTTGCTCTCGTAACTTGAGGGCGTTCTTGGTGGAAAGGGAATTCTCTCTTGGCTTGAGAGTATTTCCAAATCCGTTGTGCACAACAATGGCTTAGTGAAACAATGTTGGGGTTGCGAGGATATTTATAATCAGGTTTGAGGTTAATAGAGTTATGACAATAAATAAACGCATTACACGTTTTATTTATTTCATTAACTCTTATTGAAAACCCCCATGTCGAATTATAAATTCCTTGACATGCGCCCACACTGATTATAATAAATATCATTTAATAAAACAATATTAAATCCTTAAAATCCCAATTGGAAAAACTACACGGCGTGTAATAATTAATACACGACGTGTACTTGTTTTCCTTAAAACTACACAGTGTGTATATTTAATATACACGGCGTGTACTTTTATTTTCCATTTTTCTCCACCACATTTATTAGACCTTGAGTAATGACTATTTATTTCTTAAATAAATGTAACTGCATTACTCACTAATAAATATATTATTTTATCCACAGTATATTCTCTCGAATAAATAGTGTCAAAATAAATGCGATCAGACATCCTTAAATAATTATTAAACCACAGTCGGGAATAATATTTATTTAACTTGTTAAATTAATATTTAACTGAGATACATGGACACACTTAGTGTGTGACCCTCTAGGCCTCTTTCTCAGTGGCATTAGGTTGAGCCTGCCTAAAGTCCAAGGTTAGCATCTAGCAACACGCCAAGGCACCCATAGAGAAATAATTTAACACCACAATGACGTGTCACCTCCTACGAACACTTACCGTGTAATATAATCCCTTTGTCTCGATATCTCCAATCAAGCGGGTTGCATGCTAGTGCCATCAACCCATGCGCTTGATTATTCTTTCTTTGACTTCCCGGAATTGAACTTGCCCATACCTTACCATGGCCATGGATTTATTTAGGCTATATCAATTCCATCAAAGGGCCTGAGATATCTACTTCCGTTATGGAATGGAAGGGACAAATCCTTTCTCGCATTATCTATTAATGCGGTATTACTCGTGACGCACCCAACGTATCCTACCTCGCTGCGAACAGTGTGTCGTCACAGTTTTTGTCAATACATCTAAGTGCGCGAGTTGTAATACCCATTAATAATAATCTTAAAGTCTAAGGATCAATACACACGTCCGTAGATAGGAACATCCAATGACACTATGAAATGTGGATTTCCTACTGGCGGGTCTCGTTCTTATAATATCCTCTTTGATATTACTAAGGGCGCACACCATGAGAAGGTGCCTCAAAGTTTTATGAGTCCTCACCCCTAAGGACCTGTATTATTTGTGTCCCTCAAATAATATCATCCGGCCATAGAACATACATTCAAGAACAGTGTTATGGAACTTTCGGGTTCTCATCATAGCAGGGATCCGCTATGACCCTTTAATGTAACAGCTGTCCTTAGAACATTATCACATGACATGTCACGCAGAAGAACAATCAAGATGTGATAAGGATTTTATTTAATGAATAAAGTAAAAAGTAGTTGGTTCTAGACCACCAACTCCAACAATATATACATTAAAAAAATTTGGGATGTTTTCTTATATGTAGTTTTATCCTAAAAGCTTTTTCTAGAGTTTTCTAGTCCTAATCCCAAAAATTACTAAACTTTCCTTTGATACCAACTATGACAACCCTGTTATTTATTACACATTAATTCATGATTTATTACATAATATTACACATAATAAACCTAATATATCAATAAGTATAGTGTATTTGGGAATTAGGTACATTACATAACATCTTGAACATGGGATATAACAACATTATTGAAAACTTCCTTGACATGCTTCTAAAATTCCATAACTTTTAAAACTGCAATGTATAACCTAGGGACATACATAAGAAAGAGGTGATCTATAATGCCTAGTATGAGAGTAAACATGGAATAACATGAATAAAGTAATAAATATTAGACAATAGGAATATAAATGGGGCATAAAAGGAGTGAGAATCATAAACATGAACATCGAGGCATGATATAGCATGATTACATAAAGGAAACATAGGAAAATGTGGCAAAAACTTAAAACACTACATCATAAACATAGGTCAAGGATAATTGAAAATAAATAATGATAAAAAGTCCCATTATTTATTAGGATCAATACTTAATCCCTTGCATGACGTCTCATTATACAAAAACATTACCCAATGCATTGGCGTGCTATATAATTCTAGGTACACCTGTCACTTTCATTTCATTCTCATGCTTAAGTGTGCCATATAGATCATAAAACATTAAATAATTTATTATAAAATTTTATTAAAATATAAAGGAGTGTGTAATAAATATATTTAATTACCTAATCAAATAGGTATAAGTGAATAAAGGTGAACACCCTTAATAGGAAATAGGTAGGGGTATTCACTACACAACTGTTTGGCATCGAAAATCATAGTAAAATTTCGGTAGCATAACAGGGGTACATAAATGTTCATGGAAGGGATTAATGAGAGTAAAAAGGGTCTCTAATAATTTATTAATAAAGTGGAAAGTAAGTGGGATATGTAATAACATATCCCATCATTATGAATTGTAGATAAAATACATAATATAATAATGAAACATGAATAAAGAGGAGAAGGAGAGGATCACTTACCATGGGAGTGTGATTCCAAATGCTTGGGAGGAGATTCCTGAGAGATTGGGGGAAACTTGGGAGGACTATAGAGAGGGTAGGTCAGATTAAGGACGTGATCCAAGGTTTTTTAGTGTAGATAAATGACATCTTAGGTGGGTTTATATAGGAAAAGAGAGGGGAGTTCTTTATTATTTCTCAAACTTAAGTTTTGGACTCTAGATAATAAAATAACCAAAAACACAAAGATTCCCATCGTTTTTGACCATGATTTATAAATAATATGGGTGGTTTTAATTATTTAATAATGTTAAAGGCTGAAATTATTAAAATAATATACTTTCTAACGTGGAAGCAATTCATGTCCTTAAAGAAATAATTTTAAATCCTTAAAAGATATTATAGGTTGTGGAGGATTTATAAAGGCTTTATATAATAAATAAAATATACTTGAAATCAAATTATTTTTAAGGGTAAACATATTTTTGGTTGTTTATACCATTTATAGTATTTATTACATCACTTTTCAGGTTTTATGGTGTCATAATACACACCGTATATTTATACAATATTTAATTTTTACCCAAAAGTTTGGCTGTCTCAGAAAATTATGAAAAATTCACCATTGGATAATTTTTATATTATGATTCAAAAAATAATATTTATTTTATCCAAATAATTTTTTTAATATGTGAATTTTCACTTTTAAAATAAAAATCCACATTTATTGAAAATGTTGGGGTTTTTGACAATTTTCGAACCCTTATAAAAATTACATTTGACTTCATAAAAAATATACGATCATTTATATTTAATAAAATTTATTTAATAATTACATTTTATTAAAATATTATTTATTTAAAAAATCCTTTAATTCATTGAAATAAATTCCTTCATTGAATTTGAATATTACCCAAAAATACAATTTGTAATTTATTATACCAAAATCAAAATCATTTATAAAGTAACAATAATAAGTAAATATAACCATTATTCTATTGAAAATAATTTATATATTCATATTTATAGGTTATTGATACATATCACTTTAATACACCAGAAAAATCCCTAAGGGTAAGGTGCGCGATGGTGATAATTTCATGTGGTGGTTCAATATATATAGTTTGGGCTGTGCTCTCAATGATCTTGAATTTTTACCATAAACCATTTCAATCATGATTAAGTTGTTGGATCTAATATAGGGATTGGTAAGGGAAAATACCAATGATTATATCACCCTCGAAAGATTAGATAAATGGGCTTCATAGGGTATGATCCTACTGGATGAGGCCATCACTTCCTTTGTCTATGTCAATGGGATTTTTTAAAACCCTATATTTATACTAATCATATAATCACTGTTCAACTACTATATTATCAACAGTAATATTCTTGATAGTATTTTAAATATGATAGGATATAATGAAACCAAATAAGATCATATATTTTTTATATCCATAATATATAATAATCCATTTAATTAAATCATAAGGGGAATTTTATTTATAAAAGTTTTGTTTATTATAATATTAGTCTAACCATTGTTTGAAACTTTGAACTATACTTATAATCACTTCAAATTAAAGTGATAATAAAATATTTGTATTATACAAGAATCAAACATGGGAAAAAGTAAGTAAATCTTAGTAAAAGTTAGTTACACTGATTCTCCCCCACTCTCAGTGTCTTTTCACAATCCACCATGATCTATAAGTAGTATTAGAGTATAGGTCATCCTTTGATTGGATCAATATTTTTTTATAATTTGTTTTTAATTTCTTATATAAAATAAATATTCTAAGAAATATTTGAGCTAACTCAGATGAATAAACTTGAAACTCATTTAAATGATGATAACATAGAATCCTTGGTGAGTAATATAATGAATAAAAGGAACAGAGAGGCAAAAAATTGAGAAAAATCTTAGAATACTAGAAGGATCCCTCACAAATTGAAATAGAAAAAAGTGAATATGAAGCTATTAATACAGTTAAATAATACTACCTTGAAGTCAAGGATTATTTGAAAATGGTTACTTTTGAATTAATCACTTATATACTCAGTTACATAAAGGGACTACCTGAATAAGAGACAACTTTGAAGGGGGAGGCTAAAGGAATGAAAGATGCTTTGGCCCAGAAATTACAAAGAATAGAAGATCTAACACAATTTTTAGAATACAAAGAATAAAATGAATCACTTTTCAATGATAATATGTTTATAGTTTAAGAAAAATTACAAATATGTGAGTTTTATAATGTTTTGACCAAACATATCTTTAATGAGGTAATACCTGAACTACAAGGTGCTCATCATGCTACCATGGATGTAAGATATTTATAGTTATAAATCAAGGGAAAAAGGTTAAAAGAGCTTGAAAATTTATTACTATAATCAAGAGATATTTATAAATATTATATTCATAAGATGAAGAGATAATGGGAAGATAATATGTGATGTATTGAGGATGAAAAATGTTCCCTCAATATAAAGTGTCTTGAGCTTGAAATAAAACTAAAAAATATATAAAATACCAAAAAAGGGACTTCCCAAACTAGTGAAAGTATAGATTCCAACACAACAGTTTATATTAATAGTTATGACTCCAAGATGACTCATTTTAGAGGCAATAAGTGTGAAACCCCAAAAACTTGTACCTCTTATATTGATAAGTTTATGTTTTAATTTTGGTTGAATTTCATAACAACTAAGAAAGACATGTTTCTCATAAGAAACTAATAATATGGTTTTAATTTATATTAGAATACAACCGAGTAAAACACACAAATAGACACAAGAATTTTCATAATAAAAAGAACACCGTAGTGTTTACAATGTGTCAAGATCACAAGGAAGAATCCTACCCAAAAATTCCTAATAAAAACCCTATCAGAACAACGGGAAGCCCCCTTAAAAAGACAACAAGACACAATAAATAAAGGAGATCCTTTGGGTCAGTGAAAATGAAGAACAACACCAACAGGATCATGAAGACCGTACTAATCATCAGGGGTATAATAAGCACCATCCTTGTCACTTTCTTTAAGCTTAAGACACCCCAAGACAGGGTTTTATAGGGAATCAACCTGACCGTTGCTCTGGTGACCATTGAAAGCTAATGACCATAATTATAGCCGTTGGACTTTGATAGGATAATCAATATATATATATATATATATCTAAGTATTAATTAGTTTCCAAATATTTAAGTTATAATTTAAATTATAATATAACCACCATTTATGAACTCTAAAAGGATATGGTTTAATACTTGAATTACACTTAGGTGATTTTGATAAGTATTAAGGAATTCAAAACACTTTGAAAATATTTCAAATACAATGTAATGATTTTCATTTCATAAATATTGTTATAAACTATGTTTAAATTCTTCGAATTAAATTATGTTTTTGATTAAACTAAGTTTTCTATAATACTAGTATAAGAATTATCATTTAGGTTTATTAAATATCATTTTTATAACATTTATGTTAAAGGTTTGCTATTTATAATTTTAGAGATAATTTTAACTAAGAAAAAGTTTAATAAACATCCTAATGTTTAATAAAAGCCATGTTTAAGAAGATAATTTCTTTATAGTTATAATAAATGTACTATTTCTCTTCTTTAAGAGTTTATATTTTTGATTGTGGGATTTTATAAAAAATATTCCCACTAGTGCCAACCATTTATAGCTAGGCCGAGGGAGGAAGCTCACACCAAGTGGCTGAGCCTAGCCCTCATCCAAAGCCAAGGCCGACCCGAGCTTGGGAAGAGGTTACCCGAAGGGTGCATGGGAGCAGGAGCGCAGGGGCGCACCACCATGGGTGCGAGGTCGCGGTGGGGCATGGGTAGGACAAGGCCTGTGGGGGAGGGAGTCCATCTGTAAGGCTCCCTGGTATGTGCTGTGTGTTTTTTTGAGCATTCTATCGGAGCCTTAGGCTTATAAAGGAGGCAAAAACAACTCACCGTTTTGATTTGGGAAGTGTTTTTTTGGGTGAAACGTGATCTGGGCCATTAAATCACATCGTGCGCGATCTGGACTGTCGATCCCGATCCCGATTTTGACCTTCCACAAATGAGGTTTTCCACCACATTTTTGTACGCCGTTTGATCTACCACAGATCTAATCTCATCCATCCGTGTGTTTTAAAATGCCACATCAAACCAGGGACACCGGATCTATATCTAAGTAATATGAGCCGTCCAATCTATCTCTGGTTTTCCCTCTTTCCACGTCGTCTTCTTCTTCTCCGCATGGGTTTACACCAATAACCCTACACCTATTGCACCATTTCTTTTTCTTCACCACTGTACACTGGTGGACCCTCCTTGTTTACCCTTTACTACAAGCATGAAACCATCCATTTAATGCATCACAAGGGGGGTAAATTTTTCATTAAATGTTTGGGTGATTTTTTTTAGTATATAAGTAACCAGTTGCACCCAAAGAACTCTCGGTTCTTCTCCCCACTCAAGCCTCCAGCAAGTCCCAGCCAACCTTCCTCAAGTTCTCCTCCCCCTGGTTTTAATGTAAGGGTTATATTTTGACTTGTTTTGTTGTTTTTAATATAAATATATTTATCTATATGTATATATATCCACTCATAAAATCGTATATTAAAAATAACCCTGTGGGTTAGTTTAAATCCATCCTTAATACCGAACCTAAGTCTTTTAATTTTGTACTTTGGAGTGTTTGTTAATTTGAAAGTTATTTAATTTTTACAAAGCTTGAGACGTTCTATATATATAGACATATATATGGTATATGTACTTCGGTTTATATATACATAGGTATTGACGTGGTCTCTCAGTTTCAAGTAGAGACCCACCATTACCCAATCCACCAAGTTCTGAAAAGATTGCAAGATAAGAATTTCAAAATGCAAGTGTGGTATTTTCGTGTAAAATTTTTATATAAGAGATTATATACTTTGTACACATGTATATATAAATTCACATTTATATGGATAGTGACATATATGTTTGGTATTGTACCCAGTTCTTGAGGTCGTTGTACCATGAGTCTCGATGTTTTAGTAGAAGATTTAAAACATAGAAATGTTGTGTTATTCAAAACTTATTTCCACATTTATGAGTCACTTATTTTTCATATATTTTAAATGATGTTGATTATGGTGAAGATTCATTCTTTCTATTATGGACATCATTCTGGGGTATAAAAAGTCTTATCAGCATCGAATGATTTAGCATTTTCAAGCTTAAAACCCTACATGAAATGTTTAGTTTACCTTTTTAATTAATTGTTTAATAAGGTTTTAGAATTATAAGAATAACATTTCATGTGACAATTTTTTTTCTTTTAGTATCTTGGATGTCAATGTACACACTATAATCTTCCTTTCTTCTTACCATTTAATGAAAGTCATATAATTGTGAGCTTGGTTTTTAAACATCTAGATGCATGTCTCACCTTATTAAATATGTAAATGTTTGAGGATGAAATCCAACTAATATGACCAATTATGTATGAAATTATCCAAATTTCTATGGTAAACTTTGAATAATTGGAAATGAGTAATTTAATATTCAAAATGGTATGAAACATTTTGAATATACAAACCTATTTGGAATATGAGGAGTGTATTGGACCAGTATGTTCCAGGCTGGGGACTGGTAAAAGTAAGCCCTCTGGGTTGGAGTCTGGTTACATATGCTCTCTAGTTTGGGGTTCAGTTACAGTTAGCCCTAGGTCTTGGCTCTAGGCCTTGACACAAAAGTTTTACATTTTTACATTCCAACATTATTCTTATGATAATTAATTAACCTAATGGATATTCGACTAATAGAATATCCAAGGTTAAACTCCAGTACTTATGAGTATTAGAAAATTAAAAGTTTAGGGCATGACTTGTGTTTAGCACTCAGTGAATTAGTATCCAATATATGAAATTTAAGTTGTTTCCTTCACGCGTAACTTTGATTAATCATTACTCTTAGCTGTTCAATTTGTGCTTAAATGTTCATATGTCATACATGTTTAGAACGTCTTTTATTTATTACTCCAAAAGAGCATGCCTTTAACTGAATCATGTATCCTTGTAATTCTATTGGTATATTCTTATTTGATCACCCTTTTGATATGTTACATGTGTTACAGTTTTCTTTAAGAGAAATTCTATATGGAAAGTTTTAAAGAATGTTTTCAAAAGTTATATTGGTTTATTTTAAAACCCCTTACTGGGCATTATTATACTCACCCTACATTTTGATTTAAATTTTTCAGGTAAAAACTTTTAACAGATGGAACATTTTTGAAGTAGCTAGTTTCTCAGAGCCTGAATTGAATTCGATCCTCTGTATGGGGCATGATGTGTAGTTTACCAGTGCATGTTTTTGTTTAAAATGAAACATAATGTTCTGAAGGAACCAAATCCTAGTTTTCTGGGGTTAGGTCTTCACAATAAGATCTTTCAATCATCCCTTGATTAACTCACATCAATATTTTTGAAAATAGTAGCATCTAAATAAAAATATGTTGATCATGCTAAATAATTTTTTTGGATAATGCAAGTTTTAAAGAAAAAAAATACAAAAATGAATGAGAAAAAATGATGACATGACTTACACCATGTAAAGGGTGGATATAAGACTATTAAAAAGAGGTGATTCCCTAAAATAATAAAAAAATTTGAAATAAGGCCCAAAAATAGAAAGATTCAATTTATAAAAATTCTGGATAACATGCACTCCAAAGAAGAAAACCAAGGTTTGTAGGCCATTGATGTAACACCCTGAGATTTTATGAGAAATATTTTGTTTTTATGTATTATGTTATATGCAACACCAAAGTAATCTTTCACTACACACAACACTATCTTGGATTGAATTACACACAAGAGAAACCTTCCTCGATAGCTTGCGTTATACGTAATACCGAGTTTCACTAAACAACGATATGTTATTAAAATATTATATAAACTAGCCGGTATGAATAGTAATACCCACTTTTTAAATTTTTTTAAATTTTATCTTTCAAAATGAAATTCATTTTTGGATTCGTAATATCAAAATAGGTTAGGGTGAATTTTTGGTATTTTTCTGAAAACTTTTAATTTTTGATGAATAATGAAAAACACTGAGTTATAGTTTAAAACCAAATTTTTATTTAAATAATTATTTATTTTATTTAAATTTATTTTAGGTCAAAATAGATACATAATACCTATATAATTTCAATGTAATTCATTTGATTCATTTTATAATAATTTTAGATATATAAAAATTTTATTGAACTTTTTACTGTCTTTTACCCACCTCCTAGGAGAATTTGCAAATTTACATAAAACTTAATTTTACCACTTCTATGAGTTGAATTTCTAAAATACGAGAGAAATGTTTAATATCAACGAGTAAAATGTGGTTCAATAAGATAAAAATAATTTTTGGTGAATAGTAACTTTTTACTTTTATTTACCACAGTTAAAAGTAAATAGGGTAATTAAGGGTAAAAATGATATTATTATTACCCTAACACATGTCTTAATTCTATTGGATAAGTATAATTCGACCAAAAACAACCTTAGGAATAAAATATGAACCTATTTGGTCCACTTGGATTAGATTAGGACATTTATTATTATTTAATTCAAAGAAGAGTTAAAATAGTTAAAATCAAAGTTTAATAAGTAAAACATTTTTAATATAGGGTTATACAAAAGATAAATTCGACTATAAATATTCATTATAAATCTAAAAATATTTCCTACATAATGGTATTTTATTTATAATTTTTATACAGTAAATAATCTAATTTATTTATGACACAATGATGATGCAGTAATTACCTTATTAATGAAATATTAACATAATAGATATTATAAATACCCAAATAAATGTAATTTGATACTTTTTATGAATTAAACTAATTTTATAGGTTAATATAACATATTGGGGTTGGTTATATGAATTTTATTTAAGTAATAATGCTGTTATAAATTTAGAAAAAACAAAATACCAAATAGCGTCAAAATTGACATAAAAGAGTTTTTAAAACAAATATTATATTATTAATTGATAAAATGGTCCTAAAAATATAAGGTTCATAAAAACGACTGATATAATAATATATATGACATTAATAAACCAATTTAGGTTCTATTGGCAGTTTATAGTAAGTTTATTAACCATATAGTGTAAGAATACAAGAAGACATGGTAAAAGGTAAATTATTTAACTTAGAGTTAAATCTAAATGATAAGGTTAAAATGGAAACCTAAATTTGTATAAAACCTATTTGTTGAGAGGATTTAGACCCATCCCCACCCTAGACTCCAAATAAGTCACTTTGGAGCCATTATAAACCGAATATGAATTTATCATAAAATAGTATTTTAATTTTTTCCTAAGGTTCCCCTCACCCCTCTTATAAAAGGGAACTCCCCCTTCTCTCTAATTCACACCTTCAAAGCCATTTGGCTCGACCAAACCCTACCCAAATACAATATAAACTGTCCTACCTTCATACTATATGACTTCCTTTAGTCATAAATCCATCCTAAGGAGCCCTTTTGATCAAATCAAAAGGAAGAACCCGAGGAAGAGGTAAATATCTCACCACCTATTTCAAGTTCCTTTCTTCTTCCACTTCCTCATTATTTGTTGTTTCCATTATAAAATAATAACTCTAGTACCTTATATATACTATGATGTTATTATAAAAATGGTACAACCATATTAGTTATTTTATCCATCCTATGAATAAAAAATTCACCACACGTGCGTACGTACAGCTTACCGTCTCCACGTCGTGGTGTAGTTTGTTATTCAAACATTTCATCATTTGGATGGGTATGATAATGAGTATAAATGATATATATAATAAATATAACATTATTATGATTCTGTATATATGATATACCATCCAAATATATATTATTTTAATATCAAAAGAATGATATCATCGCTCGTGCGTACGTACGGCCTACCGTCTCCACGATGTGATGCGACTCGTTCTACATGATCTTCATTGAATAAGGATTATATAAAAAAATTGAATGAATAAATATGATATATATTACACTAATACCATTTTTTAAATGAGCTATCTATACCCTAAAAATAGGAATAAGAATTTATTCGACAAAATATGCATAAGAACATAAAGCAATGAACACCCGAATAACAAGTAGCAATGAAATATTACTAATAAGAAGATAATAATATGAACATATATGATATCAGAACAATGAATATGATTCTTTAATAAGTCAATGAAATTATTTAAATCATTATAAAGGATGTTTAGATACGTACAAATCATATCGGACCTAAGGTAAGATAAAATCTCACAATCTCATTTTTATCCGAGATTGTTTATACTTTAGAATTTACCAGGGCATATTTATCGTCCACATCCATGTTTCATCAATATTTAATAATTATTTCTATTATCCTACAGTTGTTTAAATCCAATTTCACCTATTGGTGAATTTTTAGTAAAAGATATAAAGGGAATCTTTTGTCGTTTTCAGTACGATATACTTTTTGACTTTTCTGTCCAAAGTACGAGAAGAATGTTTTTTTAACTTATACGACATGAATGGATTTTTAAGATTTCATAGAACATTATTTCCATGAAGCTTAATTTACAAGTTTTCAAGTTTATTTTTAATTAACTTCTTTTAGTTTAAAATTGTATGACATGTTAAGAAAGGAAAAGTTTTTTTGAAGTAGAAAGGATATTTTCCTCAAGAATGGAGTTCAAGTGTTTTATCAAAATTATTTTACATATAATATAATATAGGGTTTTATTTATATCCCTATTTTTAAATTGATTTGATTATTTTATAATGGAATTATTTTTATGATGTCCTTTTATCTTATATGGTTTATGTTATGATGGCATGATGTTTAAGAATCCCATTTTTATTACATGGGTTATGCTATGATATATGATTTATGATTTTGTGGAATACATAAATGGTTTCATTATGAGATGGTTGGGACATATATCTCCCTCAAATTCATTGGGTAAAGATTTATATCTCATGAGATAGACATGGCTGGAACGACAAGTTAATCCGGTTCAGTGATACAAGACTAGAATGAGGAGTGAACTCAGTTCAGAAATAGACTTTTTCCACTATGATAGTCTTGACAATGAGTATTGACTAATATGAAATTATTTTCTATGATTATGTGTGTATGCCACAAAGTTTCATTTTTTATGTTTTGATTATTGGTATTACATTTCACTCTTACGATTTATCCCATGTTTTGATATTATGATCTATTTTGTAGGTTAAGATTTTCAAAATTTTATGTTCTTATGAATATGATATGATTGATATTAACTTTTTTTACCCTTACTGAGCATTTAAGCTCACCCTTTTGTATGTTTTCTTTTCCCCAGGTTAGGAAGAAGGGTATTAAGTAGGATATTCCAAAAGGGACTCTAGATATGATGAAATAAATGGGAGACAATGTAGATGCTTTATGAACTAGTTGTTTATGTTTCCCAGTTTCTAAAGACACTATAACTATATGGTCCTATCATGGTTTTGTTATATGTTGTAATAAGTATGCTTCAATTCTGAATTAATAACAATGTATGTAAAGTATGGGTCATTATAGTTGGTATCAGAGGAAAGGTTATAGTCAACCTTTGGAAACTAGGATGTGTAATCCTTAGTAAGAACCCTAAGGATATGTCTAAGTATAAAACAAAATATTAGTGTTTTAGAATTTTCCATGAATAACCTATGATAAGACCTAAAGTGTGAAATTTTATTCTTGATTATGTGGTTTTTCTATTATGATTAGTGTTTCTCACACTATTCTTATTGGTTTTAGTCAATGGTTGGAACCTAAAGGAACCGTGTTAATGCTGAATACGACGGGAAATGCAATGATTGTACCCCTAAGAAACCAAACATTATGGGAGTTGGAATGAAAAATATTGTAGCCATGCGCACACAACTTTCTCAAGCTATGAATCATGCAGGACTTCCAAAAAAGCAAAGTAAGGAGCAACATTCTGTCGAATCCTTCATGAGGCAGCATCCACATTCATTCAGCGGGTCTTCTGATCCATTAATGGTTGAATAATGGATTAGTACCACTGAAAATATATTTTCAGTTCTACAATGTTCTGAACATGATAAAGTCATCTTAGTAGTATATCGTTTGGAAGGTGAAGCTGATCAATGGTGGAATCTTATAAATAATATGAGGCAAAGAGACAAAATTCAATCCATGGAATGGGACAAGTTCAAGAACTTATTTTTCAATAAGTACTTACCTCGTATTCTTCGAACAAAGATGGAGAATGAGTTTATTGAACTGAAGCAAAAGGATGATGAATCTGTTGGTACCTACGAAGCAAATTTTACAAGGCTTTCAAGGTAAACTTCTGGGATTATTATCCAACCTGAGAGTAAGATCGATCGATTCTTTAGTGGCTTAAAACCAAGTCTCCTAAGGGAATTAGACATAAGGGACTTCAATAGATACGAGGAAATTGTTCAATGTGCTCTTAAGGTTGAGATGGAGATTGGAGTAACCCATTAGTCATATGGGTTTGATAAGAAGAGGAAAATGGAATTCAAGGGGAAATCTAAAGACCACACTGAAAAGAAGATGAGTTTTTCCTTATTCACAAAGCGTGGAAAGAAACATGGAGGGAATTGTCTTAAAGGGACAAGTAAATGTTTCAAATGTGGAAAAGAAAGTCATCGGGCATTTGAATGCTGCAATGATGGGAAAAATATGTCTAGTGATGCGAACAAAGAAAAGGATACAAAGAATGCACCTCCTACACTTCAATTTTACAAGTGCAAGGAAATGGGGAATTATGCTAATCAGTGCCCTAATCCAAGGGTTGTTGATGATGATCAATGTCAACAAAATCTTAAGTGTAAATACAAAGGAAAGTCACATGAAATTTCTATCGGCAGTGTGGAGTACGATAACAAAGTGGTGAAAGGTACACTTAGCATCCACTCTAAAGTAGAAAATGTTTTATTTGATTCTGTATCCACCCACTATTTTATTTCTGAAGAATTTTCTAAGGGTATCGTCGTACTACCTCAACAATTAGCTGTTGAGTTAGCTGTGACAACTCCTAATGGCACAACGGTTGCATCAAAAGTTTATAATTCTTCTCCAATTGATGTTTGTGGGAAAGTGCTTCCTGAAAATATTGTGATCCTTCATATAGTGGAATTTGATGTGATTCTTGGCATGGATTGGATTTCCTTATATGGAGCTCATATCGATTTCCAAAGAAGGGAAGTCACATTCCATATTCCTGTTCAATCTATGATCATCTATCGATGCAAGGATGAATATAACATTCCAGTGAAAATTTCTTCCATATTATGGTTCATGATTATAATAAATGAAGGTTATTTATCTCAAATTTTTGGAGAGAAACTCATGATTAAGAATATTCCAATTGTACAAAAGTTTGATGATGTATTTCCAGAGTAATTTCTAGGTCTTCCACCAAATCGTGAAGTTGAGTTTTCAATAGAACTCATACCAGATGCTATTCCCATTTCAAAGACACCTTATAGAATGGACCTAATTGAGTTGTAGGAATTGAGGAAGCAACTCTAAGAGAATATTGATAAGGGATTCATATGCCCTAGTGAATCACCTTGGGGAGAACCTGTTCTGTTTGTTAAGAAGAAAGATGTATCAACGAGACTCTGCATTCATTATCGAGAACTTAACAAGATCACTATCAAGAACAAATATCCTCTCCCATGCATTGATGACTTATTTGACCAACTACGTGGAGCTCAATACATTTCCAAGATTGATCTTAGTTTAGGGTATCATCAATTAAGGGTCAAAAGGGAGGATATACCAAAGACGATTTTCCGTACAAGGTATGGACACTATGAATTTATAGTGATGCCATTTGGTCTTACTAATTCCCCTGCTATCTTCATGGATCTAATGAATAGATTCCTTAGAGACTATCTTGATCAGTTTGTGGTAGTCTTTATAGACAATATTCTTATATATTCAAAGAGCAAGGAAGAACATGAAGATGACTTAAGAATTGTATTAAAGACACTAAGAAAAGAGAATATTTATGCCAAATTTACCAACTGTGAATTTTGGATTCAAAAAGTTTCATTTTTGGGTCACCTAATCTCAAAAGAGGGGATATCTATGGATCCAGCAAAAACAGAGGTTATAGAAAGATTGTCGAGACCAACAACAGTAACTGAGATCTGAAGTTTTCTTGGTTTGGCTGGATATTATTGATGTTTTGTGAATGATTTTTCACGATTATCTAATCCACTCACCAGGTTGACTAAAAATGATTTAAGTTTGTTTGGACGAAGGAGTGTGAAGAGAATTTCAAGGAGTTAAAAACAAGGTTATCCAGTGCACCTGTGCTCACACTACCTTGTAGTGGAGAAAGGTTTGTGATCTACAGTGATGAATCCATGAAGGTATTGGAGTGTGTTCTCATGAAAAATGATATGGTGATAGATTATTCCTCATGACAGTTGAAAATCCATGATCAAAATTACCAAACACACGATTTAGAGTTATCTGTGGTAATCTTTACATTAAAGATTTGGAGGAATTATCTTTATAGTGAAAGGTGCGATATTTATACTGATCATAAAATTTTAAAGAATATTTTCATACAAAAGGAGTTGAATATGCACCAAAGAATATGGTTGGATCTGATTAAGGATTACGACTGCTCAATTCATTACCACCCTGGGAAAGCAAACAAGGTGGCAGACGTATTAAGTTTACAAGACCATGCTAGCTTATCCATGACGAGGATCACAAAAGATCCAATATTTATGGATTTACAAAGGATGGATCTTGGAATTATAATGGAATGGGAAAAATATTATCTTTCTCAAATGAATGTTCAACCATCTATACATGTGAAGATTAAAGAGGCATAGAAAGAAGATGTAGAGTTACAAAAGAAGGTGAGAAATGTTCCTGAATTCCACATTGATTGTGATGAAATAATAAGGTTCAGGAATTGGGTTTGTGTTCCTCCCATCCTAGAATTAAAGAATGAAATATTGGATAAAGCTCATAGTTCTTCATTCTCTATTCACCCTGGAAGCACGAATATGTATAGGGATATGAAGGAGTACTTTTGGTGGGATGGTATGAAAAGAGATGTTGCTGAATATGTCTCTCGATTCTTGGTTTTTCAGAAAGTTAAAGCTAAGAGATAGAAGTCTAAGGGGATGTTACAAAAATTACCCATACGAGAATGGAAATGGGAAAAAATCACTATGGACTTTGTCACTGGACTTCCTAAAACATCCAAAGGCAATAATGATATCTGAGTTATAGTTGATCATCTTACAAAGTCGACACACTTCATTGCTATTAGAGAAGATTTATCTCTTGATCATCTTGACATGATATATGTGAAGGAAGTGGTAAGATTTCATGGAGTAAGACTTTCCATTATATTTGATCGGGATCTGAGGTTTACCTTGAAGTTATGGAGAAGTCTTCAGCATGCTCTAGATACAGAGTTGAGTTTTAGCACTGCTTATCATCCTCAGACAGACGATCAGTCTGAGAGGACAATTCAAACTTTGAAAGACATGTTGAGAGCTTTATCTATGGATTTAAAAGGTGGTTGGGATCAACAACTACCTTTGGTGGAATTTTCTTACAATAATAGCTTTCACTCCAGTATTCATATGGCTACTTATAAATCTCTTTATGGAAAGAAATGCAGAACTCCAACTTGCAGGGATGAAGTTGGGGAAAGAAAGCTATTAGGACCTTATCTTGTTGATGAGATGGCAGAAAAGGTAAGCTCTATTCAACAACACATAAGAGTAGCTTAGAGTCGACAAAAAATTTATTCTTACAACCGAAGAAAAGACCTAGAGTTTGAAGTGGGTGATAAAGTGTTCTTATGAATATCTCCTTGGAAGAGGGTAATGAGATTTGGAAAAAGGGCAAGTTGAGCCCTAGGTATATTGGTCCTTTTGAAATAATGGATCATGTTGGGAAGGTAGCTTACAGATTGGCGCTTCCACCAAATATCTCTCAAGTTCATGATGTGTTCCATGTATCTCTCTTGAGAAAGTACATACCCAATCCTTCACATGTACTAAGCTCAGAAGTTGTAATGCTGGAGCAAGATATTTCTTATAAAGAACAGCCAATAGAGATTCTGGATCGTAGCGAAAAAGTTCTACGAAACAAGACCACTTGTTTGGTTAAAGTTTTATGGAGGAACCACCAATTAGAAAAAGCTACATGGTAACTTTAGGATATGATGAGGGAGAAGTATCCTCATCTGTTTTTTACGAAGTGACAAATTTCAAGGGAGAAATTCTTTTTAAGGGGGGTAGAATGTAACACCCTGAGATTTTATGAGAAATATTTTGTTTTTATGTATTATGTTATACGCAACACCAAAGGAATCTTTCACTACACACAATATGGTCTTGGCTTGTGTTACACGCAAGAGCAACCTTCCTTGATAGCTTGCGTTGTACGCAATACCGAGTTTCACTAAACAACGATATATTATTAAAATATTATATAAACTAGCCATTATGAATAGTAATATCCACTTTTTGAAATTTTATAAATTTTATCTTTCAAAATAGACTTAATTTTTGGATTTGGAATATCGAAATTCGCTTCGGGTTAATTTTTCGTATTTTTCTGAAAACTTTCAATTTTTAATGAATAGTGAAAAACAATAAGTTATAGTTTAAAACCAAATTTTTATTTAAATAATTATTTATTTTATTTAAATTTATTTTAGGTCAAAATAGATACATAATACCTATATAAGTTCAATGTAATTCATTGGAGTCATTTTATAATAATTTTAGATATATAAAAATTTTATTGAACTTTTTACTGTCTTTTACCCACCTCCTAGGAGAATTTGCAAATTTACATAAAACTTAATTTTACCGCTTCTGTGAGTTGAATTTTGAAAATCTAAGACACACAGTTAATATCATGGAGTAAAATGTGGTTCAATAAGATAAAAATAATTTTTGATGAATAGTAACTTTTTACTTTTATTTACCACGGTTAAAAGTAAATAGGGTAATTAAGGGTAAAAATGATATTATTATTACCCTAAAACATGTCATAATTCTATTGGATAAGTATAATTCGACCAAAAACAACCTTAGGAATAAAATATGAACCTCTTTGGTCCACTTGGATTAGATTAGGACATTTATTACTATTTAAATCAAAGAAGAATTAAAAGAGTTAAAATCAAAGTTTAATAAGTAAAACATTTTTAATATAGAGCTATACATAAGATAAATTCAACTATAAATATTCATTATAAAGATAAAAAGATTTCATACATAATGGTATGTGATTTATAATTTTTAGACATTAAATAATGTAATTTATTTATGACACAATGATGATGCAGTAATTACCTTATTAATGAAATATTAACATAATTGATATTATAAATACCCAAATAAATGTAATTTGAGACTTTTTATGAATTACACTAATTTTATAAGTTAATATAGTATATTATTGTTGGTTAGATGAATTTTTTTCTAAGTAATAATGTTATTATGAATTTAGAAAACACAAAATACCAAATAGTGTCAAAATTGACATAAAAGAGTTTTTTAAAAAAATATTATATTATTAATTGATATAATTGTCCTAAAAATCTAAGGTTAGGAAAAAAGACTTATATAATAATATATATGACATTAATGAACCAATTTTGGGTTTTATTGACAGTTTATAGTAAGTTTATTAACCATATAGTGTAAGAATACAAGAAGACACGGTAAAAGTTAAATTATTTAACTTCGAGTTAAATCTAAATGATAAGGTTAAAATGGTAACCTAAACTTGTATAAAACCTATTGGTTGAGAGGCTTTCGACCCATACCCACCCTATCCTCGAAATAAGTCACTTTGGAGCCATTATTAACCGAATATGAATTTATCATAAAATAGTATTTTAAGTTTTTCCTAAGGTGCCCCTCACCCCTCTTATAAAAGGGCACTCCCCATTCTCTCTAATTTACACCTCCAAATCAATCTGGATCGGCCAAAACCTGAAAAAATACCCTATAAACTGTCATAACTTAATCCTAGAGGACTTCCTTTAGTAATAAATCCATCCTAAGGAGCCTTTTTGATCAAATAAAAAAGAAGAACCCAAGGAAGAGGTAAATATCTCACCACATATTTCAAGTTCCTTTCTTCTTCCAATTCTTCCTTCTTTGTTGTTTATATTATAATATAATAACTCTAGTACCTTATATGTAATTTTATGTTATTATAAAAATGGTACAACCATATTAGTTATTTTATCCATCCTATGAATGAAAAAGTCACCACACGTGCGTACGTACGGCTCACCGTCTCCACGTCGTGGTGTAGTTTGTTATTCAAACATTTTATCATTTGGATGGGTATGATAATGAGTATAAATGATATATATAATAAACATAAAATTATTATGATTCTGTATATATGATATAACATCCAATTATATATGATTTTAATATCAAAAGAATGATATCATCGCTCGTGTGTACGTACGACCTACCATCTCCATGATGTGATGCGACTCGTTCTACATGATCTTCATTGAATAAGGATTATATAAATGAATTTAATGAATTGAATGAATAAATATGATATACATTACATTAATAACATTATTTAAATGAGGTATCTATAACCTAAAAAGAGGAATAAGAATTTATTTTACAAAACATGCATAAGAACATAAAGCAATGAACTCCCGAATAACAAGTAACAATGAAATATTACTAATAAGAAGATAATAATATGACCATATATGATATCATAACAATGAATATGATTATTTAATAAGTCAATGACATTATTTAAATCATTATATAAGATTTTCAGATACGTATGAGGCATATCAGACCTAAGGTAAGGGAAAATATCACAATCTCATTTTTATCCGAGATTGTTTATACTTCAGAATTTACTGGGGAATATTTTTCATCCACATCCATGTTTCCTCAATATTTAATAATTATTTCTATCCTCATACAATTGTTTAAATACAATTTCACCTATTGGTGAATTTTTAGTAAAATATATGAAAGGAATCTTTTGTCATTTTCAGTACAAGATACTTTTTGACTTTTCTGGACAAAGTACGAGAAGAATGTTTTTTTTGACTTCTACGACATGAATGAATTTTTATTATTTCATAGAAAATTATTTACATGAATATTCCTTTACAAGTTTTCAAGTTTATTTTTAACTAACTTCTTTTAGTTTAAAATTGTATGACATCTTAAGAAAGGAAAAATGTTTTTGAATTAGAAAGGATATTTTCCTCAAGAATGGAGTTCAAGTGTTTTATCAAAATTATTTTCCATCTAAGATAATAAAGGGTTCTGTTTCTATCCCTATTTTTACATTTATTTTATTATGTTATTATGGAATTATTTTTATGAAATTATTTTATCTTATATGGTTTATGTTATGATGGAATGATGTTTAATAATCCCATTTTTATTACATGGTTTATGCTATGATATATGATTTATGATTTTGTGGCACACATAAGAATGGTTTCATTATGATATGGGTGGGACCTATATCTCCCTAAAATTCATTGGGTAAAGATTTATATCTCATGAGATAGACATGGCTGTAACAACAAGTTAATCTGGTTCAGTGATACAGGACTGGAACGAGGAGTGAACTCGGTTCAGAAATAGACTTTGTCTACTATGATAGTCTTGGCAATGAGTCTTGACTAATATGAAATGATTTTATAAGATTATGTGTGTATGAAACAAAGTTTCATGTTTTATGTTATGATTATTGGGATTAAATTTCACTATTATGATCTATCCCATGTTATGATATTATGATCTCTTTTGCAGGTTAATATTTTCAAAATGTTTTGTTCTTATGAATATGATATGATTGATATTTCCTTTGTTTACCCTTACTGAGCATTTGAGCTCACCCTTTTGTATTTTTTCTTTTCCCCAGGTGAGGAAGAAGGGTAATAAGTAGGATATGCCAAAAGGGACTCTAGATATGATGAAATAAATAGGAGACAATGTAGATGCTTTATGAACTAGTTGTTTATGTTTCCCAGCTTCTAAAGACACTCTACCTATACGGTCCTATCATGGTTTTTTTATATGTTGTAATAAGTATGCTTCAATTCTGAAGTAATAAAAATGTATGTAAAGTATGGGTCGTTATAATTGATGGTATTATTATAAGGTTAGGAATAAATAATTATATTTTTAGAATAGTCTATAAATTGAATAATTCTAAATAAATATACAGTTGAGGGGGATGAAACCCGAGAAGATCCAATATACACAAACTATGAAAAATTTATCTTAATCAAAATGATTTGGAAATATTAGAGATAAATATTATGTTTACAATATTTGTGGTCACATGGATGGTTCATACCCATATCATCATGCATAAAAAGAAAATAGGAAGTTAAGGCCACAAAAATTAGTGCATAAAGAAGATAAAACATCAGGAAGTAAGAAAAATAAATATGATTATCATATTACTTCCCAAAATATTCAAAATTATAATGAGTCAAACTTAGAGAACAAGTAAAAGGAAGATAATGTTAAAAGACAGTCCAATAATTATAGAAGGAGTGCTACATTAAAAGGGAAGTGATTCTTCTATTATGTAAATAAAGGGCCCACCATGGACACATACAAACAATCTATGGATGAATGTGTTGGAAGAAAGAAAAATAATAAATAGAAATTAGTCCAAGAAATTCGTAAAGAGACTAATTTGATGAAAGGAACTCAGAATAAGAATCCATATAGAGACTCCAAGAAATATTTAAATGTACCTAAATAATTATTAATAATCTGGATAACATATTTTGACGAAGAAAAAGGTATAATAAGCAGAAACAAAATCTAGTTCCTAAGGAAAATAGAATATTCCATAAGAAGATCTCTAATTTCAATAGAGGTTGTCAATAAATGACAACCCAAGTTTTATAGAAGAGCTATGTGGAAGATTAAAAATGTAAAGACATTATGTTAAAGAGTGTTTAATAATGTTGAAATCATAAGAATAAGTTTTAGAGAAAATTATAATTTCACTGAGTGAATTATGTGGGAATATCCCACACAAATAAATTATATAAATGAAGAGTTTCATTCATCCAAATGAAAAAATAGAATTGGAGACCAAATATGAAAGCATAAAGAATAGAGATATAGGAGAAAATTATTTTAGAAAATATTTTCAACCTTACTATTCACATTGAGGAATAATAATTTCCACTTTATTACCTTAATATTTCTGAGGTATTTGTGTTATTTAAATTAAGGGAATTTAAAGTGTGGCAATAAGGTCAATAAATTTTCATAAATTAACAACAACACGGAGAGGAGAAATCTAGAATCACTATTCTAAAATCTATAAAAGTATGAAATGTTCCATTATGATGTACTCTCAATATGATAAATCATAAAGACTATCTAATAGAGAGATACACCTTAATAAAGATGATCGAGAGTATCCCTTTTGAGGTAAATACAAGTGAATATGGTGTTTAAAATCTTCCAAAAATTTCTATAAAAATACAAATATGATTTTTGGAAAAGTTATTGAGGTAATGTCATTGAGAAAGGTATGAGTTTATATTCTCTTACACATGGTTACAAAAATAAAATCTCAACATTAAGGGGGATAAATTGATTTGTAATCAATGAAATAAAAGTTAGAATTTATGGTAAATTTAAGGCTTATTTATAGAGTTATAAACATGCTACTTGTACTTAAATGATTTTGATTTTTGTACTAAGATGAAGTAATGGGACTATGATTGGAATGATAATAAAAATCGAATTGTCAATGGGAATAAATTGGTTACATTATGATTATTTTTGAAAAACCTTTGAATGGTATGATATACTCATACATCATGGTGTGATTTTATGTTCAAGAAGTCACAAAACATTAGAAGGGATTAAACTATGATGAGAAGAAAAGAAGTGCATCCCTAAAGGAATAGAAATCCTGAGGTGGTGCTGCAAAATCATTACTGTGTGGTGATCCTAAAATCTATAAAACCCTTAGAGAATTTGAGTATGAGATATTCAAATCACAATTTCCTATTTTTCATTGGTTATATCATATATATTATTAGATGGGGAGTATTAGTTGATCAAAATGAAAAGTAAAAGGAGGTGAAAAATTTTATTCCTTGCACTTGAACTATTTTGATGATTTTTTTAGATGAGTTTAGGTGACAATATCTTGATAAATATGTTTTTCAACCCCTTGTGTGAAGAATTGAAAAACTTCATCACATTTATAATGATTTATGGATAGATTTTAACACCTTGGTTACCCACTCTTACTTTCTACCCCAGGTTAGTCTATGTAAACTTAGAGTTTCTTAACTTTAGGTTCATAACTAAGTGATCACGTGATACTAATTATTATTTCAATTTATTAAAGCTTAATTGAAAATAAAAATTTTAAGGAGAAGTTGTTTGAAGACATGTTCCCACCTATATAAATACCTTTTTATTTTTTATCGATAAGGGGGAGATAAAAAGGCTAGAAATGAACACATATTGAATTAAATGTATTTGAGGGTATTGATAAAAAACAAAAAAAGGGGAGATATAAGAGCCCATGATAGATGATTTTATTTGTTGTAAATATAGAGAGTTACCTTAGCATGAATGATGATGTTAATATCTGTGGAATAAGACCATTTATTAAAAATTTAATGAAGTTACCGAGTATTTTGAGAATAATTTCACAAGAAAAGTGTTACCTTATGTCATGAAAGTGAAATTTAGTTGGATTGTGACTTTTTTGAAGGAAATATAAAATTTGATTTCCATCCAAATATGAAGAATAGAATAATTTATGTGAATTATAGTGAGGATATTTAAAAAGGAAGTGGGTTGTGAATTTCTTAGGAAGACACTACATTTGAATTTTAAACTGTAAGCTATTTCTATACATACTATTATATTGATCAAGTCTCTAGAATTATCTAAAGGATGAAAATGAAAATTTAGAAAAAATATGTTAAAATAAAAACCAAATCATCACCTAAGCAGGTATGGATTTTGGTCATCTAAGATTAAAGGTGATATAGCTATACCAGGAGTGGTATAGTTGAAGAATAATGGATATATGGGTTGGGATAGCCTAGGTAAAGGGGGAATAATATGTTTAGGATGACATGTGACTCATCTAGGATTTTGGTCCCTTAGTGATTTGATTGAGGCATGTGAAACACATCAAGATTTATTAATTAGTTCCCTTATGAATAAAAAATTGATGTGGGACCACGTAATCTTATCATTGTTCATGTTTAAAAATGATGAGAACCACATGAAATTTAAATCATAATGATGTCTCTTCCTTTATATTCAACCTTGGGTAATCGATGTTATATACAGAGGGATATTCACACAATTCATTTGTGTGTATTAATATCCCATCATTCCTTTTAGTAGGAGTTGATGATATTTCGTGAGAGACCATGATGAGCCTGTTCCATGTTTAAAGAAGTTATGTTGCAAAGAAAAACATCATCATTATACACGAAACAAATATAGTTTGTGAATAAATAAATAGTTTCTTATAATAGTGTAAGTGGGTTGGAAGAATAATGCTAGGATTATCAAAATCTTTAATAAACCATGTGTTCTATTGTTGTTACATTTCGTGAAGGAGGAAATTAAATTTATTAGGACTTTATGAATGTAATACATTAGAACTATAAGACTTTAGCATACTACTTTGCTTCATATGACTTGATCATAAGCCTTTGGATCATATAATTTGATCATAAGACTTTATATCATATGAATTGATTATATGAATTATTTTTAAAACTTTATCATATGAATTATATGCCAACCATAATAATTTGTTAAAGTATTATGATGATATCATTTAATTCACTCATGATGGGTTTCTAGAAAAAATATCAAAGTACTATGATATAGGCTGCAGATTTTTCATGAAATAATAATTCACACCATAAAGAAAAAATCCATAAGAATTATGCATGATAAATTCTAGTGATGAATTATTTTTTAAATAGTGGATATTTTGGAGGAGTTGGAATATTTCATATTGAATAAAGAATGAAAATTCAAGTCTTTAAGGAGATGAAATGCAGATATTCACTTGGTTTTGATTTAGTTTCCAAAAATAAGATGACTATATTACAAAGATAACAAAGCATTAAAAGTATGAGAGTTTATAAGAATTGAACATGAAAATAATATTCTCTATTTTTTTCACAAAACTCTATATATCTATATTGTGAAAGTAAAGAAATAAAGGTGAGAGAAACCAAATATTTTCATTCCTAAAAATCCTTGAATATCGAAGAGGATCATTGAGAACTGTTATCACCAATATAATCATGGATAAATTATTTTAGTTGAATAATGTGTAGAAAACCTTCAACTCATGTTACTTCTTAAAGACACAGAAACCGCTGAAGAATAAAAGAAGAAAGAAGGAGTACCTTTAAATTATGATCGATATTAAGAAACATATACTATCAAAAAAGGGAGAAAGAAGAAGAATATGGAGATGGGAAGGGACTGAATTTATAACCACTGATGATCTCAATATTGAGACCCTTGTAGATAAGTAAACAACTATAATCATAAATTCAATGTGTCTGAGAAGATTCAACTAAACCAGTTACATGTATTAATTCTTACATGTCCTTTAATAGTTTAATATATATTGATTGAGGAATGTATCTAATTCAAGTCTATGTACCAATATCCCAAACAAAAAATAGATATTTTAAGGAGTTCATTTAAGGATTTTGAAAAACTTATGCCACCATCACTAACAACTCCATACATTTAGGAAGTTGATTATTTATTTATTTTAGGATTTGGATGATACCAACCCAAAAATTGTGTGAAACTTATATCTATTTTTTTAATCAATTCAAATTAAATTGATAATATACATTTTTTTATCAATAAGAGTCCAACATGGAAAGAAGTATGCTCTCACATCAAGGCTAAACCTTATAAATATTATTTTTTATTATTTTTTAACTATTTATTTTGGATTTTATGTTCTAGAACCAACTATTTTTTTACTTTGGATTACATGTATATTTAAAGATATCAATATTAATAAAAAATATTATTTCATAAAGTTTATTTTTCTATATGACTTTAATGTAATAATGTCCTGGAGTATCTATTGCATTGATAAGGTCACAAAAGTCCCTCACTATGATAAAAACTTTGAGATTCCATGAATATATTATTAAAAATAGTTCTATAGTCAAATAAAATACTATGATGGGACATATAGAATGTTTTTTGTTAGGTGTTAGTACTCATAAGAAGATAATACTACTTCTCATGAAGTTAGAACTTGATAATCTCTAAGATGAGAGATTATGAGAACAAAACCACCTTTATGAATTCCATATGTTCATGTGTCATCAAATATTACTATACACACATATGTGTAATGGTACTTAGTCTTTAATATTATTATTAATTCTTTTCATGATTCATGTACTCTTATGTACTGACCAAAATTATGATGCCACATGTTCACGAGAATTATGGTATATTGGGTGCATCATTAATTCCATATTGTTAATTAATAAGTCAAGGAAGTATTTATTCCTTATATATTAATGGAATTTAATATCTTGAAACTTTGATTGAAATGGAACCATCACATTAAATTCAATGGGCATGGTGTAATAAAGATTTTATTTCAGATAGTCAAATAAAGACATATCAAGCATATTGGTTGATGACATGTGTGTGTGGATTTCTTGATGAGATATCATGAAAAAGGATTATATTACATATTAAGTGTTCATTTATGGTTGTTTAAATTCAAACATTAACTTATTTCTATTGGGTGCTTTGATTCGCTACTAGATAGTAATCTTGTACTTTAGCCAAGACCACGTAATTCTAATAAGAAAGAATCTTATAGGGTCACACACTAAGTGTTTCCATTGATCTCAATTAAATTATATTTGAATTTAATTATTAAAATAAATATTATTCTCAATAATAATGAATAATTTTATTCAGGATTTATTGATCACAAATTTTTACAAGGTAATAAATAAATATTTATTAAATAATAAAAAAATTATTTAATTACATGAATAATTAATAAATATTTATTCATTAGACTTTGTATGTAATATTTATTTTATTTATTGAATTTTTAATAAGTATTTATTCACCATAATTTTAATAGAATATTTATTTATGAATAATTATTTAATAAATGTTTATTCTGGTATTTGATAAATGCCAAAGAGGATAAGCAGACCCAGATCGTGTCTGATGATAAATATTAATTTTCAAGCTGCTAAAATAATATTTATCGTTGTTCCATATAAAAAACTCCATAAAATAATAATAATATTATTATATGGAATGGGGTTAGATAAGGATTATTATATTATGTAAGGGATATTGTGCAATTCAATAATATTTTAACTTAAATCCTAACTATATAAATTGATTGTTATGTCTATTGTATAAGGTTAATTGAGAAATTGGAATTGTTGTGCACAACATATTTTCTCTCTAGATTCCTCCTTCTATATTCCTATCAATAATGAGAATAAGAAGAGAGAATCCTCTAAGTATAAAGAAACTTGAAGTGATCAAGGTGAACAACATAAGATGATCGATCCACTACTATAACACTCAACATTCAAGCAACATTGTTCAGAGATCAAATGACCATGTGTGGATCAATGTTAGAGGGGATTTACTTTGGGTCCTCCCTACATAATGATGGTAATACAAAAAGAACTTTGTATGATCAACATCTTTATTAAATAAAGATCCTAAGATGTGGTAATATTTCTTCAATGCTGATTTAAATTAATTATAAATTTATTTTGAAAAATATTTTCTTTTGGTTCCAATATTTCTATGTGAATATTTGATGGAAAAATTTCATTGTTCATGATGTCAATGTCTTGCAAAATTGGCAAATGATTCATCAAATATGAGAAAAACCTTATTGGTTATTCACCCCAAAGGCGCTTCCACTACATTCAAAATATTCAAGTGGTATAAGGGGAAGGTTGTGTTTAAATTTATGATTATTTATTTAATTGTTGATTTATTATGAATAATAGTGGTTAAATCTTTTATTTACATATTATTCATTCTTTAATCCAAAGTTTAATTAACATGATTTTGACATTTTAAGATTATTTGCTCAAGATTCATAATTTCTTAAAGATAAATAATAGATAGAGTATGATCATATATTCCATCAGGAGGTTCCAAATATATCTAGATGGTATATTAGGTTAGACGTTGTTTAACTAGAGTACACACCATGTACCTAAGTTCACTGCACTTGGACATGTCATGGGATACATGACACATCGAGCAGTTAGTAAACATGTTGCATTTATTTCACACCATGTGTAAACTAGGAAAACCTAGCACACAATTGGATGGATAACATAGTGTGTAGATGGTATATATGTTGTGTAGTCTACATAGTTTAACAGTGAAATTTTCACTAACTGTGTGGTCAAATAAATAGTTTCTAACTGTGTGATACTAATAACCTATATAATTGATGAAAAACAAGTCTTGTATCCAGCATAAACGATTTGTAAATTATTAATTATCATGTTCTAAGAATATCCCTTTTCATTCGAAATGTTATGAGGAAACACGATAAGGATAACACATGATGTGTAGTTGGAGTACACATCTTTTGGTTTCATGTTTTATCTTGAATACACGATAATTGAGGAACATGACATTTAGCTCGTTAGTACATGTTGTGTAAACTCCCAATAAAGAAAAAAAAATAAATTTACATTAAAATAATCAATTACATTATATAATAAATGTTTTGAATAATTAAAAAATTATCAATTAATTAAATATAATTATCTATAATTATTAGTCATGACATTTATTTTCCATGAATTAATTTATTATGGGTTTCTCCAAGATACTTTAAATGAATGTTAAAATAAATAGTATTAATTAATTAATACAAGCATGTTTATCTTAAAAATAATGAATGAATTGAAGTGAAAGCTACCCAGTATACCTTTTCAGATTTATTTCATGTGTGTGACCATTCATGATCTTTTTCTAGGACTGTGTATGTGTTGGTTTAATTTAATTTAATTTTATTTCTTGGGTTTTCAATTATTAATTATTAAAATCAGTTTGATGGCCTATGATTCATCCCTCACATTTTATTATGTAGGAATTTTGTGTCCAAGGTTTTTTATGTAATTCCCCTTAACCAATCATTTGGTTCCCCTCACCCATGTGTGAGTTATAAACATATGTAATAAAATGAGTATCCTAAGGTGCATGGAGGCTATTCAAGATAAAAATAAGATGAAACAACCCTAGGTGATACATAGGGGGATAGGTAGAATTCTATGACTTGTGAAAAGACTGACAGAATGAGTTTTCCCTTAGGATCATAGGTTGATTTATTGTCTACTTAATAAATCAACCATTAAATAAGCTCATGATCAAGTCATTTATTTATTTCTATCTTATAAATTATTTATTTTATAGATACAAGATAGTGATCACATAAATAAATAGACTAATATGAAAATATGGAATTCAAATAAATGAATTATGCATTAAATATTTATCAAATCATGGTTAATCACTTAAGTAAAATCCCCTTAATATTAAAAAAACAAGTAAAAGATAAAATAAAAAATAATTTTTCAGAATAAATAAAATCCCTTAACTAAATATTATGTCAGACTAAGCGTTCCATTACTTAATTGGGAACAGAATCAATAAAACTAAGTGTTTGACCAACCCTTGTGGGGAAACTTACTTTTATAAAGGGAGTTATTATGAATGTTTTGGGTTAACTTAACCATTTTACATCAAGAGTAATTAACCTTTTAATACTTGTGTAACTTGGAGGCAAGTGTTGAGGAAATCCAAGTTAGAATTTTAGGATTGGAGAATCTAATAAATAGATTAAGGAAATGTAATCCCATAGTTGGAAAAGTCCTTCTTACCTAAATACCTTTGAGTAATTGAATAATACCTTTCTTAGGCTATGAAAAGGGGAATATGGATCCATAAAACTAGAATTTCTAAGAAACTATACATTTTGAGTCCAATGATGATAGTTGTTAGTACTTGATAAAATAGTGGGATACTTAATAAAATTTAATTCATTATGACTCAAATAAATTGTAATCAAGTGAAGTACTAATATTCTGCTCATTTATAATTATATAATAATGGAAATTATATTAACCACATTATCCTTATGATCAATTTTGTAGAAAGACTATCTCCTTACCAGTAGTAACTTCTTGGAATGTTTTAGATTCCTACGGGTTATGTTTCACTATGAATGAAAATCTTACATACTAGAATCCTCACTACCTGATCCACCTTCAAAGGAGGTTAGTGATGAAGAGTTTACTGTATATGATAAACACTTGAGTGACACAACCAACAGTTAGTGTTTAATTATTTATTCCATGTATAATAAACTCATTAAGTCACATGATTACATGGATAATCATACTCCAAAATCTTTATGGTCTATATTAGGAGATATCTAGATAGGAACAATTTGATTATCCAAGGTGATATTTTAGAGTAATATTGGAGAATGTGTTCCATCTAGGTCTCAAATAGTCAAACTCATTGGCAACATTGAGAACCAATAGGTTCTAGGGTTTAAATTTCCTAAAAAATTGCACACCAATCTCATTCTTTCATCACTTAGAGATTCTCCAAAATTATTGTTAATTTCAATATGAACATAATAGAGAAGTATCTTATAGATCTTTTTACATTTCTTTACCAAGTTAATAAGGAGACAAAGTGTGAAAAGCCTTTCGTCATTATGTTAATTAAAAGAAAAGTATAGGTAAAGAGTTCTGAGTAAAAATATTCTTTATAAATCCCTTACAAAAAGAGAATCATCAAAGTGAAAGTAAGGGAACATTATGCTATATATTTTTTCATGTGGTAAGAAGGTCCATTGGAAGAAAAATTTAACCTAGGAAAAGAAGCAAGGTGAATATTCATGTGTGTTTGTTATCAAGTGCAATATATATGTTTATATAAATTAGGTATTAGATACAACATATGGTGCTTAAATATGTATTAAAATATAGGAACCAATTAGATTTCATAAGATTTCATGAGGAGAGGTTCCAATAGAGCTAGGCTTTCTGTTGTGGCTATTGGGGACCACCATCTCACATTGTTGATGAGAATGATCTTGGTTTTAAAATATTTTTATTATAATATATCTATTACCAAAAAAATTATTCCTATAACTAGACTTGATAAAAATGGTTATTTTTTCAAGTTCGAGAATTAATTTTTCTTCTTTATTAAATATATAATTTTTTATGGAAATAAATATTTAAATAATTGGTTTTATGTGTTGTATCACACAAGAAAAGTAATGAAAAACAATAAAAAACTACTTCACATGACACATACCACACCCAACTATGGTATCAATCATTATATCATGAAAATGAAAATAATTTGATATAATTACACCAAGATGAATACTTATATTCCTTTGAACTAAAACCACTTGGTGTATGTCGCATATATTTACAAGGAAAAATGGATAAAGCCCCATTTTGTGGAAAATGAAAAAGTTATTGAATTAGTTCATACCGATGTGTATGGAAAATTTATAATTGAAGTAAGGGGGGGGGGGTACTCACACTTTATAACTTTTAATAATGATTTTAGTAGATATGGATATGCCTACCTAAGGAGGTAAAAATAATATTCTTTTGAAAAATTAAAAGAATTTAAGAATGAATTTGAGAACCATCTTGGTAAGATGATTAAGAAACACCATTCAGATTGTGGTGAAGAATATCTTAATCAAGATTTAATTTATTATTTATAGAAGTTTGGAATTATATCTTAACTCAATCCTCCTTATACACCCTAGTGGAATGGTGTAAGTGAAAAGAGGAAGCACACCTTGTTATACATTGTGTGTAACATACCGACCCCGTTTCTATGTACTAGTGCCCCAATACGGTTAGTTACATGAACTAAGTCACACCTCCTTGTATTATAGAGGCTATAAACTAATATTAAGGGTCTAATATTGATTATTTTAAGACTATACCCTCTTTATCAAAATAGAATAACAACAAAAATAAATAAAAAATTTCCAAATGATATAATCATAATCAAAATAATACCAGAATCACATGATGAATAAAGTAGGAATACAACCCCCAAAAATTAGTATATATGTCATTACAAGTACGTGTCAAGTGTCAAATGAAAAATAAAAATAAATACACAATGACACTCCCAAGCAGGTCCTAACATAATGTCCAGTTCCCTCAACCATGCTCAATCTCGACTCAGTCATCTAATATAGGGCTCTCGCCCTTATCCTATCCTACAAACATGTATTCTATTTGGGTATCGATCAAGTATCCTGAGTAGGGTGTGAGTACAACTCATTAGGCCATCCCCAAATGATGTATAAAACAATATCCATTTAGTAATAGTGTATACATTTTTATAAAGAATAAAGTACAAGTAATAAGGTAAAAAATTTACATATTCAATTATTCTTTTTTAACCACATAAACCCCCAAGTTCCATAGGACACCCAAATCCTCAATACCTACTTTGGACCATTTAAGAGTATGAAATATCCCCATGGGATATCACATATCATAATAATATGGTTATCAATTATCATTTCATTTCAATTTATATCATGACCAATTGGAACCATAGTCTAATGCCAATCTCATGGGTGTAGAATGTTATATCTAACACCCTGTGGGTATTTGGAGTCTCTATACCTATACCACACCTTAATTTCACATGGGTATTAGAGGATTAGTCTCTATCCCACACTCTCTATCTCATATGGGTATTTGGAGCCTCAGTCCCAATCTCAAACTCATTTATCACATATGGGTATTTGGAACCTCAATCTTTATCCCATATTCGTATATCACATATGGGTATTTGGAGCCTCAATCCCTATCCCACACTCGTATATCACATATGGGTGTTTGGATAATTAGTCCCTATCCCATACTCTAATATCAATCAATCACACATATATCACATATATTACATCAATCAAGGTTAAATAACATTACCCCTATCATCACATTTCAAATCATGATATACCATTTCAACTATCATAACAAATCATGGTTCAATACTTTAATAACATGGAATAATATGATCAATTCACCATTAAATCATTTTTAAATATTCAAATAATATAATCGATTAAACCATTAAGGTCAATTTAAACATCTCATAATTCCCATTGTTAATAAATTTATAATCACATTAATTGATTAACTATACAATCCCAATTTCTCATCAATTACTAAATCAAAAAATTCCATTAATTAATCCAATTCTTCCAATTTCCTAATCACATTTACATAATTCAATTTACCCAAGTTCAAATCATCTCATATTCATATGGAAACTCAATTAATCAATTATATAATTCCATAAATTAATTAATCATTTAATTTATTCAACTCAATATTCAATTTTCAATCATGCCAATTGAAATTACACAATACATACATGAAATTGGGGTTCAAGACTATATAAATTGAATTTATACCACCCACATCAAAATCGTTGACAAACACTCACAAATGGAAATCCCCAATTAAATCGGAACAACCAAGATCATGTTGAAGAATGATATTTAGATCCAAAACCTCAATCCAAGATTGAAAAAAATCAAGGTCCATAAAACCTAGATATAAACCCACCACCAAAGGAGGAAAACCATCCCCTTTTTATATGAAAAGAGATACAGGAGGATAGGAACCTAATCGGGAAGAAACCACATACTCGGAGAGGTGAAAATCTATTAACCCAACCTTCAATTCGTTAGGAATGGTGTTCAAGAGCCCTAGGAATTTGTACATAAGCCTCAAAAAATGAAAAGAATTAGTTATTGTCAAGTTGGGTAAAATTTGGGTGAATTTTAGGGGTTTGGGAATTTTTAATCTAATTTTCATAATAATTAAACCTGGGTTCATGGTTTATTGGGTAGGGGTGCACTGTTTTCCAAACTGTGCACATATTTTTTTTGGAGGGGGGGGGGTTATCGTTAATTATAAAAGGGTGCACAGTTTGAAAAAATGTGTTCTATATATTCCATCCCTCTCTATTTGGGGTTGCACAGTTTACTTGGATAGGGCACACCATTTAGGAAAACCATGCACCAACTATGAACTGCCCAAAAATACTTCAAAAACTTTGAAATCTCACCTAGACTCACCCAAGATAAAACCCAAACAAGATATAATAAAAAAGGTAAAATATTACCTAAAAAAGCTACAGAAATCTCTAGAAAATGTTGGGATATTAAATGGTGAGATCAATGATGAGTCATATGAATATTCCTTTATCCCTTTGGGGATACACGTTATAAACAACAATACATTTACTAAACCAAGTTCCAACAAAAGTGACAAATGGTATTTCATATGAAAATTAGCGTGGAAGAAAATCCATGTTGTTGAATTTAGATATGTAGGGCTGTGAAGTGTTTTTTAATACCTCTTTAAGAAATAAACTTAAACCCTTAGTCACAAAGTGTACCTTTATATGATACCCTAAATAAAAAAAGGGATATTACTTATATGATCCCTCACAAAAAATATAATAATGGAAAGACACACCATATTCCTTTAGAGGGAGAATATATCCAAAAGATATATTAAGAGCAAGATAGACTTTGATCAAGTCCTAGCTAAACAAGAGTTGGAACATGAAAAAATTCCTCAAAGCCCCATGGAAGAAGAAGTTATGGAGATATAAGTACCGCATAGAAGTATAAGAGATGTTAGATAACTTGAAAAATATGGTTTTCTAGTCACCAAGGATGGTGAATCATTATTTGTTTATAATAATTATCCTGTAACCTATAAGAAAGTGGTAAGTGGCACAAATATTTACATGTGGTAAGAAGCTATGAATTCTAAAATGGATTACATGTACCAAAAAAATTCTAGATTTTGGTAGATCCTCCTGTGTATGTAAAGCGCATCGGTTATAAATGAGTATTCAAGAAGAAATTAGATGTGGATTGAAAATTTAGTACTTATAAAGAATGAATGCTTGCGAAAGGGTTAAAATAGAATCAAGGTATAAACTATAAAAAACCTTTTCACTAATTTATATACTGAAATACATCATAATTATACTTTCCAATATAGCTTACCATGAATATGATATTTGTAAAATGGATGTAAAAACATCCTTAATTAATGGGAACCTTTAGGAAGATGTCTATATAACACAAACTGAAGGGTTTGTGACTCCAAAGGATACCAAAAAGGTAAGAAAATTACTAAGGTCTATTTATGAATTAAAGAAAGAATCCAGGCCACGAGACATTTATTTTGATGAATCCAAAATGAAATTTGGTTTTATAAAGAGTTAATGTGAGCCTTGTGTCTATAAGTGGTTTAGTGGGAGTGTCTTCATTTTCTTAATAGTTTATGTCGATGATATACTACTTATTGGAAATGAGATACCAGTATTATAGTCTGTTAAACCTTAGTTAAACACATGCTTCTCTATGAAGAAATTAGGTGAAGAAACATTTATTCTTGGGTTCAAGATCCATCATGATAGATCTAAGAGGCTACCCATTCTAATTCAATGTATATATATTGACAAGATATTAAAGAGATTAAGCATAGAACTATTCAAGAGGGGATTATTTTGGATGTCACATGAAATTCATATTTCTAAGAAAATGTGTCCTTAGACACATGAGGAAATACAAAGGATGGTAATAATTCCATATGCATCGATGATTGGTTCAGTCATGTATGAAATAATATATACTAGTCTAGATTTCACATACACCTTAAATATAGTTGGAAGATACCAAAATGATCCAGGTGACCTCTATTGGATGGAAGGTAAGAAAATTATTGTAACACCAAAAGATTTCACAGTACATTATCCTTTTAAAGAAATTAAATAGCTTATATTTAATACAACACTAACTTGGCTGGCGTTACACGTAGGGTTGAGTTTCTGTGAAACAACACTTTATTATTACAATTATTTAAATGTTATATTTATAAATTATCTATTAAATATAATTATATGAATAGTATTAAATAATTTTTAAATGTTATTTATAATATTTTAACATAAATAAAACATATTTATAATAAAATGTACAAGTTTTGGTAAAATAGTTATATGTTTAGAAATACTATTTTCTTAAATGAACTACTTTTTTATGTCCTTTGTGAGAAATACTAAAATTAATTTTAGATACTATTATAAATTAAATATGGTAAAATTGACTTCATTTTTGAAATTTTAATATCAAAATTAGATTAGGGTGAATTTTTGGTATTTTTTTGAAAACTTTCAATTTTTGATGAATAGTGAAAAACATTACAATATTGTTAAAAAACTAACTTTTTCATTTAAATAATTATTTTACTTTTAAATTGATTTTAAAGTCACAACAGATAAATAATACATATATTAACCCAATTTAGGTCATTGGAATTATTTTTATAATATAATTAAATATAAAAATTCATTGAACCGTTTTAACGTCTTTTTTTCCACCTTTTAGCCACATTTGCAGATTAGCATTAAATGTAATTTTAACACTTATATGAATTGAATTTTGAAAATCTGACATACATGGTTGTAATAAGTATGAAAAATATGGTCTAATAGGATAAAAATAATTTATGGTGAATTGTAACTTTTGAATTTTATTTACCATAATTAAAGGTAAACATGGAAATTAAAGGTAAAAATAATATTATAGTATAAAATTACCCTAAAACTTGTCCAAATTTCATTGGATAAGTATTTTTAGACCAAAATCAACCTTATGTTGAAAATATGAGCTTTTTTATGCCACTTGTGTTAAATTAATACATTTATTATATTTTATTTAAAGAAGAGTTAAAAGTGTCACATTTAAATTTTAATAACTAAATAATTTTTAATATAGATTTATACATAAGATAAATTCTACTATAAATATTCATTATAAAGATAAGAAATTTATATAAATCATGATACTTTATTTATAATTTTTATACATTAAATAATTATATTAAACGGTGAAAGAATGACGATTCATTAATTGTTTAATTAATTGAGATATCAAATAAATGATATTAAAGATATTAGAATAAATAAAATTTTACTTAATTAATGAAATAAAAAAGTTTTATAGATAAAATAGAAATTTTATTTACATATTTTAATTATTGGTTATAAGTTATCATGTTATTTTTATATTTCTAAAAATTCAAATATTGAATAGTATTAAAATTGACATAAATGACACTTTAAAATAAATATTTTTTTATTAAATAATATTAAATTCATAAAAATATAAGGTTTGGTAAAATAAAATTTATAATGTCAAATATTTCATAAATTTTCCAATTGGGGTTCTTTTGGCATTTTATATTAATTATATTAACCATATAGTGTAAAAAAACAAGAAGACACGGTTAGAGTTAAACTATTTAACTAATGGTTAAATCCAAAACATAAGGTTAATTTTACAACCTAAACACATCTAAAATTCATTGGTTGAGAGTATTTATAACCATACTCATCTTAGAATTTAAATAAAAAACTTTAGAGCTATTTTAAACCGAATATCAATTTATAATAAATTAATATTTTAAGATATTCCAAAAGTGCCCCTCACCTCTTTTATAAAAGGGCACTTATCATTCTAATTAATTCACACCTCTAAAGACATTTGACCCAAAAAAACCTACTAAATTCCTCTCCAAAATTCCCTCACTTCATCATAGAGTTCATAATTTGGGTATAAATCTATCCTAAGGATTCATTTTGTGAAAATCAAAATGAGATGCTCGAAAAAGAGGTAATTGTTTTATCACCTCTTTCAGAGTTCATTTCTTCTTATACTTCCTCTTCATATGTTGTTTCCATAATAAATTAATAAATAAAGCATATAAAATATTTTGATATGTTTTTTATTATTATTGTACAACCATATTACCCCTTTTACCGATCCTATGAAAAACAATATCACTATGCGTGCGCACATACGACTTACCGTCTCCATGCCGTGGTGTAAACTGTTTTTCATGTACACTTTATTTATATGGATATAACGATGAATATAAATTATTTAAATAATAAATATAACATGATATTGTTTCTGTAAAATTCGCATTCCATCCAATTTCATACCATTTAACCATTAAATAAATGATACCGTTGCTCGTGCGTGCGTACGACTTACCATCTCCACGATGCAATGAGATTCACCATCCATATTTCCCATTCAAGAATGATTATAAAATATATATTATTAATAATTATGAAATATATTACATAATAATTCTAATGGAATAATATATATATGTATGTATTCACATATATGACATTCACTTACTTCCATTCAATATGATAAGAAAACAAAAACAGCATTCATGCGTACGTATGACCTACCGTCTCCATGAATAGTGTATTCCATTTCATATATCAATCTATTATATATATTTATATTCTGAATATATATGATATATAAATCATGTTATACATTATGGAAGTAATTGAATCATGATCTAAGTAATATGATCAAGAATAAAAAGTCAAAACACGTACGATAAAGAAAGAAATTATTACCCAAAATGTTGATTTAACTTGGAAATTATTAATAAATGGTTAATATAAAGCCATAAAAAATCATATATGATATAATAAATATTATTATGATTCTATTATAAGTTAATAATATGTTTAAAATTATTATACAGAATTTTAGGACACATACGAAGAATATCAGACTTAAGGTATGGGAATTCCATCTCACTTTTAATTTTTGTGAGATATAAGACACTTTCACAACATATTTCTTGTATGTGGTCTATGTATTTACCCTATTATATTTTATATCATGAATATATTTATCATCATGGTATTTAAATATTCTTTTGAAGATATTGGGCTTATTATTTAAATGTTCAAAGTGGTATGGGATGCTTTGAATGTTTATAGAATTAATCCTTTTTCCATTTCAATATTCCAGATATTATTATACATATTTATTTATATGTATATAAATTATTATAAAGAAAATTTTATGTCTATTTTTAATTTCATTCAAATGTTTTCAAAAGGAATATTTTTAAGGTTTTATGTAATGGACTCTTTAACTAAAACACCATTTTAAATGTTTTAAATATTTATTCTTCTAAATCTTTCTCATTAATGTCCTTATTTTCAAAATGGTTTTAAGTATTTATTTATATGGACATGAATTTTTTAAAATGTTAAATCCTTTTTATAATTTTCAATGTGGTATTGGAAACTTTGAGTCAAAAATATATATTTAAATGTATTCTTTTATAAGTGTGTGACTTTTGAATAAATGATTTTAAAAGAAAAAGGGGTATTTGTCTCAAGATATTTTTAATGATTTTATTAGATTATTTTAATCTATATCAACATCATTTATTGGATTTTATGATTTATTGAGGTTTATTTATTATGATACAATATTCCATATTGTATTGAAGGTTTTATGATATGTTTGACCATAGATGCGCTATTTTGATACCATTCATGGTTTATGGTTAAAGTATTAACATTTTTTTGCTAGTTTTAATATGAATGTTTATGTTATATTTCACCCATTTAAAATGATAAATGAATTAGACTTAGAAATAAATTTTTTGGGTACTGGTTAATGAAAGCCCTACGGGTTGGGGACCAGTTAATGAAATCCCTACAGGTTGGAAACTGGTTAATGAAATCCCCTCGATGCATCGATAGTTATGATGAGACAAACTAGTTTGGGTTTTTACCCATAATTATAGTCCTGGTACGAGGCCTTGACAAAGTGGTTATGATGTCTGGCATTCTACCCGAATGGCCCAAAGGCCTTCATTTTTATTGATTTTTGATAACCCCCCTTTCAAGGGATGAGGGGGAACCCTTACAAGGCCCGTAGGCTCAGAGATTACAAGGCCCATAGGCTTAGGAGATTACATGACCTGAAGGTCTTAGGGAATTCAACCAGACTATCTACAAGGAACTACTCCTCCCCAGCATCTGCATCATGATAGTATCTCTCAACCTTTGCATGGCCGTCTGGCTAGGCTTCCCGTGCAAGCATAGGCTGGTATCGATGGTATAGCCATACCATCTCATTCTGAAAATCCATTTGGTTCTGTTCAGGTGAGTGCACCTGCTCTGAATCCTCTTCTGGGCTGCTCCTTTTTTGTAGTGTGTCTGGAGAAACTGCATGTGGCCTAAAGGCCTTGAGGTGGCTTGAGGGCCTTAAAGGTGGCATGAAAGCCCTACTAACCCGAAGGCCTGGGTGGCCTGAAATCCTTTAGGACTCCAAGCCCAAACTGATGGCCCAAGGTGAATAGTTCCAGCTACTACAGTACCGAACAGTACCTACTACAGCACCTGCTATAGTACTGCACAATGAACAATTATGCTATGGTACCGCACAGTGTACAGTTCTACATTACCTCATTATGAGATTAGTTATTTATATTACATGTGATTATTCGACTAGTAGAATATCCATGTGAATGTTTAAATGACATTATTTGATTTATTCTTTCCATATTATGTTCAAGTTTATGTTTAAAAGGCTTGTGTTTCAGTTTTATACTTGCCTTAAAGTTTATGGATATTTATAAAGCTTTTATTGTTTTGTTCAACCTTACTGAACATCTGATCTCACCCCTTTCTTATGTTTTATTTTCCTAAGATTCCAAGAAGTGTTTTATGATTGATATGCAAGGTTAATCTAGGAGAAGAATGGTGTTATCGAAGTATTATATATATTGTATTTTATGTTTTTAATTGTAATGTAATGTTCATGTTTTTAATCTATTGTCTAAGACTACTAAACTGATCGGTCTTTTAGGATTTGATTCCTTGTAATCAAGACAATGTATTAAAATAATGCACTGGCTCTGGCCTTATGGGGTTGAGGCGTTACAATTTGTATCAAAGTAAATTTAGCAACAACCTTGGAAATTAGATTTAGAAAAGATAGATTAGAAAACATAACTCTATGAATGACTTTAAGGATAATTATAAGTATAGGATATCATCCTTTAGATTTTTTAATGGATAAACTTGTTTAATCCTATGGACTTATGGATTGAGAAGAATATGAAATCATTTAGAGATCATATAAATGATTCTTCATGACTGAATTACTATGATTAATGTTTCTCACTTTGTGATTTGAGTTTTGGTTAATGGTTAGAATCAGTAAGGTTATAAAATAAATGGTTATACTACTAATGATGAAGAGGATACAAAAGAAAAATTTGATTAAGTAGGTATTAAGTAATAAGATGTTGAAGCATAGTTAATGTTTTAAGACTAAAGTGGAGTTATTAATGTTATTTTTTATTTGGATTCAAGAATTATATGAATATTTTATTATCAATGTAATGGTTATAATAATTATTAAGTATATAAGGACTGTACTACAGTTCTATTTCATTAATGTTTTGAGATTGTATGGTAACAATAAAAGTGGAATAGTTGAAAGTTAAACTTTATGAAAAATATATTTTTGAGGGAAAAATAATCCTTCATATGTTACTGATACTGAGATAATGATGTTGGTATATAGAGATGATTGATTTGGATAATGTATATTGGATATTATTGATTACATTAGAACTGATTAATGTTTTGTTTATTCTATCATTGTTAGAGTTTACAAAATTTTTGGATTTAAGGAGTATATCCAATATTCAATGTTTTATGTAAGAGATAAGGAATCATAAACGTATTCAATAAGATTTTATGGTAATTTAGGGTATTACCATGTTTTAATAGAATACATGATGAAGTTATTCACATGTTTGGTATATGAAAAAAATATCTACATTATGTTATGTTGATTTTAGAAATTTAGTGACCTTCCTTATAAATTTTTGGATTGTGAGTTTAGATAGAAGTATTTTGGATAAGTCTAAATGTTGGTATGGATTAAGTTTAAAATTGTATAGTATTGTTTAAGGTTAAATAATTTCTTAAGATTATTTTTGGAATGTTGTAATAATATAGTTTTAAGAAAAGGACAACCCACAGGTCGGGTGACAACCCATCATGTCAGACTAGGCTGTGGGAATCAAACCCCCAACCGAAGTGCGACAAGGCTTTATAGCCTACCACTGGCTTAAAGAAAGTCTATGATTATTAGAAAATAGTTTTATTTATTTAAATGGTATAATTTAATTTTTGGAACCTTATACGATTAAGATAAATATAATATTTTTGAATTTTATTATCTTTTGAAGAGAAAGATGAGTTTGTGGTAGGAATTAGTTAAAGGATGAAAGTAAGTATATTTACTTATGTTCTTAGTCTATGAAGTAAATTAATTATTCAACTCTCTATAAAGGATATTGAAACAAAATTTTTTATCTTAGTACTTTTTACGATGAATCAAATGGTCCCCTAGATCATCACATGTTTAGATCTTTGTGATTGTTAACTTTCTCATAGTCATGTTCTCTATCACTCTCAATCAGAACATGATGGTTAGATATTTCTTCAATGTACATGATTTCCTATATGGAACCCTTGTATGTGTTATCTCTGGTTATCTTTATACTTCTATTTATTTATTTTAAAGTGTGGGTATCATTAATCCATTTTCTGATGTGGGTTTTCTATAAAGGTATTTTCTAGTATCAGCCTTTTATTTTCGAAGTCCAATTTCAAATTACAAAGATGAAATTTAATGAAGGAGGGGAGAATGTAAAACCAAAAGATTTCATAGTATGTTATCTTTTTAAATAAATTCAATAGCTTATATTTCACACAACACCGACTTGGATTTGATTACATGCAAGGTTGAGTTTCTACGAAACAACACATTATTATAATAATTATTTAAATGTTATATTTATAACTTATCCATTAAATATAATTATATTAATAGTAATAAATAATTTTTATATGTTATTTATAAATTTTTAACATAAATAAAACATATTTATAATTAAATGTATAAGTTTCAGTAAAATACTTATATGTTTAGAAATACTATTTTCTTAAAGGAACTACTTTATATGTCCTTTTATGAATAGTAATAAAATTAAATTTAGACACAATTATAAATTGATTTTTTTCAAAATATACTTCATTTTTTAATTTGGAATATCAAAATTATATTTGGGTGAATATTTGGTATTTTTCTGAAAAGTTTCAATTTTTGATGAATAGTGAAAACAATACATTATTGTTAAAAAACCGACTTTTTCATTTAAATAATTATTTTACTTTAAATGGATTTTAAGGTCAAAATAGATAAATAATATATATACTAACCCAATTCATCTCATTGAAATAATTTTTACTATATAATTGGATATAAAAATTCATTGAACCCTTTTTTCGTCTTTTTACTCGCCTTCTAGCCACATTTACAGATTAGCATTAAACATAATTCTACTTCTTCTGTGAATTGAATTTCAAAAATATAAAATACATGGTTATAATCAGTTTGAAAAATGTTTTCTAATAGGATCAAACTTTTTTTTTTGAATAGTAACTTTTGAATTTTATTTACCACAGTTAATGGTAAATAGAGTAATTAAAGGTAAAAATAATATTATAATATAAAATTACCCTAACAATTGTACTAATTTCATTAGATAAGTATATTTCAATAAAATACAACCTTAGTTCGATAATATGATCCTTTTTAAGCCACTTGTGTTAAATTAAGTTTATTATATTCTATTTAAAGAAGAGTTAAATGTGTCATATTCAATTTTTAATAACTAAATCATTTTTAATATAGGGTTATATATAGGATAAATTTGACTATAAATATTAATTAGAAATATAAAAAATTTATCTACATCATTAAAATTTATTTATAATTTTAAGATATTAAATAATTAAATTAAAAGGTGACACAATGATGATGTAATAATTGTTTAATGAATTGAGATATCCAATAATTGATATTGAAAATATTAAAATAAATATAATTTTAATTAATTAATGAAATAATTTTTTTACAGATAACATAGACATGTTAGTGACATATTTTAAGTATTTTTTAGAAGTTATCATGTTATTTTTATATTTTTAGAAATTCAAATATTGAATAGTATTAAAATTGACATAAATGATACTTTAAAATAAATAAATATTTTTTTTATGAAATGATATAAAAGTCATAAAAATATAAGGTTTAGAAAAATAAATAGGATAATGTAAAAGATTTCATAAATGATCCAATTGGTATTCTTTTCGCATTTTATAGTAAGTATATTAACCCTATAGTGTAAAAATACAAGAAGACACAGTAAGAGTTAAACTGTTTAACTAAGGGTTAAATCGGAAAGATAAGGTTAATTTTATGACCTAAACATGTCTAAAATTAATTTGTTGAGGATATTTTGACCCATAATTATATTATCATATAAATAAATCAATTTTTAACTATTTGAAACTGAAAATAAAATTTATAATAAATTAATATTTTAAGATCTTCCAAAAGTGCCCCTCACCTCTCTTATAAAAGAGCATTCTATTTCTATTTAATTCATACATATAATGCCCTTTGGATCTAAAAAACATGAAATTTTCCTCTAAAAACTCCCTCAATACATCTTATTGGCCATAATTTGGGTAGAAATCCATCCTAAGGAGTCCTTTTCTGCAAATCAAAAAGAGATACCTTGTTTTATCACATATTTCAAAGTTATTTTCTTCTTCTACTTTCTATTATTATATTGTTTCCATAATAAAGTAATAAATAAATCATATCATATATGTTTTTATGTTTTTATTATTACAGTGCAACCATATTACTCCTTTTACCCATCCTACAAAAAACACTATCACAATACGTGCTTACAAATGACTTATCGTCTCCACACCGTGGTGTAAACTGTTTTTCATGTATACTTTATTTATATGGGTATAAAGATGAATATAAAGAATTTAAATAATAAATATAACATTATATTGTTTATTTAAAATTCATATTCTATCCGATTCCATACCATTTATCCATTAAGAAAATTATACCGTCGCTCGTGCGTACGTACGACTTACCATCTCCATGACGTGATAAGATTCATCATCCACATTCACCATTAAAGAATGATTATAAAAATATATATTATTAATAGGTATGAAATATATGAAATAATAATTCTAATAATATATATATATATATATTTATGTACATATATTTCATTCACTTACTTCCATTCAATACGATAAGAAAATGAAAACATCGTTCATGCATACGTACGACCTACCATCTCTACAAATGGTGTATTCCATTTCATATATCTATCTACTGTATATATTTATATTCTTAATATATATGAAATATAAATCATGTTATACATTATGTAAGTAAGTAAATCATGATCTAAGTAATATAATCAATATTAACAAGTCAAAACACGCACGATAAAGAAAACAATTATTACCCAGAATATTGCTTTAACTTGGAAATTATTAATAAACGGGTAATATAAATCCATAAATGAATCATATATGATATCATAAATATTATTATGATTATGTTATCAGTTAATAATATGTTTTAAGCAATTATACATGAGTTTCAGACACATACGGAGAGTATCAGACTTAATGGAATTCCATATCAATTTTAATTTTCTTGAGATATAAGCCAAGTTCACCACCAATTTCTTGTGTGTGGTGTATGTAATTCCCCTTTTATATTTTATATCATGAATAAATTTATCTTCATGTTATTTAAATAATTGTTTGAAGATATTGGGATTATTATTTAAATGTTCAAAGTGGTATGGGATGATTTTAATGTTTAAAGAATTAATCCTTTTTCCATTTCAATATTCTTGATATTATCATACATATTTATTTATATGTATATAAAGGATTATAAAGAAAATTTTATGTATATTTTTAATTTCATTCAAATGTTTTCAAAAGGAATATTTTTAAGGTTTTATGTAAGGGAATCTTTAACTAAAACATCATTTTAAATGTTTTAAAGATTTATTCTTATAAATATTTCTAATTAATGTCCATGTTTTCAAAATGGTTTTAAGGGTTTATTTATATGGACATGAATTTTTTAAAATGTTAAATACTTTAAGAAATTTCAATGTGGTATGGGACACTGATTCAAAAATATATTTTTAAATGTATTCCTTTATAAGTGTGCGACTTTTGAATAAATGATTTCAAAGAAAAAGGGGTATTTTTCTCAAGATATTTTTAATAATTTTATTATATTATTTTCATCTATATCAACATAATTTTTTGGATTTTATGTTTGATTGAGGTTGATTTATTATGATACAATCTTCCATATTGTATTGAAGGGTTTATGATATGTTTGACTATGGATATGCTATTTTGATACTGTTCATGGTTTATGGTTAAAGTATTAACATTTTATATGATAGTTTTAATATGAATGTTTATGTTATGTTTCACCCATTTCATATGAGGAATGAATTGGACTTATAGAGAAATGGGTTGGGGAACGGTTACAGAAAGCCCTATGGGTTGGGGACTAGTTAATGAAATCCTTATGGGTTAGGGACCAGTTAATGAAATCCCCTCGATGCATTGATAGTTATCATGAGACAAACTAGTTTGGGTTTTTACTTCCAAGAATTGTATTGACATGAGGCCTTTAAAAAGTGGTTATAATGTCCGACATTATGCATTCCCTCATTACGAGATTAGTTATTGATATTACATATGATTATTAGACTAGTAGAATATCCATGTGAATATTTAAATATAATTATTTAATTTATTCTTTCTATATTATGTTCAAGTTTATATTTAAAAGGTTTTTGTTTCAATTTTATACTTAACTTAACGTTTATGGTTATTTATAAAAATTTCTATTGTATTGTTTAACCTTAATAAGCATCTAAGATCACCCTTTTCTTATGTTTTATTTTCCTAAGATTCCAAGAAGTGTTTTATGATTGATATGTAATGTTATTCTAGGAGAATAATAGTTTTATTGAAGTATTATATATGTTGTATTTTATGTTTTTAATTGTAATGTAATGTTCATATTTGTAATCTATTTTCCAAGACTGATAAATTGATCAGTCCTTTGGGATTTTATTCCTTGTAATCATGAAAATTTATTAAAATAATACACTATATTCAGGCTTCTAGGGTCGGGGTGTTACAATAATTAAGTATCTGAGGAATACTAAGGATATGTTCCTAGTCTATGGAGTAGATAATGATTTAGTCATCAAAGGATATACAAATGATAATTTAAAAATAGATCAAGATGACATAAAATCATATATTGGATAAATAATCATTCCCAATGGAGGTGTTGTGAGTTGGAAGATGTCAAAGTAAGCTATGGTTGTAGATTCTATAGTAGATTCTGAGTATATTGTATCTTTTGAGGTAGCTAAAGAAGTAGTTTGGATATGCAACTAAAGGTACCAGGGTGCACAGTGGAAGCTGGTGGCTGGAGATTTTAAAATTTTAATCACCAGACCGGTGTAAATTTGTTGTCTCCAAAAATTTGATCCCCAATAGATGTCCAAGTATCTCACATGAATTTAATAAGCACAAAATAAATAATTAAAAATGTACATTTTTTGATTCAGTGGAATTTTTGATTGCAGATCGTCATTAACAATTGTTGCTTGAAGATGAAACCCTCTAGATCATCCACACATGCTTCAATAATCTGCGTGAATTCCAATTTTCAAATTCCGGGTGCTATCATAGAGCTTCGATGGTTACTTTGACTTCACAATAATTACCTTGTCTCCATTCCTATGATCTGTGAAGATGTCCTTGGATCAATTGGTTGTATGGAGTCATTCTCTCTCAAGGATGCATGAGGATATAGGATCTCTCAATCTGTTTGAATGAGTTTCTTGTACTAGAAAATGATCTCATTATCTACTTATATAGTGGATGTGGAAAATAACTAATTAGTGTTCCTGACCCCCCTTATATCTAACATACACTAAATAAATAATAAATAAATAATCATAATGAACAAACTACATCATTAATATTATTTATATTTTATCACATACTTGTAATATATATTAAATATATTACATGATAAATCCAAGTCATTAAATCAACTCATAATCCCTTTTAATATTAAATGAACCTTAAATATTAAAATAATATTTGTTCATATAATATTATTCCATGTATTTAATTAAACACGTGTAAATAATTTTATTAAATAAATTCAATCCAATTATTCTATAATTGAATAATAATGGATTTATTTATTTATCAGTGATTGATAAATCTTGGACAAATCTTGGACCCCATAGCAAGGTCCATAATGTCCTATATACCTATTCATCATAATAAAAAAGAATCTTGAATGCACTATTTTGTGCAACCATCTAGGCCCTTATCTCAATAGCATTGAATAATATTCATAGAACATGAGTGGAATATAGAAACCCATCATGGCCCCTAAAGAGATAAGGAGTATTCATAGAAACGAAAACCAACCTACAAGCACACACTACATAATATAATATCTTTGTCATATGATATCTCATAAAGCAGGGCACACACTTGTGTCATCGTCCTTTCCTTGATTTATTATTTTTTGATCTAACTGGGCAAACTTAAATTTGACTACCATGGACATGGATGTAATGAAGTTAATACCATTATGATCAACCAGACCATAGATATCACTTCCTCAATGAAGAAGAAGAAAAATTATATCATGATTATTCAAACAATTACATACCACCAATGGAACACCCAACAAAACTACCTTTCTATGACTTCATTGTCATGGTTTTTTACTTTCATCAAAGTACATGATCAAATGGATCACATTAATAATGATATCAAGTCAGGAGACTAATACACATGTTTGTAGATAAGAATAACCATTGAAAATCAAAACATACGGTGTTCCTTTTGGTAGATCTTTCCTCATGATATCACCTAGTAGAGATCACAAAGTGAAAACTTCATGACAAGAAGTATCAATGCTTACGAGCCCCCAACACCTGATAGTATGATGTCAACTATTCCCAGTTAGTATAATGTATCTTGACCATAAGAAATATATTTAAGATTAATGTCATAGTATCTTGAGGTTCTCATTATAGTATGAGATCTGCTATAACATTTTGATAAGAAAAGTAATCTATAGACATTACCATTTAAATAGTGGACTCAGAAATATAAAAACTATAATGGTAAGTGTACATCATGCATAACTCATTGTACACATGGTATGGTAATCAAAAGTACAGATAAAGTTGGGTCTAGGGAATATACTTTTACAACAATCCCACTTTCACTATAGCCGACTTGCTAACCAACCTTATTAGATCTCACATGATTAGAACATGTTTCTGCTGAGTTATAGATTTATTCATGGTCCTGCCATGTTTTCACGGTGAGGAAAATCTATTATTTGTGACTTTACCTCCTTGAGTAAAATTTATCAAGAGATGATATTGTGAAGTATTTTGCCTTTTTTACACTGTCAAAACTTGAAATATTGGCTAGTACTAGTAGTAGAATTATCATAATTTATATTATGATAAAACTTTACTTAAGAGGTAAAATTCTAAGAACTAGAACAATTTTTTTTGTATTATATATTGCTTCTTTATCTAACATTGAAGCTACAACGTACTTGTTATTTGGGGATATGGCTACCACTGGCTTGTATGAGCTAGTATCACTCATAATATTAGCATGACTATGATATTAGATCATGTTGATTCAAGAAATATTAGTTTTCTCTCTTAAAACTAGTGTACCTTCCTGTCCACATTCCAGGTACATACCTTTATACTTCCTTAAGTACAATTGGATAGTTCTAACAGCCTCCCATGTAGTTCTCCTAGATATAACTGAAATTTTCCTACCATAAATTATATATTGGCAATATAATTTCTTGTATATAGCATGGAATATGTGATTGATCCATCAAATAAGCATATAGAATTCAAATTACCACCTTAATCACTTCTTATGTTCCACACATGTCTTCTTGATGAGATTTATGCCATGTGACATTGGTAATAATTCTTTCTCAAATTGTCCCAATCTTGTATTTTTCAATACATTGTTAGTATATGTATTATTAACTAGTTCTAAGAAACCATCAGATCTACCTTGTTAGATATTGTTCCCTAAAACTTGGTTACTAATTTAATTCAATCTCCAGAGAGATAGTTTCATCTTTGTCTTCACTAATTGTAAGACCAATAGTTGTTTTCCATATGTTATCAAAATTTATTTTACTTAAAAATAACGGTGCTCCATTTAACCTCTTGTAGACACATGGTAAAGAATCATATGAATATTCTATGATCTTGTTTGTTACTTTAATTATAAAATGTATTTTAGTAACTCTCATCCTTATTGGGACTCCATGATGTCACCAACCCTTTTTATTTACATCATATAGACACCTTCCATGAAAGTTGGTGTTGATATCCAATGCTCAATAACATGATCATAGATAATAGACATGACAAGTAAAATTCTAATAGATTTAGGCATAGAGACTTGGTATGACCAATCTATCCTTATTGGTACCATTCTTACACCACCCCTGTATAGTGTTACTTGAATACCCATCACAATATTCAAAATAATAAGCCTCTGTATGTTGATACATGGAATCCATTATTGAATTTTAATTTATCTTTTCAATCTTAGATAATTCCCATATACTTATTGTAGGATTTATTATTATAAATGAATATTTTATCACTAATCATGATGTATATAAAACCATTACCATGGTTTTAACCTTCATACATAGTATGTGTATCTAGAACATTCATTTTACAAAATGTGTCATGGAATGTTTTCCTATGTCGACTATTTGTGCATCTCAAGCATCGACTAAATCCAAATCGATGTTTCTCCCACCATCTCATATAAATTTTCACCCTTTTATAGAAATATATTCTAACACATGAATATAATTATTCTATTATAGGGATTTAAATAATATCTAATATAAAATTTGGGAAATTAACTGAGGTACACATTGCGTTTTGTTTAATGCAAGTTCATTTATATTCTTAACAAACTATTTACATCCAAATAGAATGTTATTATGAAATAATGAATTTATATCATACTATAACTCATATGATATCCATTTTTCATTATAGTTGGAATATGGTTATGAGATAATGCCTCTATTTTCAATGAATTTGTAAAAAATAGAAGTATATGTAGTGCATGAGTTTTAACATTGATGTTTCTTTAACATACATCATGACTCTGATGTGTATAAGGAAATATGCATTTATTAATTTATCCATAATAAATTTTATTGATCAATGTTAACATGTAATACTCATCATTAATCCTCCTTATTTTCATTAATTTTGTGATGTGGATAAGGTAATGTGCATTTAAGAAATACTCCACGCTACATTATATTGATTGATGAATGCTTGGTCAAGATATTCTTCGACACACCAACCCGAAGTAACTTATATATACTAACCATGAATTTATAAAACTTTAATTTCACGTTCCTTAAATACTTCAAGGAATATTATGAAGTATACTTACCATTATATTACCCTTGTAATAGTTCAAACTCTTTAGCTAAATAATTCTGAAAGCTTTATGGATTATCTTTATTTCCAAAGGTTTATTTGTCCAAAACTAAGTACATAATTTTATTGATAATACCTAAGGTCTTTAACTCTAAAGTGGCTAAAAACATATTGGGTATATTCTTGTAAACTATTTATTTTTTTCTTGAAAATGTATTATCTTTCCACAAACAGGTATATAAGTCTTATATTTTATATTCATCTGATATTTCTAATGATTCAAGTATTACTGAATTATTGGTTGAGTATTAAATACCAAAAAAAATTCATTCCTAAACATGGGATAATGTCTAATTGTGTATAATGGACAAATTATTTAAATGTTGTGGTTATAATCATTATAATTTCTACTTGAATCATTAAACTTGGTAATTAAAAGTCGTGTTCTTCTCACTGTTGACTTAGGAACCACCCTTTCTCAACTGTTTGGAGAACACACCTTACTTCTTATAAAGATTCTATGATTATTTGGTTTTTATATTTAAACACATATTTTTGGTATGACTATTTTATTAAATACCCAAAAATTATGAACAAATCATTAGTTATAATTGATAAATATCGCTGAAGATGAACTGAATACTTCCTTCTATGATTCAGTTTATTTCATATAAACTTCCATAGATTTATTTCATGACATGTGAAGAAAATAACATCTTGTTTAATACCTACTTCTTTGATGGATGTTGTGAATGTTCCTTTGGAATCACTCTTTTTATTTTTATTTTCACCTTGTCTTTCAACTTATTATCCATAAGAACTAATTATTAATATTTATTTAATGTTCTTTGAGAAACCTTACCTAAAGGTAATGAAGAGTTTTCTACGTATTGTTCATTTTGTAATCTTAATGGAACTGGAGTGAATGGGTGATAAATATATAAGAATAGTATGTCTTGAAAGATCATGATCCATCTTTAATATTTATATGTAACCAGTGTAATCATCACCTATTTATATATTTCTTCACTTTCTCCTTGCAATATTCTCAAATATGAGATAACATATGAAATTATCCATATGCAAATGCAGTATCTAAAACTCATATAGAAAGATACAATTATGACATAACCATCATACATGTCATACATGAGTCTCTTGTAATCATTTTAACACCTTTACTTCCTAAGGTGGCTTAATAGGTAATGAGGATTCTAGCTCCTTGAATTTTCTATTTCATAGTAATTTGTGCAAGAGCTTGTATTACTCTTTTGAAATTCATGTTGAATAGAACATTTACATTGTCCAAAATTAATCACAATATTTATAAATGTTATTACTTTTCATTTTCTACGAAAAATAAAATCTAGAAAATTAATACTTTTATCTTGATTACATATTAGACATTAACGATAAATTAATCATTAAATATCTCCCACTATTTTATCAAACTCTAGAAACCCTATGTACTAGAATCAGGAAACTCTCTCTCTTGAGTATTCTTGTGGAAAGGATCATTGATCCCCCCTCATAGTCTATAATATATGGCTATGATACTACTCATAGAGTTCAAGGTAGGAATTTTCCTACCCAAACTCATTAAATTATGGCTCCTTAACCTGTTTGAGTGAAGTCTTAGATTTTAAAATCATAAAAATGATTTACACAATGCTTACCTATAAAGTTGAAAAAAATCAAGATATGATTACTCTTTTGCTACCAAATTTAGTTAACTCAACTTATCATTCTCATAAGAACTCCCCAGTAGTAGGATCCACCCTCAACTATGGCTGATTGAGCACCCAATACACTTGGTTTTATTTAAATTCAAAGGATAAAAGGTGTTTGAGACTTAATATTTCTCTGAGGGTTTTATATTTTTTGAAAAATATAATCCATTTCTATTAAACTATTCATAGAATGTTTTCATATTCATAAATGAAAATTAATAGAAAAAAAATCATCACATATTTATGCATTTTATCTATTTATTATTTTATGTGTTCTTGCAATAAATAATCACATGCATAAAATAATAAACAGAGAATAAAGTAAATAAAATACCTAACTGATCTTGTGAATCTAATAATGGTTGATCCATTAAAAATTAATGGATCATCCATGACTTAGGGAATCATACTTGAGTCATATCTTGACTCATGATGCTTCTCATCCCTCATTCACTGTGTTCACTTCTCATCTGAAGGTAGCACCTCATCTTGGCATGATCCACATCTCATGTGGATAGTGCCTCAACTTGGCATTGTCTGTGCCTCACACCATCCTCAACATATTCCAAAAATACTCACATGAAAGCGAGGGGAACTATGGAGTGAAATGTACATACAAATAATGATAGACATACAAACCCTTACACACATTGAATTAAAAAATTATAATAAACAAACCATCTTAAATTAACCACCTATTACAAACATTACTCACAATAATAAATAATTAAATGAAAATAACCAGACAGACATGAGTTAGATTAATTTCTCAAGACTAGTCAGTATGAAAATTAAATGCATAATAAAACTAAATTTCAATAAATTTAAATTTTAGAGCTTAAATATAAATTAAATGAATTATAGAATTAAAATATTTTTTCTTCTTCTTTGGTCCACAAATTAATTTAATTTTATTCTCAAAAAATTAAATTAATCAATTAATTTAATTTAATACTAATATTAAATTAATTATTTTAAATAATAAAATGATTATTATTTTAAACCAATAAATAAATTTTTAATTAATTTAATTTAATACTAAAATTAAAATAATTATCTAAATTAATTTTGATTAAATAAAATTAACCCGAACTAAAAATTCCCACCCATACCCATTACAGGTCAAACCAAACAAAGGTAGGCCCATTTTGGGTAGGGAAGATCCTAACCAGCGCCTTCATGGGTTGGACATACCCCGTGCAGGGTAGTTCTAGGCTAGGTAGGTTATCCCAGACCCGTTTCGGGTTAGGAATACTTGACCTGACCTACTGTAGTATAAGATCGGGTCCAACATGATCGAATTTGGGTGGAATGATGATTGGATAAGGGGTTCATGGAAGATGGTCACAACTAGGGATATCGGTTCTAGTCAGGATGTCTTTCGGTTTGGGCAGCTGACAAATAGGGTAAAAGAGGCCGACAATTATGGGAGTCTATGGTTACAGAGATGGTTGTCCAGCAGATGGCACCAATGAAGATTTCTAGCTTCGATAGATTGAAGAAGGAGGGTGGCTTCTGAGAGGCTCTCCAATATTTGGATCTAGCCATGGTCATCCGGGATATGGCCCTTACCGATGATGGGAGGGGAGAGAAAGGAATCGATAGCCAAATGTGGATACAACATGACACATGGGATCTAGCATGGGCGATGGATTTCAGTCATGACTCCTCAGTGGCTGGTGCATGATGGGTTGGTGAGAGGCCACGACAGATTAAATCAATTCATGCATCAGTGGGATATGAATCGGAAGATTCTCATGTGGTCCAGTGATTGAAACCTACTATGGAAAGAAATCAGGGAGTTTCAGAGGGAAGTTTGGATGATGTCACGAGGGGGCTTCTAGGGAAGGTCCAGCCGCTGGCTGAGGTTGCCACCAGAGAGAGGGAGAGTCACTAGGGTGGAGGCCAGTTTGGCCAAAGGGCAGTCTGTGGCTCAGCCTCACCGTAGGTGGATATTAGAAGAGGACATCTGACATGCGGGTGAATGAGGGATGTATCATGGGATGGATTCCTTTGTAATCCCTTCGAATAACCTCCATATTTGTTTATATTTAGATTATTAGATAAGATTACTTTTTACACCCATGCAATTGATATCCAAACCCACACCTTCTTGTTTATTATGTTTTCAAAAGCATATGATTCATAGGATTTTAATTTTTTTTTCTCTTCAATATTTCATTGGAAGAAAATACAGGAAAAAGTTTTTGTAATTCAATAAGAAAAGTTTCATTTGGAAGAAACTCTCATTGGGAAAAAAGAATCATGTCTGGTGGAGTTTCAGGCATCAGATACTGATCAAGATTAGAAAAAAAATCATGGGTTCACTGGAAATTGAATCAAAATATAACTTTAAAAAAATATGATTATACTGTTCGTTTATTTCTAAAGGCATAACAACCACATTTATAATCTATACAAAAAATTTCGAATGACCATAACTTGGCCATTCAGAATCAGATCAATGTGTGGTCTCTTCTGATGGGACCATTTTAAATATCTATACTTAATTTAATGATAATTAATTTTTAATTTTATTAGAAAATTCATATGATCGCTCTGACACCGACTGAATGTACTAGGGTGCATAGCAGAAGCTGGTGGGTTGGAGATTTTAAAATTTTATCTGGCGATCTAAGCCTTGATTGAGGTCCAAGGATCACATGTGAATTTAATAAGCACAAAATAAATAATTAAACGTGTACCTTTTTTTGATTCTGTTATGTGTTAGATTACATATCATTTTTATTGATCGTTTCTTGAAGGATCCAAAGATGAAACCCTCTAGATCACCCACACATGCTTCAAGAATCTGTAGGAATGCCGATCATCAAATTTTGGGTGCTAGAACGGATCACCGATGATTCCTTTGATGTCATGACAATCATCTCAAACCCGTTCCTATGATCCATGAAGACATCCTTGTATCTATTTATTGGATGAAGTCTTTCTCTATCAAGTATGTGGGAGGATAGAGGAGCTCTCAATCTGTTTGAATAAGTTTTTTTGTACCTAGAAATGAGGTCCTCATCTACTTATATAGTGGATGTGAAAATACCCATTTGGGGTTCCTGACCCCCATATATATGACATCCACTAAATAAGTAATTAATAAATAGTCATTAAAAACTAACTAAATCATTAATATTATTTATATTTTATTACATACTTGTAATATATATTAAATATAATATGTGATAAACCCAAGTCATTAACTTGAATCGTAATTCCTGCTGATATTAAATGAACCTTAAATATTAAAATAATATTTTTTCATATACTATTATTCCATGAATTTACTTAAACACTTGTAAATAATTTTATTAAATAAATTCAATCCAGTTATTCTGTACTCAACTAATAATGAATTTATTTATTTATCAGTGATCGATAAATCTTGGAAAACTCTCAGACCTCGAGGTGGAGCCCACCATTTACTATATACCTATTCACAAGAATAAGGAATATTATTGAATGCACTATTATGTATGAACCTCTAAAACCTTATCTCAATAGCAGTGAATAATATTCACAGTCCAAGAGTAGAACCTGGAAACCCATCATGACCCCTAAATAGATAATAAATAGTCATAATAAAGAAAAAAAACCTACGATTATGCGCTATGTAATATAATATATTTTTCATCTGATATTTCATAAAGTAGGAAACACACTTTTGTCACCATACTTACTTTTTTTTGATTCAACTAGATATAATTACGTTTAATTTCCATGGCTATGGATTTAATTAAGGTACTACCATCCTGATCAACTGGGCTAGAGATATCACTTCCTCAACTCAGAAGTGACAAATTCTATCTTGATAATTCAACTAATTACATACTACCAATGACACACACAACACAAACTACCTCACCATGTCTTCATTGGTATGGTTTTAAAATTTCATAAAAGTAAACAATAAAATGGAAGACATTAATAATTATCTTAAGTTAGGAGACCAATAAACATGTTCATAGATAGGAACAAAAAATTACACCCAAAACTTGCGGTGTTCCCATTAGCAGATCTGTCCTTATGATCTCACCTAACAGAGATCACTAAGTGTGAACTTCACGAGATGAGTTTTCAATGCTTATGAGACCCCAACACCTGATAGTATGACATAAACTATGTCCAGTTAGTATGATGTATCTAGACCATAGGATATATACTTAAGATTAATGTCATCGTATCTTGAGTTTCCCATTATAGCATGGGATCTTCTATAACATTTTAATACAAAAAATAATCCATGGACATTACCATTTAAATAAAGGATATAGAAATATAAACACTATAATGGTAAGAATACATCATGCATAACTCACTATAATCATGGTACATTAATCAAAAGTACAGATAAATTTGGGTCTAAGGAACCCACTTTTATAATAACAACTTCATCCAAGATCTTGATGTGGTACCTAATAGTAAAGATACTATCACACTCTATTGTGATAATACTACAGCAGTTACCCTTGAAAAGAATCCAAGGTCACATCATTTGATGAAGAACATACTTTAGATGTATCATATTTTGAGGGATTTTTCTTAAAGAGGCGAAGTTTTAGTGAGCATAATAGCCATAGAAGACATTGTGGCATATCCCTTGACTAAATCCTTAACTCAATAGAAACATGATCATTATGTGAGGTATAGTGGGATAAAAGTCATAGAATGTTGTCTCTAGTCCAAGTGGGAGTCTATTGTAGTTTATTTTATAGAATAAACTATTTATACTTTGAATTACATGAATATTTTAAGATTTTAATAATAATAAGAAATGTTATTATATATTGTTCATTTTTTCATGACATTAATGTAATAATGTCCTAGAGTATCCATCACATTGATAAAATCATAGCATCTCACCTATACGATGAGAACCTTAAAATTAAATGAAGATATTATTAATATAATTCTACAGTCAAATATATACTATTATGGGACACATAGAATTTTTACTGTCAGGTGTGAGTACTCATAAAAGGATCATATTTTTTCTCATGAAGTTTTCACTTGGTGATATCCAAAATAGGAGATTATGAAAACTGACTTTCCTATAAGAATTTATCATGTTTATTTGTCATCATATATTACTATCTATGAGCATGTGTAATGGTCCTTAGACTTTAAGATTATTATTAATTATTATCATGAATTGTGTACTTTGATTACACATAAATCTTTTTATTGACCAAAATTGTGATGCCATATATTCACAAGAAGTAGGGTACGTTGAGTGCATTATGAATGATACATTATTAATGAATAAGTTGAGGAAGGATTTTTCCCTTCTATATTAATATATTTTCATATCTCGAACCTTTGATTGAAATGGAACTGTTTCATTGAATTCCATGGACATGCTGTAAGAACGAGTTTATTTGAGATAGTCATAGAAATATGTATCAAGCACATAGATTGATGACATGTGTGCATGACATGTTAGATGAAATATTATGACAAAGGGATTATATCACGTAGTAATAATTTATATGTGGTTGTCAATGTTACAACATTAAATTCTTTCTATTGGGTTCCTTGACCCGTTTCTAGATAGTAATCTTGGAATTTAAGCAAGAAAACCTAATACCAATGAGAAAGAAGCCTAGAGAGTCACACACTGTCACACCCCGACCGATGCGTTTATTTTATTTTATGATTTATTTGATTTTAAATTATTTTGCGGGGGTCTGAGGTAAGTCCCAGACTCAATTTCTCAGTCTCTAATAAAAAAAACACACTTTTGGGTTTGACAACGCTGGACGCGCGGGCGGAGCGCGACGCCGCGCGGCTTCGCCCATGCAATTTCTTGGCCTTTCTTTAATTTTAATATTATTAAAGATGATATGATTTCATTTATTATTTTTATTTTATTATTAGTGGTTACTTTTATTATTATTATTAAAGTTTGACACAAATTTCTATTACATAAGTTTTATTAGTATTATTGTTATTAATGAGGTTTATAATAATGATTATTGTTATTAATAATAGTACTAAATTTTTATTATTACAATTAGAATTTATTGAGGTTTTTATTGAGGTATATTAATGCTTTATTTATTTGTTTATTCATTATTATTATTTTTCTTTTCTTTTCATTTATGTTTCATTTTTTTTCTATTCTATTTTACCCTAACCCTAGAGGCCCACCCCTTTTTATTCTTTTTCTTCTCCCCCGCCGCATCCCTCCTCATTTCCTCCTTCTACCCATCGCTCCCCCCTACTCGGCTTCTTCCCAGCGGGCTGTCTGCACCCCGTGCGCCCCAGCACCCGGCCAACCTCCTGCATCCATCTCCCGCACCCCACTGCTCACCTCCACCTGTGCCCGCTCTCCACCCGCCAGGCGACCTCCCCTCCCGGTGCTCGCTGCCCCTGGCTCCGTCTCGCCCCTGCATGCGCTGAACCTCCTCTCCTCCAGAAGCCGTAGCACCTGGTCCCCTCCCTCCTCTAACCGCCACCGCACAACAGCCCAGTCGCAACACCCTCCTCTCCGCCATCTACCTGCAAGCACCGACCTCCTCTGCTCCCTACTCCTGGACGCGCTCCAGCCTCCTGTAGCCACACCCCGCTCCCCTTCACCTGCTACGCAACAAACACCGGACCACCCCTGCTCCTGCTCGGTCCGGCATACCCCTCCTCTCATAGCCGCAACTCCGTTTCCTCCCTCCTGCTTTCCGTTTCATCACAACCAGCATAGCAGCAGCGCCCGACCAGCTCCTTTGGGGCGCCACACCCCTGCCCTGTTTGCTCCGCCGCACCGCCTCACCCCTTTAAAGGTTTCCTTGATTTTTTTTAATTCTTATTCTTCTTATTTTTATTATTATCATTATTTATATCATTAATGTTATTATTATTAATTTTATTATTGTTATTACTATTATTATTACTATTATTACTATTTATTATTTATTATTATTATTATTATTATTGTTATTATTATTATTATTATTATTATTATTTGTTATTTCTTATTATTATTAATATTATTATTAATAATAATATTATTATTATTATTTTATTCTTATTATTATTATAATTATAATAATTATTATTATTGATATTGTTATCTTTATTAATCTTGTTATTATTATTATTATTATTATTATTTTTATTGTTATTGTTATTATTATAGTTATAATTATTACAATTATTACCATTTTTATTACTCTTGCTTTCACCTTTTCTTTTTGAGGAGTTTTTTTATCAACTTATGTTTGTTTTTGGTAGGACAATTGTTTTAGGACCCGCGCAGGGCGTTTACGAGTGAGCGCCATCGCTGCGCCTTGTTTCCGAGGTTCCGTCGTCACTGCGCCTCAGTTTCAAGGGGAGCGTTTCTCCCCGACATTTGGTTTCGTAGGCTCTAGTGAGTTTTGTATGTGTCTGAGTCCTTGATATTGATTATGCAGAGTGTTGGACCTTATCACGTGGTTTCGGACACACGTTGTGTCATCACGCCTTGGTTCCGGGGTTGTTTTGTCGTTGCACTTGATCTTGAGGTAGGTTCCCTTTGCACTACCTTTAAAACTTAAGTTATATTATTTCATTCTGTTTGTGCACCCTAATTGTTCAAAATAAATATTTTTATTAATTTTAATAAATATGAGATAATATACGATAATTAATTTTTAATATAAGATAGTTAATTTTTAAATGGTTATTTAGTGTAAAAAGGAGCCGTTTATTTTATACACGACACATGAAACATCCTTTTGATGAGCGGACACCCACTAATGAAAGAATGCCTGTTTGGCTTTTAAACACAATTTACGAAATATAAAACAGAGTTCTGGTTTAATGAGAAATGATTTCTTTTGAAGCGTGAACAGGTACTTTGGTTCTTTTAAGAAGTTGTCTGGTTGGCTTTTAAAGGTTATTTGGAAAAAATAAAATGTTTTGTTTTGGGTTCGGTTTATAAAAATATTGTAAGCCTGTGCCGTAGTTTTTTTTGGGGTTCTTTAAATGGTTTTGAACTGGGTTTTGTCTTATAAAGAAGTTGTACCTTCGCTTGAGTAGTGATTGTAAAATGTATTTAATGCCCGTTTGGCACTTTATGAAAAGCGATGAAATGTTTTGATAAAAACCCTCTTAGGACGACTCTCATGCCTTGGTTGCAATTGATTGTTTGGGAGGCCGCGCTTGGAGGCTCCCATGTACTTGAGTAGTTAAATGCAAGAGGTTTTCCTATGGAATGGCTCGGGGTGATGCCTGTTGTGCTTTATATATAGATATATCTGATTGGATGCTCGGCTGGCATCGGTTGGCTCACCCCCTTTCTTTTCCAAACACTTGAGACATGGGAATCTGGCATATTGAGAGAATATTCTAAAAATGATTGCTGCACTGGTAGGTTATGGTACTGACCAGTGGCCCATAATAGGTGGATATATTGGGTTTATTACTATGGGATTTGCCCTTGACCTGCCTGAGAGAGGATGGTTGAGCGTATTGTGTGTTTTGATTTCATTGTGACATGTCGATAAGGATGATTTCTCATGTGTTGGTGTCTTCTAGTTTATTCTCGATCTCCTAGGTTCACCCATTTCTATTCAGATTTTGTTGCTCACATGTATACCTACATTGCCCTTGCTGTAGGTTTTACTTTGTGCATTCTGGTGTATTGTTTTCCTTTGAAAGCGATGAATTGCTTTTGATTAGGATTCTAAAAATTGTTTTCAAATAAAAGTGTTTAATCCCCTTTGTACAAATTTGAAAATTTAAACATCACTTTCCCCTTTCCTGAAATGTCATTGACACTAATGAAATGAACCCTAATTTCGAAATGGATAAGGGCAATGGTTCATAATTTGTTTTTAAGTAGAATATTATTAGAAACATACTTTTATAGATTGTAGTTCAAACTTTAAATGATGTGTCTTTTATTTTAAAGGTAGTGCATTGGGAATAGATATCGGGCTAGCCTACTGAGTTGTAATACTCACGCCTATAGTTCTTTTCTGTTTTCAGTGTTTGTGCAGGCTATAGCTTGAGTGCGCTTGCCTAGGGCGATGCTTGATCGTTGAGTCAAAGAGCGACCCGCGAGGTCACACGAAGTTTGTTCGGACGTCGTGTTTGGTCAGTTTGATTTCTGTTTGTTCCTGTTTAGTCACTTTATTTGGTTTGTCTTTTCTACGCTGCTCTGTATTATTTTCGCTGTCTTATTTATTTATATTGGGCGAAATCGTTCCCACAGCCTCTATTGATGCCCTGTCGCTTGTTGCCAGCCCGGGAGGATCGGGAACGCCTCTCGGGCCATGTCGCGGACCAGCTCGGGTGACCAGTTCAGGGTTGACCCGAGTTGGTTCGTGACAAAATGGTATCAGAGGAGGTCTGCTCTTAGCAGACCTCACTTTTCAGAGCACCCTTTGTTATTTGGGATGTCAAGGTAGATGGAGTAGGATTGTCGGGACTTTAGGGGTAGGTGCAGGAAGAGCATCGCGAACTCTTGCCCGTACTGATTCTCAGGTTTCCAGGGGAAGTCTAGTTTAATTTTCTTATTTGGGTTTTTATGGAATGGTTTTGCGATTGGGATACGACAAAGGGAGTTTGGGCCACTAGTCCTCCTAACCCGCACGACATGGCAAGCCACGCAGAGCTAGGGGCATGGTCCAAGAAGACTCTCTGTGTCAGTGACGTGTTTGGCATATGGCCGCCAACCATATGGTCAAGTCACCCACTGACACTAGTCCCCTGTTTGAGTTGTTTTGGGTTTCCCTTGATTTCTGAAAGTGGTTTGAATCAGAAAAGTTGGTTTTGAAAAAAAATGGTTTTTTTTGAAATGACATGCTTAATTTGTATATTGTTTTAAAAGAAATGGTATGAATTATTTGTTTTTGGAAAATGAAGTTTCTTTGTTTTGGACTTGGTGTTCCTATGAGTGTTCACATGCATAGTGGTATGATGGAAATGTGGATGGATTTATGGTATGGTAGATGGATGACCGAGGTGGCACGAATACTTGCATGTGAGTGAGACTCTAAATAATACCAATGGAGAGGGTTTAACCCACTAAGCTTGTTTTTAATTAAAGATGTTTTCAAAGAGAAAAGTTTTGATGTTATGATAACTTTCTTTCTTGTGTTTTGAACTTATCACCGATGCAGTGTTTGATTTTGAGGTTTTTATTCAGTCATTGAGTTGTCCTTGATTGGGTTTTTGACTTTTCCTTGTCCAGCGGTTATCCTTTTGAATCTTCTATGGGTGATCGTAGTGCAGTTGATCAACCTAAGGATTTTATGCTTGAGTTTTGGAAGTTGGATCCACCTCTCTTTTATGGTCAAGCAAAAACTTCTGTGGAAGAGGAGTGGATGCAGAAGATTGAAAGAGACTTTAACCTCATTGATTTTCCCGAGTCGTTGAAGGTCAAGTTTGCGACCTTTATGCTTGAAGGGTCACCGTGGATGTGGTGGAAGTCAGTGTCTCGAAACAAGCCCCATCAAGAGATTACTTGGGAGTTCTTCAAGTCTTTGTTCATTCGCCAATATTTCTCTGAGGAAGAAAGGGTGAGAAAGGGGATGGAAATGTGTTGTCTGCAGCAGGGTGACAGATCCGTGTTAGAATATTTCCATCGCTTTGTGGAGCTAGTCCCTTATGATTCAGAGTATGCCACAAATGACCCCATGAAGGCTCGACGCTTCGAGGCGGGTCTCTGCCCTGATCTGTAGTTGAAGTTGTCAGAGTCCAACCTAACTTCTTTTGTTGATGTGGCAAGACAAGCTTTTCATGTCGAAGCTGCAATGGTAGGAGTTCTCGAAGTGGTTCTCCCTACTTCGATCCCTATGAGCAGTGGTGAAGATTCTGGAAAGGAATTTAGTAAGAAAATGGAAGTGGATGGATCAGGTCGTGGAATCAAGAGGCCTCAGGATCTTTCATCAACCTCTTCGGAGCGAGAGATTATTGTGTGTTATCAGTGTGACAAGTGGGGTCACAAGAAGTCATCGTGCCCAAGCACTCTGAAGCCTTTCCAGGCATGTGGACGCTTGGGTCACTTGCGACGATTTTGTTGGGGCATTGCAAGGAAGCGTCGCAGAGGAAGTTATCAGAAGTAGTGTGATGTACGGTTTTTGTTCAAAGTTTCCGGTGTAAGTTTCCTTTCAGTTTAAGTGATCTATTGTCGTGGCCTTTGTATGGGTGTTGTTTTAGGTTTGAAATGTATGGGAACTTCATGGGTCATTTGACGAACCTCGACTTTCAATGATGGTATGTTTTTAAATTTTAAAATCTTGTCCTTTCTTTTTGTTAAATCAAAAGATGTATGTATCTCATTGGGATTATCAGAACCTGACTGCGAGGCAGAAGATGCTTCATACATCAGAGCTCCAGCCAAAAGGTCTCGGAGTGAAGCCGGCGTGTAGTCAGGAACCCCCGGGGGAAATTTTAAGGAGTCTGGTTAAAGTTGCATCTCTACTATGTGGTGAAATAGTTTTGGTGTTGCTGCTCTGGTTTCTCTGTCGTTGTAGTTTTTCTCTTGTCACAAAGCGCACGATGGACTTAACCCTCGCACAATGTTGATAATTGTGTATTGGATGCGAGGTGTCAAGTGGTGGTCTTGCGTGGACAACCCATGTAAATCGGTTGCGACTTTGAGTTGTGTTTATCATGAAGTGATGGGTCATGAGTAGTCGTCCGTCGTAATTTCAGTGATCCGATCATTGGGCCCTCCCTCCCCGCCCATGGGGTAAGGGGTTTTGTTTGTTTGTTTGTTTTTTTTGGTTAGTGCAGACTCTTCGGGTGAGATTTTATCCCTTCCGGACGGGAGTAAGTGTTTAAATGTTTTTTCCATGCTTTTTATAGCTTGAGTAATGCCCGGTTCTGGCCTAAGTTGGTTTTCTGGTTGGGCGCTAGTAGGTTAGTTATTTATGGTGGGAAGACCCACCATGAGTCTCTTTGGGTTTTCTCTTAAGTCATTATAAAATGCTAGTTGAGTTCTTATGGTGGGGAGCCCGTTCAGGCCTTCCCTCTGTTGGTGATTTACTTTGGGCAATGAGGTTCAGTCCCGCTTGTAGTCGTTGCTGTGTCCTTGGGATAAGAGGTTGGATGATGTTGTGTGGAACCCTTAGGTGTTGATCGATCGGCTAGATAGTGTGGTGGATTTCCGGGGGCGGAAAGCTTTATGGTGGAGATAATTGTCACACCCTGACCGGTGCGTTTATTTTATTTTATGATTTATTTGATTTTAAATTATTTTGTGGGGGTCTGAGGTAACTCCCGGACTCAATTTCTCAGTCTCTGATAAAAAAAATGCACTATTGGGTTTGACAACGCTCGACGCGCGGGCGGAACGCAACGCCGCGCGGCTTCGCCCATGAAATTTCTTGGCCTTTCTTTAATTTTAATATTATTAAAGATGATATGATTTCATTTATTATTTTTATTTTATTATTAGTGGTTACTTTTATTATTATTATTAAAGTTTGACACAAATTTCTATTACATAAGTTTTATTAGTATTATTGTTATTAATGAGGTTTATAATAATGATTATTGTTATTAATAATAGTACTAAATTTTTATTATTACAATTAGAATTTATTGAGGTTTTTATGGAGGTATATTAATGCTTTATTTATTTGTTTATTCATTATTATTATTTTTCTTTTCTTTTCATTTATGTTTCGTTTTTTTTCTATTCTATTTTTCCCCTAACCCTAGAGGCCCACCCCTTTTTATTCTTTTTCTTCTCCCCCGCCGCATCCCTCCTCATTTCCTCCTGCTACCCATCGCTCCCCCCTACTCAGCTTCTTCCCAGCGGGCTGTCTGCACCCTGCGCGCCCCAGCCCCCGGCCAACCTCCTGCATCCAGCTCCCGCGCCCCACTTCTCACCTCCGCCTGTGCCCGTTCTCCACCCGCCAGGTGACCTCCCCTCCCGGTGCTCATTGCCCCTGGCTCCGTCTCGCCCCCTGCATGCGCTGAACCTCCTCTCCTCCAGCAGCTGTAGCACCTGGTTCCCCCCCTCCTCTGTCTTCCACCGCACAACAACCCAGCCGCAACACCCTCCTCTCCGCCATCTACCTGCAAGCGCCGACCTCCTCTGCTCCCTACTCCTAGACGCGCTCCAGCCTCATGTATCCACGCCCCGCTCCCCTTCACCTGCTACGCAACAGCCACCAGACCACCCCTGCTCCTGGTCGGTCCGGCGTACCCCTCCTCTCATAGCCGCAACTCCGTTTTCTCCCTCCTGCTTTCCGTTTCAGCACAACCAGCACAACAGCAGCGCCCGACCAGCTCCTTCGGGGCACCACACCCCTGCCCTATTTGCTCCGCCACACCGCCTCACCCCTTCAAAGGTTTCCTTGATTTTTTTAATTCTTATTCTTCTTATTTTTATTATTATCATTATTTATATCATTAATGTTATTATTATTAATTTTATTATTGTTATTACTATTATTATTACTATTATTATTATTATTTATTATTTATTATTATTATTATTATTATTATTATTGTTATTATTATTATTATTATTTGTTATTTCTTATTATTATTAATAATAATAATAATAATATTATTATTATTTTATTCTTATTATTATTATAATAATTATTATTATTGATATTGTTATCATTATTAATCTTGTTATTATTATTATTATTATTATTTTTATTGTTATTGTTATTATTATAGTTATAATTATTACAATTAATACCATTTTTATTACTCTTGCTTTCGCCTTTTCTTTGTGAGGAGTTTTTTTATCAACTTATGTTTGTTTTTGGTAGGACATTTGTTTTAGGACCCACTCAGAGCGTTTCTGAGTGAGCTCCATCGCTGCGCCTTGTTTCCAAGGTTCCGTCGTCGCTGCGCCTCAGTTTCGAGGTGAGCGTTTCTCCCCGACGTTTGGTTTCGTATGCTCTAGTGAGTTTTGTATATGTCTGAGTCCTTGATATTGATTATGTAGAGTGTTGGACCTTATCACGTGGTTTAGGACACACGTTGTGTCATCACGCCTTGGTTCCGGGGTTGTTTTGTCGTCGCGCTTGATCTTGAGGTAGGTTCCCATTGCACTGCCTTTAAAATTTAAGTTATATTATTTCATGCTGTTTGTGCACCCTAATTGTTCAAAATAAATATTTTTATTAATTTTAATAAATATGAGATAATATACGATAATTAATTTTTAATATAAGATAGTTAAATTTTAAATGGTTATTTAGTGTAAAAAGTAGCCGTTTATTTTATACACGACACATGAAACATCCTTTTGATGAGCAGACACCCACTAATGAAAGAATGCCCATTTGGATTTTAAACATAATTTACGGAATGTAAAACAGAGTTCTGGTTTAATGAGAAATGATTTCTTTTGAAGCGTGAACATGTACTTTGGTTCTTTTAAGAAGTTGTCTGGTTGGCTTTTAAAGGTTATTTGGAAAAAATAAAATGTTTTGTTTTGGGTTCGGTTTATAAAAATATTGTCATCCTGTGCCGTAGTTTTTTTTGGGTTCTTTAAATGGTTTTGAACTGGGGTTTGTCTTATAAAGAAGTTGTACCTTCGCTTGATTAGTGATTGTAAAATGTATTTAATGCCTGTTTGGCACTTTATGAAAAGCGATGAAATGTTTTGATAAAAACCCTCTTAGGAAGACTCTCATGCCTTGGTTGCAATTGATTGTTTAGGAGGCCGCGCTTGGAGGATCCCAGGTACTTGAGTAGTTAAAGGCAAGAGGTTTTCCTATGGAATGGCTCGGGGTGATGCCTGTTGTGCTTTATATATAGATATATCTGATTGGATGCTCGGCTGGCATCGGTTGGCTCACCACCTTTATTTTCCAAACACTTGAGACATGGGAATCTGGCATATTGAGAGAATATTCTAAGAATGATTGCTCCACTGGTAGGTTATGGTACTGACCAGTGGCCCATAGTAGGTGGATATATTGGGTTTATTACTATGGGATTTGCCCTCGACCTTGCCTGAGAGAGGATGGTTGAGCGTATTGTGTGTTTTGATTTCATCGTGACATGTCGATAAGGATGATTTATCATGTGTTGGTGTCTTCTGGTTTATTCTCGATCTCCTAGGTTCACCCATGTCTATTCAGATTTTGTTGCTCACATGCATACCTACATTGCCCTTGCTGTATGTTTTACTTTGTGCATTCTAGTGTATTTTTTTCCTTGGAAAGTGATGAATTGATTTTGATTAGGTTTCTAAAAATTGTTTTCAAATGAAAGTGTTTAATCCCCTTTGTACAAATTTGAAAATTTAAACATCACTTTCCCCTTTCCTGAAATGTCATTGACACTAATGAAATGAACCCGAATTTCGAAATGGCTAAGGGCAATGGTTTGTACTATGTTTTTAAGTATAATATTATTAAAAACATACTTTTATAGATTGTAGTTCAAAATTGAAATGATGTGTCTTTTATTTTAAAGGTAGTGCATTGGGAATAGATATCGGGCTAGCCTACTGAGTTTTAATACTCACGCCTATTGTTCTTTTTTGTTTTCAGTGTTTGTGTAGGATATAGCTTGAGTGTGCTCGCCTAGGGAGACACTTGATCGTTGAGTCGGAGAGCGACCCGCGAGGTCACGCGAAGTTTGTTCGGACGTCGTGTTTGGTCAGTTTGATTTCTGTTTGTTCCTGTTTAGTCACTTTATTTGGTTTGTCTTTTCTGCGCTGCTCTCTATTATTTTCGCTGTCTTATTTATTTATATTGGGCAAAATCGTTCCCACAACCTCTATTGATGCCCTGGCGCTTGTCGCCAGCCCAGGAGGATCGGGAACGCCTCTCGTGCCATGTCGCGGACCAGCTCGGGTGACCGGTTCAGGGTTGACCCGGGTTGGTTTGTGACACACACTAAGTGTTTATATTGATCTAAATCAAATTTTATTTGAATTTAATTATTGTAATAAATATTATTCTCAAGACTGAGGAATAATTTTATTCATGATTTAATGATAAAAAATATCCACATGGTAATAAATAATTATTTATTAATTAGTAAATCATTTATTTAAGTATGTGAATAATTAATAAATATTTATTCAACAGACTATGAATAGAATATTCATTTTATTTATCAAACATTTTATACATATTTATTCTCTTGACTCTGAATATAATATTTATTTATGAATAAATATTTAATAAATATTTATTCAGGTATTTGATAAATTTTAAGGAGGATGAGCGGACTGAGATCGTGCCTAGGGATAAATATTAATTTACAAGCTATTAAAATAATATTTATCATTGTGTTATATAGCGTATCCCATAAAATAATAATTTTAATATTATTATATAAAACGTGGTTAGATATGGTTTATTATATTATTTAAGGGATATTGTGTAATTAAATAGTATTTTAACCTAAATCCTAACTAGATTGTTATGTCTATTGTGTAAGTTTAATCAAGAATTGAGAACCATTGCACATAAATTTTTTTCTCAAGATTTATTCTTATATCATCCTCCCAAGAACGAGAAGAACAAGTGATAATCCTTCAATCCTGAAGGGACATGATGTGATCAATAAAAATAACACAAAATGATTTATCCACCATGCTAGTTCTCGACATTCCATTAGTTTTGTTTAGAGATCAAAGGACTATATGTGGATCACTATTAGAGGGACTCTAATTTGGGTCCTCCCTATACAAGGACTATAATCCGAAAAGGGTTTTGGATAATCAACATATTATATCAAATAAATATCCTAATACGAGTTAATATTTCTTCAGATTTAATTTAAATTAATTATTAATATAACATAAAAAATATACTCTTTGAGTTTCGTGATGGAAAAATTTCACAATTCATGATTTTAAATCTTGCACAATTGGTGAATGATCCATCAAACTAACAAAAACCTTAATGGTTATTCATACAAAAGGTTCTTCCACTACTTCTGAAACCTTCAATTTCTGCATTTCATGTAAAGTGAGGTTGGAGAGTGCATATATGGATCTATTACTATTAAATGGGTTAGAGGTTTGAGTGTAGGAGGGGTAAATTAAAAGTAAGTAAAACTTAGTAAAATTTGGATACATTGATTCACCCCTTATTTAGTGTCCCTATATGATCCTCTCAGCTCTACGAGAGAGATAATGATAAACATCCAAGTAACGTGGAGGATTCTATAGGATCTTATTACAATGGTGTAACAATTCCATAACAAAATGTAACAATTCCATAACAAATACATAAATTTCTCTTAATTTAATGAGCTTCTGCCTATCCTAAAATTTTAATTTGGTTAAACATTAATGGTATTCCAAGTGAGGTAAGTAGGTAGTGGTTTGGGGTGGTCCTGGATTAAATTGAAGGGATATGGGGGTTTATATGTTGAATGGGCTAGTTTTTAAGGGGTGTGGCTATTGGTGTGGGGATGTATGTGGTTTTGGTAGAAGGATAACAAGGGGTTGGTGGATACTAGTGGTTCCAAAAATGTATGTTAAGTGGGTGAATTGTTTTTTGGGGAAGGGGATTAAAGTTTTATGGGATTGGTTAGGCATTTTTTTGACACTGAATGAATGTACTAGGTAACAAAATACATCAAAAAATCATCCCATTTTCACTCGGAATAGGTAACTATTGTAAAATCCCAGCTGGTCATTGATGTTTTTCCTTCACCTGATGATAGGTGGATAACATCATAATAAAACTAGCTACCTCACGTTTCATCCCTAGATACCAATACTGATGGTGCATGTCACCATATATCTTGGTAACATCAGGATTCACTACCCAAATCGAGTCTTGAAACTCCTACATCAACTCTTTATGTATGTCCAATGGAACCAAAAAATGATCATGGATACACAGGATCTCATCCTCAACCACATTCCAACCAGGAGGTGGTTCCTCACCCACCACACTCTCCCGTAGGACTAGGCCCTCAAAACCTGATAGTTGTCTCATCCTCACTTTATCCACAAGGGTAGAGGTCACAAATAAGGATGAAATAAAACTACTCCCCTGACCATCCTATACCTCAAAGTTCATTTCTACAAACAAATCCATAAGATGAAACTCACCATGGGCCTCCTGAACTACATGTGTCCGAGTCCTTCTTCTTAGTGCATCAGCCACAATATTTTTCTTTCCAGGAATACAAGAAAGCTTAAGTCGAAATACTGTAGGTACTCAACCCAACTTTTATACCTCATATTCAAATCATGTTATGTAAATATATAATTGATGATTTTTTGGTCCACATACACCACAAAATAATCTCCCAATAAATAATGTCTCCAATATTGAAAAGCATGAATAACTACAACTAACTCGAGATCGTGCGTCAGGTAATTCCTATCGTGCGACCTCGAATTTTGTGACCCATACACCATGAATATATCCTTATATATAAAAAATACTCCTAGATTGATACCTGATTCATCATAATTCATAGTGTAGATCCTTCCCGGATCTGGTAGAATCAATACTGACACTGAAGTCAATATCTCTTTAAACTCCTAGAAGGCTATCTCATAGGTATCTGTCCATAAAAACTTTACACCTTTCTTAGTCAAGCTCGTAAGAGGCACTTCGAATCATGATAAGTCCTATATGAAATTTCTTTATTAACCATATTTCCCTAATAAACTCAATATGTCACATATTTTATTTTTATTCTCCTAGAAAACTACATCTTTTACCTTATCTAGGTCAGCTAATGTTCCCATTTTTGAGATAATATGATCTAATAAGTGAATCTTATCTATCCAGAATTAGCGCATTGTGAGTTTAGAATATAAATTATTCTATCATAGTGTATCCAAAATGATTATAATATGTTTGGCATGGTCATATCTATTGTGAGAATACACCAAGATACCATCCATGAAAACCACCACAAAAAATACAGATAAGGATTGAAAACTCAGTTCTTAAGAACCATGAAAACTTCTGACACATTACTGATAATGAGCGACATAACTAGATACTCGTATAGACCATACCTTCTAAGAAAATATTTATGAGGTATGTCTATAGGTAGAAAATAAACATGATGGTATCTTGACCTCAAATCAATTTTCAAGAAAACCCGAGCTCCTCAGAGGTGATCAAGGAGATCATCTATCCAAATTAAGGGATACCAGTTCTTAACCATTAACTAGTTCAATTTCTAATAATACACACATATCCAAAGGGTACTATCCTTATTTTTTTCAAAAAGGACCAGTGAAACCCATGGAGAAGTACTGGGTCATATAAAACTCCTTTCCTCTAATTCTTCTAGTTGCCTCTTGAGCTCCTACAACTCTATAGTAGACGTCCTATAAGGAAGAATGGACACCATTACAACCCTTAACACTAGATTGATAGAGAAATCCAACTCTCTCTTAGGAGGTAAACTAGAAAATTCTTCTGGGAACACATCCTTGAATTGATCAACAATTGGAGGGAAGTTTTCCCGACATGATCCCTAATCATCCAGATTTAAACTAACAATATGGACTATCATCTCACCTAGAAATACTATTCACCCTTGTGAATAAAAAATATACCCTCTCGTGATGTGAAGGTCAACCTCCAGTGATAGAAATTAAAATAGGACTGATAAGAAAGTAGAAAATCCATTTTGGGTATGACATCAAACCGGGTCATCTCAAGGATAAAAAGACCCCACATGAAGTGACACCCACCAATCTTAAGGGGGAACCTTCTTCACTAGAACAAACTCTGATCTAATTCCTAATGGAGTATTGAGTTTCATAACACCCTCAAAAAACTGAACAAAAATCCCAAGGATTTCCACCAATGGTTCAAATATGAAACTATGATATACACCTATATCAAAAACATTATATACTAGCATAGAGGCTTCTAATATCATACCTATCACTATAGATATCCCAACACTCTACTCCTTAGGTGCAGGATTCATAGAATATATCTGAACTAAACCACCACCCCTTGAAACAATCTCACTACCTAAAGTAGGCCCACTATACAATCTAGGTACAACTGGTGCCTGGATACTTTGACCATGACCACCACCTTGAACTGAATGACTAGTACTGCTCTAGCTCCCAGAATTACATTGAGGAGTGAAACATACTCCTGAACCTGGTGTCAAAACTGACCCCCATCCACCGACTACTAGAGGGAAGGTCATGAAAAAGTGCTTTATGTAGCCTATCCTACCACAAGATAAACACTCGATTGGGTCTCGATCATACTAATTCCTCACATGTACCCATATTCCAAACTAATGATAGAAAACCACACCACCAACACTAATATCCTGGATGGTATTCATCTCATAAGAATCCTCAAAACACTGCTTCCTGCCACCAGAAGTTGAACCACTAGGTTGAGAGACTATAATACTTTTCTCGACACCCAAAACCTCCCTCTGGTTTCAATATGTAATTAGTGCATGATTTAATATCTCAATAATTTTATTCAACTTTAAAACATTAAACTTATATCAAAAAAAATGTATGATACTTTCCTCGAAGCATCTCTCCCTTGATAGCTCATCAGCAAGGTATATCAACAAAAAATTCTGAATCTCTACAAAGCATGTGAATAATTCATAACATTCATCGTGTCTTACTAAAGATTCATAAATTCACTGGCCCGCTCTTCTCTCAGCATCTCAAATAAATAGTAATCATAAAACTGGGTTTGGAAATCCCTCCAACCCATATCACTTAGTGCACCATCCAAGTTCAAGAAATCTCACCAGTGCTTTGATGCTCCCAGAATCATATACATCACGAGATACACTCTCCTATCAGGAGGTGTCTCTAGATTCTCAAATATCAGTAGTGTAGTATCAATCCAAAATTCAACATCCTATGGACCTATATCCCCTGAAAACGTGGGCGGATGCTGCATCTAGAAAACACATGTTAGCTCTAACATAGATGATGCAAGCTACGGTGATCCATGAAAAGTATTCATATAGAGTATAAAACCCTAATGGAACTGTTCCTCATCACATATGTCTAGTAAAACCAATGGTTACATAGCTATAACTACTGAAGGATCCACCAATATCTCATTAACCACTACCTATGGAGTGTGGTTGTCACTACCCTCCTAGCATACAATTGGAGGTCGTGGTGGTGGCATGTCTCTACAATTCCAAACACATGCCTTAGAAAAATGTCGATAACTAGGATATTACATTCAAAAAACATAGGAAAAGTAAAAACCATCCTATAAATAACCCATACCCCTCTTCATGCTCATAAATCCAAGACTGGGTAAAATAAACGGTCGTAAAAAGTCCCAGAGACACTACCTACTGCCCAATATAAAGATGGGTCTAGGTCAAGTTCTATATTTCACCAATTTATATTTCATTTTAATTAAAATTTTTCATAATTATATTTAAATGTTTGAACAAAATGGTTCAACAATTCCAATCCTCAAGGGCCCATACACCTCATGAACTGAAATATAACGTTTATTTAATCCACACCATAACACATTCTAGTCCATGTGACCAATGGTATATGAATAAATGTTCCATATTTGACTTCTTAGGGTGTATGTTGTAGCCTAATTAGGAAAAAACTATTTAGGTTATGATATGCACTCTAAGTAATAACCATGTTTACTAGTTTACTACATAAATCATCTATCAATGAGAGATATATCACACAAGTCACATATCACCAAGTCATGCAGTCAAGTAATGCATCCTATATGTAATGGCATAATGTATGACATGCAAATCTAGTATAGTTCCAAAATCATGAATGAGATGTATACCCTCATCTCATCAGGAAATGGTCAAATAGATCCTCAATCATATAAATTATAACATCACAACTCAACTGAATCAACTAATGGTGGAATCAAATCAACTATAATAGTCAAAATTCTGAAAATAAAAATTTCCATTTGTGGAAATTTTGGTTTTATCTATACATGGGTTATATACTCCCAAGAACTACTCATTAATAAATTAAAATTATTCCCAATCCTCCATCTATTGTCTTTAAATAGTAAGGTATAAAATAAAACACCTACGATACCACTTTATAACATTCCGACATGGATTCCACTGAAAGGTTCCCCGATCTAGTGGGTTACGTGGCCTCAAGCACATCTCCCCAAATACTAAAGGCTAACGACTAGCGGTGATTGCCTAGGGTGTGTCTGTGGGGAGACTATACCCTCATGAGAGAGTGTAGCATAATGGTAGTAAACATAGCAGTCAATATCGGAAATATTAAATCATCTAGATAAGAGATAATAACCAAGGAATAAATATATAAACAATAGAAATAGTAATCTCATATACAATGATGATCATGTCATGTTTCAACAAAGCATATAAAATAGGTCTAAATGCATCAATACAACACATGTATCAAAATACAAAAAAGACCAAAAAGATCTATCCCAGCTAGCATCATGAGCTTCATATTAGTCTCATGATACCCTACTCTTAAAAATAGAACAATCAAGTATCATACTGTGGGAACTTTCCTTGGTCCCTACCTACATTATATAGTCTGTCCGGGTACCCAACGGTATCCCGAACATGGTGTGTGATAACACTCAATAGGACACAAAAAATTGTGTCTATAACAAGTATAGGATGTACAATACAAGATAAGAAGTCTGTAGTATATATCAAATATGGTAGTACAAATAGTAAAGAAAGAAAGAAAGTCAAGTGGTAGTTTCCAGCCTATCAAGGATCTTCGCAACAATAGTTAAGCTCCTATAACATGGAAGTTATAAATAGTAATAAAAAAGTCACCCTGTCTAGTCTAACTACTAAAATATGATACCCATACTCGGGATATCTATAAAAAATCCAATGGATCCATCACAACCACACCATATAACCAATAAAACATTTACCATTGACATTCCATAAAATCAGAATTTTCAGACCCCATAGGGACAAATCCAATGTATAGAAGACCAAGACATCCTCGTCGTGTCCCATGAGCATCTCGATGGAAACTCGGTTAGACATGGTTGAATTATGAGGAGTGTATCAATATAACATTTTCAATGCAATTCTAAGAAATATATATCCAATGGTTAGAATAGCCTAAGGCATCCTATAGAATCAATACCCAAGGAGAAATCTCATGCAAGGAGTCCACTACCGCTATCAAGATCCATTTCGTTAACGTCTATAACATCCAATGGAATCAAGATCCAAGGTATACCCACCAAGGAATCCATTACCATTTCAATTCATCAGATTCATTCATCAATTCAAATTTCATAATATTTCATGAGTTCATCAAACTCATATAACAATTCACATTTAAAAATTTAATCAATTCACATCATTTATAATATCGTAAAGGAGGAAAACCATCTCCTAATCATATCAACAATTGAATTCAATCCATTTAGGGATTCCTCTAACTAGGTGGGAACACACTCACCCCATGGGTAGTTTAACATTAGGAAACCAATGGATCATCCCATGGGTGGCCTAGGTTGGGGAAACAACCACCAATACTCTCTATATAACTAGTGGGAATCCCTAACAGGTTCCAATTCAATCAATTCAATTATTAAATTAATTTAAGGGGAACCACCAGAATGTTTGAAACATGGAATAACGGAAAATATACTTCTCCAACACCAAACCCCATGGTAAAAGTAAATACCCCCCACTGTAGGTCTGCAGTAGAGTTCTCATCCAATACCAGCTTCTAATTTGATTCAAATCAGAATAAAAATGAAGAAAAGATGAAGAACATGGAAATATGGCATCACCTAAACAACTCCGTAGATACCAAGATGAACAAATAAAAGAAAAATATGATTTAATAACTTACCATCACATATCTAACAAGAAAAATGACTCTCGATTCTGAGTTTAGATGGAGAAACGGGATCAAAGTCTATCAAATGACCTTCAAAGGAGCTACGAAGGGTGAGAAACTACCAATAGATGAAAAAATATAATAGGATTAGGTTTTAATAATTTTTAAGGAAAAAAATAGTTATTTCAGCCAAAAATAGTAGGCCACATAGTTTGGACACATAGTTGGTCAAACTGTGCACAAATTGTGAGCCACTCACTGTGTTAAGGGGAACCTCGAATGGTTAGTGTACATGATTTTCATAAAAGTTCACAAACCATGAATTTTTGATCTATTAAAAATTATAGGTGCCTCGTACTGGCATGAACCTAAGGTGGAACTGTTTCCTTAAACCCTGCACCTTGTATCACCCCACTGTCAAGCCTCGTATAGTTATGGGTAACCATGTGGCTTGTCCCACACAATTTCACCTAATCGTACAACCAGTCTATTTTTTCCAAAAAATCAGGCTTTAGTATCTGAACATTCCCTAGATGTAATAACCTAAAATTCTAATTTAAAACTTTTTATTTGATATCATACATGACATGCATCACCAAGTGTGTAAGGGGATATCATTTCTAGAGAATCTATTATATATTTACTATTTTAAATATATTCAATACATGATATGGCTTGTAATAAATGCAACATAGAGTTATATTGTGTTTCACTCAAGAACAACCTTCCTCAATAGCTTACATTACATGTAAGAGAGACCATCCATGACATCTTTCATTACACGCAAGACCGAGTTTCATCAAATAACAATATATTATTAAAATATTATTAGTTAATATAATATGATATAACCTAGCCATTATGTTAGCGGTTATGAATATAATTCACTAAATTATGAAAATTTATGTTTTATATAAATATAAAATGAATTAATGGGTTACCAATTAATGATAAATGAAAATAAGAACCAATTGGATATAAAAAGAAATATTATTATTTTTATGCTTCCAAAGGAGTTTTATCTTAATAAACATAATTAATTAAAATTAATAATTTTAATGAAATTTATATGTTATATGTTAAATAAAATATTTTTTATATTCATCCATTATGTTTTATATACATAAGATAAGAACAAACTTTATTTTATACATAAAAACCTATATTTTTTTAAAGGCCATTTTACCGCCTTTTAATGGAGAACCCGTTTTAAATCTGAATTTTGATAATTTAATTGATTTAATATGTCAAAATAAAATTTATATTTTAAATATAAGAATAAAAATTATTTTTGGGTGAATTATTTATATTTTTCTAAAACATTTCATTTTTTAATGAATAATTAAAAATACTGAATTTTAGTTCAAAGTTGTTTTTTCATATAATTTATTTATAAGGTTAAATTATATTTCTAATTGATTTTAAAGTTTAATTAGATAATATTTTTATAAATTAAAACAATTTATTTCATTTTAATCAATTTAAATTTGAAATTTATTATAAAAACATATCAAACTTTCAGACGTTTTTACTTTAAAAACTCGCATTGTCATCCAACCTACGAGATGAATTTTAAATTAATTTATTCTACTTATATGATTATAATTTAGAAAAATGGATTCCATATTTGAAATTATAAAAATAAATAATGTATAATAAGAATAATTTTTTTGAACAAAAATATTATTGAAATTAATTAAAATTAATTACAATTATTAAGGCAAAATTATGGTTAATAAAAGACTAAACCTTTAACTTAAGGGACAAAATTACATATCCACTTGTAAAAAACCAATTGGATGTCCATAATTCATCCATTTACCTTCCATTATTGAGTTTTTTTAAGACTTTTATTTAAGAATGTGGGTACACCTAACATCTTTTAAAAAATACCAAGTGAGCCCTTTTCATCCACTATAAATGGCCACCACCCCTCACCCTTACTAACACCTCTAAAAACACTTATTTTAGGCTATTATTTGACCATATATATTCCCAACATACCTACCATCGACCATGAAGCCTAAATTTGGGCAAAAATATTTCCAAGTAAGCTTTGGGTTCAAAGAAAAAGGGGTCACCCGATTAAGAGGTAACAATCTTTCTTAAGTGTTTTTTAGTTTTATTTCCATTATACCACCACTCAAATATTATTATTATATTCTTGTATAAAAAAATCAGTATCCCAAATATAATAGTATGTTCTTAGTCTATGTTTTATACCAAAAAATACACACACATCCACCTAATGGGTAACAAACATACTGTTTTCAAGTATGAAGAACTATTGTCTCATGAAATAATGATTGTTAATTTTTCCTTTACCACCTCTCATGGTGGAAATTATTATGGAAACTCTGTTTATATATGTTATATATTATATTTATTATGTATTTATACTTCTTGAATCATTTTACAACACCTACATTCAATAATTTACAATTTTCATTAATATAATGGCATCATTTGAGGAAGTGTGCACTACCACACCCTCAAAGCGATGTGATTAATTCACACTTAACGTGGAAGGTATTAAGGATAATTTTAATAAAAATATATGAATTATATTAAATAAATATTTCAATTTAATTATAATATACATTTATATACATATCATTGACTTTTCATTCATTTAAAATATGATAAAGAAATGGAAGTAGTGTTCATGCGTACGTACAACTTACTTTCTCCATAAAAGGTGCATTCCATTTCTTATCTCTAAATATTATGGTTTATTCTAGATACATATATACTGTATATATATGATATTCAAATCATGTATTACATTATTGATATGATGTAACCATGTTATATTTAATAACAACAACAAATAACAAGTTAAAACATACTCGAAAAACTGGGCTATTAACACCAGAGATGGTTAAAATAATGAAATGTTATTAAAAAATAGTTAATAAGATATTATAGTAGTATAATATATGATATCATAAGCATTAATATGGTTATTAAATAAGTTAATAACATTTTTAAAACTATTATACATGAAGTTAAAGGACTCTCACCTGAAAGTAAGCACAAGGTAAGGGATTCTCATCTGACTTTTTTACATCCGTAAGATGAATGTCATGTTCCCCACATACATATTTTGTGTGGTGTATATACTAACCTTTTTTTTTATATCATATCATTAATCCTTTTATCTTTATGGTATATGAAACTTTTATTTAATATTATTCCTTCATGAGGTTTATGGTTTAAAATGTTTCAAAGTGGAATGAGACACTTTGGAATGTTTAAGATTATTTTCCTCAACAATAACATTAATTATATTTAAATGGTATTTCCATTCGAGGAAAATATATGACCATTATTAAGTAAAAAAATAAATTTTATTTTAATATGGTTATTCAGGAATTTTTTCAAGTATTAGTACCATTTTCCAATCTTTAGTACTCAACATTTTTTAGAAAATATTTTTCAGAAAACCCAACTTTATTCCTCTCTTAGTTAGAGAACCAATTTTCTTCTAAAAACCATATTTTATTAAAATGGTTTCAATTTTTTTTAAAAATGATTTAGTAAAGAAATATTTACCCCGTTTTTCTTTTACCAATGTTTTCAATTGAATATTCTTACCACTTTTTGAAAAATGAATATTTATAACATTTAATAGTGTGAAAGGAATGTAATTTTTACCTCGTACAACTTGTATGGACTTACCTACCAACAATTCTTCGAATATTCCTTTGAATATTTAAAAGGATAATTTTTAAAGAAAAAATTTTCAAAATTTATTTTCAAATAAAAGTTTTTTCATAATATTTTTCAAAATAAAAGGATATTTTCATCAAGAATGTTTTTAAAAGAACTTTTTATATTATTTATATTCATCAACGACAACAACCCTTTATTTTAATCCACTTGGGGTATGTTTTATTGATACCATACTTAATCTTCATATAGATGGTTTTTTATTTATTTGGCTAAGGATAGTATTAACATTCACTTCCTTGATCCTTTTTAGTTCCCTTAAAGTATTCAATTTACTATTACCATTTTACATTGAATCTCCCCTAAGTATCCTTATCATTTTTGATAGATATGATCATTTCCTAATATGTATAAAATTTTTCATATGCTGTTTAATTTGAATTTTATTTTATTATTTGGGTAAATATTGATAAATTTTTATCTTCAATTTCATACAGATATTTGATAAGGCACATTGTTAAATTGATTATTTGATATATGAGGAATGTTTTGGACTGGTACGACATGGGTGGGGCCCAGTTATATATTGTCCCTTGATGCATCAGTAGTATCATGGGATGATTCATTTGACTAGACACCTTATATAGTCTTTTACCTTATATTTTTTAAATAAGGTCTTGACGGTAAAGGTTCCATATAACTGGGAAACATGGAATCCAATAATCAAGCTTTTCTCTCATATTAGTTTCAGTTATTATTCATCCATAAGATTTTGCATCGACATATCTATAGATACATTTTAATTTTAGATATTTAGATGGGATGTCTTTCATTTTATTACTTTGAAATATTTATTTTTCTATAGCTAGTTATTTGGATGGCATGTGTTTATAGTTATTACATTGCCATATTCATTATGTACTTTAATTTAGTTTATTGATTACATGACAAGTGTGTTCAGTTTTTTACATTTCAATATTGACAATTATTATTGATTCCTTATTGATTCCACTATATTTTTACCTTACTAATCATTTGTGCTCACACTTATTACGTTTCTTTCCCTAGGAATCCAAGAATCATTCTTTGAAATATATACATAGATTCACGAGATGGAATAAAGTTACCCTCAAAGTTATTTATTTAGAAAGAAGGGTTAGTGTATTATTTTATCATGTATGTATTTGGATTTCCAAGACCACTAAAATCTCATTCCTTATATATTTTATTTCTTATAATCATACCAATTTAATAGTACTAGACACCGAATTTGGGATTTTTGGGGTTGGGCCATTATGGTTGGTATCAAAGAAATTTTAGTAGCAACCTTGGGAACTAGATTTAGGAATACATAAATTAGAGAACATAAACCTAAGATAGAATTTGAGGATAAGTATAGAATAACATTCTAGAATTTTGTTAAGGTAGATATTATTTGGTTCCTCTAGAAATACATACCTATTTGGATACTACAAGTGGACGTGGTTCTTGCACAGATGCACCTAGGAGTAATAACTCTGAAAAGATGTTCTGAGCTTGAATCGGGGTAACCTGCTACATGAAAATGAGCCTTACTGCATAACTTGTTTGAATCTCCCAAGGTATATGATTAGGATAATCCATGTTTTATTTACAAAACATTATGAATAATTTGAATGGATAATGACAATGAATGATCAAGGTTAAACCTAATGTGTTTTGTATTTAAAATAAGGTGTCACGATTTAGAAATCCTACAAATGATATTATGGATAAACCATAGACCAAGTAAGGATCTCATTGGAAATAAATGGATAAAATAATTATTTATTGAGGATGTATTGAAAAACATAGTTAAAATTCCATTTAATGATTAAATTTCAAGGACGCCCATTAGATTTGTTTTTGAAATTATATTAATTTGGTTTAGAATAGGGAAATCTATAAGCCAAGTGAAAACCAATAAATCCGGAAAGGCCATGGGTCTTGAACCCATGACCGAAGGATGATAAGGGTTTCACATCAACCACTAACCTATGTAATGTACTGGTTAATTTTTCATTGTTTTTTGTTAAAAATTTTGAATAAAAATATTAATGATGAATCAGTAGTGTATGTTTTAGGGTTTATAGATCAATGTATTAACTATATTGTTTTTGTAATATAGTTAAATGAAAATAATTAAACTTGTCACTCTTTTATAGAACTTATGGTCCTTTAAAATCTTTTTTATGTTATTTAGGAAATAAAATAATTCATTATTGGTAATTAAATTCTAGGAGTAAAGGGATGAATTAGAATTTTATTGAAGTACTATCATGACCCAACCAATGCTGGGGCTCAAGACGCAACTACATCAAGCCCACCTCCATAGTCTAGGGGGTGGAGACAAGCACCAAACACACAACAAACTTGGGTAGTCCTTTTCCTATGTACCTGTACACAAACTCACAACCACTCAATGAAAAAGTGTATAGAGAAAGGAGTAAAAGATGCTACACCACTGTAAATAAACCAAACATGCATGAATCACTAAACAATACGAGTACAATAATATAACAGAAAGGGAAAAGGGAAAAAATACATTCCCATCCAGAAAGGTGTCCCAACCTGGAAGATCTGGAAGAAAATAAAATAACTGAGAGATCTCCACTTCTGAAATACAAGCTATGACCACCGTATGTGGTCTAAACACTTGTATCCCTAAGATCTCTGATGTCACGATCAAACTTTTACATTGTCTTTATAAGGAACAATATGTGTGGGAAAATCCCATAAAGGGGTGAATATAAAAATACCCAGTAGGATTCCCCAAAATGAGGGGGGATCAGTAAGAGATTCCATACTAAAGGAAAATAGTAGATGGAACAAAGTATACTAAAAGAGTTCATATCAACCCAACAAGAGAGTGAAGTAAACTCATCAAAACAAAAATAGATAGAAATGGTGAGAATATGAACTTCTGGTCAATTCTTTGCTACCTATATTAGGAGAGTAGACTCGTCCAACCATGATAATCTAGACACTGAAAGCACGTGGTATACCCCACACATCTTTGGTTATCTTGGAAGGAGAGTAACCAAAACCCAAGGAGTGGGTACTGAAAAAGGGTATATATATATATTCTCATTCAAAGAAGAAAAAATGAGAGAGTAATGGGATATCTGTATCACATCTCAGCCCAAGAATAATAGTCACTAATAGTTCCAAAAGTAACCATCAATGATGCCCAACATCCCACATGTCCGCTCTGAACACGCAAGTCAAAAGGGCTTAATCACCACACATTGATACTATCCACTTTGGGTGGAACTGAATCCCCTTCACGGTTTTAGGTCATGTCAGAAGGATGCATCTAGGTGGGGAAATAGTCCCTCTTTTTTATGAGTCCAAAGGTACGTCAAACCATGTATCGACACTGATCAATATGGTCGGATGGTACACACTATAAGTAGAGGACCTTCTCCCTAGTACATCAGGGGGATTCCACTCTAATAGTAGCCGTAGAGGACCCACACCCTAGTGCATTAAGGGGATTCCACTATAATAGTAGATGTAGAGGACCCACAACTTAGTGTGTCAGGGGGATTCCACTATAATCATTGACGATCCATGACATAGTACGTTAGGGGGATCAATACCCAGGAGTCAATGGGGATCCACTACCCATCCCCACTAAAGGGTAATATACTGGAGGGTACAACCTGAAAAGTAGATATAGAGGAACCATTCTCTAGTGTGTCGGAGGATTCCACTCTGGTCATTAGGGATTCACGCCCTAGAATGTTAGGGGGATCAAAACATAGAAAGAGGCCTCTAATAATCTACCTAAACGATGCCCGATCACTACTTGACCACCACCGTGGATTATATTCAAACCCATAAAAAGGATCTTCCATCGATATTCCATTCATGTTTCCATATTTAATGAGATCAGGAATAAGTCTCCACACATCCAAACAAATCACATCATTGTGATCCTTATGAAAAAACATGCAAGATCAACTATTCATTCACCTCGATCAGACATCTGATGAAAAAGGTGTATGTCACCACATTATGCTAAAATGATGTCTTGTGGAGCCCATTCCTTGATCTAGAAATAAATTATACAGATTGTGCCACTGTGATACTCATGAAAAAACACACGAGATCAACTATTCATTCATCCAAAACGAACACCTGGTGAAAAATTGCATTTCACCGCAACATGACCGAACCAGGCTTCATGGGATCCACAAATCAATTTTAGTTTGAACTCCCAATATTGTTCTTGAAAATTTCACCTAAAAACCAGGGTTTTGATTCCAATGATGGCACATTAATTGGACATCGTATGCATGCGTTTTATACGAAATAAATTTTCTCATTAATAATAATTATATTATTTTTTCCAAACTTATGAATTTCGTGCAACTGAGCCACAAATAAAACTCTTAAAATTTATAAAATGTCCTCAAAAGGTCAATATCAAAGAGAGGAATATGTTTCCATAGATGGTACATAAAATAGATTCTCTATTTAAGAGTTATGGCGGTTTGAAACTACATCCCGAAGACCTGCCAGGCCTACTCTGACCTGCCTGATCCCCGCCTGGTCCACCTTCTCTCGTCCTAGCTCGCCTACTCTTAGGATGGATCCTACTATCATAGCCTATCCCACACTCTCTAACTCATCTCCTCCATCGTCTCGTGTCAACACAACAATCGACCCCCCTCCACGAACCGTGGCCCAGTGTCGCCACCTCGGTCTTACCGTCCTCGACTCCTCTGCCTGGAACATGGCCTCCGCTCATTGACCACCTCACCGCCTCATAGTAGGCCTTGCTCTAGCTGCACTATAACAACCCAAATATACCTTCCACCATCTGACCATACCACCATCAACCACTTTCTAGACACACCCCTCACATGCTCGAACACCACCGCTTGAACCGGTAGCTACCATGGTGCCGTCGTGCGCTGCCACCGACGGGTCACCGGTGGTCCCTTTCACAGACCACAAGATCTCATCCAGTATCCCTGAAATTACAACAAACATGTTTTCAGAAACCTCAAGTCAAGACATTCATAGATTCATGGTTTTATCAATGTTTCTCCAGTGTTTCGACGTAGGAAAAATTAACAGCAAAGAACCAATGAAGAACACAAAAAATGGATTCAAATCAAATGTCAGATGATTTATGTGTTCATTTTTCCATCTCCTTAATGTTAAAAATAGAGTATTTGATGAAGAATTCAATAATAACTTAGGAAATGAAATTGGGGGTGTGAAAATCAACAATAATCCTACCTTGATTCATTCATCGTTGAAGAAAACACCCGCCAATGCTTCCACTACAACTCGACGAAGCTTTTTCAATGTCTGTTCTTGATTCAATAAAGGGAGGAGATGAGAGAGCTCATTAGTGGTGGGGGAATTAGGTTCCAACCCTAATGAAATCCCATAATCACCTATTTATAATAGGTGATTACATTTTGGTTAAACACCCAACCATTACTTCCAATGGTCATGAGATCCAAACATCCTGTACCCTCATATTTTAAGTCGCTCTTAGGTAAAAAATCCCATTACGAACTCAATGGTGGTCTCTGATTTTCAATTAGAGTCCCCGTTAAAAAGTTATTTGATACAAAATTTGAGATAAAATAATTAATTTTAATTATTTTATTGATGATTATGCCCCCAGTGAATTTTTACACATAAGTCCAGTGTTGACAAAAGTTATATCCCACCTAGGGTAAAATCTACGTTCTGGACTCAAACATGCCCTTGTATTTCTGATCCGGGATATCTTTTAAGAGTTATTCATCTTCCTTCATGTGAAAATTATAAAATATACTTAATATTTTTATAAAATTAATTTTTGAGACACTGGGTCTCAGAATATCACGTCATGTTAGCGCCTAGCTCTAAAAAAATATATATAAAAATATTTCAAATTATTAAAAGGTAAAAACTAGGTCTCTACATCATTCCCTCCTTCAATATTTTCATTCTTGAAAAAAAAACATGGAAAAAAACTCAGGATAATGTGTTCGCATCTGGATCTCCCGTTCCTAGGAACTCTCCTACCCATTTCTATGATGCCACAACATGCAAACCAAAGGGATGGTCTATCCGTGTAAGTTCCAATATTGATGATCCTCTATCACCACCAGGTGATTTTTAAAGGCGGCTCCATATTTGATGTCCATATCACCCAATCAATGGTGTGTATAAGATCATGCATGTATCTCCTCAGCTACAACATGTGGAATAAATCATGCACCTACTCTAGCTATGGGGGTAGGGAAAGGCATCTGAGAAACTCACCAACCCTCCGCACTATCACGAACAACCCGATGAAACTTGAGGATTTCTTGCATCCCTGACTGAAACTCCACATTCCTTGTCATGGAGAGACTCTTAGGAAGGCATGGTATCCCTTATCAAACTTAGAGGGCCTAATATAGTGATCTACATAGGATTTATGTCTACTATGGGCCATCTTCATTCCTTCATGGATGACCTACACTTTATCCGTCATCACCTACACCAACTCTGGGCCCACAAGGGATGACTCCCCAACCTCTTTCCAGCAAAAAGGTGACCTATAGGGTCTCCTGTATAGGTCCTCAAAAGAGGATATACCGATGGTATAATGGTAGATGTTTTTGTATGAAAACTCTACCAAAGGTAGGAGATCCTCCCAGCTCCAGCCAAAATCCTACATAAAAGTCCTCAGTACATCCTCCAACACTTGGATAATGCGCTCAGTCTGACCATCATTATAGGGGTGAAATATTGTACTCATTTGCATATGGCCCCCAATTTCCTCATACAAGCCTCTACATAATCATGATGTAAACCTAACATCACGATCAGATTCAATCATCAAGGGTACCTCATTAAGGCAGACGAACTTCTGTACATACAACTACCCCAAACTCTCCACCGAACTCTACTCCATAATAGCAAGGAGGTGTGCCAACTTCATGAGTCAGTCCACTATCACCTAGATAGCATCATGGACCTTTGATTTTTGTGGAATCCTTATGATTAAGTCCACAGATACTCCATCCCATTTGCACTCTGAAATCTCAAGAGGCTGCAACAAACCTTCCAAAACCTGATGCTAAACCTTCACCTGTTGACATGTGAGGCATTGTGAGACGAATTCAGCTACACTTCATCTCATTATGGACCACAAAAACTACCACTGAAGATATTTTTACATCTTCCTTACACCAGGATATAAAAATAAGGGAAAAGTATGACACTCCCACATCACCTCCTCCCACATTGCTACCAGAACCACTATTTCCCCCTGAAAAAATATTTCATGATTCCCTCTTTCAGAATATCCATATGGTGTGTTTCCTATGGATATATGATCATGTAAAACTTTTCATTTGATTTCTCCTAGTTGGGACTATTTTACACACTCCTTGAGTGAAGGGGACATCACCATAGACTAAAGAAAAACTGTACCCTCTTGCTCCACCAGGGTCAGTTGCAGGGAAGATAACTGATTTGAAGCTTCCCACAATAGGAATGCATGGGAATTACTACTAAGGGAATATTATACAACATTTCCCTTCCCAAGAGTGTACACTATCTAAAAGGTGTAGTATTATAGGAACTCCAACCTGCGTCGCTATCTCAGATTCAAGTCTCTCTGGGTAAAGATGTTACTCAGGCTCTCGTAGTCTGAGTAAACCACAAAGCACTCTTCTAGAAGGTAGTGCCTCCAAATACTAAAGGAAAAGACTACCAATACTAGATCTAGGTCCTGATTCACATAGTTCTTCTCATGGGGTCTCAACTACCTCGACTCGTATGTGATGACTTCCCATTGTTGTATCAACATGCAACTAAGCCCAACTCCCATGGAATCACAATACACTACAAAACTCAATACATTCATTTGTTAGTCTCAAAACTAGAGTGATTATCAGTATCTTATACAACTCTTAAAAGATCTTCTATCACTTCTCAGACCAGATAAATGACTGTCCCATTCACTTTAGAGTAGGAAAAGGGGTTGTGATCCTAGAGAATTTTTCTACAAATCTCCTATAGTACCCCAAAAAACAAATAAATATTTGCACCTCTATCACACTTTTGGGTGGCTCCCAAGAATGTAATTCTTTGATATTTACTAGATCCACGACTAAAACTTATTCATAAATGAAATTACATAGAATATGAACCTCCTATATCTAGAACTGGAACTTCAAGCGATTTTTGTGAAGCTGGTTCTCTTGAAGTAAATAAAGAACCATCCTCAAGTTCTACATGTTATCCTCTTCTGATGTAGAGTAGATGAGTATGTCATTGATTAAGACTACAAAAAACTGGTCCAAGTAAGGCTGGAAGATATGATTCAACAATCCATGAAAATGGCAGGGGCATTTGTCACACTAAAGGGAATCACTAGGAACTCGTAGTGCCCATAGTGACATTGAAAAGACAAATTTAGAATATTGGTCTCATAGACCTGTAGATAGTGGTATCCAGACCTGATATCGATCTTGGAGAACCAAATCTCTCCTCACAACTGGTCAAAGAGGTCCTTGATCCTTATAAAGGTGTACTTATTCTTTATCATGGCCTGATTCAGGTGACAATAATCTATGCAAAGCTCTAAAATCCCATTTTCCTTCTTCACCAATAGAACTCAAGTTGCCCAGGGGGACACATTGGGCCTGAATAAACCTTTATTGAAAAGGTCCTATAGCTGTAACTATAGCTTCAAAATCTTGGTGGGTTCCATCCAATATGTCGTAGAAGATATCAGGGCAGCCCCTCGTTACAAGTCAATGAAAAACTCCAACTCCTGCCTCAGAGTTAGTCCTTGAACATATTCAGGGAAGATGTAAATATAATCCTCCACAATTGAAGGAACCCTTATGACTGAAGAGTCTACTTCACCAAGGGTTTCACTTGCTAACTAGTGGGTATAAGGTTGTAGCCTCCTGCTCACAACACCTGAATACTCTACTATGAGGTCTATTTCACCTAGAAAGGAGAACCTCATCCCATCAGTGTGTAGGTATCTAACTAGTCTGTGGTGATAATTGATCTATTATTGAACGATGGAAATACAATACATTCCCAAGATTACATTGTAAGGTTCCATCGTGATAAACAGTAGGTCCCATGTGAACTTCTCTCATCCAAGTGATTGCTCGCACTACCAACAGATGAAAGGCATAGAAGAAGCACTCTCTATAGGGATATTAAGACAAAGATTATGTGGTAGTTCATATAATAGAAGTTCAAAATCCCATACCAGGAGTAACGAGATAAAAGAGTGACTATATCCATGTCTAATAATACTAAAGAAAGAGTAGAATAAACATAGAGCATACCTTAGATCATCTCGTGTGCTACAAGATCATGGACATCCAAAGCATGCAGCTGTTCGTGGACCCGACTGCTAGCTCCTTGAGTCTGACATGGGCTTCCCAGTGGTGGTGGCAGAAGAAACTCATAGCATCATCCCCCACCTATAGCTCCTTCTTCCCCTCTACCAGCACCTCCACCTTGGGGACCACCCTATCCCTACCTGGGGGATCCCTGATCACAGCGCTGTCTCTGCTGTGGTGGTCCACCCACTATCTGCCTTGGATTATTAGCATGTATGGTTGGGCAATCTTATTCCATGTGACATCACCAATTATAGACATAGAATCGTCCCTCTCTGGGCTAACCTGGCACTCTGCGCTGCCCCAGTACTACCTGGCCACATGCCCGAGTCTGATCATGGGGAGACCTCCTGTGTCGAGTCCCTGCCAACTGACATCTTCCAACTACCATATATGTCTCAGTTATAAAGAAACCACTTCCAGTCCCATATAATTGGAACCCCTCAGACAAAAATCTCACTACCACAAGCGCCCTCTCCAGCACCCTAACATAGGTGGGGATGCACAAGGGTACTATACTGGCACATATCTATCTGAAGAGTCCCTTATAGAACTTCTATGTAAGGAAGTAGCCATCATAGATCATGTACAGTGAAAACTTAGTTAGGAATGTGAACCTAGTTGAGTACTTTTCCACTGAAATCCCTCCCCACTAAAGCTCCAGAATCTTCTGAATCTGAACAGAGTGTAAACAGGAGGGGTAATACTTCTCACAAAACACCTACTAAAACTCATCCCAAGAGAGTGATGATTCCTCATTCATTTGAGTAACCAAGATCCACTAATATTCAGCCTCCCTGTGGAAAATACTAGCTAATAGTGAAACCATCTGATTTTTCAGTGTCTTGATAAGCCTGAAAACACGAATCACTGACTCCAACCAATCCTCTGTTGCCTAAAGATCTGGCTCACTGTGGAACCTCAGTGGTCTCTGGCACTGGAACTCATGAAGTTTTCTCAGCCTATTATCCTCTTCTGTTTACTCTTCTAGTACTATATAGTTCTTAATGGGTGGAGGTGCTACTACCTATCCACCTGGAAAAAGGGGATTCACGATGGACCCTGAACTGAGGCCTCATCACTCACAGGGTCATCATCATGAACCAGAGATGGTATCCTGGTTTACTGTCATCACGGAGGCATCCTAAAAGATTTCAAGGAGTAATGAGGTTAGATGAGCACACACACACACACACATCAACAACAATGGGGAGCTGACTCAAGAAGGATAATGAAAGACTCAATCCTATATGATGCATGCACCATGGATTCCTGAAACAAGTGTCTCATCATACTATGTTGAAAAGTGGGTAATCTGGGTCTTGGTGAATGGATACGTTGGTTGCATGAATCATCACTAGACTCCCTAGTCTAAGAGTCTCTCTCAAAATACTATGACACTTCTTCCCTAAACCCAACCAAGACCTTTTTAGGGAAACATCCAAACAACATCCCAAGGGTTGAACCACCTCTGATACTAATCTTTCATGACCCGACCCAAGCACAGGCTTGAGCCGAAACTACCCCAAGCCCAGGACTATAGGACATGGGGTGGTGATAAGAACCTAATTTATAAAAAAACTAGGGATACATTTTCCTAAGTGCATGTACACACGTAAAAATCCACTCAATGCAAAAGTGTAGAGGGAAAGGAGTAAAAGATGCTGCATTGATATAAATAAACCAAACATGCACGGATCACTAAAAATTATGAGTATAGAAATGTTATATAAAGGAAAAATGGAAAAAATATATGACCAACCAGAAAAGTTTCCCAGTATGAAAGAACTGGAATAAAGGAAAATAGCTAAGGGAGCCCCCCTCCTAAAATCCAAGCTTCGACCAACGTACGTGGTCCAAGAACCTATATCCCTAAGCTCCTTGAAGTCATGACCAGACCTATCCATCATCTTCATAAGTCATGATACATATGGGAAAATCCCATGATGGGGTGAGTATAAACATACCCAGTAGGATGCCCCAAAAATAAGGTGGAGTAGTAAGAGGTACCATAGTAAAGGAAAATAGTAGATGGAACAAAGTACACTAAAAGAGTGTAGATAAAATCAATAAGATAGTGAAGTAAACTCATCCAAACACAAGGAGATAGAAAAATTGAGAATATTAACTTCTCATAGAGTCTTCACTACCTATAGTAGGAGATTATACTCGTCCAACCACGATAATATTAACTTCTGATAGAGTCTTCTCATAGAGTGTTCACCTCTCCCGAAAGGAGAGTAACCAAAACCCAAGGAGTGGGTACAAAAAATGGTATATATATATATATATTATTAGTAAAATAAGACAAAAATGATAGATTAAGGGGATATACATCTCATATATCAACCCAAGAAGAAGAGTCACTAGTAGTTATAGAAGTAACTATCAATGATACCCAGCATCCCACACATTCACCCCAAATACTCAAGTTAATGGGGCTCAATCACCACACCTTGATACTATCCTATTTGGGAGACACTGAATCGCCCTCACGGTTTTAGGTCATGTTACAAGGATGTGTCTTGGTGGGGAAAGAATCCCTCTTTCTTGTGAGTCCAAAGGTACGTTAAATCATGTCTCTCCACTGAACAACATAGTCTGATGGTGAAAACTCAAAGTAGAGAACCCGCACCCTTGAAAGTCACGAGGATTCCACTCTAATAATAGCTATAGAGGACCTGAAACCCAGTGAATTAGGGGGATTACAATATAATAGTATCTGTAGAGGAACCGTTCCCTAGTGTGTCATGGGGATTCCACTCTAATAATCAGGGATCCATGCCCTAGTATGTTAGGGGGATCAACACCTGAGAGTCGACGGAGACCCACTGCCCATCCCTACTAAAGGGTAATATACTAGAGGGTACTACCCAACAAGTATTTATAGAGGAAACACGCCCTAGTGCCTTAGGGGGATTCCCCTTTGGTCACCGGGGATCCTTTCCCTAGTACTTTTGGGGGATCAACACCCAGAAAGAGGCCTATGATAATCTGCTTGAATGATGCCCGATCACTACTTGACCACTGCTTGATCTTACATTAATATTCCTTTCACACTTATACATTTAATTAGATCATAAATAACTCTCCACACATCCAAATGGATCACACCATTACGATACTTACGGAAAAACACTCAAGATTAACTATTCATTCTCCCTGATCAGATATCCAATGAAAAGGTTATATGTTTCCGCATTAAACTCGAATGGAGTCTTGTGGGGAAAATTTACCAATATTTAAATAAATTATATGGATCATTCCATTGAAATACTCATGAAAAAACACACGGATCAACTATTTATTCATCCAGAACAGACAACCGGTGAAAAACTACATTTCACTGAAACATGCCCGAAACAGGATTCATGGGACCCATACCTTGATTTCAGTTTAAACAAACAAAATTGGTCCTAAAACTTCATCCTAAAAACCAGGGTCATGACACCCATTGATGTCACATTAATTGGATGTCGTATGCATGAGTTATGTCCAAAACAATTTTTCTCAATAATAAATATCAATTTATTATTATTAAACTTATGTGTTTAATAAAACCAAGCCATAAATCCAACTATTAAAATTTATGAAATAGCCTCAAAAGGTCTGTCTCGGAGAGAGGAACATGTTTTTATAGACGGTACGTAAAACGAACACTCGTTTTAGGAGTTATGGTGGTTTGAAACCGCAGCCCAAAGACCCACCAGGCCCGCTTGGCCCGCTCCGGCCCGCCTGCTCCCCGTCTAGCCCGCTTGCTCCTTGCCTGAACTGCCTACTCCTAGCTTGGATTATGTTCTTTTGGCCTATCCTACATGATGTACCTCAGCTCCTTCAAAACCTGGTGTCAACGTGATGACCAACAACCCTTCGCGAACTGTGACCCGGTGTCACCACATCAATCCTTCCATCCTCAACTCTTTTTCCCAGTACACGACCTTCACTCGCTGACCAACTCACCACCTCACTATAGGCCATGCTCCATCTGCACCGCAACAACCTGACTCTTTCTCCAAAAATATGTCCACATAATCCTTGACCACTCGCCAGCTGCACCCCCTCGTACGACCAACTACCACTGCTTAAACTCACGACCATCGTAGTAATGTTGTGCGCCCCCACCGGTAGGTCTCCGATGGTCCCTTCTGCAGACCACCGAACCTCCTAAGGTAGCCCAAAATTACAAAAAACATGTTTTTGGAAACCTTGGTTTGATACCTTAATAGATTCATGGTTTGATCAATGTTTCATTTGTTTTTTGACATAAAAATAATTAATGGCAAAGAAGAGATGAAGAACGTGACAAAAAGGGGATTCAAATCAGAGATTGAATGATGGACATGTTCATTTGTCCATAGATTTGATGTTAAAAATTGAGGATTTGATGATGAATTCAAGAATTAATTAGTAATTGGAATTTAGGGTGTAAAAATAAAAAATAATCCTACCTTTACTTGTTTTTCATTGAAGAACACACCCACAACGATCCACCAAATCTTTATCGATGATCATTCTTGATTCACTGAAGGGAGGAGAGGGGGAGCTTGTAAGTGGTTTTGGAATTAGGGGATAACCCTAATGAAATAACATAACCACATATTTATAATAAGTGACTAGTTTTTGGGTAAACACTCAACCATACCCACCAACGGTTACATGATCCAAAAATCCCACACCCTTACATTTAAAGTCACGCTTATGTAAAACATCCAATTACGATCGCAACAACCATATCATATTTCCAATTTTATTCCACATTAAAAAGTTATTTTATACAATGTACAAGACAAAATAAATAATTTTCATTATTTTTATTGATGATTATGCCACTGAGTGACTTTTTCCACAGAAATCCTGCACTGAAAAATGTTATGTCCCACTTATGGTAAATGTCATGTTCTGGACTCAACCATGTCCTCAGATTTATAATCTGAGCTATTGTTTAAGATTTATTATTTATACTTCACATGAAAATTATAAAATATGCTTAATATTTTTGTAAAATTAATTTTAAGCACACTGTGTCTTGAAATTTCACACCGTCTTAGCGCTTAGCTCTGAAAATATATATAGAAATATTTCAAAGTATTACAAGGTGAAAATTGGGTCCCTACAAGAACAACCAAATGTTAGGAATGTTTATATAAAATTGAAACCTATCAAGTACAAATATTTACTTATATTATTGGTCAGTAAAATAATTACCCAACATTAGGAAAATGAATTAGAAATAACATTTTGTTCTAATACCTTAATTTATATTGGATCGATGGTCTCTTAAATCATCAAATATTTATGGATTTTAGGCCCTGAAATTTCTATTGATCATTTAGTTGTTTGTGATTGATGAACTCATTAACTTATTATAAATATTTATGCTTTTCCAAAAATTATGTATCTCCACTTTTCACTAATTTTATCTTACTTGTATACCTAGTTACATGGTAGTCTATGTGACCATTTTTAATTCCCATTCTATCTTTTCTAGAGGATGTTTCACAAACCCTTCTTATGATGTGGGAATTAAACATTAGAAACATCAAACTATCTACTAACAATATCAAGTTTAAATTTCGAGGATATAATTTAATTAAGGTGGGGAGAATATAACACCCCAAAATTCTAATGTACAACTTTGTATTTGTTATATTTTATGACGTGAATCACCAAGTGCATAAGGGAATATAATATAATGGGAATCTACTATATATTTACTATTTTAAATATATTCAATACATGATATAAATTGTAATGAACACAACACCAAGTTATCTTGTGTTACACACAAGAGTGAACTTCCTTGATATCTTGTGTTATATGAAAGAGATACCTTCCTTGATATCTTTCATTACACGCAAGAATGAGATTCACCAAATAACAATATATTATTAAAATATTATTATTTAATATAATAAGATATAAACTAGCAGTTATATTATCTTTTATGTTAGTAGTTATGAATAATATTAAAAAAATATTAAAATTTATGATTTGTATAAATATAAAATGAATTAATGGTTTACTAATTAAAGATAAATTAAAATAAGAACCAATTAGATGTAAAAGGAAATATTATTATTTTTATGCTTCCAAAAGAGTTTGGTCTTCATAAATAAAATTAATTAAAATTAATGATTTTAATGAAATATATATGTTATATATTCAATAAAATATTTTTTTATATTCATAAATTAGGTTTTATAAACATACGATAAGAATAAACTCTATTTTACACATAAAAACCTATATTTTTATAAAGGCAATTTTATCTTCTTTTAATGGAGAACCCATTTTAAATCTGAAATCTGATACTTTAGTTGATTTAATTTTTCAAAATGAAATTTATAATTTAAATCAAAACATAATAATTAGGTTAGGGTTAATTTTTTTTATATTTTTCTAAAACATTTCATTTTTTATTGAATAATTAAAAATATCGAAATTTAGTTCAAAACTACTTTTTTCATCTAATTTATTTATAAGGTTGAATTATATTTTTAATTGGTTTTAAAGTTTAGATAGATAATATTTTTATCAATTAATACAATTTATGTCATTGGAATCATTTTAACTTTTAAATTTATTATAAAAACATAGCAAACTTTCAGATATTTTTACTTAAAAAACCCGCATTGTCGTCCTGCCCGTGGGATGCATTTTAAATTAATTTCAGACACTTATATGATTTTAATTTGGAATAATGGATTAAATATTTGGAATAAAAATAATTTATAATGTATAATAATAACATATTTGTTTTTTGACCAAAAATATTAGTGAAACTAATTAAAATTAATTACAATTATTAAGGCAAAGTTAAGCTTAATGAAGGACCAAACCTTTAACTTAATGTCAAAATGACCTATTCACTTGTCTAAAACCAATTTAATGGTCATAATTAGGACATTAACCTTCCATTATTTATTTTGGTTTGTTTTTTAAGACATTTTAGGTAAAAACCTGGGCACACCTAACTTCTTTTAAAATATACCAAGTGAGTCTTTTCCTCCACTATAAAAGGCCACTACCTCTCCCCCTTGATCACACCTCTAAAAACACTTAGGTTCAGTCAAAATATACCCATATATCTTCCAAATATCCCTCTACTTGACCTGGAAGCCTAAATTTGGGTATAAATCCTTCTAATAAATCTTCTGGTTTAAACCAAAAGGAGTTACCCGATTAAGAGTTAGAAAAATTTCTTAAGTTTTTTAGTTTTATTTCCATTATCCAACCCATAAAATATTCTTATTATATTATTTTATAACAAAAAAGATACCATCAATATATGAGGATGTTTTTATGGTAAGGGTTTGACCTAAAATTACACACACATTCACCTAATGGGTAACAAACATACCATTTCTATGTATAATGAATTACTACCTAACGAAATAATGATTGTTCATTTTTACTTTACCACCTATCATGGTGGCCATTATAATGTAAAATATATTTATATATGTTATATATTATATTTATTATGTATTTATACTTATTTAATCATTTTATGACATATATATTTAATAATTTCTATTTTTCATTAATATGATAACATCGTTTGAGGAAGTGTGGACTACTGCTCCGTCAAAGCGATGTGATTCATTCACACTAAACATGAAACATATTAAGGATAATTTTAATTAAAATATTTGAAATATATTAAATAAATATGGTACATTAATTATAATATAAATTTATATACATATCATTTACTTTTCATTCTTTTAAAATACGACAAATAAATGGAAGTAGTGTTCATGCATATGTATGACTTACCGTCTCTATGAACGATGCATTCCATTTATTATTTAAAATTATTATGGTTTATTATATGTACATATATAATGGATATATATGATATTAAAATCATGTAATACATTTTGGAGATGATGTAAACATGTTATATTTAATAAGAACAACAAAAAACAAGTTAAAACATACTCGACAAACTAGGCAATTAACACCCGAAATGGTTAAAATAATGAAAGGTTATTAACAAATGGGAAATAAGACACTATAAAAGAATCATATATGATATCATAAGTATTAATATGGTTATAAAACAAGTTATTAACATGTTTAAAACTATTCACTATGGGAAAAACGGATTATTGCGATAGGGTATTTGCGACGAGATTTATTCCCGTCGCAAAAAATCTGAAGAAAAGCGTATTTGCGACGAGAATATATTCCCGTCACAAATGGTCAGTTATTTGCGACGGGAATACAGGACCCATCACAATAGATATGGCACAGTTTGTGCACCAAAACGCGGGAAGCCTATTTGTGATGGTCGCCTTCTACCCGTCGCAACTACCCGGAGGTGGTAAATACTATTTGCGACGGGTAAATTGTCCCATCGCAAAAAAAATATTCAGCAGGTGTTATTTGCGACGGGGCCCATAGCCAATACCGGCGGCGGTAAATAGGATTTTGCGACGGGGATATCTGCCCGTCGCTAATGGTATGTCGGCAGACAACTATTTACGACGGGCCCGTCGCAAAAACACTTTTAACCACCACCCGTAATGAATGCGGGCGAAGGTATTTGCGATGGGGCCCATCGCCAATAATGGCAACAGTAAATAGGAATTTGCGAAAGGGATATCCGTCCGTCGCTAATTGTATGTCGGCAGCCATCTATTTGCGACGGGCCCGACGCAAATAAGACCGTCGCAAATAATCTAACCTATATATACCCCCACCCGTTTTTTTTCAAATCATTCAGATCTCTCTTTCTTTCTCTCTTTAACTTCCAGTTCTAAGTAGAAAATTTCTTTCATTTTAATTTTTTCTTACGAGAAGAGGAGAGAAGGAGTTATAAGGCATTAATTTCTTCAAAAATATCGAAGGTATTTATATATTTTTTATTTTTTAAATTATTTTTAATTGTTAAATTATTTTTAATTGTTAATTTTATTTTTAATTGTTAATTTTAATTTTTTTAATATAATGTTTAGTAGCTATATAGTATAATTAAATTAAGTGGTTGTACCAAATAATCCTTGTCTGGATACGAACAAGTAGAGGCAGATCTGACAGAGATGTACCTAGGAGTGAAAACTCTCACAAGGTTTTTCAAGCTTGACTCGGGGTAACCTGGTACACGACAACGGGCCTTGCTGCACTCTTGGTTCGACACTCCCGGATGATGTTTTGGTAATAATTAGAAATAATTATATTTAATTAGAAATAATTAGAAATAGTTATATTTAATTAGAAATAATTCAATTTAATTAGAAATAGTTAAATTTAATTAGAAGTAGTTATCAAATTAATTAGAAGTAGTTATCAAATTAATTAGAAATAATTAAAATAATTATCAAATAATTAGGAAATAATTAGATTTAATAGATCAGAAATAATTAGAATAATTAAAATAATTAGAATAATTAAAATAATTAGGAACAATTAAAATAATTAGGAACAATTAAAATAAATAGGAACAATTAAAATAAATAGGAACAATTAAAATAATTAAGAACAACTAAAATAATTAGGAACAATTAAAATAATTAGGAACAATTAAAATAATTAGGAACAATTAAAATAATTAGGAATAATTAAAATAATTAGGAATAATTAAAATAATTAGGGACAATTAAAATAATTAGGGACAATTAAAATAATTAGGAAACAATTAAAATAATTGGGAACAATTAAAATAATTAGGAAATAATTAAAATAATTAGAAACAATTAAAAATAATTAGGAAACAATTAAAAATAATTAGGAAACAATTAAAAATAATTAGGAAACAATTAAAAATAATTAGGAAACGATTAAAAATAATTAGGAAACAATTAAAAATAATTAGGAAACAATTAAAAATAATTAGGAAACAATTGAAAATAATTAGGAAACAATTAAAAATAATTAGGAAACAATTAAAAATAATTAGGAAACAATTAAAAATAATTAGGAAATAATTAAAAATAATTAAGAAACAATTAAAAATAATTAGGAAACAATTAAAAATAATTAGGAAACAATTGAAAACAATTAGGAATTTAAAAACAATTAGGAAATTAAAAACAATTAGGAAACAATTAAAAACAATTAGTAAACAATTAAAAACAATTAAGAAACAATTAAAAACAATTAGGATAATTAGCAACTACAATTAGGATAATTAGCAACTACAATTAGGATAATTAGAAACTACAATTAGGATAATTAGCAACTCCAATTAAGATAATTAGAAACTACAATTAGGATAATTAGAAAGCGTGATTGACCGCTCATCTACCTCAATTTTATTTTTATTTGTGTGTTGAGATTTGACAGGAAACTTCTTCCTCCACATGTAATATTTTCTTTTACTGTCAAAATTTTCAACCTCCTCACCAGCATAGAGGTGAGGAGGTTTATAATTTTGACAGCAAAAGAAAATATTACATGTGGAGGCAGAAGTTTCCTTTCAACCTCAACACACAAATGAAAAGAAAATTGAGGTAGATGAGTGGTCAATCACGTTTGTTTTTCTATTCAATGATTGATTAACCACCTGACCTATATGCATATCTTCACATATTACTCTAATATTAATAATTAAATAATACTAATAATATAATTATTTTATTATTATATGTTTAATATTTATAAAAAAATATTAATATTATTAAAATTGTAAATTTTTTATAAAATAGTACAATTATCAATATTTTGAACAAGTTTTTCTCTATTATTATCATGTTCAAATCTTAAAGGGTTGCCAATTTTCAGGTCATGTCGAATAAAAAGTTTTCGCCAACCGTGTCCAATGTAAACTCTATAATTGTTCTTGATTGGTTGATCACCTCGCAAGTATCATTGCAATAGGACAATCCAAGTCATGTCTTTCTCATCTATAAGAATCATATCACATGACTTTTTACATAGACCATTCTTTCTTGAAAAATTAAGGGAAATATACTGAAGTTCTCTTAATTTTTCAAGGAATAATGATCTATGTAAAGGGTCATGAGAAATGATTCTTAAAGACGAGAATGACATTACTTGTGTCGTCCTATTGTAACACAACTTGTGAGGTTATCAACCATGTAAGGACAATTATAGAGTTTACATTGGACATGGATGACACAAAATTTTTATTGGGCATGACCTGAAAATTGACGAACCTTTAAGATTTGAACATGTTAAGAATAGAGAAAAATCTGTTAGAAATATTTAGATTTGTAATAATTAGTAATAATTAATAATAATTAGTAATAATTAGTAATAATTAATCAAAAATCAAATAAATTTGAGTACATGGTTATAAATTGGCACAATTTTCAGCGGATTGTCGGCTACCTTTTGTTCAACGTCTCATATCTTTTCCACTTTCTCCCACTAAAATCAGTATGAAAAATGTGCTCTAACGTATGTCAGAGCAAGTTTTTCATACTGATTTCAGTCAGGAGAAAGTTAAAAAGAGATGAGCCGTCGTAAAAAAGAGGCTCTTTTATCTGATGACTCATCTCCTTGCAAAGATATGAGTCATCACGAAAAAGCATTGCTGCCAATCCGCTGGAAACAAATAAGAATAATTAGTAAAATAATCTCCACAACGATGATTAAAAAAATTTATTTCATTATTCAATCATATTTCATTTTTCCAAGTATTTATAAGTATTTCTAAATTAATAATAATTAGTGGGAATGATTACAAACTAACTGTGTCGCCTATAATTATTGTTAATTACTAAGAAATAACTGTAATTATGTATCTTCTCTTTTTAGGATATTGTTTTTCTTATATCAAATTATTTAACAACAGTAATGGTTTTAAATTTTTTAGAAACATATATATGAATATGGAACAAGGAAGTCAACATCAATCATTATTAGATGATCACGCTTGGATAAATCAACGCAGAAATCCAAACGGTTCTAGTTTAAATCCTATATATGTTGATGGTGTTGAAGCTTTATTATCATTTGCATCATCAAACCCGAAATTTGTTTCAGAAGGGAAAATTAAGTGTCCTTGTAAAAAATGTTCTTTGAGAACGTTTGAGACATTTGACATCGTTAGGAAACATATCTTGCGTTATGGTTTTCAATCAGATTATATTTTTTGGTATCAACACGGTGAACGTAGTTCCAGAGAAGATACTAATTATTTGATTCTGGATCCATCACGGTTTCAGAATTTAGTACATGATGTTACAGGGTCATCTGTTCAATAAACTGAAATTGAGGATGATGTTGATTTACCTCCCGAGTTGGCACCATATGAATTTGCTGAGTTGTTCAGGTCTGTTGATGATGATTTATATCCTGGTTGCAAGATAAGCAAATTAGAATCAGTTTCAAAATTTATGGCTATTAAATCAGATAATGGAATGTCAAATAACTGTTTTGATCAGAAATTTTCTTTGGTTAAAGCACTGTTACCTGAAGGAAATGTGCTTCCTGCTAATTATTATGAGAGTAAGAGACTGGTTCATAATCTGGGCCTTAGTTATTAGAAGATCCATGCATGTTCAAACGATTGCATCTTATATTCTGGTTAAAATGAGTCATTGGATAGTTGTGCCACATGTGGACACTCGAGGTATAAAGAAGCTCAATCAGGGAAGTCTGGATTGATTCCTGTAAAACAGTTGAGATATTTCCCGCTTACACCTAGGTTGCAACGTTTATTTATGTCTCAGAACACAGCGACAATGATGTCATGGCACAAAACCGATATTTCAAATGGTAAAAGCTTGATTCATCCATCTGATGGTTATTCATGGAAACATTTTGATCAAGTGCATCCGTCTTTTTCTTTATAATTATGGAACGTGCGATTGGGTCTTTCTACTGACGGTTTTTTTCCATTTGTATCTTTTGGTAGTCAGTATTCCTGTTGGCCTGTCTTTATAACTCCATACAATTTACCTCCATGGATGTTGATGAAAGAGCCTTATATCTTTTTGACATTATTAATCCTAGGACATCCGAAAAAGAATATTGATGTTTATTTGAAACCATTGATTGATGAGTTAAATTTATTGTGGAGTCATGGTGTTGGTACATATGATGCTGTTGTGAAACAAAATTTTGTAATGAAAGTTGCTTTGATGTGGACGATTAGTGACTTCCCGGCATATGGCATATTATCTGGCTGGAGTACACATGGTCCAAAATCATGTCCTTACTGTATGGGAGACAACAAAGCATTTATGCTCGTGAATGGAAAAAAAACCTTGCTATTTTGGCTGTCATCACAGATTTCTTCCAATCAATCATCCTTTTCGGAGGAATAAATCTCATTTCAGAAAAGGCAGAATTGAAAGAGATGAACCTCCAAAAATGATCTCAGGTATAGAGTTACAATCAGTTGTATTTTCATTACCTTCCATCACTTTTGGACTGACAATAAACCAACAGAAAATTCATGGCTTTGGGAAAGAACACAATTGGACAAAACAGAGCATTTTTTGGAATCTGCCATATTGGTCTGATTTGTTGGTCCGAAACATGTTGGATTCCATGCATATTAAGAAGAACTATTTTGATAATTTATTTCATACAGTTTTGGATACACCTGGTAAACCTAAAGATAATGTAAAGACATGATTAGATCTTGCACAAATTTTCAGGCAACCAGATCTTGAATTGTTTGAAAATGTCAAATAACAGAGATTAATGAAACCAAAAGCAGCTTATACACTAACCAAAGAGAGTCTCTTACTATTTTGTCAGTGGATTGCAGATTTGAGACTTCCAGATGGCTATGCTTCCAACTTGGGTAAGATGTGTTGAAAATGGTCATATTACTGGATTAAAAAGTCATGATTTTCATGTTATAATGGAAAGACTTATGCCTATTGAATTAAAAGGTTTGTTGAATTCTAATATTTGGGATTCGATAACAGATATATCATATTTTTTCCGAGACATGTGTGTGGCGACAACAGACTACGATGCACTAAGCAAACTGGAAGAAGCTGTTGTTGTAATTATATGAAAATTGGAAAAAATCTTTCCACTGGCTTTCTTTGACTCAATGGAACATTTGATATTACATTTTCCACATGAAGTAAAATGTGGAGGTCCGGTTCAGTTTCGATGGATGTACCCATTTCAGAGATGCATGCAGAAATTAAAGAAAAAAGTACGTAACAAAGCATCAGTTGAAGGCTCAATTGCTAAAGCTTATTTTCAAGAGGAAATTGTTTTATTCTGATCTCATTATTTTGAATCTTAATATCCCTCAAAATTTAACTGCATGGGCCGGAATGAGGGTAATGTTGATGATGATATGAACAATCAATTATCAGTTGTCAATCAGCCTGAACTTGTCTTTAGTGGAGTTCATGATAGATGGATTTCAGATGATGAACATCATAGAGATCATATATATGTTCTACTCAACTGTGATGAAATGTCACCAATTGTACAGTGAGTGCTCCTATCCCTTATTCTATAGATTCTGTTATAGTAAATTAATCATATTTTATTTTTAGGTTATATGATGATCATATCAAGAAACAATTTCCACAAATTATAGCAGCTAGCTTAGAAGAACGTCGGAAAAAAATTTTGACTACTGGTTTTAAAAACTGGTAACATACATTCCTTTTTGGTTTTACATATAAAATCAATTTATTACTTGTAATAGTGATAAATGTTTTACAAATTTTCAGGTATCTGTACATGCTGATAAGATTGATAGTCGATTGCGTATATTGAGTAGCCCACCATCCAAAATGGTTAAATATTATAATGGATATGTGGTGAATGGTTATCGCTTTCATACACGTGCATATGGGGAATCCAAGAAAACAATGAATAATGGTGTTTATTTGAAGGGATCACATCATAAAGATATTGAAGTTGAATTTTACGGCATGCTTGAAGAAATTATTGAACTATTTTATTTGGGATAGAATTATGTAATAATGTTTAAATGTCGATGGCTGGATACTAAGAGATGCTTGCATATTCATCACACTCATGGAATTGTTGATATTAAACATAAATGACTTCTTGCAGTAAATGAACCATTTTTATTGGCTCATCAGGAACATCAAATTTATTATGCAAAATACTGTGCTACTACAAAAGAGTTAGATTATTGGTGGAGTATAATAAAAGTTAAATCTTGAGAAAATCAGTTTACTCAAACTGAATGTGGTTCCACTGAAGTGCAAGGAAATGAAATTTTTTAGGACACTTCTCAAAACACATCTTTTTCACAAAGAGATATGAATATCGAGGATAACCCCCCACAGTTAAGGGTCCATGGTGACAATGTTGTTAATGATGTTACAAATGAATTTGAAATGACAAGAGATGATGAAAGTGAAACTAATATGGAAATTGATGATGTTGATGAGGAAGATGAAGACATTGACATTGAAAACTATGAAGATGATGACGAAGATGAACATTGACACAGTAAAATTTTGGTTAGAATCATAAAAAATATATATCTATACATAATAGTTATTTTCAATTGTTTGCTAATAACAATCATTTCATGTTTCATATGGACTCAGAAACGTATAGCCAGTTGTTGGAGTCTGAGCTACCTATGGATGATGAGGTTCTTGTGTCATCTGACCCTCAGGCTATTGGCACTACAAGGAGCACTCAGAGGGGGCGTGGTCTTGCCAGACTGATGATTCCAGATCCTATCCCTGAGCGACGTCCACCTCTTGGATTTGATGTGCACATATGGTGGTATGGTAACCTGTGTATTTTAGTTATCTTTCATTATAATTTATTTATATTCTAATTGTTTGATTATTTGTTATTTTTCCACAGTTTTTCGCATATAGATATTGGATAGGGGAGCGCTATCTTGTGCAATTATTTTTCTCAGCCCTGGCTCACATGGGATCAGATTCCCGCTGATGTGCAGGCCGCCATGTTCGATCATTGGCTAGTACATAATTAAATATTATTTATTTTGAAATTTAATTCATTAATAACTTTATATTAGGGTTTATGGTATCCCATCGACGAGAGCATGCGTGCCACTATCCACGCGGCATGGGTGGTGTCTATGCGTGACCGTTTCTGTTAGTGTTTGCATAATTTGAGAAAGGCGGTTGTGAGGAAAGCCGAAGTGACAGAATTGGAGGAGTCCTGTAGAGCCCACCGACCAGAGTACATTTCATTTCACTTTTGGGATGGATTATGTACACACTGGTTAGGTGGTGGGTTTCAGAGGAGATCTGTATTGGGTCGAGAGAATCGGGGGAGACAAGAGGTGATGCATCAAGCCGGTAGTCGTACATTCAGTGCGCATAGAGAGCGTCTGGTAAGTACTTTTTTTTTAATATTTTATACAACTTTAAATATAAACAGTTTATTTTATATTCATATAAGAAGCCGATCAACCCGGTATTACGACGTACGACCTTTATCGGAGGATGTACACTGATCTGACTACTGGAGAGATTAGAGGTGACCGCCAGCGTCAGATTGTGGTCAGTATTATTTTCATTTCAGTTTTCAAATTAAATACATATAATATTTTCATTATTTTAATTTCTAATTGAAACTTAAGGAGTCATATGAGGATGCGACCTCTCAGACACAGGCTGAGAGTCAAGACGAGACGGGTGATCAGACTAGTGCCCACCATTTTGATGAGACAATATGGATGCAAGCGACCCAGTATGGCTTTGAAAAGGGCCAAGTAGTTGGTATCGACTCTCATTTGACTCCTGAAGATTATTATGGTACTGCTGCAATGTCGGCGTTCGGTTCGAGAGGAGCTCGTGGAGAGACATCATCTTCTGCCTCACAGTATCAGGAGCAACTACGCGCTTAGAGTGAGCTTATAGAGGATTTGCATCAGGGGCAGGAGTAGATGCGTCAGCAGCATGATGAGGAGATGCGTCGATGGCAGGAGCAGATGCGTAGCATCATGATGAGGAGAGGCGTCGATATGAGGAGCAACATCAGGAGAAGATGGAGTACATGCGTCGTCTGACTCGTAGTTTAGGGATGGAGTTTCCTCCACCACCTCCTCTAGGTCCTCCAGATTATCCACCCCCAGTGATTTTTTTACATGTAATAAACATTTGAGTTCGTAGTTTATTGTCATATTAACTATTTACAATTCCTCTTTCATATTGGTATGAATATTGCATGATTTAATTTGTTTTTTTATAAATATTTTATTACTTATTAGTATTATTTTTAATGTCTGTTTATTTTAGTAATATTACTTTTAATATTTTATATTTATTGTTAATATTGAGAAGTTTATAATTTTATAATTTTATTAATATTAAGAATATTAATATTATTTTTTCATAAATATGTATGTTTATTTTAATAATAATAATATTATATTAATTTTTGATATTATTAATATTAGTATTATTATTATATAATATAATGCTATTTATATTCATATTATTATTATTTTTTGATATTAATATTTCATAATTATATTATATATATTTTTTATTATTAATATTATAATTATATAATTTCTTTATAATATTAATATTAATATTATTATTATATACATAATTTAATAATAATAATATAATATTAATTTTTATATTATTAATATTAGTATTATTATATAATATAATATTATTTATATTCATATTATTATTATTTTATATTAATATTTCATAATTATATTATATATATATTTTTATTTATATTATAATAATAGAATTTTTTTATATTATTAATATTATTTTTTTTATATAATATTATACGATTTTTATTAATTATTTTTTTTTATTTTATTTTTTTAGTATTTGCGATGGGAGTATTTGCGACGGGGTGTCCCGTCGTAAAATATTTTTTTACTGTCCCATTTGCGACGGGAAGAATACCCGTTGTAAAAACTATTTCTGCGACGGTCCGTCGCAAATACCTACATCGCAAATATTTTTTAAATTTCCCATTTTCGACTGGTCAGAAACCCGTCGCAACTAATATATCTGCGACGGCCCGTCGCAAATACCTTTTTTATATATAAACGAAAAATAATTTGCGACGGGGGAAAAATACCGCCGCAAATACTATTTTTGCGACGGGACCGCCGCAAAAACAACTATTTGCGACGCTGTTTTCTACCATGGGCGATTTGCGACGGAGTCCCGTCGCAAAAGGTCTTTTGTGACTGGACCCCGTCGCAAATCCCCCGTCGTAGATATTCTATTTTCCTGTAGTGATTATATATAAAGTTAAAGGATGTTCACCCAAAAGGAAACACAAGGTAAGGGATTCTCATCTCACTTTTTTACATCCATGAGATAAATTTCATGTTCACCACATAAATATTTTGTGTAGTATATCTACTGTCTATTTTTTTATTTTATATCACCAATCCTTTTATCTTCATGGTATCTTAAAATTTAATTTAATATTATTCTTTCATGAAGTTTATTATTTAAAACGATTCAAAGTTGTATGTGACACTTTGTAATGTTTAAAGATTATTTTACTCAAAAATAACTTTAATGATATTTCAATGTTATTTATATTCAAGGAAATTATATGAAAATTTTTCAATAAAACCATTAATTTTCTTATATAGTAGTTATTCATGACCTTTTTCAAGTATTAGTACAATTTTCCTACTCTTTGGTACTCAACATGTTTTTGAAAATGTTTTTTAGAAAACCTGAATTTATTTCTCTCTAAGTCAGAGAACTTATTTTCTTCTAAAAGCCACATTTTATTAAAATGTTTTCAAAAATGTTTTTAAAATTATTTGTTAAAGAAATTTTTACCCTTTTTTTATTTTACCAATGTTTTCAATGGAATCTTCTTGTTTATTTCTGAATAATTTATTTTTCTAACCCTTAACTATGAAAAAGGAATGTTCTTTTTACCTCTTACAACTTGTACAGACTTACCTGCCATTATTTCTTTGAATATTACTTTGTATGTTTACAAGGTTCTTTTTAGAGAAAATATTTTCAAAGAAAAAGTTTTTCAAAACAAATGGATATTTTCCTAAATTTTTTTAAAGGTAATTTTTATATTATTTCTATTTATTAGTGAACAATCCCTTTATTTTACTTCACTTAGGGTATGTTGTATTGATTCTATCCTTAATATTCCTCTAGATAGTTTTTGATTTATTTTCATAAGGATAATATTAACATTAAATTTCTGGATCCCTTTTAGTCCCCTTGAAGTATTCAATTTCTTATGATCATTTTACATTGAATTTCCCCTAAGTATCCATATCATTTTTCATTGATATGATCATTGCCTAAACCGTATACCATTTTTCATATGGGGTTTAATTTTAAAGTTATATAATTATTTGGGGAAATATTAATAAATTTGTATCTTTTATTTTATATGAATATTTGATAAGGAACATTGTTAAATTGATTATATGAAATATGAGTAATGTTTTGGACTAGTATGGCACATGTGGAGACTGTATATAGATAACCCCTTGATGCATTAGTAGTCTCATGGGACGATTCACTTGGCTAGCCTCCTTAGATGAGTTTTTACCCAATATTTTTTTAAACCATCTTGTGAAAGGTCTTGAAGTTAAAGGTACCATGTACCTAAGAAACATGGTATCTAATAATCATTAATTTATCTCATATTAGTTTTAGTTATTATTTATCCATGAGATTTTGCATCGACATATCTATAGATACATTTTATTTTTAGTTATTTAGATGGAATGCATTTTAGTTTCTTACCTTTCCATATTTATTTTTCCTTATCTAGTTATTTTGATGACATGTGTTTCCAGTTATTACCTTTCTATATTCTTTATGCACTTCAATTCCATTTATTGATTATATGGAAGGTGTGTTCAGTTATTTACCTGGTGATATTAACTATTCTCATTGATTCTTTATTGATTCCACTATATTTTTCCCTTACTCAGCATTTGAGCTCACCATTTTTATGTTTTTTCCTTAGTAATCCAAGAAGTTTACTATGAAATATATGCAGTCATTCACTATATGGAATAAAGTTAACCTCGAAGTTATATATTTATAAATAAGGAAAAGATATATGTTGTAATTAGTGTATTATTTTGTCATGTATATATCTAGTTTACCAAGACTACTAAACTCTCATTCTTTAGAGATTTTATTCCTTGTAACCATTCAAATATAATAGTAGCAGACACCATCTCTAGGACTTCTAGGGTTGGGTTGCTAGACAAGACACCCCCAATACACCTGTTACCTCAAATGGTACTCATATTATGCGATAAAAATCATTTAAACTAAAAAAAGATGTGTACCTAATAACAAAACTTGAGATCTTACACTTGACATGGAATTTCCATGGAGTTTCACAAATCACTCTAGGTAACTTGGACAATTCCATATTATGGGATCATTATTATTTATTTTTCAAGAATCCATGTTTTAGTGACCTTGGTTGGATTCTAGAAGGGACATTTTTGGGCTCTCTAATATACTTTTCTTCTTTTAGTTTGAAAATTTACCAACTTATGCTGTCAATGAAATATTTAAACCCCTCCATTATATGAAAAACTTATCTTTTCTCAATAATTTGAGAAAATAGGGTAAATTTTTCTTGAATAGATTCAAATTATCAAAAAATTTCCAAAGACGATCACAAAAATAATTCCTTAAACAAAAAATCCAAAAGAAAAATTATAGTCTCACAAGGTTATTAAAATACACAATTATATCAAGAATGTGAATGGAGACTAAAGTTCCTTAGTTAATTTTTTATTTAATGTTTTTGAAACCTTAATTGAATCATTCTATACTCATATAATCATTAACATTCATTTGATGAACCACTTAAACACTTGGTCACCTAGAAAGGGGTTGCTCTTAACACATATAATTTCTCTTACTTAACAAATTTTCTTAATATACTAGTCATGGGAGTTAATTACATTAAGTTCTTATATTCAAGGTTTTATATCAATTATAGGTTGGAATATGATGATATAAATTATCTATAATATAATATTTTATTTTATTAGTATCATGTTTTAAGAACATCTATTAAGGAATTTTATTAAATGTGCTCCCACTAAAACAATGCCCCCTTTTAACCTCATCACAACGATTAGTGGTACAAGATCTATATTTCACTAATAAATGAGTCTAATTTATCATTTATCACACCAATTAGTTATTTAGGTAGGACATCATCCTTATCATATCATATATGACTCTTATATCATCGAGTGGATAAATCTTTATCCAATCCATTATTTGGATAACCAAAACTCTATTCCATTAGAAACCTAATCATATTTGGGTCTCTTAGTTAAGTTAATTTTATCCCAAATAAAATTATAATAATAATAACCTTATACTATTAGGTCACCCATTACTTTCTTATCATACACTAGATAGTCTATAGGCACCCAAATTTGGCATCACCTACCCAGTTGGATGACCAAGGTCATGAAAATTTCCTCATTATAATGAATCTAAAACTTATTATTTTAAGGATATTTAATCCCACTATCTTATCTCATGTATTCTCTTTACATGTATGTATTATTTTGTTGATTTAGTTTGGATTCATATTCCTCCCACCAAATTAATATGTTCAAACTACATTGATGTGAAACTATTTACACAACACACAAATTGTGTTTCTATCCCAAATTAAAAGGCAAATATATTCATACATATCAAAATTAATCCTATATATAAAGTATATGAAACTATTTAATTTAAAATTTTAGAATTATATGTAATCAATAATCTCCACATGAGTAATCCTGCAGCCACATATAGTCAACTATCATTTTTCATGACAATTCATAAACCTCTTGGACAGTGAGAAGTCTAACCCAAATTCCATTTTACCAGGAATACTTTAATCAATAGAGATCTTGATTATATCATAAATATAATACATAATATGTATAAATCACAATTAACTATTTAATTCAAGATCATAACTCAATACAATCCAAAGTCAAGGTGGAAGAAAACTAAATCCATTATTATACCTAGCATGTGACACCATAGATTATTGTATGATAATCTCTAGAAGCAGTCCAATAACTTTAAACTAAATCATATACATAAAAATTCATAAAATAATAGTTATATCTATGAATAATAAATAATTTAATAAACTAGATAAATGAATAATCTGTAAATTTGACATGAGATTAACTATTTATGAAAAATTCATAAATAAATATAAAAATAAACATTTTAAAATTTAGCTAAGTATTATGAACACCTTATAATTTTGATAAATATAAATAATATATATTTATTTAAAATATAAAATATTTATTATTTTTCATTATATGGAATTTACTTTAAACATATGATATCATACTAAATATAAACATTTTAAATTTCAGTTCTATTATATCAAAAATTTATATAATATAAATACCACATATTTAACATTCTCTAAACCTTGATCAAATTAATAATAAAAAACTCATTTTAATGTGGTTGAAATGATTTCCCATATAAAGACTTTAATTTGAAAAATTAAAATTAATTAGTTATAAAATATTCTTAATTTTAGATATTAATACTTTTATATTTTGGCCTTACCCTATAATTTATAAGAAATTTATAAATTTCATTTATAATTTTAATAAAAAACAATTTGTATCTAAATTATAAGTTATTTCATACAATTATAAAAATGTATTTCAATTTTAACCACTAATATTATGGATATGTATTTAATAAATTTTTCTTCTATATTTACTAATTAATTATAAACATTTTATAATTAATTAATTTATAAAAACCTTTATAATACAATAGATACCCTAAAATACGTTTTCGATAATTTATAAATAATTTATAAATTATTTAAATCAATCCACAATTGAAATTTAAGAAAAAAATATCTTATAATATTATTTTTAACAATACCAAAGGCTACATAATAATAAAACCATGGGTGGCATATCCATTCTTATGCATGTAATATGTAACAATCAACAGGTGGTAGGTAAGATGATCTAGGCATTAAGAGTCTCACATGAGATTAAAATAGGCACCACATGTGAATAACTTTGTGTTCCTAAAGCATGTTTAAGAGTAAAACTGAGTTCCTGGACACCATAGATTATGTAACAGCTCTATCATAATTTAACAAGCACACAACTTTTGTTAAATTATAGTTTTAAAATCATTTCACTATAACCAGTATAAGGTGATATCTCTGATGACTTATGATATAGATCTTGCATGGGGTTAACCCTTCGATGACCAGTATATCATACCCTATGACATCCCCAAACCATACCCTATGGTATGTTGAAAAAATTGAGGGATTACATTATATCATAGCCTCTAATATAAAATATCATACACTATGACCCAAGCACAGTCTATGTTATCCCATAATGTAATGTCTAACATCCTCAATGTAGATTACATTACCATATAGCTAAATTCCAGACACCCTCAATATAGATTACGTTATCACATAGTGTAACACCTATTGTGGTTTAATAATATAATTGTTTTTAATGATACAAACCAAATCATAAATTATGATTTAGTGATCTATTTTGAAGTAGTGTTCGATAACTCCATTTTAGAAAAATGGTTTTAAGTATCAAACACATGGATTATATTTGATACCACTTAAGAGTTTTAAAGGATCAAACAACACTCATTTTAAATATCAAAATAAATCTAGAAACCTATAAAATAGGAAGTACTGTGTGTATAAAAAAAAACATATTGTATAAAATAAATATATTGTATACCTTACTCCATAGGGATCTAGTGCTTCTATATTTGATTATGGTCTCAATGAATATCATTCAAGAAGTAGTTGAAGTATATCCCTCATCCAAGGTGTATACATGGGATGAAAAGAATTGTTAGATTCTTGAGTGGGACACTCCTTCAATTTAACACATGGTAGTACCTTGTGATGTTAAGTATGGGAGAATGTAGAGAACTATGGGGGGAGATAGATTTGGTAGTGTCTTAGATTTAAAAAAACCAACACCATCTCAATAGTGTTTACTACCTTATAAACCTATTTGAATGCTCCAATGAATTAACTAATACATTCAAAACTTATGAGTTTATGATACTTCCAACTTATGAATTCATCACATGAATACATGACTTCCCTATACGTTTCATCTTATGAAATGAAATATGTTAATGATAGCCCATATAGAAGATCACTTGAACTCATCTTCCATGAAAATATCATTGGATTTAATATCATAATATCATATCCAAAGATATTACAATATTGTACCATATGATATGTCTAAAACTCATCACATAATATTACAAATTTAGGGCATATCTCCTTTATTTAGTTATTTTTTTTGAAAAATAGATGGATACATTTAACAAATTAATTTAAGTGTCTAAAATGTAAATCATTTTAAAAATACTTATAAATTTAATTATTGTCCTAATAAAATAGAAAATAATATCAAAAATTAAATATAATGAATATTGGATAAATATAATATCCTAATCCACACAAAATATTAGGAGTGGTATAATAACTTGTGTATTATACTAAAACAAGAAAAGTAATTCTATGTGCTAGATCTCCCTTTACTTGATCATCCACCTCTTTAAGACAGGGGTAACTGGGTTTGTTGGAACCCTCCCGCTAGAGGGTTAAAATTGAACACCGATGGATCGTGTGTTCAGGTTAATTTATGAGGAGGCGGGGTGGTGCATGACAAAAGTGGGTCGGTGTACCTAGACTTTATGGTTAATCTGGGCCACAAATCATCCATATAGGCTGAGTCCCTCGCGCTTTTCTACGGGATCATCTTATGTGACCAGAGGAATATGATCATCACGAAAGTGGAAACAGACTCATCACTACTGTAAAAGTCCCTCCAGGAGCTGGCCATGTCCCCCTGGTCGATCACCTATGTCATCAGGAATAGTCGGTGCTTACTCGGCAACAATATTAAAGTGGGTCACACTTGGCGGGAGGGCAAAAAGGTCACCGACCACCTTGCTTCTCATGTCATCTCGGGCCCATAGGATGTATTTTTTCAATATTTTTCTAGATTGAAACCTGAGGGGGTCAACTTGATTAGAGGGGATTCCCTTGGTCTTCACTATTTCAGACCCCCTTAGCTCTCGGCTTCGGGGTAGGAGGTCAGGGGTTGCTTTGTGGATTTTTGTGTGTGTTTTCCCTTTCTTAAATAAAAATATACACGATGATGATGAGATACATGGATGATGTATTTTATGTGTATCTCATCATATTATCATCAATTTCTAATAATTTTCAAGAGAAACATGAGGATATGTATGCATATTCAATGTTATCTCATCTATAGAAATCTTTCCAGGAGAAATTCAGGAAAACATTGTATTAAACTTCCACTATATTATTATCTTGTATGTTAGTATAAGGAATCCAGGATGGCCCTCATATACACAAGTTGATCTAGTACATTGATAATTTAACATAGTTAAGATTCAATTTAGATAATGACATATCCACTGATATTTTACTCTTATCCTTTCCACCAAGATTATTTTATTTCATCAAGGATTATAAGATGAAATAATTAAATAAATCACTTTGAGATATTTTGGATATGGTTTTCCAAGAAATTAAGGAAATAAAGGAAGATGAATATTCAATTCTTATGTAAAAAATAAATAAGAACAAGGTGAATGTTCCAATGGAAGTGAGAATATAAATGAACTATCACATCGTCCTTCAAAGAAGCCTAAGATAAGAAGGACGGGTAATGGACAAGAGGACATTTGATTTGTATATGTCATGAAGGGGAATTATAATATGATTTTCTATCAAGTAAATAATAAGCAATTCATAACTTTTAATTTAATAATATTCATCATAATTAATCTTTCTATTTCATATAGCATGGGAATTAGATACGAAATTAAAATTCCCATGTTTATATTATAATACATATACCAAGTAGATTAAAAAAGGATCGATAAGGGTTGAAGATAATCTTCATGTTTTTATATGGAGAAAGATTGATCATATTAACCACAGAATATTTACTTCTCATTTTTCTAGTGTAATTTTATTGTATTAAATTATGATGTAAAATGTGTAACCAAGACATAATATTAATATCAAGTTTAGAAACAAGGTAATTTTATTCCAAGTTGGAAATAAAAATTTTTTCTTTTAAAATAAATTATGTAATAGTCTACATATGTAAACTAATAGTTTATAAATATAGAATATGTATAATCTAATAAAGGAAAATACTATTGAATATAATTTATGAGACTCCTAAAACAAAAACATGTGGAAATTTTATATTTGATTAATAAATACTAAGAGTTAATGTCCAAGGAATACCATGAATGGAAATTAGTCTTAGTTGAGTTAAACACTTTTATGTATTTTGACATGATCAACTCAAAGGTATTAAGATCAATAACACCTTTTAGAATTAAAGTATACATGCCACAATTCTTATGAAATAAGTTCACAAATAAAGGTGTAAATTATTTCAAGAGGATGTAAGAAGTGTATTATATTTATAAACCTAATGATTATAGGTGTTAATATGTTATCATACCTAGAAATATATAAGTAAGGTTGATAATGATTCTTAAAATTATTCCATAATACATCCTATAAATTCTTAGAAAATTGTGTCATAAATACTCAACCCTAATCTAACCTAAATTATATATAGGATATTATATTAAAATATCATGAGAATTAAAATTCATGGTCATTATATCATGAATAATGATATAATAAATTTCTTAATACTATTTTGGAAACTAAATGTTATCAAGGAGAATTTATTTTATCTTTTAATTATACTTCAATAATAAAAGGATAATTTATATATTTTCCCTAAGAGAACCAAAATATATATATAGAAATTATTTCTATTAGGGAAGAATAATTCCGTACTAAATAGTGGGATATTTAAAAAATAAATCTCAATGATACAACTAATTAGTATAGAATAAGTTCCAAGAGTTCACATGTAAAGAAAATTCTAGAGACACATATACTATGTATAAAATATTAAAACCAAATGTTTTATAGTTTTCATAACACCAAGTTAGGTGATATATAGTCCATTAAGATTAATGAATTCATTTCCTATAAGGAATTAATAATTTCCCATTGAATTTCGACATGGGAATTAGTAAAAGAATTCAAAAGGATTCTATTTACAAAATGTAGTATGAATTTTTATTAAATTCACCAATTTATGAAAAACCTATTAGTGATATAAGGTATTCAATGAAATTGAAAATGGTGGGTTTTCCCTTCACTTGGTCCCTTATGATGGAATTATGTTTGTTTTCAATAGAATTGGTTTGGAGTGTCCAAGAAAATTCCGATGTGACTCCACACTGGTGTTTTGATTTGGTGCGAACTTGATTTCCAAATGGTTGAAGTCAATTAGACTTTACCAATGACACCTTGGAATGTTCATTAGTTAATAGGATGTAAGTTCGGGGTCATCTACACCTTTTTAGTGGTAATTATTTCCTACTCCAGGACTCTCTTATAGATTTAATATTTATTTGTAAATATTTCCCAAATCCTAACATGAGTCTGGTTACCCCTATACTAATGATTAACCATTAAAATGAATTGATGTGTACATCTATTTTTATCAAAGGTTATCTATATTACTTGTTTTATTAAGTGTCAAAGCTTTGGTTTTAATCTTTATAGTTAGGAACTCTAGAGTTTATCGCAATCCAGAGAGTTAGTTTGTGCTTATGGTATTAGGCTCAGTCCTATAGATTAGTTTCCTATATATCCTTGTTAAAGGCATAATAACCCATCTAGTTCATTGCCAAATAATGTGACACATATTACATTTTAGTGTCATGTGACAATGATAGATTCCAAGAAATTTAGAGACATACAGAATTGACTTCTAGGGAAAAGATTCCCAATGACGTTTGATGTGGGAGTTACACATGAGTGACACTTTTTGGTTTACCTCAATGGATATATGGACCAATGAAGATAATTTGGTTTCACAAATGATGTGTCCTTATGATGTATGGGGGTTGAGTTGACTATAAAGAGTATAAGACACTAAGAAAAAACAAGGTTTATTTAGGAATATATTATAATGAAGGAAATATAGTGGAACCTAGGGTGAATATGACGCTCTGGGTGGGGAATTGTTTCATAGATGGTATAGAACAGTGAGTAGAGTCCATAGGGAAAATGGATTTGGTGAATGGGATGCTCAGGATCATGGGGAATAACACTGTATGGGAAAGGATAACAAAGGATTTATAAGGATATAGACCCATGGTGATGAAAATGGAAGGTTGATGATATTGGGTTTGAACCTTTAGAATATGTAATATATATCCTTTTTATAGGAATATAAGCCCACATAGTTTGAGTGACACCATTATATGGTCATGTGATCGGACCAAACCATATAGGTTAACAACATGTAATAAGTATGTTTTCATGCAGTTTTATGTCATCTGACTAGAATGTTGGTCATGTACTTTAATGTCATGTTGTAGGGAAATCAGTTTCATAGAAGGTGCAACAATAGAGGATTGAGATGGGCTTACACATATGGCGTGACCCTAATCATGCTACTGAAATGATTCACCAACACCTCCAAGTTAACTTGATTCATACTCGGTGTGAGAAACAATATATAATGACAGATAAATCATGATACATGAAAGGTTTTATAGAATATGGACCTTTAAATAAGTTTTCTCAAAAGAAAGGGATCCATGAATATGATTCTAGGATTATGCGTTAATGAAACCCTAACATATACGATTGGGGCTTACACTGTGAATAGAGGTCCATTGGGATCATGAATCATTGATTGGAGAAGAAATCCATCATTGATTTGGACTTTGGGACTTATACATAGATGGGATCCCATCCTCTATTCTTATTGTCTGTTAGTTGGTGGGGAGAGATGAAGGAGGTATGCTCCCAGTCATAAGACTAGATGGTTAGATATAATTTCTATGACATATTTGGTTACCTACTTCACTCAATGGACTTATTATTCCAACAAAAACCTATTCCAATCATATTTAGGTTTAGGTCAACTAGATTAGGTTCCATGGATTAACTATGGTCTCACTAATTTCCCTATGATGGGGAATTTCATAATCAAGGGAATTCATGATTGAAAATCCCTTGAAGACTGTAAGAACCAGGTTTTTTCTATAAAAGACTTTGGAAAATTCTTGATGTTATTTCAGAGCAGCACCTTCAGACGGCGTGCGATTCCGAGCCCCGGTGTGTCCGGAATTAAATTTTCAGTGTGTTCACACTGGACATGCCAAATAAATAGGATAACTCTTAAACGGTGTTCCATATCATAAATATGAGTGTATAGATGGGTCCGAAATGGGATGTTTACCCTAGGAACGACATAAAGCATGTCGGCGTGGGACGTTTGGACCCCTCCCCTGTTAACAGAACGTTAAATAGATAATTAAAATAATTAATTTATTTTTTTAATGGTTAAACTCAAGTATATATTAAACTGTGGCTCGGATTGGAAAACCAAGGGTACATTTGAGTCCGGAATGTGCCGTTTACCCTAGGAGGGGTGCAGCTTTCGCGGGCGCAGGCCTTCTGTGAAAAATGCCGCCAGGGGCGTTTTCATAATTTGGTGGCCTTGGGTGTTTAGTTTAATAACTTTTGAGCAGGGCCCCAGATTAAAATTTTGAGACCACCGTTGTGCTTGGGAGGTGGTGTTTACCCTAGGGGAGGTTTAATATTGACCCCACCAAGAGTTTCGGGTGCAGGTCTTTTGGGGGTTTTAAATTAATTAAAATTATAATTAATTTTATTTATTTAAACACCCTTCACCCCCTTCCTCCCCTTTGTTTTCCCCTGAAAAAACCCATCACCATCAACCCCCTCTCCTCCTCCAACCTCTCCTCCCCAAGGTGGAAGCGGCAACAGCAAGGGTGGACGTGCGGCGAAGCTCCGGGCTACGCCCTCGCAGGTAGGCAGTTGTTGTTTTCTGTTTTAAATCTTGAACCCCTCTTTGAATCCTAATTATAGCATCGAATTGCTGTTTAATTTCCAAGAAAATCCCATGGTTGCGTAGTACTTTTTTCGAGCTTTCCATCTCCAGTTTCGTTTTGTAAATCCGAGTTTCTAGGAGATCACAAACGTCTGCCAAAGATCAGCGAGTTTAAGGGCATTTTTTGGCGGCTCTGGGCACTCCGGTGGACCAGCGTGGCGGTCCAGCGAGCGGACAACGGCGGCGTGGGTATTCCAGGAGAAGGTGGCCTTGGCAGAAGGAGGTGGGGCTCCTCAGAAGTGGGCATCAGTGCAAGTGGAGGCGGCGAGCGGTCGGCCGGGCGGCGCGGGCTCCAGGTGGCGGTGACCTCGCCGCTGCGCGGAGCGGAGACTGGGGTCGCGTCGCGCGACCTCGCGGCTAGATCGAGACCCGCCTTTGGCGGGTCTCCACATGGAAGGAGTGACTGGCCTTGAGTCCAGTCGGCAGATCAGTGGACCGCGGGTCCATGGCCAGCCCATGCGGCCGAACAGCGGGCCGGCCCAGGCCGGGCCGACCGGCCGGCCCAGACCGGTCCAGCCCAGGCCGTTCCAGCCCAAGGGGCTTTTCCCCCTCGACTCAGACGCCCATAATTTCCGCGATGGGCGTCCGTTTTGCATTCCGTCTATGACTGTGGAACCGTATCGATGAGGTGAACCTTTTGAGATGGCCTCAGGAATTTTTAATTCCCGATATGAGGGCCTTGTTGGCGTGTCACGCCTTTAAGCGGATTGAAATTTTTCCTGGGGATTCTTGTTTTGGACGGCGCACACACATCCTATATCCGAATTGAGCACCGTTAGTGGCATTGTGACCCTGGAGTTGAGTTGAAGTTTTCCATTGTGGTTTCGGGCATTGAAACCAGAGTTGAGATATGGGCCCCACGGGCCGTCTTTCGAGCTGCACACAACTTTTTGAAACTTTTTCATAGGACGTCCGTTCGGGGTGTGCGAGCAGTCGTTTTTGAGTGTTTTTCCAAGGGAATTGCATTGGCGCAATCTTCCTGCTCTAATTCTGCACGGTGGTACAGGACCTATGAGGACCGTTTTGAGAGTTGGTGGTGATTTATAGCTTTATCACCGGGTGTCCATTTTGGACAAGTGAATAGTCCATCTTGTGTACTTTTCCGAGAGGATCGTAATGGTGTGATCCATTGACATCACTTTGGGGCCGGAATGTGGGTCTCACGCAACACCGCTCATGTTCGGTATGTCGGAACACATCTTTTCCTCCAGATATCCATTCCACTCAAGTGAACAGTCATTTTTGACATGTTTTCATGAGGAGATCGCAATGGTGTGATGCACCCGACTATTTTCAGGGCCGAGGCTCGGGACCACGGGACGTCGTTTGGGCATAAGGCAGTGTTGAAGAATTTTCCATCGGATATCCCTTTGATGCGAGTAAATAGCCTATCTCGCATGTTTTTCCGCAAGGATTACGGCGGTATGATCCGTTTGGAGCTGCGGAGCCTCATTCGAGATCTTATTAAACATGGAAGCAAGTAAGGTGCTCCGGTGGAGGTTCGTCCTACTGTGTTTTTAGTGGACCCTTGGCATGTGATCGCATGTACTCCCATGTGAGTGAGGTAATATTTTAAGAGACGTAGTTGGCCGTGCCTGGGCCGTTGAGGTGGCAAGTTGGAGTTGTTACATTTACACCCTTCGCGTTGACGATGGGGGCCATGTGCACGTTAGCCTTTGGGCTGGATACATGGCATACTCTGGGAGTATGCGAGAATTATGGGAGGTACATGTGGATATTTGTACATGAGAACGTCTGTGTGCTTGGTTGGGGTTGAGTTGGGGACACACATCCTGTGGGCCCCATGTGCGTTCTGTGTTCTGATTTGCATACCCTTGACCTCTCACGACGTAGAGGGTCCCTCTGTTATTGTTCATTTGACCATCGAGGTTGAGTTTTCCCCTGGTTCTGTTCTCGATTATTGACCAGCAGGGTTGAGTTTTCCCCTGGTTCTGTTCTCGATTGTTGACCAGCAGGGTTGAGTTTCCCCTGGTCTTGTTCACGATGGTTTCTACCAGTACGGTTGAGAGGTTTTCCCCTAGTTCTGTTCTTGATGGTTTGGCCGGAATAATTGTTTCGTGTTCCCTGGTAGAGTTCTTGTGGATCTCGATGTGACCAACACATTACGCGGGCACCAATCCTCTACCCAGGAGGTTGTTTCCAGCAGGGCTGGCCAGGAGGTTGTTTTCAGTAGGGATGGACAGAGCAGTTTCGGGTTTACCCTCCAGCGGGGATGGGCAGTGGGTTTCTCATCGACTTCTTCAGGTTTACCCTCCAGCAGAGACTGGGCAGTGGGTTTCTCATCGACTTCTTCGGGTTTACCCTCCTAGCAGAGACTGGGCAGTGGGTTGCTCATCGACTTCTTCGGGTTTACCCTCTAGCAGGGATTGGGAAATGGGTTTCTCATCGACTTCTTTGGGTTTACCCTCCATCGGGGATGGGCAGTGGGTTGCTCATCGACTTCTTCTAGGTCTACCCTCCATTAGAGACTGGGAAGTGGGTCACCTGTCGACTTCTTCCAGGTCTACCCTCTTGTAGAGACTGGGCTGTGGGTCGCCTGTCGACTTCTTCCAGGTCTACCCTCCAGCAGGGGTGGGCAGTGGGTCGCCTGTCGACTTGTTCCGGGTTTACCCTCCAGTAGGGCTGGGTAGTGGGTCGCCTGATGATGTATTAGGGTTTACCCTCCAGTAGGGCTGGGTAGTGGGTCATCCATTGGCATTTCAGACTCATGCCTTCTTATGAGGCTAGTCGGTGACTTTTCTCCGTGACTACTGGAGTGGGACCCTTGGTTGTTCGGGTCTGTGATGGGACGACCTTGACTTTGAGAACACCTCTCAACTACGGGGCAGTGACGAGGTCTAGTTTGACTTTCCCCAGAACTCTAAAGTACGAGGGGCACTTTCCCTAATGAGAAGCGTCCTTATGACATGACCTAAAACTGTGTGGGTGAGTCAGTGCTGCCCAAAGCGGATAGTGTCAAGGTTCTGTTATTTGAGCCCCTTGACTTGAAGTTCAGGGAAGACATGCGGGATGCTGGGCATCGATGGTGATTACTTCTGGGATGGTTGTATACTCGTTTTCTTGGGCTGATCTACGGGATGGAGATCCCCTTATGATCTTGTTCGGTTTTCTTGACAGAGCATATATATGTGTATATACCTTGTTCCAGTACCCACTTCTTGGGTTTGGTTACTCTCCTTCCAGGAGAGGCAAAGACGCGCGAGGTATGTCACGTGGTTTCTGTGTCTAGATTCTCTTGGTTGGATGAGTCTACTCTCCTGCTATATGTAGTGAAAGCTCGATAAGAAGTTCATCTTCTCACCGTTCCTAGCTCCTTGTGTTAGGACGAGTCTGCTTCCTTCCTATTGTTGGGTTGAGCTGTACTCTTTACTGTACTCTCGGTTGTACTCATTTACTATTCTTTGTTCGATCTACTGCTCACCCTTCGGTACCTCCTCTGTTGCTCCCTCGAGCCTTCTGGGTATCCTACTGAGTATTTTTATACTCACCCCTACTTGGGATTTGCCCGCACTTGGTGTGACCTTGTAGACGACATACAGGTTGGTTGTGACATCAGAGGATCTTAGGAGTTTGGGAGCTTGGACCACGTACAGTGGTCGGAGTCGGGTTCTAGGTGGGGGACCCTTCCAGCTATTTTTCTTTTGGTTACCTGTTGCTGGGTTGTGGCACCTTTTCTGGTTGGGTGCGTGTTTGCCCTTTTCCCTTTCATTTTACCTCCAACTTTTACTTTGTACTGTTTAGAGGTTGATGCACTATTGTGTTTTTTATAGAAGTTACACTTTACATTGCTTGTATTTTCTTTTACTCTGCACTTCTGCATTGAGTAGGCTATGTGTGTGTGTAAAAGTACTCAGGAAAAGGCCTCCCCGAGTTGGTTATCCTTTGGCGCTTGTCACCATCCCCTGGCCTATGGAGGCGGTCTTGGGGTAGTTGTGGCTCGATCCTAGGTAGGGTCAAGTCGTTACAAAGTGGTATTAGTGGTGATTCGTTCCTTGGGAAGTTGTGCAGACATCCCTAAAAAGGAATTGGTTGGGATTTAGGGCAACAATTTTGACGTGTCTCGAGAGCGGCTCTCAGGCCAGAGAGTCCAGTGATGGTGCAGCGGCCGACATATCCATTCACCAGGACCTTGATAACCCACTTGTCGACTCGGCATGCTGAGACACTTGTTGCGGGAAAAATTGGTTTGGGAATCACATAGGATTGAGTCTTGAATGTCCTTCTTGAGTTAGCTCCCCTTTGTTGTTACTGTTATATACATATATGGTCATCTGACCGTGACACTCCTTGATAACATTCAGGATGTCTCCGCGAAGACAGCCAGCCAGGATACCAGCTTTGGTTCGTGACGACGACCCTGTGAGCTATGAGGCCTCAGTCCATGACCTATCATGCGAGCCCCTTTCTCCAGGTGGGCCGGTAGTAGCACCCCCACCCGGTGAGCAGCAGACAGCTCCAGCAGAGCAGACTGAGTTTGAGCGCAGGTTGAGCGCGCATCGTGAGTTCCAGTGGTAGATACTGATGAGGTTTAGTGGTGAGCCAGACCCTCAGGCAGCAGAGGTTTGGCTCGAGACAATGGTTTAACTTTTAAGTCTTGTGCATACGCCGACATATCTTATGGTGGCTTTGGCCGCTAACCTTTTCTGCGGAGAATCTTGATGTTGGTGGAGTCTGGTGACTCAGTTTCTTGACGAGTCATCACTTTCGTGGGGAAACTTTCAGTTGTTGTTTCGTGAGGATTTTTCCCCCTCCTGCTTACGCTCCATTCAGATTCAGGAGCTCCTGCAGTTTCAGCAGGGAGGGATGATGATGGCCGAGTATGTGTCTAGTTTCGCAGACCATGAACGCTTTTATCCGGACTTGGTCTATGACGATATCTTCTGAGCGCAAAATTTCGAGTAGGGTCTCCATAGAGATATTTTTTCTGTCATAGTACCCTTGTGAATTTCCACATATGACTTGTTGATAGAGTAGGCATTGGTGATAGAGATATTCCGGTCGCGTTCTACAGTTGGTGGTGGCCGCAGGCTCGACAGAGCCGAGACGTCTGCCACAGCTAGTGGGCATCGGCAAGCAGAACCTCGATGCAGGTGTCTTTTTGATTACCGGACTCAGGGGTGTGGTCGTACACCACAGTGGCGTCAGAGGGAACCAGTGTATCCCATAGAGAGTCAGTGTTATGCTTGCGATGGATAAGGTCACTTGGCATGGGACTGCCCGACCAGGCACGCTGAGAATATCGTGCAGGCAGCAGGTGCACCACCGCGGCGAAGGCAGCATCATGATCGGAGTAGCACCCAGAGAGGGGGTGATAGTAGAGGATCAGGAGGAGCTGGTAGTGGGGGACGACTTTATGAGGTCTTCCCATCACCACCAGGCGATCCACTCCAGGCTCTGGGAGCTGACATTTGGGACCACAGACAACCGCGAGCTTTGGATGTCTATGATCCTGCAGAGCTTGAGGTGATAAGATGTACGTTCTACGGCTCTTCTACTTATTTCAGTAGAATTGTTAGACTCTGTGTGTGAAATGCTTTTCTCCCTGCTCCTTGCTGGAGTTGTTACCAGGGTGACGTGGGGCTTTGGTGTAACCCTATGTCAGAAAGGTAAAAGGCATGGAAACTTTCTCTTTAGTCGATGGTGTTGACTCCTTCGCTTCTGAGCGTGTTATAGAGTCTTGTTCATGGGACATCGATTGTGAAACCTTGTGTGACCAGATATCCTTAGGTGTTCCACTATATGGATATTTTGAAGGAGGAAATCACCAAGCCTTTTTCCAGGTGCGGGCGGTGATTCCAGTCATGACATGTGACGTGGAGGTTTGATCGGGGAGGTGAGCTACCCCTGAGTTTTTTCGGACCATTGGAGAACGTGTGAAATGATCGAGAGGTTCCCTACCGCCTTGCCTTAACCCCAAAGTCTGGAGTGGGTGCACAACGTCTCCCACGTGACTTACCCGAGAAGATGTGTACGTGCTCCTATGCACGTCATAGGCAAGGGCATACCTCACATGAAACAAATCAATCCTTTGGTCTGTGTGCGGTGGCGTAAGACTATGAAAGAGTTCTTCTGGGTACGGAGGAGCCAGGTGTGAGCTTAGTACCCTGAGTTGTTCCCTAGTTTTTGCTTTTCGGGGATAAAAAATATTGAATGAGGAAATGATGTAAGTACCCAGTTTTTTCTATAAAAGACTTTTGAAAATTCTTGATGTTATTCCAGAGCAGCACCTTCAGACGGTGTGCGATTCTGAGCCCCAGTGTGGCCGAAATTAAATTTTCAGTGCGTTCACACCGGATATTCCAAATAAATGGGATAACTCTTAAACGATGTTCCGGATCATAAATTTTTGTGTACGGATGGGTCCGAAATGGGGTTTTTACCCTAAGAATGACATAAATCATGTCAGTACGAGACGTTTGGACCCCTCACCCGTTAACTGAATGTTAAATGGATAATTAACATAATTAATTTATTCATTTAATGGTTAAACTAAAGTATCTCTTAAACGGTGGCTTGTATTGGAAAACTGAGGGCACTGTTTAGTCCGGAATGTGCTGTTTACCCCAGGAGGGGTGCAGATTTTATGTGCGCGGGCCTTCTGTGAAAAATGCCGCCAAGGGCGTTTTTGTAATTTGGCGGCCTCGGGCATTGAGTTTAATAACTTTTGAATGGGGCCTCAGATTAAAATTCCGAGACCATTGTTGTGCTCGAGAGGTGGTGTTTACCCTAGGGTAGGTTTAATCTTGACCCCGCTAAGAGTTTCAGGTGCAGGTCTTTTGGGGGTTTTAAATTAATTAAAATTATAATTAATTTTCTTTATTTAAACACCCTTCACCCCCTTATTCCCCTTTGTTTCCCCCCCTGGAAAAACCCCTCACCCTCAACCCCCTCTCCTCCTCTATCCTCTCCTCCCCAATGTGGAAGTGGCAACGACAAGGGTGGACGTGCGGCGAAGCTCCGGGCTACGCCCTCCCAGGTAGGCGGTTGTTGTTTTTGGTTTTAAAAACCAAACCCCTATTTGAATCCCAATTATAGCATCGAATTGATGTTTAATTTCCGAGAAAATTCCACGGTTGCGTAGTAATGTTTCCGAGCTTTCCATAACCTATTTCTGTTTTTAAATCCGAGTTTCGAGGAGCACGGAAACGTCTGTCGAAGATTAGTGGGTTTAAGGGAGTTTTCTGGCGGTTCTGGGCACTCCGACGGACCAGCGTGGCTGTCCGGCGAGAGGACGGCGGTGGCGCAGGTCTTCCAGGCGGCGGGGCTCCTTGGCAGTGGGCGTCAGTGCGAGCGGTCGGTCAAGCGGTGCGGGCTCCAGGCGGCGATGATCTCGCCGCGGCACGGAGCGGAGACCGGGGTCGCGTCGCGCGACCCCGCGGCCAGACCGAGACCCACCATTGGCGGGTCTCCGCCTGTAAGGAGCGACCGGCCTCAAAGCCAGTCGGCAGAGCAGTTGACCGCGGGTCCATGGTCGGCCCGCGTGGCCGAACTGCGGGCCGGCCCATGCCAGGCGGACCGGCCGGCCCAGGCCGGTCCAGCCCAAGGGGCTTTGCCCCCTCGACTCGGACGCCCGTAATATCCGCTACGGGCGTCCATTTTGCATGAAGTCTACGGATGTGGAACCGTATCGACGTGGTGGACTTTTTGAGATGGCCTCAGAAATTTTTAATTCCCAAGACGAAGGCCTCGGTGGCATGTCACGCCTTTAAGTAGATTGACGTTTTTCCCGGTGGTTCTTGTTTTGGACGGCGTAGACACATCTGATATCCGAATTGAGCGCTGTCAGTGGCGTTGCGACTCTGGAGTTGAGCCGAAGTTTTCTAGTGTGGTTTCGGGAATTGAAACCAGAGTTGAGACATGGGCCCCACGGCCCGTCTTTCGAGCTGCACACAGCTTTTTGTAAATTTTTCATCGGACGTCCATTCGGGGCATGCGAGCAGTCATTTTTGAGTGTTTTTCCGAGGGAATTGCATTGGTGCAATCTACTCGCTCTAATTCCGCACGGTGGTGCAGGACCCACGAGGGCAGTTTTGGGAGTTGGCGGTGATTTCCAGCTTTATCACCGAGTGTCCGTTTTGGACAAGTGAATAGTCTATCTTGTGTACTTTTCCGAGAGGATCACAACGGTACGATCCGTTGGTAGACCTTCGGGACCAGAATGCAGGTCCCACGCAGCACCGCTCATGTTCGGTATGTTGGAATGCATCCTTTCCTCTGGATATCCGTTCCACTCAATTGATCAGTCCTTTTTGACGTGTTTTCCCGAGGAGATCGCAATGGTGCGATGCGCCCGACTATTTTCAGGGCCGAGGCTCGGGACCACGGGACGCCGTTCGAGCGTTAGGCGGTGTTGACGACTTTTCCATCGGATATCCATTTGAGGTGAGTAAATAGACTATCTTGCATGTATTTCCTCGAGGATTACAGGGTTATGATCCATTTGGAGGTGCGAAGCCTCATTCGGGATCTTATTAAATGTGGAAGAAAGTAAGGTGCTCTAGTAGCGGTTCGTTATACTGTGTTTGTAGCGGACCCTTGGCATGTCATCGAATTCACTCCCGTGTGAGTGAGGTAATGTTTGAAGAGACGTATTTGGCCATGCCTGGGCCGTTGAGGTGGAAAGTTGGAGTTGTTACGTTTACGCTCTTCGTGTTGACGTTGGGGGCCATGTGCACGTTAGCCTTTGGGCGGGAGACGTGGCATACTCTGGGAGTATGCGAGAATGGTGGGAGGTACATGTGGATGTTTGTACCTGAGAACGTTCATGCGCTTGGTTGGGGTTGAGTTGGGGCCACATGTCGTGTGGGCCCCATGTGCGTTCCGTGTTCTTCTTTGCGTACCCTTGACCCCTCGCGATGTAGAGGGTCCCTCTGTTCTCGTTCGTTAGACCAGTAGGGTTGAGTTTTCCCCTAGTTTTGTTCTTGATTGTTGACCAGTAGGGTTGAGTTTTCCCCTAGTTATGTTCTCGATTGTTGACCAGCAGGGTTGAGTTTCCCATGGTCTTGTTCACGATGGTTTCTACCAGCAGGGTTGAGAGGTTTTCCCCTGGTTCTATTCTTTATAGTTTGGCTGGAAGAGTTGCTTCATGTTCCCTGATAGAGTTCTTTTGGAACTCGGTGTGACCAACACATTACGCGGGCACCGATTCTCTACCCAGGAAATTGTTTCCAGCAGGTCTGGCCAGGAGGTTGTTTCCAGTAGGGATGGCCCGAGCAGTTTCGGGTTTACCCTCCAGCGGTGCTGGGAAGTGGGTTGCTCATCGACTTCTTCGGGTTTACCCTCCAGAAGAGACTGAGAAGTGGGTTTCTCATCGACTTCTTTGGGTTTAACCTCCAGTAGAGACTGGAAAATGGTTTTCTCATCGACTTCTTCAGGTTTAACCTCTAGTAGAGACTGGGAAGTGGGTTGCCCATCGACTTCTTCGGGTTTACCCTCCAGCGAGGTTGGGAAGTGGGTTGCTCATCGAATTCGTCCAGATCTACCCTCTAGTAGAGAATGTGAAGTGGGTCTCCTATCAAATTCTTCTAGGTCTACCCTCCAGTAGAGACTAGGCAGTGGGTCTCCTATCAACTTCTTCAAGGTCTACCCTCCAGCAGGGCTGGGCAGTGGGTCTCCTGTCGACTTGTTCCTGGTTTACCCTCCATTAGGGCTGGGCAGTGGGTCACCTAATGATGTATTAGGGTTTACCCTATAGTAGGGATGGGCAGTGGGTCACCTGTTGGCATTTCAGACTCAGGCCTTCTTATGAGGCTAGTCAGTGACTTTTGTCTGTGACTAACGGAGTAGGACCCTTGGTTGTACAGGTCAGTGATGAGATGACCTTGACTTTGAGAAGACATGTCGATTGCGGGGCAGTGACGAGGTGTGGTTTGACTTTCCCCAGAACACTCAAGTACGAGGGGCACTTTCCCCACCGAGACGCATCCTTGTGACGCGACCTAAAACCGTGCGGGTGAGTCAGTGCCGCCCAAAGCAGATAGTGTCAAGGTGCGGTGATTCGAGCCCCTTGACTTGTAGTTTAGGGCAGACGTGCAGGATACTAGGCATCAATAGTGGTTACTTCTGGGACGGTTGGCTACTCGTTTTCTTGGGCTGAGCTATGGGATGGAGATCCCCTTACGACCTTGTTCAGGTTTCTTGACAGAGCATATATATGTGTATATACCTTGTTCTAGTACCCACTTCTTGGGTTTGGTTACTCTCCTTCCAGGAGAGGCGAAGACGCACAGGGTATGCCACTTGATTTCCATGTCTAGATTATTGTGGTTAGATGAGTCTACTCCCCTGCTATAGGTAGCGAAAGCTTTACGGGAAGTTTATCTTCTCACCGTTCCTATCTTCTTGTGTTAGGACGAGTCTACTTACATCCTCTTGTTGGGTTGAGCTATACTCTTTACTGTACTCTCGGTTGTACTCCTTTACTATTCTCTGTTCAATCTACTGCTTACCCTTCAGTACCTCTTTTGTTGCTACCATGAGCCTTCGGGGTATCCTACTGAGTATTTTTATACTCACCCCTGCTTGGTATTTTCCCACACTTGGTGTGCCCTTACAGAAGACAGATAGGTTGGTTGTGACGTTAGAGGAACTTAGGAGTTCAGGAGCTTGGACCACGTACAATGGTCGGAGTCGGGTTCCAGGTGGGGGACCCTTCCAGCTATTTTTCTTTTGGTTACCTGTTTCCGGTTTGTGGCACCTTTTCTGGTTGGGCGCGTGTTTTCCCTTTTCCTTTTCATTTTACCTCCAGCTTTTACTTTTTACTGTTTAGAGGTCAATGCACTATTTTGGTTGTTTATAGAAGTTACACTTTACTTTTCTTGTCTTTTCTTTTACTCTGCACTTCTACATTGAGTGGGCTGCGTGTGTGTGTACAAGTACTCAGGCAAAGACCTCCCCGAGTTGGTTAGCCTTCGGCGCTTGTTGCCAGCCCCTGGCCTATGGAGGCAGGCTTGGGGTAGTTGCGGCTCGAGCCCGGTTAGGGTCGGGTCGTGATAAAGACCCTATAAGTTATGGAGGAAAATAAAGATACACCACTTATAAATGGTATTCATGATCGAATGGGATCTATGGAATGCCTTACTTTATCATATACATCAGAAGAATTTTGGGGAGGACCTATAATTTGGTGGTCAAATTAGGAGACTCGGTAAAAGGGATGATATACCATTGAGGCTAGGGATTTTGTGGTATATTTACATGGTAGTAAAAGAGAATGGTTCATCTTATAGAGAGGATTGAATAAAGATTCAACCAATTTATATAAGGGAGAATAAGGTAGTTATCCCTAGTGAGGGTGAATGGGAGGGTTTTCCTAAGTGATACTCAGAAAAAGTGGTTCCCTAGTGGTACTAGAGTGAGATGATTTTCTTGGTAATAAAACATAAGTATAGATTCAACCTATAATTATGAGGTCTCCATGGATGTATTTGGATGAGTGGAGCTCATGTTTCTATCTGGGTAAGTGTCCTTCACCCTAGTGTTGATGAACTGGGGAGGAAATGGTTTCTTACAATGGTTCTTGGTATTTCAAATCCATAGAAAAATAAATTTCCCTATGTTTTGGTTAATTTACCTTGGGTTTTGTCTTAAATAATATAACTAAAGGGATTTCAATACTTAGGAATGAGAATAGGGTGATCATATCTTTAATCCCTCTCTTCATCTTCTAAACGGTTCTAAATGAGGACCCCAAGGGTTCAATTTATAGTCAAATTCACTACCCTGGGTGAAGGGGGTTTGGTGCATAAGTGTTTCACATAGTTTCAATGTGAAAACATTATAACAACCTACATATTTTAATATTAAATAAATTTAACTCCTTATTAATATTCATGAATTAGATTTTATTGAGTTTTATTCATCATAATATTCTTAGTAAAATTTTCAGTCAAAAGAAAAAAGCTTTATTTCTAATCAAATTGGGATTTCATGTAGTATATGGTTTTATTTAAAAATATAATTTAAAAATTTTATAATTTTAATTTGATAAAAATGATATAATTTTTTAATTCATCATATCAAAATTAACTTAGGGTGAAATTTTGGGTTTTTTTCTGAAAGGATTGTTTTTTAATAAATAGTGACAATGTATAAATGTCATTTATTTTCATTAAATAAAGTAATTTAAAAGTAACTTTTTACATTAAATTAATATATGTATCATTTAATTATGTATATTATAATTAATTAAATAATTTTGATCATTATACCTGATTTTTGTATAAGGTCATTTTGGGCTTAGAAACAATTTTTCTAATTGTTTTTGTTTTGTTTTTATTTTTTATCTAAAATTAATTTACACCACATATAGAAATTGAATATTGAAAAATGAATTCCATATTTGAAATAATGAGGTCCAAAATTGATAAATAGTTCCCTTTTATTTTTTGTTATTATGAATAGTAACCAAGGTTAATATTTGTCACCTCGGTAAGGGTAAATCATATAATTAAGGTTAAAAATAATATGATAAAGAATAATAATAACATTAAAACTCTCTATTAATCTATTTGATAAGTGTGATTCAAACATACTCATCCAATATTCATATTTATGGCAATTTTGTGCCATTTTTATTTGGAAATGTGTTGTATATTAGTAAAGAAAAAAACAAAATGTCACTCATTCTTTTAAATTTCGCTTATATGTTCACACAGGGATAAAAATAAGTTTTGATTTAATATTAAAGATTATTTTTATAATTTTTTTTTAATATTTAGTGATTAAATAATTAAATTAAATGTTTACACAACGTTAATATAGTACTTGTGCAAGCAGTAAAAAAAACAAGTAAATGATTTTAAAAACTATAAAAGTAATTTTTTGAGAGATTTATAGTGTAACAATAATTTTATAGATATATATAACATATTATGTATGTGTTATTATCTTAATTACTTTAAAGTCAAAGTAAATTAATAGTTCTAGAAATAGAATTAATAATATTTTATAGTAAGATATATTTTATTAATTGATTTAGAATTCATAAAAAACATATATTATTCCAAGGGAATAAGTTATGGTTTAATATATCAACCATATAAATTTTTTTGGATTAATTTTCCTTTTATAATAACTTTATTGACTCCTAAAGAGTAAATAACTTTGATATCACGATAATCATCAAAAGGTTTAACAAGAGGTTAAAACAAAGATATAATGGTGAAAAAATCACCCAAACCAATATAAATTTCATTTTATGAGATTATTATTATTCATAATCATCCTATATTCAAAATATATCAATTTTTTCATATTTTACATGAATATTGATTTACATTAATTTAATACTTTAAGTAATTCCAAGAGTTCCCCTCCCCTCACTTATAAAAGGGCACCTCTTCTCCTCTCTTCCTCACACCTATTTAGAATAATATAACAGAAAATAACATCCCAAATAACATCATTAAATAATTACACATGTTCTGCAGGTATTATTTTTTGAATAATACTAAACTTATTGGTCTTAAAGAGTCAAGAAAATGAAGTTTTCTGAAAAAGAGGTATAACTTTTAACCGAATATTTTAGTTTTATTTATTATTTTACCGCCCTCAAAACTCTTCTAAACATTGTGATATAATAACATAATTATATAAAATATAATTACATGTTATTATATCAATTTATAAATCTCAATCAATCTCCTCCTTGCATCAAATAAGAAATCAATCCATCATTTGTGTGTACGGTGGACTGCCACCTCATGAACAGATGTAATTTTTTTCCATCACCACCTATCCCGGTTGATTATAATGATGGATTTAATGTATATATATGATATTAATGAAATAATTATCATTATTTAAAGACAATAGGTCATATGTTTTCTTACATTTCTATCCATTAAAAATTATAATGTCGTTCATGCATACTTATGGATTACCACCTCCATGAAGTGATGTGAATCATTTTTCATCACTAGATCACATGGATGGTATATATAATTTTATTTAAAGAGATAATATTATATTTATAATTAATTCATAATTTTTAAATATAAAATTATACTAACCTTATTTCAATCATGTTTTTTAAAAAAATGGAAACGTGACTCATGCGTACATATGACCTATCACATTCATGATTATAAAATAATTTATTTTTTATAACCATATTACATGGCTGGTTTTGAATTTGTAATAAATTCCTAAAAATTATAATTATTTAATTATTTTTATTCTGGAGACTATGTAACAAATATCTCTTTAACTACAGTCAACATACCAAATTCATTTTGAAAGTATGAACCAAACATCCTCAAAATACTCGACATGGACTTAACTGATTAAGTAATAAAATATGACATTAAAATAAATGAAATAGGGTTTAATGATAATATAATTAACCTATAAAATAGTCTAAAACAATTAAATAATTAATATAATTTTATTATATAAGTGTTAAAATACATACATAGCAAGTCAGGACTCAAGGTAAGGGATCTCACCTCAAATTCCCTTCATTGAGACATGTTTTAATGTTATAAACCTAATTTTTTATGTAATGACCCTACCCCATAAGCCTAGATCTAGTGCATTATTTTAATACATTGGAATGATTACAAGGAATCAAGTCTCGAAGGACCGATCAGTTTAGCAGTCTTAGAAAATTGATTACATACATGAAATTTACATTACAATTTCTAACATAAAACAAAACATAGACAATCCTTTGAGAATGCCATTATTACCTTAGCTTAACCCTAAATATAAATCATAAAACACTTCTTGGTATCTTTTTAAAATAAAACATAAGAAATGGGTGAGGTCAAATGCTCCGTAAGGATAAACAAATATAGCAGAAGCTATCATAATTAAATAAAATTTAAGTCAAGGTAAAAAACTAAAACCCAAGACTTTTAAAACAATATCTTCAGTATAATACGATAATAATAAATCAAATAATTCCATTTAAACATTCACATGGATATTATACTAGTCGAATAATCACATATAAAATCAATAACTAATCTCATAATGAGGGAATGCATAATGCCATACATCTTAACCACTACGTCAAGGCTTCATGCCGTGACCACACACAAATATACTATCAATGACTTGTGCCACAACACTATTTTGTGAGAGCTACTGATGCATTAAGGGGATATACTAGGCCCCACCTATCACTTACTAAGTTCAATGGATTCCTCATATAAAAAGTGTGAAACATAACATAAACATTCGTATTAAAACTAGAATAGGAAATGTTAATACGTTAACCATAAACCATGAATGGTATAAAAATAGAACATCCACTGTCAAACATATCATAACTCATTAAATACAATATGAAATATGGTTTTATAATAAATCAACCTTAATCAATAATAATATACAATAAAATATGTTGACATAGATAAAAACAATCAATAAAGCTCTGAGAGAAATACCCCTTTTCCCTTGAAATCATTTAAAAGTCGCACAATTTATAAAGGAAGTAATTTAAATGATATTTTTGAATCAAAGTATCCCATAATAGTTTTAATTTTTTAAAGAAATTAACATTTTAAAATAATATCTCCATATAAATAAATCCTTAAAATCATTTCAAAAACATGGACATTAATTAAAAAGATTTAGAAAAATAAATCTTTAAAACATCTAAAATGATGATCTAGTTAAAGAGTCCATTCCATAAACCATAAAATATTCCTTTTAATTTTTTTTTATGAAATATGGATATATATGATAAATAAGTCTTATTAAATACTTATAAATAAACAATCTCAAATAATAATGAGATTGAGGAATAACCCTTACCTTAGGTCCGATACTCTCCGTACGTGTCTGAAACTTCTTCATAATGTTTTAAAAAATATTATTAACTTATATAAGAATCATAATAATATTTATGATATCAAATATGATTCTTTTATGACTGTATATTACCAATTTATTAACAATTCCAAGTTAATGCAACGTTTCGGGTAATAATCGCTTTGTTTATCGTACATGTTTTGACTTATTATTCTTGATCATAATACTTAGATCATGATTTACTTACTTACAGAATTTATAATATGATTTTTATATCATATATATCCATAATATAAATATATTAAATATATATATATATGAAATGGAATACACTGTTCATGGAAACGGTAGGCCATACGTACGCATGAACGTTGTATTCATTTTTCTTATCGTATTGAATGGAAGTGAGTGAATTATATTTATGTACATAAATATATATATCATTATAATAGAATTATTATGTCATATATTTCATAATTATGAATAATATATATTTTTTATAATCATTCTAGGATGGTGGACGTGGAAGATGAGTCTCATCGCGTTATGGAGATGGTAAGCCGTCCGTATGCACGAGCAAAAATATCATTTCCTTAATGGTTTAATGGTATGGATTTGAATGTAATATGAATTTTCAATAAATAATATAATGTTATATTTATTATTTAGTTCATTTATATTCATCATTTTACCCATTTAAATAAAGTATAGATGAAAAACAGTTTACACCATGATGTGGAGACGATAAGCCGTACGTACACACGCATGGTGGTATTGTTTTTCATAATATGAGTAAAAGTAGGAATATGGTTGTCCCATAACAATGAAAACATATCAACATATATTATATTATGTATTTATTATTTTTTTGGTAACAACTTAGGAAGAGGAAGTAGAAGAAGAAAAGAACTTTGATAGAAGGGAAAAAACCAATACCTCTTCTTCGGGTGTCTCCTTTTGTTTTGCACAATAGTACTCCTAAATTTGGTTTTATACCAAATGGGTTTCTTATAGGATGAAGTGATGGAATTTTTATGGATATTTTTATAGGGTTTAGACAAGCCAAAGGGATTTTTAGGTGTGAATTAAATAGAAATACATGTGCTCTTTTATAAGAGAGCTGAGGGGTACTTCTGGAAAATATTGAAATATTAATTTATTATAAATTTATTTTTGATTTATAATATCTATAAAGTGATTTATTTATAGTATAAGAAGAGTATGGGTCTAAATATTCTCAAAAAATTATTTTTATACAAGTTTAGTTCATGAAAATAACCTTATCATTTGGGATGAACCCTTAGTTAAAAAGTTTAACTCTTACCATGTTTTCTTGTATTATTATACTATAGGGTTAATTTAGTTACTATAAAATGATAAGATAAAATAAAGTGGATAATTAATAACATTTGTAACATTATATAATTCAGTTGTATGAATATTATATTTTTAGGATTTTTATATCATTTAATAAAATAATATTTGTTTTAAAAACTCATTTATGTAAATTTTGACACTATTTAGTAATTGATTTTGTTTAAAGTCATAATAACTTGATTCCTTATAAAAAAAGGAATTAACTCATCCATAATATTTCAATTTAATCTAGAAAATTTTTGATTACATAAAAATGTTAAAATTAAATTTATTTTAATACTTATAAATTCATTTATTTGAATCTTTCATTAATAAGGTAATCACTACATCATCATTGTGTCATAAATAAATTTATTTATTTAATGTCTAAAAATTATAAATAAAATACCATAATGTAGTAATTGTTTTTATTTTATAATGAATATTCATATTCATAGATATCGGTTATATAACCCTATATTAAAATTGATTTAGTAAAAGATACATGTTTATGTTATATTTCTCTTTTCTTTAAATTAAATATTCTAAAATGTTATTTTCACACCCAACTGGCTCCCAAATAACACAAGTTTGGCCTAAGGATTCTCATGGTCGAAAAAATCTCATAAAATAGGATTAGGACACGTGTTAGGGTAGTTTTATATTTTTATAATCTTATTTTTTACCCTTATTTACCGGATTTACCCTTTAACCATGGGAAAATAAAAATTATTGCTGAAGTTACTATTCATAATGTCAAAAAATAAAATGTACCCATTTAAACAATTTGGAACTTATTATTCAAAATATGGAATCCATTTTCCCAAATCAAAAATTTATAATTGGTAGAAATTAATTTAAAATTAATTCTCGTTGTCAAAACCAGAATGTGAGTTTTTAAGAAGTAAAAACTATCAAAAGATTGACATGTGTTTAAGTCCAATTTTAATGTAAAATTACTTACAATGAACTAAATTATTTTAAATGATAAAAATATAATCTAATTATACTTTAAAACTACTCAAATTTATAATTTAACACTACAAATTATTTTGATTAAAAAAGTTGTTTTAAATTAAAATTTAGTATTTTCACTATTCATCAAAATATGAAAGTTATTATAAAAGTACAAAAAATTCATCCAAACTAAATTTTTACATCCCACTTCTAATGAATACTTTAATTTCTTAAAATTGAATGTATGAAAGTTTCAAATATAGTATTTAAAAAGGGTTCTACATTAAAAGACAGAAAAATTGTTTTTTTTTAAAAAATACTTCTTTTATCTGAAAAATTGAATTTGTCATTATATTATGTCTAATAAAGGCATTATATTAATGTTAAAATTATATGGGATATATATAAAATTCAAAATGTGGTTAATAAAATTCATAACTTATTTTTAAATGGCTAGTTTGATAGGTCATGGTGCGTTTGAACTCAATGTTGCATGTAACACAAGCTATTGAATTATTAAGAAGAAGTGTATTATGGAAGATTGTAGTGTTAAATCATACCATAATTTGATAAATTGATTATTCACAATTTAATCTTAGGATTGAAGAATATGGTTTTGATATTTCAAAATATCTTAGTTGAGATAACACATTGAAAAATGGATTAATGAGACCTATATTTTAAAATAAAGAAGGGTAAGTATAAAGGTTGGCAAAAATAACATATAATAGGGTCACATGTAGAAAAACATGGAAATCAAATAAGAATCTAACCATAAATTTCTGATGGAGAGTGATAAAGAATATTAATAGGATAAAGTTAACAATCTGAAAGCCATAAATCTGTGATGATTCAAGGGACCATTTGATTCATCGCAAAAAAAGTACTAGGAAAACATTTTGGGTTTTATAGATCCTTTCCTTAAGTTTAAGAACATGAGAAGAAATATTTACTTTATTTCAGTACAATATCCCCATTGGTCTTACCTTGAACAATTTCAACTTCATGTCTTCTTTAAAGAAATGAAGTTGGATTTTTCATTTCTGAAGTGTTGGAAGATCATGTGATCTATAAATAGAATGATAGGTCATTCCATCTATATAAAAAAAAGTGTTAGCATAATTTATCACATATTCATAAGTCCACCTATAGTGAGATAATACATTAATTTAAAAAACTTCAACTAGAGTATAACTTATACTATCCATAAATAGATAACTTTACAATCCTTCTAAAAATTGAAAATCTATAACTTTATAAAGAGGTGAACCAAATCAGATTAGAATTTGTCTCCAATATCTCATAGAAAAGTTCTTGGTTGTAACATTTCAAACATGTGAACACATTTATGATGTATTCTATTGAGTCACATTTACAACCTGAATTATCAAATATCCTTATTGAAAACATGCATTTTTCCTTATTCCAAAACATAGTGGATTATTCCTTAAGTCCCAAAAAGTTGTACACTTCATCCATGATAGCATAACCCTCTCGTCGACAAATCTATAATTAGTTCTCAAGAAACTTGCATTATCCAATTTACTTATTCAAATCCAACATATCTTTTTCCAAACATTATTATCTTAACATAAGTAACATATTAAGGGTTATCTTTACCTTAATCATATGTTCTCCAAATAATATTACCCTTAAATAAATTTTCTTGTCCATTATAACTATTCAACATATTCTTGTAAATCCTTAGTGAAAAACATAAACTGAATACTCCTTATATAATTCACTATTAATAATTCTTGGATCCAAATACATAAATACTTCAATCCTTTCAATTTAATAGTTGGCATGGAATAAGTACTTCCTTGGTTTCGAGGTAGATTCTTATGTCTGGGCATTGATTTGGGTAATGCCCATGATTTCCATAGTTGAGACATTAAACTCCATAACAATTGGTCATTCTATGACCCTTTTTACCGAAGAGATAACATATTCCCCTCCATTTGAGGTATTCCTCAAGGTTCTTCTTCCCTTCCTCTTAAAATGTACGAAGCCAAATCTTCTTTCCTCTATGATTCTTAAAATTTGAACATTTATAAACGTTCATCTTACTCTTACACAATGTGTTAAGAAAATCATCAAATATCAAATTGTTAATCACATATCGTGATAACTAATTCATCATAATCAAAATATCTTTCTCTCTAGTCATTATCCAATTTTGTTGCTTGAAATCACCATATTTTCCTTCAAAATCAATGTTAATCCAATTACATTTGGTTTCCTCCATTAACTAAGATCAGAAATAATAGGCCGAGAAACACATTTCATTGAAGAAAACCACATAATCAAGGGAAGGTACTTTCAATCTATAACATATCAGTTTTAATCCTAGGTTATCCATGTTTGTTACCAAAATTATAGAGGGTTCTTCTATACTTATACTCAAAGTATATCTTAGGGTTATGATCCCTAATCTATGTTTTCTAACTCTACTTCCAAGGTTGTTGCTAAACTTCCTCTGATACCAACTGTAATGCCCCGACTCTAGAAGCCTGTGTCATGACCCGTCCCCCGGGTCCCATGCCATGACTACCCCAAGCCTGCCTTCCATAGGCCAGGGGATGGAGACTAGAACCAAAAGTCATATTTCATAATACGGGAAGTCATTGCCTTTAAAAATTTTCAAACACATGGGCTGAGAACACAACAAGAAGAAACTGTGAAGTAAACTATTGTAGAAAAAGTGTACTAAAAGTAAAAGGGACTGGAATACAAGCCCAACTAGAAAAGTACAAGTACAATTGAAAAGTACAAAACAACTGAAAGGTGAAAAGAAGCTCTTGGATCATCCACCATGGATCCTTCTTGAAGGGTAGGTATAGATCACCTCTACAGTACTCTACGTCTGCCTGTCTCCTCCGCGTCACATCACACCGAATGTCCACCTCCGAGCACCATCCAGTCCTAGATCCCTCAGCCTCAATCAATGTTGTACGTCATTTTCACAAGATACAATAAGGTACGAGCAAAGCCCATGCAGGGTTGAGTATAACTATACTCAGTAGGGACCCCGAGACCCTGAAGGTATCCTATAATTCCACAATGAAAAACCACAGGCTAACACCATAAAGGTAAAGTAACACACAGGTAAAGTACCACATAGCATAACCTCAATCACAAGAACAAAGTAAATACATCTCACACCAAGATTTATTCTAGGGGTAGTAATAGGTAACATCCCTAGTCACAACAGCAAATGCCTCAGCTTTTGAAGAACTCCTCCCCTATCGAGTATAGTGGGCCTGTCACGTCACACAGAGGCACTTCCCACGAACCTTGAACTGCTGAAGTACTAATCCACATCACGTACTATGGGTATGCTAGGTCACACAGAGATGTCCCCCCCAACACAGTTTGCTAAGGTACTCCTCCCCATCACATACCATGGATACTCCCCACCGTGGCCCGCCAGGTCACATAGAACCACCCACCCCCATCTTATAAGTCCAGCTCACCATGGTCGATGACGTGAGATGGGTCCTGCACATATCTCCTCAGTTGGGATACGTGGAAGACGTTGTGCACCATCTACAACTACGGTGGAAGTTCCAAGCAGTATGCCACCTCGCCTATCCTCCGAAGTATCAGAAATGGCCCAATAAACCTTGGTGATAACATGAAACCTCAGAAAAATCTTCATAGAAAGACATGGTATCCCTCCTAGAACTCAAAGTATCTCTGTCTCCTGAACGCTAGTCGAGCTAGCTCTATGCAGTCTTCACTTGCTAACAAGTGAGGCATCATGATACAAATTCTGCCACTGCTTCCTTCATCTCTGGCCATAAGTACTAATGTTGGAGGTCCTGATACATCTTTGTCACTCCAGGATGTACCGTTAAATGGGTTGTATGGATCTCCCTCAACACCTCCCCCCGAAGCGTCACTGGAACCATGGTGCATCCTATGAAGAGGATTATGTTCTCCTTAACTTTAGAAAATCCTTTAGGGGACCATCTTGAGGATATCTGAGCACGTTAGGCCTCGCAGTCAACATCTCAAGCTGTGCCTCCCTGAATCGCTGAAGGAGTGGGGGAGTGACTGTCATAGATTGGAGGTAGCTACTCCATCTTTATCTGTGAAGGATATCTGCAACACGACTAGATTCTTTGACACATCACATATCAGTTGTAGATGAGACCTCCTACTGAGTGCGTCTTCCACCATGCTCTCCATTTCTAGAAGTATAGACTATCTCAAAGTAATAGTCCTAGATAAACTCTAGCCATTGTCAATTTCTCAGGTTTAGGACCTTCTGTGAGAAGATATACCTGAGACTCTTGTGATCAGAGTAGACTGTAAAACGTTCACCCATCAAGTAATCTCGCCACATATTCAAGGAAAAGACCACTACTGATAACTCCAGGTCATGGGTGGTATAGTTCTGCTCATGATTTCTCAGCTTTTGTGAACCATAAGCCATCAGTGCTCGCTCCTACATTAGGACACATCCAAGCCTGGTCCCTGATGCGTCGCAGTAGACTACATACTCAACGCCCCCTTCTGGAAGCTTCAAGAAGAGGGCACTTGTCAGTCTCTTCCTCAGTTCTTTGAATCTTTATTGGCATCTCTCCATCCATAGGAAAGGTTTCCCCTTCTTTGTCAAATCTAACAAGGGTGTTGAAACTCTAGAAAAGTCTGGTTCAAAACTTTGGTAGTACCCATCCAAAGTAGAAGTCCCTCTCCCTTCAGGAAGGTAACCCTAGAAATATCTTTTGAAAAGATGTCCCCACACTCTACCACACCTATTGGAAACTGAAAACCCAAAACTTCCGCTGCCACGAGGGTAAGTCTGGCTGACTCAAGAGTGATCGGCTGCACCCTCCTATGCATGAGTTTATCCTATACTACTTGAGTTTTCCTTTTTTTTTTTCCGACCAAGGAAAACACCATTCCCACATTATTGATAAACCACAACCTTTTTTTTCCTAATATAGTCAATCTAAGTATGAACTATGGATGCCTAGTCCATACTCAAAATAACATTTTAAGGCCTCGACGCTGCCACCAAGAGGTTCCAATAGAAACTCTTACCTTAAGGGTCAGATCAAACTGTCAACGTAAGTGTTATTATCGAGTCTCCTCCCAAAGGTATCTCCATACGTGAGGGTCAATTCCATAGTTTAACTGGAAAATCTAGGTATTGAACAATATTTTTGGAAGGAAGGAATTATTGGTACCTATGTCTCTTGATATTACATCTAGTAGTAGACACATACCGTACCTCTAATCATTCCTAGAGTCCTTGGGTCACACTCCTTGACCACATGCTGCTACTCCCTTACACTGTCCTATAACTCCCTTAGCCTGGTGGGGACCATGTTGAGGTGGTGGTTGTACCACCTCATGCTTCTCTCCTATCTCCACTTCCATGTCTGATGACCTGCAGATTCATATTTCCCAATCACTTCCTCTTCCCGAAACATTTTACACACCCAAGTCTCCGAGACTGGCATCGGTTTCCCGATTTCATACTACTAACATTCACTGGATGTATCCACTCAACCAAAGAACATCCTACCACAAAGGTTCTATCTAGCACCCTAACATAGGTAGGAATTAATAGATGAATAGTTCTGGCTCAGACTTCCTTATAAACACCTCTCTTGGAAGTTCAAGCCCCGAATAAATGATCATATCATATTCATCATGTACCAGGAATGGTCGGTACACCTCGATGAATACTCAGCTACTGAAATGTCATCCTGCCCAAGATGTAGAATCTCTAGGGAACTCTCAACCCTTAGATCTCTATAGAAAGAGACCACCTTCTCTAAGGAAGGTTCTCAAGATTTTATACAGAAAAGTCACCTCTTTGCAAGATCAGGGTAACCTAAGCCCTGTCATCATCCCGATGAGCCACATAGAAGGCTCACTAACAGGACCTCCATCTGATCGAATGGTTCCCTGGCTAGATGGAAACTCAGCCACCCCCTCAAGCCTGTCCTTATACACCCATGAGTTGGGCTCACCTCAGAACCTGAGGGGTATCTGATATTGAAGTTTATATAAGGCACTAAGCCTACATATGTCCTCTACCTCTAACACCGATTGTAAATGATGACCAACTGGCATTGATATAGCTGAAACACTACCCAAAGGTACTATCTCAGGAAATGATCCACGTACCGAAGCCTCATCACTATGCATACCATCCTCATGGTCACTCACTAGAAAATACTAGAATATAAGATCACCATATGCTCTACTAGTGTCTCAACTAGGCGGAAAAGTCTAGCCACAACCTCCATCCAGTCGTCAGCTGCCTGCGGGTCCGTCTCACCTCAGAACCTCAGAGGCCTCTGCCGCTAAAACTCGTGCAACGTGCTCAGTCGGCATGCACCCTCTACTGGTGGGTTGGTGGCAATGACTGCCCAACAGGTAGTGGTGTCGCTAGTACACCACCTGAAGGTGCTAACACTGTAAGAGGGACCTGCACCGAGGCCTCATCACCCAGAGGGCCGTAATCGTGTACTCTCTCTAGAAACCTGGGTGGCTATATTTGTGGAGTCATCCTGATAAGGAACAGGTGCACCACAGTCATTAAGTTATACTTGGTGAGATGAATCCAAAGAAATCAAAAGAAAAACTTTTCAAAAACCCATGCAATCATTGTTTTCGTGACCTGAGTTGGAAATCAGAATTCAGGGTCCTGATGCATGGATACATCGGCCGCCGCCCCAACACTGGATTCCCCAAACTGAAAAACACACTCATAACACTTAACACTATTTCCACACAGAAAATATCAAAGTCCTAGTTCTTCAGTAGAACCAAACTCCTCTGATACCACTTTGTCATGACCAATCCCCCAGGGCCCATTCCGTGACTACCCAAGCCTGCCTTCCATAGGCCAGGGGCTGAAAACTAGCACTGAAAGGAATATTCCCTAATACGGGAAGGCATTGCCTTTAAAACTGTACAAACACACGGTCTAAGAACACAACAATAAGCAAATGTAAAGTAAACTGCTATAGTAAAAGTGTACTAAAAGTAAAAGGGGATAGAATACAAGCCCAACTGGAAAATTAAAAGTACAACTGAAAAGTAAAAAATACCTAAAAGGTGAAAAGAAGATCCTGGATCATCCACCACATATCCTTCCTGAAGGGTAGGTACAGATCACCTCCACAATACTCTACGTCCACCCATCTCCTCCGCGTCACGTCATGCCGAATGTCCACCTCCGAGCACCATCCAGTCCTGGCTCCCTCAACCTCGATCAATTTTGTATGTCGTATGCACAAGACACAACAAGGTGTGGGGGATGCCTGTGTAGGGGTGAGTATAACGATACTCAATAGGGACCCTGATAACCCAAAGGTCTCTTAGAATTCTACAAAGAAAAACCACAGGGTAACACCACGAAGGTAAATTACCACACAGGTAAAGTAACACATAGCATAACCTCAATCACAAGCACAAAGTAAAGAAAACTCACACCAAGATTTATTCTAGGTGTAGTAACAAGTAACATCCCCAGTCACAACATTGAATGCCTCAGCTGCTGGAGAAATCCTCCTCTATTTAGTAAAGTGGGCCTACTATGTCACACAGAGGTGCTTCCCACTAAGCATGAACTACTGAAGTACTACTCCCCATCGCGTACTGTGGGTCTTTCTGGTCACAAAGAGCCCCCCCCAACGTAGTCTAATAAGGTACTCCTCCCCATCGCATACCACAACTCCTCCCTACTATAACCCACCATGTCACACAGAACCACCCACCCCCATCATGGTCTACTAAGTTACTCCTCCCCATCGCGTACCATGACCATCAAGTCATTCTGAGTTGAAAAGTCAGTAGTCGTCAGGTCTAAGCCAATAGCAGGGTTCCATACGTAGTGTGCTTGGGAGAATCGCTCCCCAATCAATCAGTTGTATCTCAACCAGCTCAAAGTCTCACAAAGAAGTAACCCAAAGATCCTCCATGTCATAAGGGTTCCAACGTGACAGATAGAGCATCAGTCGGACGCCTGATCTGTGCATTATTGGCATTTCAGTGCCGAGGGCCAAGTTGGATTCAGGTGCGATCCAACCCAGCCAAACTCCAAGTTTCTTTGAAACTCTAATGGAGTAAGGCAAAAGGATTGTGTTTCTCCAAGGGTCCTAACGCCATAGATAGTTTGTCAAACGGGCATCCGGTCCTCGAGATAAGCCCCTTTGAGTGTTTCTGGGCCCAGGTCTGGACCGACCCGGTCGGAATGACCTGATCTAGGCAGGGCCAAGGTGGACTCGGCCCGCTGGGATGATGTACAGTTTGGCCCACAATAGGGGTATCCCACAAGGGAAGCCCGACCCAAATAGGGCGGATCGAAAAGGGGCGGCCTGACCCGTGTGGGGGGGGGGGGGTGGCCTGGTCTGGGGGTGGCGGCCCGCTAGGGTGGCGTTCGACTGGGTTGGAGACCCCCTAGGGCGGCGGCCCAGTTCAATGGTGGCAGCCTGCTCTGAGGGAGGTGACCCGACTCTGAGGGCGGGGGCCCAACTCTGAGGGCGGCAGCCCGACGCGAGGGCGGAGGCCCGGTCCGAGGGCGGTGACCCGCACCAAGGGCGGCGACCCAGCTCTGAGGGTAGCTGCCCGGAGTGAGGGTGGTGGCTAGCTCTAAGGGCGGAGACTCGGCTCAAGGGAGGTGGATCGGTCTGAGGGTGGCGGCCTACTCTGAGGGCGGTGAACCGCTCCGAGGGCAGCAGCCCGACTCTGAGGGCATTGACTCGATGATAGGGCGACGACCCGCTCTGAGGGCCACGACCCAGCTCGAGGGCAGCGGCCCGGTTTGGTATGATGTGTGTGTGTGTGTGGGGGGGGGGGTGGTGTAACACCCTGGTCTCCTAGATTCCCAAACGGCCCGAAGGCCATTTGGTTTTCAAGGTGGTGATGCTGCATGGGCGACGCTCATTCGCCGCGGAACCCGCCAGAGGTGGGTTCGGCCTCCGCCGCTGCTTCAACCACAACTTCTATTCACCGGCGGCACGACAGTCGTGCTGCCTTACTTCCCTGTGGCCAGATGTCGTGTCGGACGCCTCCTCCATTCGTTGCAGCTGACAAGACGCGACCTTCCTCTTGAGGAGTGCATCGATGTGCTCACGGTCTTCCAAGGTGGTGCAAGGATAGCATGATAGTGGAGGGTTCAGGCTGGGTTTATTAGGCCTGTGCCCTCCGCATTAGCTCGTAAACGTGAGGGGGTTTAGGGTTTAATAAAAATTTAATTATACAACAATATTAACCCCACAAGTTTCCCCGCAATAACCTCCCGAAAAGAAAATGAATTGCCGGTCAACCCATTAGTTTGTTGACCCGCATTCTTTGTATAATTTTAAGAACAAGGAAGAGGGAAACAGACATGCACAAAGAAAACAAAATCCTGCCTGAAAAACCCATTAGAGAGCGTCAGCACTTGAAGGTGAGTCAGCGTTCTTTGTCCCTACAACTGGTTCCCAATGACACCACTCATACATCGCCTTCCAGTTCGTGGTTCGGTGTCTCCCGTCACCTCCTGCCGAGTCAACTCCATCTTCTAAGGGTCCGATGTGCTGACGCTCCTTCAACACTTCGTTTCTTGGAAAAGCTATGTTGGTACCTCCCTCCAAGCTCCATATATATAGGAGATGGGGAAGATAAGTAACAATGTTTGAATTTAATAGTGGATCATTAATTTGGAAGCTTTCTAATTTACCCCAATGTTGTTGTTACTTAGGTTGGAGGGTCAAGCCAATTATTTGATTGACACATCGTCGGTCCCACATTACCACATGTCTATTGGAGGAATAGAATAAAAATAGAATAATAAAGTTATTTTACTTTTTCTATTAAAAAGTTCAAAAAACTAACTTTTCCTTCAGACCTACTACGGTCGAAGTGAAGTCTCCCTTAAGAGAATCCCGACATTGCAGATTCAACGGTGCCATTGGATTTTTAACCCGAGCAACGATTCAAAATTTAGAAAATGCCACTTGTGCATTTACTGAACACACCTGAAAAAAAGTTCAATAAATTATTAAAAGTCACCCTCGGCCCACGCCGGTCGAGGTTAGGCTCTGCCTAAGTGAAAAATTCCCTAACAAACCCAACAACACTCTCATATTTCCAATCCGAGTTACCATTTAGAAGTTATGGATTTTACAATAAAATAATTGTCACTTAATTATTTTATTTACGGCCAAAAACTAACTTTCAATCATGGCCCGCGCCGACCAATGTTATTATCTTTCCAAAGATAAGATACCCTCACAAGTTTAACAGTGGTCTCAGTTTTTTAATTTGAGTTACCTTTCTTGAGTTATAAGCATTTGAAAAATAAAATAATTTCATTTAATTATTTTATTAATAGTTATTTTATTTTCGGATTTTCTCACAGGAGGCCCACACCAACTAAACTTAAGTCGCGCCTAGGGTAAACCTTTCATCCTGAGCTCAACAACTAACACATGTCCTTTCCAGTGTGCTTTGTACCTACTCACACACACCCTGTGAATCTTCCCAAAAGGTCACCCATCCGGATCACCACTCCAGGCCGAACACACTTAACTATGGAGTTCTAATCAGGAAGGCTCTTAAAAAGAAAGGTTCACCTTATTGACATAAGTCATATCATTTAGTCATTTAATCCTATATCATTTGGGGGTGTTACAATCACCCCCCCCTTTAGAGCACAACACCCTCGTTGTGGACCCTACATATCAACATAGGTAGTGCACCGCACTTAAGGATGAGTTTCTCATTTGATACCAAATGTAAAAAATAGGCCCCGGTGACAGCCCAAACACCATGCCTTAACATGGACATTGGGTCCTGACCCTCTAGGTACCACCAGTTGACCCGCAGACACGTGGTCCCCACCCTTAGGCCCACCACATGCCTGAACGAGTTATATGACTAATGACAGTCCCCACAGGCCAACACATGTTTTTTCCTGTGTGTTTTGACCTCACTCACACACACCCTGGGAAACTTTCCAGAGGGTCACCCATCCCAATCACTACTCCAGGACAAGAATGTATAATTGGGGAGTTTTAATCAGGCAGACTCCCGAAAAGGAAGGTGCACCCTGTTGACATGAGTCATATAATTTAGTCATTTAACCCTATATAATTTTGGGGCGTTTCAACCCAGATCTGGTGCATTATTTTAATACATTGGAATGATTACAAAGAATCAAGTCTCAAAGGACCAATCAATTTAGCAGTCTTGGAAAATATATTTCATACATGAACTTTACATTAAAATTTCTAACATAAAACACTACATAGACAATCCTTTGAAAACACCATTATTCCCCTAGCTTAACCCTACATATCAATCATAAAACACTTCTTGTCATCCTAAGGAAATAAAACACAAGAAATGGGTGAGCTCAAATACTCAGTAAGGATAAAAAATATAGCAGAAGCTATTACAATTAAGCACAAAATATTAAGGCATGGTAAAAAACTAAAACAAAAGCCTTTAAAAAAAATATCTTCAGCATAATATGGAAATAATAAATAAAATAATTATATTTAAACATTCACATGGATATTATACTAGTCAAATAATCACATGTAAAATCAATAACTAATCTCATAACTGGGGAATGCATAATTTTGGACATCTTAACCACTACGTTAAGGCCTCATTCCAAGACCATACACAAATATTCTGTGAAGTCCTTTTTCCAAGACACTAGTTTGCCTCATGAGACCTACCAATACATCGAGGGGCTATAGTTGGCCCTGCCCATCACTTACTAAGTCCAATACATTCCTCTAATGAAATGGGTGAAACATAACCTAAAAATTCATATTAAAACTAGTATACAAAATATTAATACTTTAATTATAAACCTTGAATGATATAAAAATAACACATCCAAATTCAAACATATAATAAATCTTTAAATATAATATAGAAGATTGTTTTATAATAAATCAACCTTAATCAAGAATAATATCCAATAAAGGATGTCTATATAGATGAAAATAATCAGTAATAATATTTGAGAGAAATATCCATTTTCCTTGAAATCATTTAAAAGTAGAAAAATTTATAAAGGAATTAATTTAAAGGAGATTTTTGAATAAAAGTGTCCCATATCAATTTGAAACTTCTGAAAGGAATTCACATTTTAAAATAATCATGTCCATATAAATAAATCCTTATAATTATTTGGAAAACATGGACAGTAATTAAAAATATTTAGAAAAATAAATATTTAAAACATTTCAAATGATGATCTAGTTAAAGAGTCCATTTCATAAAACCATACAAGATTAATTTTCAAATTTTTTTTATGAAACATGGATATGGATGATAAATACGTCCCAATAAATACTTACACATAAACAATCTCATATAATAATGATATTGAGGAATTAACCCTTACCTTAGGTATGATACTCTCCATACGTGTCCAAAACTCTTGTATAATGTTTTTAAACATATTATTAACTTATATCAAAATAATAATAATATTTATGATATCATATATGATTCTTTTATGACTTTTTATTACCCAATTATTAACAATTCCAATTTAATGCAACATTTTGGGTAATAATCGCTTTGTTTATCATACGTGTTTTGACTTTTTATTCTTGATAATATTACTTAGATCCTGATTTACTTACTTTAAGAATGTATAATATTATTTTTATATCATATATATTTATAAAATAAATATATATAATAGATAGATATATGTAATGGAATATACCATTCAGGGAGATGGTGGGCCATATGTATGTCTGAACGCTATTTCAGTTTTCTTATCATATTAAATGGAAGTGAATGACATATATGTATATAAAAACACACAAAAATACACATATTTATCATTAAAATAGACTTACTGTGTCATATATTTCATAATTATGAATAATATATATATTTTTATAATCATTATTGGATGGTGGATGTGGAAGATGAGTCTCGTCGCGTCTTGGAGACAGTAAGACGTACGTACAGACGAGAAACAATACCATTTCCTTAATGCTTTAATGATATGGATTAGGATGGAATATGAATTTTACAAAAATAATAATATGTTATATTTATTATTTATATCATTTATATTAATCATTATACCCATCAAAATAAATTATAGATGAAAAACAGTTTACACTACGGCGTGGAGATGGTGAGTCGTACATACGCAAGCATGGTGATATTGTTTTTAATAAGATGGTTAAAAGGAGGAATATGGTTATAAAATAATAATAAAAACATCTCAACATATATTATATGATGTATTTATTATTTTATTATGGTAACAATTTATGAAGAGGAAGTAGAAGAAGAAAAGAACTTTGAAACAAGGGATAAAATGATTACCTCTTCTTTGGGTGTCTCCTTTTGATTTTCACAAAATAACTCCTTAAGTTGGTTTTATACCTAAAGGGTTGAATATAGGATTAATTGAAGGAAGTTGGGAGGATATTTGGGTAGGAGTTTTCTGAGAAAAATGGATTTGGAGGTGTGAATTAAAGAGAAGGATATGTGCCCTTTTATAAGAGAGGTGATATGCACTTTAGGAAAAGATTTAAATATTAATTTAATATAAATTTATTTTAAGTTTCTAATAGCTTAAAAGTGATTTATTTCTAGGATAATATAAGTATGGGTCGAAATACTCTCATGAAATGATTTTTAGACAAGTTTTATTTCATGAAAATAACCTTGTATTTTGGGATTGACCCTTAGTTAAACAGTTTAACTCTTGCCGTGTATTCTTGTATTTTTAACTACAGGGTTCATTTTGTTACTATAAAATACCAAGAGAACATAAAGTGGATTATTAATGAAAATTTTAACATTATCTAAGTCAGTTTTCCAAATATTATATTTTTAGGATTTTTATATCATTTAATAAAAAAGTATTTGTTTAAAAACTCATTTATGTCAATTTTGACACTGTTTGGTAATTGATTTTTGTTAAAGTCATAAAAAATTGATTCATTCGAACCGAAGGAATTAAATCATCACTAATATGTCGATTTCATCCAGAAAATTTGTGTATGGCATAAAAATATTCAAATTATATTTATTTTAATATTTATAAATTCATTTATTTGAATCTTTCATTAATAAGGTAATAACTGCATCTTCATTGTGTCATAAATAAATATATTTATTTAATGTCTAAAAATTATAAATAAAGTAACATGATGTATTAAATATTTTTTATATTTATAATTTATTTTTATATTCATATAGATCAGTTATATAACCCTATATTAAAATTGATTTAGCAAAAGATACATGTTCATTTTATATTGATCTTTTCTTTAAATTAAATATTCTAAAATGTCATTTTCACACCCAAGTGGCTTCCAAATGCAAAAAGTTCAGACTAAGGATGAAAATGGTTGAAAATATCACATCAAATAGTATTAGGAAATGTGTTTGGGTATTTTTATACTATTATAATATTATTTTTTACCCTTATTTACCTGATTTTCCGTTTAACCATGTAAATAAAAATAATTGCTAAAGTTACTATTCATAATGTCCAAAAATAAAATGTAAATATTTAAAAAAATTTGACCTTATGATTAAAAATATGAAATCCATTTTTTAAAATTCAAAACATAGAATTGGAAGGAATTAATTTAAAATTAATTTCTGTTGTCAAAACTAGAAAGTAGGTTTGTAAGAAGTAAAAACTATCAAAAGATTGACATGTGTTTTTGTCCAATTTAAATGTAAAATTACTTCCAATGACATAAATTATATTAAATGATAAAAATATAATCTAATTATACTTTTAAACCACTCAAAATTATAATTTAAGGTTATAAATTATTTTGATTAAAAAGTTGTTTTCAATTAAAAAAATTGTTTTCAATTAAAATTTATTATTTTTTACTATTCAACAAAATATGAAAGTTATCAGAAAAGTACCAAAAAATCATCCAAACTAAATTTTTATATCCCAATTCTAAAGAATAATTTCATTTATTCAAATTGAATATATAAAAGGGTCAAATATAGGATTTAAAAAGGGTTCTCCATTAAAATGTAGACAAATAGTTTTTTTAAATACTTCTTTTATCTGAAAAATTGAATCTGTCCTTATATTATGTCTAAGTAACACATAATATGAATATTAAAATTATATGGGATATATATAGAATTAAAAATTTGGTTAATACTATTCATAACTTCTTTTTTAAACAGCTAGTTTGATAGGTCATGGTGCGCTCGAACTCGGTGTTGCGTGTAGTGTAATCTATTGAATTATTAAGAAGAAGTTTACTATGGAAGCTTGGGGTGTTACATTTTATAAGGTATATATAGTACCCTTTTTCATGTTATATTATGAATAGTTCACACTTCATGTTATTTTATGTTATAATTCATGTTACTTCATCCAAGGAGTTTGATTCAGAAGTTACTAAAGTAGTAAGAGGTTTCTTAACTCAATTTCCATTCATTGGGGCATACTTATACTTCATTGATTATATTATGTCAAGATTATGTGTGAAATTAATTTTTTATTATTTATGTTTTATTTCCATTTTTTTTGGAGTTACATTTGTTTTACATAATTTCTCTATTGATTAATTCTAAATTCAATGATATGATCTTTATAAGGGCCATTCATCTCAAATTTTACTTCTTTAGGACATATGTTTATATTTTGAACCTATATTATTTTATAAAGTATATATACTAAACCATGATGTGATATATCATTGATATTATTATATTTATGTTATTTAAACTTTCATTTGAAGTCATTTATTTCATAGGCACAAGATTCAATAGTTACCAAAACAGTAAGGATTTTTATGATACAATCTCATCTTGTCTTGGAATTGTCTATGTTCAAAGTTCCTTTGAGAGGGATAATATTATATTATTATATTGAACCAAATATATTTTATTATCATCTGGTTATTAATGTTATTTACATGTTTAGTTTCCATTTCCACCTTTATTGAATAAATAAATATTAAGAAAGTTGTTTGTAAGTGATACCGATCATGTATCTTCTTTTAGATTGTGAATCTTTCTCTCAAATATGATTTTTTTCTAAAATGTTATCAATAATTTTATTTTATGAACATAAATGATTTTATAAATATATTTTACATCATCTTTTAACTTATTTTAAATGGTTAAAAAATAAAAATTCTTAAGGTTTTCCACATGGGTAACTTTTGATTCTCTTTACAAAAGTTTGAAAAGAATATTTATTTTTAACATTTACAGCATGAAGGGATTTTACCACCATAATGACCATTATTTTATGTGAATATTAATTTATATGTTTCCAATTTTATTTTAAAATAAAAATACTTTAAAAACAGTTTTTTAATTTTTCGTTTCTAAAAGTGATTTTCAAAGTGGAAAGGGTATTTTTCTTAATAGTTTTTTAATGATCTTTTAATCATATTTATATTCATCAATGAAAAAAACCCTTGAGGTTACTTATGATACACTATGTATATGTTTCAATAATACCGTAATTATTATTTTTATGGATGTATTATTATTGTTTCAAAGATATTTTCATGGATCATATTCCTTTTACATGGGTCAATCAAGTTATGAAAGGAATAATGGTTATTTATATTAGTTTTATATTGAAATAAAATCTCTATGTACTTTATTCTTGTTATGGTTGTTAGAAATTATTTATGATTATGGGTGGTTATATTATAATCCAAGGATGTAGTGTTCCATTATAAACCAAGAATGGGTGAGCCCGATATAGCTATCTAATACATTGGGAAATGGGATGGGGTTAACCGGTTATAGGTTTCTACTAAGATATTATTGAAATTTTCCAGGAAGGTTATTCCATTTTTAAGGATTATAATAAGAGTGATATGAAAATTATATTCCAAGTTACCAATATATTTTCTTTATTTTTGCATCAAGTTCCAATGAATCCTTGATTATGGGTTGTTTTCACATGGATCAAGATTATTGACTTATATGAATCTTATATTATATTAAATCTTTTTGAAATTTATCATGATTTATGATCCATGTTTTATGGATATGAATTATATTATGTTATTTGTATAAAAATTTATTATGTCATCATACCATTATACTCATATTATACTCATTGATTACATTCAATTGTCAAATCTTAAGTTTTCCCTTACTAAGAGTTTGAGCTCACCCTTCTTATGTTTTCAATTTACTTATGTTATGAAGAATGACATTAAATGAATTATTTATTTAAAGGTTTCATGTGTGAATAATTTTATGGGAGATATTGATGAATTAATTTGGAATAATAAAAACTTGGAATAGTGGGGAAAATAATCATATAAATACATGGGTATTGTTTTGCAAGATAATTTACTAATTCTATAAAACTCTAAACCTAAAGGGAACTTAGGAATGTTAGTGATATAATATTTTAGTTTGATGTTATATATCTCGGAAAAATAAAATTGGGTAATTTTTATCAATATCAAATCTAAAAATGTAAATATTATTTTTTTTGAAAATTGTTCTGATAGGATAGGTTTGGGGCTGTTATAGTTGGTATCAGATTAGAGTTAAGATAAATTTGGAGATTTCTATTTTTTCATGTGAGGTTATATTTATAGTTATGGATACCATTATGACTTTATAAGTTTATGTTTTATAATAATTTAAAAGGAATAGAAACCTTTTTTAAGGTTTAATGTGTTATGATTTTAAGGTAGTTAGTGATATTTTGGGAGATGTTTTATTGGGTTGAGGTATATGTAACCCTTAGGTTTAACATGAAGGATTATTTCTAGAGAATGTTATTACAATTATGGGGATGTAATCTGAATGGTATTAGAAAACCTTTGATATTAAAAATTTATTATTTATTTATATAAAGGTTTATAAATTTTGGATACTATCCTATATTTTTATAACAATTTTATTTTTGGTTAATATCTAAAATTTATATGAATATATTTTTATCCTTTTGTGAATTATGTAATTTTTTTAAAGTTTATTTTAGTACTTTAGGCATGAAAAATTCATATTTTATACTCATAATTTAGAGAAAAAGATGAGATTGTGGTTGAAATTTATTCAAGGATAAAATTATACTTATAAATTAAGTATATTTCCTTATTTTATTGGTCTATATGTTAAAGGAATTCCAAAAATGTTGGAAAAATATTTTGAAATAAAAATTCTATCCTACTACCTTTATTTTTTGAGGAATTGATGGTCCTTTTCACACTCTTTAGTTTATGATTTTGTGGTCATTTAAATTAAAATTGTCAATCAATTTATTTTGATAAATGTTCTCTATTAATATATATCATTATTTTGATATTAAATTTTTTCTCCATGTCCATATTTTCACTTTCCACTAATGTTCCTCTATTTGGAATCCTAGTTATGCATTATTCCATATGATCTTCATATTTACCTTTTCTTATTTTTTAAAAGAAGTTTTAGTATCCTTATTTATATTTTGGGTTTTGAAAAATTTATTTTTAAATATTAAAAAGGGATTCCTTTCATGTCCATATGTTTTATCTCCAAATCCTTAGAATTTATTTTGAAATTTTTTTAAACCCTTTCTATCGGGCAGGTGATAAAATTGCGTAGAAGAATTTTCTAAAATGAAGGAATAATTTAAAAACACATGAATTATTAATAATAAATTAATTTATTTCCTTATTAAAATTATCAAATTACATTTTATAGATTTATATTTATTATAATATTATTAGGTAATTTTTTCATTCAAAAGGAAAACAATTTTATTTCTAACCAAATTGGGGTTTCATACATTATATGACTTTATTTAAAAATAAAATCTATAAAATTTATTATTTTAGTTTTATATAAATTGTATAATTATTTAATTAATCATATAAAAATTATCTCTGGGTTAAGTTATAGTACTTTTCTAAAAAGATTGATTTTTCTGTGAATAGTAAAAAATATTGATTTCTTAAAACTGTCATTTATTTTCATTAAATAAAGTAATTTAAAGTACAATTTGATATCAAATTAACATAAGTACCCTCTAATTATAAATAATATAATTAATTATATAGTATTAATCATTATACTAGATATTTGTATAAGTTTATTTTTTGGATTAAAAATGTATTTTTCTAAAAAAACTATTTTTTGATGCGTTTTGCATTTCATCAAAAATTAATTTCTTCCAATTAAAACAATTTAATATTAAAAAATGGATTAAATATTTTTAATCATTATTTAATTTTTTTTAAATAGAACCCTTTTATTTTTGGTCATTATAAATAGTAAGTGTGATATATATTTGTCACCATAGTAAGGGTAAATTAGGTAAATAAGGTTAAAAATAATATGATAAAGACTAAAAATAAACCTAAAACTTGAATTTAATATATCTTATGAGTGGTGTTAGACTATCCTCACCTTGGATTCAAATTTATGGATTTTTTTTTCATTTTTATTTTAAAATAGAATATATTATTTTAAGTAAATTAAAATTCAAAATGTTAATATCTTGATTTTAAATCTATCTTATATGTTCACATAGGGAAAAAAATAATTTTTGTATAGATATTAAAGATTATTTTGATCATAATTAAATCATATTTATTATGTGATTTTTTTAATTTTTAGTGATGAAATAAGTAACTTAAATTCTTACACAACAGATATAGTGCTTATGCAAGCAGTAGAAAATCAAGTAAATGATTTTAAAAACTCAAAAAGTATTTTTTTGGGTGAGTTATAGTGTAAAAATTATTATATATATAGTTATAAAATATTAGGGATGCGTTAAAATTATATATTCTAATTCCATTATTATCCTTATTACTTTAAAATCAAAGTAAATGAATAGTTTCAAAAATGACATTAATGATATTTTATTATAAAAAATATTTTATTAAATGATTTAAAATTCATAAAAATAATATATTTTGGAAATTGAATAGTATACAGATTAAAATATTTTATATTCTCCATTTATGGGAAATTTTTTATTTTATTGTATCTTTCCTAAGCCCTAAAGATTAAAGAACATTGATATCACGGTAATTATTAAAAGGGTAAACATGGGGTTAAAATAAAGAGATAAGGGTGGAAATATCACTTAAAATTGTCCAAATTTTATTTTATGAGAGTATTTATACTCATAATAGTAATATATTATAAATATATAAATTTGTTTCCAATTATACATGATAATTGATTTATATTAATTATATACTTTAAGTAATTCCAAGAGTGCTCCTCCCATCACTTATTAAAGGGAACATCCTATCCTCTCTTCATTACACCTTCAAATTACTCTATATTGTGAAATAAATACCAAAATATCTCTATAAAATCCATACCCATGTCATATAGTTCTAATTGTTTTAATAATATTTACCTTATATGGATTAAGGAGTAAAGAAAAGGATGTTGTCTGAAGAAGTGGTATATCATTTAACCAAATGTTTTTGTTTTATTTATTATTCTACCTCATTAAAAACTATTATAATTATTGTGATATGATAAAATAATTATATGAAGTATACTCATATTTTATTATTTTGATTTATTAACCTTAATCCATCCCCTTATTTCATCAAATGGGAAGGGAAACAATCGTTCATGTGTATGAAAAACCACCACATCGTGAACCAATGTAATTCGTTTTCCATCACCACCTCTTACAATTGGTTATAATGATGTATTAAATGTATATATTTATGATATTCATGACATAATTATAATTTTTAAAGAAAATATTTCATATAATTTCTTACATTTCCATCCATTCAAAAATGATAACATCATTCATGCGTACGTGTGGATTACCACCTCCATGAAGCGATATGATTCATTTTTCAAAAATACATCACATATATTATATATATAAGTGTATTTAAAAATATAATATTATATTTATGATATAATAATCATTATTTAAATATTAAATTATACTTACCTTATCTCCCTCATGTTTTTTTTTTGAAAAATGGAAATGTTACTCATGCATATGTACAACATACTATATCCATGATTGTAATATAATTCATTTTTCATAACCACCTTTAATGTTTGGTTTTAAAAGTATAATTAATTAATACAAATGATAATTATGCTATTATTATTATTATAATAATTTATATTATTTAACAAATATAACTTTGAACATGATCTATATATTAAAGTTGTTTTGAAATTATGAACCAAACATCCCCAAAATACCCAGCGTAAACTAAACAAGTTAATTAATTAAATATATAAATGAAATAAATGGAAAAAGGATTTAATGATATGATAATAAACTTTAAAATTTTATTAAATAATTAAATAATTGATATAATTTTATTATATAGTATTTAAAATACATACATAGAAATTTTGGACTCAAGGTAAGGTATTTCATCTCAATTTCCCTACATCGAGGAATGTTTTAATGTTATATACCTAATTTTCATTCATTGAGTCATGTTATATACCTAATTTATTTTATATGGTGTATATACTACCCTTTTTTAAGTTATATCATGAATCATTCATACATCAAGGTATTTTATATGAAAATTCATGTTACTCCATTTAAGGGGTTTGATTCAGAAGTTACTAAATCAATGAGAGGTTTCTTAACTCAATTTACATTCATTGGGTTATACTTAAACATAATTGATTATATTATGTCAATATTATGTGTGAAATTACCTTTGTTTGATCTGGTTTGTATTTACACTTTTTTTGTATTTACATTTGTTTCACATATTCTCTCCATTCATTAATTATTAATTCAATGATATAATATTTTTAAGGGTTATTCATATCAAATTTTTCTTCTTTGTGACATATGTTTATGTTATGTACCTATATTATTTTATGAGGTGTATATAATAACCCTTTAAATGTTATATCATGGATATTATTATATTCCTGGTATTTAGAGTTTCATTTTAAGTAATTTCTTTCACGAGATAAATATTCAAAAGTTACCAAAAAAGTAAGGATTTTTGTGATACAATATCATATTATCTTGGGATTATTTATGTTCAAAGTTACTTTGTAGGGGATCATATGACCTTATTTTCTTTAGACACATATATTTTCTTATCCAATATATAAGATTTTTTTTCATTTTTAGTTTACATTTCCTCTATTATTTAATAATGAAATATTATGAAAGTCGTTTATAAGTGATACCAATCTTGTATCTTCTTTTAAATCAGAAATCATTCTCTTATATATCCATGTTTTCTCAAATTCAATCAAGAATGTTATTTTTAAAACATAAATTATTTACTAAATCTATTTTACTTGATCTTTTAACTTGTTTTAAATTCCTAAAAGGATATTTCTTACCGTTTTTCGCATGGGTCACTTTTATTCCAATATTCAAAAATTCGAAAAGAATGTTTATTTTTAACATTTTTAGCATGAAGATATTTTTACGCCAACATAACCATTAATTTATTTTATGATTACTTTATAAGATTTATTTTTTCATTTAAAATTATTTTCAAAATATTTTGTTATTTTTTTAAAAAGTTATTTTCAAATTGGAAAGGGTAGTTTCCTCAATAATGTTTTTAATAATCTTTTAATTGAATTTATATTCATCAATGACAAAAAAACATTGATTTTAGTTATGATATACTAGATATATTTTGTAATAATACTAAAATTATTCTTTCTCTGGATGGTTTATGATTGTTTCAAAGAGATTATCATGGAACCTATTTATTTTCCATAATTTACTCATGTTATGAAAGGAATAAGGGTTGTTTATATTAGTTTTATAATGAAATTAATTATATTTATACTTTATTCATGTTATAGTTCAGAATTTTTTTTATCATGATTAGTGGTTTCATTATAAACCAATAATGTGTGGTTTCATTATAAACCAATGATGGGTGAGTCTGATATATCTCTCCAATGCATTGGGTAATGATATGAAGTTAACTGGTCATTGGTTTCTCTTAAGATATTATTAGAATTTACCAGGTAGGATATTCCATTTTTAATAGTGATTATAAAAGTTATTATAATAGTGATATTTAGGTAATTTTCTAACTCACCAAGATATTTTCTTTATACTTTTATCAAGTTCTAATGAATCCTCAATCAAGGATTTTTTTTCACATGGATCAAGATTGTTGACTTATATAAATCTTGTATTATGTGAAAGATTTATTCCATGACTCATGATTTACTATCCATGTTTATTGGGTATGGATTATATTATTTAATGTTCACATAATTTGATTATGAAGTCACTGTTTAATTGGTTCTTTGATCCAATTTATTAGTATTTTTGATAATTTTAATAGTTTTAATTTATAATACACTATAATATTTTCCTAATTTTAGTTTTTACATATTTTGAAGGTGAAAAAGAGTAAAAAGTTTGAAAAATTATTGAAGTTATCATGATTGAACATTTGAAAAAATCTGTAAGTGACAATGATTGAAAATTCGATGAAGTCTAGAAGTGATGGTGAGTTAAATTTTGAGAAAGTCTATAAGTGACTATGAGTGAAAATTTAATAAAGTATGTAAGTGACCATGAGTGAAAATTTGAAAAATAATATAAGTTACCATGATTTAAAATTTTAAAAATTCTACAAGTGACCATGAGTGAAATTTGGACAAAGTTTGGAAGTGATCATGAGTAAAAAGTTTAAAAGATTGGAAAGTGACTGTGAGTGAAAATTTAATAGTATAAAAGTGATCGTGAGGGAATATTTGAAAACTTTTTGAATTGAATGTGACTGTAAATTTCAAAAACTATAAAATTGACCAAAATGAACAAAAAATAAGTGACCACATGAAAAAGAATTAAGTGACCACATGAAAAAAATTATGTGACCACATAAAAAAATAACATGACCGCATGAAAAAAAAGTGATCACATGAACAAAAATGATGTGGTCACATGAAAAATATGATTTGATTAAAAGATGAAGAATGAAGTGACCACAAGTTGAAATTTGGAAAAGCATTAAACTAACCTTATGACCTATCTAGGGTCACTTAATTCCTTTGTTATATTTTAGTTCAAAAGATTCACTTTTTTATTAATACTTTTATATTTAGAATTATTGCATGTTTGTTTCACATGTTTATCTTGATTTATTTATTACTTAAATAATTATTAATTATTTTAATACTAATTAGTTTTATTTGGAATAATTTCATATAGGATTAAATTCTTATCATGTGGGTTGAAGTTTCACACTAGTTTATTAGGAAAACATGAGTTCCAAATTAAATATGGATGGAATTTGTAAATTTGTTCTCACATACTTCATGGGAGTTTTCCAAGTGATATTAATGTTGATTATAATTGTTTATTAGTACTATATTAATTATTATAACATGTTATCACTTTACAACATGAATTTAATGATAAATTATATTAAGGTGACCCACTTGGGTATATTTTTCATGCAAATTCGATGAATAAATCTTATGAATCATTGGGAAAGATAAAATGTAATGTGTTTCAGGCTTTTAATATACTATGCATAGAAGAACTCTATATTAAGAGTTAAAAAAATCCAGATCTAGAGAAAAAGTTTAGGATTTTAATAAATTGTACAATTTATTCATACTTTGGTGATCAACTAATTCTCTCAGATAGATTATAATTATTTGATTCTTTTATACTAGAGAGATGATTTCTACAATGATTCTCATATTGTGAAGCATTCATTTGTTTCTCTAGTTTTACTTCTTCCAATTATTTTTTTGTGCATAATTTTAATTTTTTATACTAACCACTAAAAGTTTGTATTTTAAGTTTTGAATCTAATATAAAATTAAAGTAATGGGTTGTGCTATTAGGGGAAATAGGTATACTTTTTGGGTGGTACCTCTAGGTTAAAAAATTTAGGTATGTTTTGGGTTTAAGCCTCTAAAGGGAGAAAGTATTTATAATTAGGTTGTGGATCTTGGTATGAAAGAGTCATTTTAATGTTTACATTATAAGTGGTTATAGTGGGTACCATCACTCTCATTTCATGAGAGGGGTGGAGAGTAGACTAGAATCATTTAGATCCAAACCAGTATAAAAATATCATGTGTTCATTTCCTTTTATTTATATATAATTCTCTTTAATAACTATTATATAAAAATTTTTAAATTTAAAATTCATTTAAAAAGTCCAATTAACACCCCTATTGGTTATTTTTAAATCTTAAATATGAACCAAAATTTGGTATCAGTGGTTGACCCGAAGCTTGAAATATATAGTCTTTAATTTTGTTAATATTTTTCTAGATTAACCATAAAAGGGAAAAGATAAATTTAATATGGAAATAAAAAATTCAAATTATGGATGGTTACCTCAAAACCACCACATTTTTATGGCAAAAATTCTTGATACAAAAATCCCAGATGAAAGAATTCTTAAAGTAACTTATCATTGATCATTGGAAAATCATGATTAAACCTTAAAAGTTTCCAAAAGGTGAACCTAAATCATTAGTTGGAAATAATTTTATAAAGCATGTGTTGAATTACAAGGTGATTAATATTTTATATTGTTAAATAAATAAAAATGTGTATAGTCATGTATCTTCTTATAAAACTACTCATGACATATGGAAAATTTTGTAAGTTACACATCTTGGATAAAATAATATTATTATAACTAAATAAGTCATTTTAAGATCTGAATATCAAAAATTTAAAATGGATAAAGAAGAAATTGTTAATATAATGTTCTATAGATCTACTAGTATTGTAAATGGAATCAGTTCTTTAAGATAAAATCTTTAAAAAACAATTCTTATTGAAAAATTACTTAGAGCACTTCCTAAGACATGGCATGATAAAAATGTTTATATATATAAAAGTAATAACTTTAAGGAATATAAACATGATGATCTTATTGCATCCTTATTAAAATATGTGTTAGAACTTAAAAAACATACGGAAGAAGATAATATAAAGAAGAAGATAATTTTTTAATTAAAATGTTCCTACTTACTCTTCTAGTTCTAAGTTATTACAATGACAAGAATGATACTACATATGTTAAAATGGTGGATATATAAGAAATAAATTATAATCAAGGAGATCCAAAAAATGCTATCCTAAGTATGATTTCAAGGAGAATAAGAAAAGTAATTTTAATACTAATGATGCTAAAGATTTAATTTGTAATTATTGTAGGAATAGAGGGAACATCACACCTAATTGAACAAGAATAAATGAAGATAAAAATTAGAGGAAGAAATACAAGGATGAAAAGAAATAAATTATAGTCAAAGAGATTTGTTCTAAATATTCAATTTATTCAAAATAATATGGTTAAAAAAGTATTTGGAATACTTATGATTAATTTCTTCATAAAATCAAGTAAGTGATTCTAATTATTATTCATCTTCTAAATCTAAAAAACCTAATGTTTTAGAATTTTTTAAATAAGTTAAAATACTTGATCATAACATTTCAATGATAACTGATTTATATAAGAAACATAAAAGTCAATATAAGGTTATACATAAGGAAAATGTAAATCCGAAGAAATATATCAAGAATGATAAAAATTTTGTACATATAGATATGGAAATTACTTAATAAAATATGAAAACTTATCTTACTAAAAATGAAAAATTAAATATATAATTTTATTTCATTTCAAAGTGTCATGAAACTAAAATAAGGAATTTTTATAATGTTCTTAAGGTTAATTGATATCTAAGAAATTAAATTGAATGTTTAAAATCAAATATGTCTATTTTTGTTCAAGGTAGAGAAAAATTTAATAAAATTATGAGTTTCAATAAAATTAATAAAAAATGATCTGGTATTGGTTATTAAAATAATATGCTCAGAATGTATAAGATTTTATTTGTTAAAATAACTAATGAAAGTACTTTTAATGACACAAGTTTTAAATTTCATATAAAAGATCATTATGTAAATGGGTGTTCCTTTATATTTACACAATCTCTTGGATAAAATATTGATTTTGTTTATTAATATTTACCTTTAATATTTCATATAAATAAGTGTTTGAAATCTATTTGGGTTCCCAGGAATTCATATTCTAATCCCATCAGACCCAAATTTTCACAGGTACCAAAGATTTCTTAATTCTAATTTGGTAGGAAAAGTATCTTGGGAGAATAAAAAAGGATGTTCGGTATATGGATATTGTATTATTAAGACACATGGTTGGTGATATATCAAACTTTATATCATTAAATAAATGTGATGGAGGTAATGTTACTTTTGGTGATAATTCTAAAGGAAAGGTTAAAGGTTTTAGTTAGATTAAAATTTTATGTTTAGTTGGTATTTATAAATTTTATATATTGTAGATTTGAAACATAATTTAATAGAAAATTAACTAATTTGTGATGATAGAATTTTTGTTAAATTTTAAAATGATAAATGTTTTTTATTTAAATATCGATCTATTTTTTTTATAAAAATATAAAAGAAAATATTTATTAAATTGTTTTTTCTGAATTAACTGATCAAAATAATAGATGAGTGAATGATTTACAATCTTATAATGTTTTGTGGCATTGTAGTTTGGGACATGTTAATTTTAGGTTGACAAATAAGATGTCTAAGAACCAAACAATTTTATAGTTACTGGAACTTAAAGTGGATAACATCTTTGTTTGTGAATATTTTTTGAAAATAAAACAACATAGAATTAGTTTAGAGTCAACTTAGGAAACAAAAATTACAAGTCACATTGGTCTTATTAATTTTGGTTTATTTGGTATTATCAAATAGGATAGTGTGGGTTGTAAGAGACATTTTTTTGTTATTATTGATAATTTTATTGGATACTCATGGGTTCATTTTCTCACACTTAAATGTGAAACTTTATTTAAGTTTATCAATTTTTATAAATTGGTTTAAAATTATAAATGAAGCTTAATTGAATTAATTAGCAGTTATCATTGTGGTGAATTCTATAATTTTTAATTTATCCAATTTTATAAATAAAATAGTTATTTTCATAATTTTTCATCCCCTAAAACACCACAAAAAATGGTTTAGTTGAAAGAAAAAATTGAATACTTCAAGAAATAGAAAGTATTATATTAAATGATTCTAATTAACCTAATTTTTTTGGTCTAATGATATGAATACATCCTGTTATATTAATAATAGAATAATTTTAAGAACATTATTTAAAAATTTACCTTATAATCTTTTAAAGGAGAGAAACCATAAAATTAGATATTTTAGAGTTTTTGATGTATATTTTTTATTCTGAATACAAAGGATAGTTTAGATAAATTTGGAAAAAATATGATGTGGACATTTTCTTAGGATATTAAAATAATAATATTTAATATAGAGCATCAATAAGAGAACCATGGTTGTTAAATAATAAATTTATATAAAGTTTGATGAAAAGTATTTGAATAAAATAGATAGTGATATTGATCAAATTGAGGATGGATTTAGATATTTTAATTTTTAAGAGTAAGAACCTCAAGATAAAGATGAAAATTTTGAGGGGGAGAATATTTCTTCTCATTTTGAACCTATTCATGAAAAATCTTGTAAGACTCATAGAGATCATCCTATAGATAATGCGATTGGTATTGTTGAATCAAATATCAAGACTAGAAAATATGTTATGATTATTTGTGAATATCATGTTTTTTACTGAATAATATTGATGAATATTTAAATGATTATAATTGGATAATAGAAATTCAAGATGAATTAAATCAGTATACTAGAAATAGTGTCTGAAATTTAATTGTTTCACCAAATTATTTTTATATTATTGGAACAAAATGTATCTTTGGAAACAAACTTGATGAATATGAAAATATATTTAAAAATAAATAAATATTGGTTGCTCAAGGACATTATCAAGAAAGAGATATTATTATTGAAAAATCTTTTTTCACTTTTATATTTATTAGAATCAATTAGGATATTATTATCTTATTCTTATTTTCATAGATTTAAATTATTTCAAATGGATGCAAAGAGTTATTTTATAAATGGTTTTATTTTTGAATAAGTATATGTTAGAAAACCCCCTAGTTTTAAAAATGAAAAGAATTCCAATCATTATTTTAAACAATCTTAGGATTCATACAATTTTAAAAAATACACTCAAGCTTGGTATAAAAGGTTAACAATGTTTCTTTTGAAAAAAAATTTGGGAAGGGAAAAGTTGATCCTAATTTTTTATTAATAAAATTTGTGATGATATCTTGATTTTGTAAATTTATATTGAAGATATTAATTTTGGATATTCAAGTGAAAATATTTGTAATAAATTTTCATAACTGCTATCTTATAAATTTTATATGAGTATGATGTGGAAATTGAAATTTTTTCTTCGTTTGAAAATATTTTAAATAAATGATTTTATTTTTATAAATCAGTCCAAGTATGATAAAGTTATTGTTAAAATATTTGGTTTATGTTTTTCTAAAAGTGAATATACTTACATGAGTATTAATTTAAAATTATATTTAGATAAATTTTGAAAATATATTGATGTTAATACCTATAGAGACATGATTTCAAGTTTTTTATACTTAATCACTTCCTAGAATGATTTGATGTTTTTAGTTTTCATGTGTGCGAGATTTAAAATTTATCTTAGGGAAAGTCACACTAAATTTGTTAAAATAATTAGTATATATGTTAAAGGTTATTTGAATCTTGGTTTATTTTACCATACTAGAAATAATTTCTATTTGTGAAACTATTCTGTTTTTGATTTTGTTGGATAGAAGATTGATATAAAAAGAACTTCAGGTATGTGTCATTTACTTAGAAAATATTTAGTTTCTTAGGCTTCAAAGAAATAAAATTATGTTTCTTTTTCAACTTCTATATCGTAATATATAGATGTTGTATCTTATTGTGCTCAATATTTATTGATTAAATAAATTCTTTAAAGTTTTAGTTTTGATTTTGATAAGATTCCTATTTTATGGTAAAATAATTATGCTATTTTTATTTATAAATATCACTTATATAATTATAATATTAATTACATTGATATTAAATATCATTTTCTTGGGGATCATGTTCTAAAAGGAAATATAAGTGTTTAATTTGTTTTTTCAAACAATCAATTAGCTAATATGTTAACTACACCCCTAGATTTATATAATTTTGATAAAATAAAATTAAAACTTGGAATGATGGAAATTTAATCATATAATATATATTTATGGGGAGTTTGAATTATATTTTGAGTTAAAACTTTAAATATTTTCCATTTGTTTATTGTGTATATTGAATCTATTTTATTCTGATGTCTCACCACCATCTACATAAATAATTGGTTAATATTTAATTCATTTTCAAATCATTAAATCAATCATTGAAAATATTTAAATGTTTTTATAGTTCCTTAATGCTTATTACATATTTAACAAAAGTATTTATACTATTATACATAATTAGATTTTTATGTCAGCACATACTATTTCAAAATGTATAAATTTATGGAAAGACTAGTTATGTGTTTGATGTTACTTTTAGGGTTAGTTTCTTTTCTAGTAATCATTCATGGGAGATTTCCATGTTTTGTTTTTAATTATAAAGGTAAGTTTATTTTCTAATGATAACTATTTCTCTTAGGTTAAGTTTTATTAAACCTTAAATATTTATGAGAAATTTCAAAAATGGGGAGAAAATTTTGTAACTAAAATTGTCAAAAAGGGGTAAAATGTTGAATTGGATCCTTGATCTAATTTATTTGTATTTTTGATAATTTAAATAAATTTAATTTCTCATACACTATATTATTTTTCTTATTTGAGTTTTTATATACTCTATATGTGATTATGAGTGAAAATTTTAGAAATTATACAAGTGATAATGAGTGAAAATTTTAAAAATTTTGATGTTACCAAGAGTTAAAATTTGGAAAATTCTGGAGGTGGCCATGTGTTAAAATTTGACAAAGTTTTGAAGTGATCATGAGTGAAAATTTTACAAATTCTTGAAGTGACCATGAGTGAAAATTTTACAATGTATGAAAGTGATTATGAATGAAAATTTGAAAAAATATAGAAGTTATTGTGAGTGAAAATTTGAAAAAGTCTATAAGTGGCCATGAGTAAATTTTTTACAAAGAGTGGAAGTGACCATGAGTTAAAATTTGACATTATGGAAGGGACTATGAGTGAAAATTTGAAAAATTCTAGAAGTGATGGTGATTGAAAATTTAAAAAATGTTGGAAGTGATTTCATGAAAAAAATGAAGTAACCATGTGAATAAAAATGAACTGAAAACATAAACAAAAATGAAGTGACCACATGAACAAAAATAAAGTGACTACATGAAAAAAAGTGATTGGATGAACAAAAATGAAGTAATCCCAAGAAAAAAAATTAATTAGCCATAATAATAAAAATGAAGTGATTGTAAGCTGAAATTTGTATAAGTGTTGAACCTATCATATGAACTATCTATGATCACTTAATTCATTTTTTGTATTTTCTCTCAAAACATGCTCTATTTTGTTTATATTTTATATTTAAAATTACTTCATACTTTTTCAACATGTTTATCTTGATTTAATTATTCCTTAAACACTTATTAATTATTTTAATACTAATTAATTTTATTTGGAGTAATTTTTTATGGGATTAAATTCTTATTATATGGGTTGAAGTTTAACGATTTTTTCTTGGGAAATTGTAAGCTCCAAATTAAATATGGTTGAAATTTTTATAGTTTATATCACATATTTTATGGGAGTTTTCCATAGGAATTTAATATTGATTATAATTATTTATTGGTACTATATTAATTATTATAATTTATTATCATTAAAAAATTATTTTAATATTATGGATTATTGAATTTACCCTTGTGGGTATATTTTTCATGTATATTAAATAAAAAACCTTATTAATCATTTGGAAATATATACTACCACAAGATTCATTTATTTAATTTTATATGTATAGAAGAACCTTATATAATGAGTTTGATAGATCCATATCTAGACACAAAGTTGAGGATTTTCCTAAACTATACAAGTGAGACATACTTTGGCAATCAATTAATACTCTTATTCGAATTACAACAACTTGATTCTATGCTGATAGAGAATTAGTTTATACCTTAATTCCCAGACTATGAAGTGTTCATATGGTTATGTTGTTTTAAATCTTTCTATTATTTTTTGTGTGCATAATTGTTACAGGTTATATTAACCATTAAAAGGTTGGATTGTGGGTTGTGAATACCATAACAAAATTAGTCATTGGGATGTGTCTTTAGGGTAAAAAGGTAGATTATTTTGGTTTTTCCTCCAGGTTAAAAAATCCAGGTCTTTTTTGGGTTTAAGACTCCAAGGGGAAAAATGCTTTGTAATTGTGTTGTGACTCCATGTGTGAAGAATTCATTATAAATATTCCATTATAAGTGGTTATAGATGGTTTTATCACTCTCAGTTCATGAGAGTGGTGAAGTGTGGACTAAGATCATTTTGATTCGAACCACTATAAAAATATAATGTGGTCATTTAATTTTATTTAAACTTCATTTACATTAATAACTATGATATAATAACCGTTAAATTTAAAATTCATTTAAAAAGGAAAATTCACCTATCATGACCTTACCCAATGGGTCTGAACCATGATGAACCCAATCCTACCTCTAATAGGTCTAGGGATGGAAACAGACACTATGTAGAAATATCACACACATGGGGGGACTTATCCTAAATTATGTACAGACCCACACATATCTAAGTCCATACAACGCTGAAATGTAAAACAACTAATAAGCATGAATTCATACATCTAAAATCACACCATCAGAGTATGAAAACAAAGTAGTAGAATGAAAAGGAAAAAATATAATCCCACTAAAATAAACTAAAAAAATACCAACCTATAAAGTAAGAGAGGAATGCTATAAATGCATCCATCGTAACACACCTCAGTCTTTCTGACCCACTAAGCTTTGCATGGTCTTAGTCCTTTTAGGACTACTTCAAAAGCTCTATTATCTACATAAGACATGATTCATGTGGGAAAATCCCATGCAGGGGGTGAGAATAAAAATACTTAGTAGGAAACCCCAAAATCAATAGGAATATAACATCAAGAATAATAGTCATCTCATCATACATCAATGACATATATAATAATAAAATTGAGATATAATCATAGTAGACACATAGTCTCAAGTAAGATCATAACCATATTTCTAGCGTAGGATTATTTCTCAAAGGTTCCATATAACACTCATCTAGAAGAACACACTTCACTAGTCAAATATATCTGATGGAGTCCATATGAAATTTTGTGATCATCAAGTCTTTCCATAAGATGTATATTCTAGAGGTACAAAGAGAATGATACATTTATGGGGTCACACCCAAGTCCATGGGGTATACCAATAACCCAATATGTATTAAACCGCTAAGTAGGGGATCAACACCCACATATTGTCGGTCATGACGATACCGAGAACCCCACCTAGGGAAAAGATGATGATAGAGGATCTCAATCTAGGAATCAGGGAATGATTGCAATAACTCTACCCAAGAAATAATTTCCTCAGATGAGATCACCATTATATTCATAGTATGAGAATCCATAATAAACCCTTATAGAATGGATTAAGGGAGTGAACCCTAAGACTCACATGGTACGTGCTTCCACATGGTCTCCTAGGAATGTACCCCCCTTCATGCTGAGTTTTTTTCTAGGGTGTACGCGACATGTGGCTCGACCCACATGACATGTAACAACACCTATATTTCTAGGCATGTACCTTCTGTACACACTGAGATGGCCATCTAGGGACCACACCCTATTTGGTAGGGACCACATGACATGTGATCCTTATCTCTACACGTAAACCCTAGCTGCCGCCTAGGGGTTCTCATATAGTGTGTAGTTCCAGATTACACACCTTGTAAACTCTGATTTTCTAGAATCCCAAATCCATTTCATGTGTCACAGTATGCTCCCCTGACTTTTGATCCAGCCATGAATCTCACATGTAAGCAATGAATAGGTCCAACCGATCCTTGCTATTACCTCTTGTCATAAACTGGCCACCAAAACATATAAGAAAAGCCTTCTGTCACATCTATTAGTTACTGCATGCCCAAATCCACACAAGGAACTCTAATTTAGTCCCAATCCTTCATAATAGCTTGATCCCATCATCAATATGAACCTGTATCTGTGGTATCAATCCATTACACCAAGAAATGGATGTGCAATGATTTATTATCGGGTTTTCATCGAACCATGAACCAAAGGAATTGCTCGAGATGAATGAAGAATGGGGAAATAAATTAACAAGACATAAACATGAGGAATAAACCTCATCAAATGATTTAATTGGACTTGATTCATTACTATTATAATGAAGAATGTAGAGATATAACATAATCGATGGCAAGAATCCCCAAATCCCAGATAATCTAAACCATACCTGTAATACACTCAATCCAAAAATCAATTCATTAGTTGATTGATTCACATTCATAATATAAATAATAAAAAGGGATAAATCCACATAAAACAAAAAACCTACCATGATATGGATCAATTGTTGATGAATAATAAATCTTTATCATTTTTGTTGGTGAGATCCTTGAATTCCTATGGCACAACAATCCTCAATCCTGATCTGATCTGACGTCGTTCACCAAGAATTCTCTCCTCCAATGACCACTATCTCTCAATTTACAGGGTTATATAGATAAACCTAAAAATTGTTCATAACATCATATTTATAGACCATGCTTGGTCATGGTGAATAAATTAAATAAATTAAATAAATTAAATAAATTAAATAAATTAAATAAATTAAATAAATTAAATAAATTAAATTAAATAAATAAATTAAATATGTTATTTTATTTATTTAATAATCCACCCACAACTGTGCTCAACCTGAATGTACAACATTCTCAAAGGTTAATACACACCTTGGGTAAAACCTATGATCTAAAATTAATGGTAGCCTCAGATTCTCAATCCAAACCTCTATTTAGAATTTAATCCAATTTTTCTAAAAAACTGTGCATGCATGATATTTAATATTTTTAATATATTTTAAAAATTAATTTCGGGCTCACTAGGCCTCATAATATCATTCCTTCTTAGCAAATACCTCTTAAAATAATCAATATAATATCCAAAAGTAATACATGAAAAAATAATTCATTTAATTCTCCCCACATTAGGTCTTTGAGTCTCGAAAATCCAAAAGAAAAGTTTACACAAAGAGATGTGGGTACTAAGAATGCATTTGGGTATCCTACTTATAGGTACTCTCCTGAAGATTCTCATGCTTCCAATATACACACACTAAAGTAATTTATCTCTGATGGATTATCCTCTCCTACTGATCCTCAATCTCTATCGAGTACTCAGTAAAGGTATCTCCATCTTTGATGTCCAGCTCACCCCAACCAATAACATGATATGGGTCATGCAAACATCTCTTTGGCTGCAACATGTGGAAGAATTTTTGTACCTAATATAACTGTGGAGGTACATCTAAGTGGTAATCCACCTCATTAACTCTATATATTATTTGGAAAGGGATAATGAATCTTAGATATAACTTATCACCCAAGACAAATATCTGCAACCCACATGGATTTGAGACCCTCAGAAACACATGGTTTCCCTACATGAAATATAAAGGCCTTCATTGTTGGTATGTATAGGACTTATGATGGTTTTTATAGTCCTCATCTACTTATGGATGTTCTTCATCTTCTCTATTGTAGCTCACTCTAACTTTGGGCTCATAAGTATTCACCCTCCTAGGTCAGTCTAGCGTAGTGGTGACTTTTATGGTTGCCTATACAAGGCCTCAAATGATTCCATATTGATGGTGGAATGGTATCTATTATTCTATGCAAACTCCACCAATGGTTGGTGATCATAACAACTATGTAAAAATTCTAACATGCAATCTCACAACTTTTCCTCTAAGACCTGAATGGCATTCTCAGTTTGAACATTAGTCTTGGGGTGAAATGTTGTACTCAAACACAAATGAGTCCCAAATTCTCCCTCCATTATCTTCCATAATTGATATGAAAAATGATAATAACTATCAGAAATGATCATTGAGGGAACTCAATGGATTTGGACTATCTCCTTCACATAGAGATGTCCCAAGCTCTCTACTGAGCTTTTCTCTCAAATAGCTATGAAGTAGGATGACTTGGTTAGTCTGTCTATGATCACCCAGATGGAATTGTGTAACCTATATTTAAATGGTAACCCCATAATAAATTCCATATATATCCCAACCCACTTCTACTCTATAACCTCAATGGGTTGAACTAAACCTACAGGAACCTGCTGCTCAACCATCACTTGCTGACAAGTAAGGCATCGAGAGAAAAACTCTGCAACTCCCTTCTTCATATATAACCACCAAAACTAATGTTAGTGGTCCTATTACATCTTTTCTACACCTAGATATACTACCAAGGGAGTTTTATGAAACTCCCTCAGATCCTCCTCAAATAATTTCACTGGTACCATCGTGCATCCTCTGAAAAAATGACATACTCCTCACCTTTAGAAAATCAGTCAGGAGCATGTATAGTGGATATATGAGTACATAGGGTATCAAAATCAATATCTTCAAGAAGTGGATCCCTAAATCATTGTAAAAGTGGAGGGGCAATAACCATCTACCGAAGTTAAGATTCTCTATCCCCATCAACAAGGGATAATTATAATGAGTCCAACTACTCCAATGCCTTGCTTAGTAGCTGCGAAAAAGATCTCCTAATGAGAGAATCTACTACCACATTCCACTTACCTAGAGTATAGACAATATAAAATTCATATTACTTGAGGAAATTTCACCATTTCCCCTTTCTCAAGTTAAGATCCTTTAAATAGAATATTTAATTGAGAATCTTGTTGTCAGAAAAATGATGAACTAATCACCCATCAGGTAGTGTTGCCACATATTTAGTGCGAAGACTACCACTGCTAACTCAAGATCATGGGTCACATAGTTTTTCTAATGTGGTATCAAGTAATATGAACCATATGAAATCAAGACACACATTTTCATCATAAAATAACCAAGTCCTTTCCTTGATGTATTAAAGAACACTATGTACTCGACACCCTCCTCTAGAAATATCAATATGGGATCACTCATCAATATCTTCCTCTACTCCTAAAAATCCTATCAAAGCATCTCAATCCAAATGAAATGCTTCCCATTTTAGGTAAAAGTTATCAAGGGAGATGATATATTAGAGCAATCGGGAATGAATATTAAATATTATCCTACCAACCTAAGGAATATCCGCCCCTCTATCACACTCTTGGGTGTCTCCCAGAATAATACTACCTAGACATTCTTTGGGTCCACTGATACACCACTTGCTGAGATAACATGTCCCATGAAGTGGAACTCTTGAATATTGAACCGACACTTCAAGATATTTTCTTCAAGCCAGTTCTCTCAAATTACATCTGGAACCATCCTCAAGTGTCTCACATGATCATACTCAAATTCCGAGTACACTAGGATATTATCAATGAAGACTAATAAAAACCATTTTAAGAAAGGTTGAAAGATCTATTTCATGAGTCCCATGAACACTAATAGGGTATTTTTCATTCCGAATGACATCACCATGTTCTCATAGTGACCATAACAACATTAGAAAGATAGTTTCGACATATCCTTTTCTCGTTCTCTCAGTTGATGATAACATGATCTGAGGTCAATATTTGAGAAACATCATGCCCTTCTAAACTGATCAAAGATTCCATCGATCCTTATAAGTGGATAATTTTTCATTACGGCCTCCTAGTTTAGGTTAAGGTAGTCCACCCACAACCTCAAGCTCCTATCCTTCTTCTTGGAAAACAATACTAGCACTGCCCAGGGTGAAACACTAGGTCTGACAAAGCCCTTCCTTTGTAAGTCCTCCAACTGCACTCTCATCTCACAAATCTCTGTGAGATCCATAAAATATGTCGTCATATATATCAAGTCTATCTCAAGGTCTATATCATTTCACACACACACACACACACACACACACATATATATATATATCAATGGGGAGGTAAGTTAGGCACAAAATAAAGAAAGACTTCCTCGTAATCCACCACCACTACAGGAAACCAAAATCTCATAGAATCTACTACACCAAGTGTAATTCTTGACAATTGGTGTGAAATTGGATATACCATCATATGCATGAGTTCATCATACTATTCACAGGTTTTCTTTTTCACCCACAAAGTAAAACCTCATCCCATAATTGTAGACACACTGCATCCTCCACCTGAAATAGTCTATCAGGGCATGGACTATGGATAACCAGTACATACCTAATATGACACCATAAAGACTCATCAATTATACAAAGAGATCCCAAATGAAAATCTCACCTCCAAGAGTAACATCACACCATCAGTAGAAGTGCGTGATCACTAAGTTGACTCCATTAAGAGTCTCTAAGCACAAGGGTCAATCCAAGGGATCAACCAAAATATCTAAGTGTAGAACTTGGTAAGTGGAAAGAAAGGGATGAATCACACCTTTGTATATAAATACTAAAACTAAGGTAGAAAAGAAATATATCGCACATCTTATTATCCCTAGAGCCTTTGGGTTGTAAGCCTTGACTTCTTGGAACTTCCCTCGCTACTGACCACAAACTCCCTAATCCTGGAGGGGGACCACCTGGGGGTAGTTTTAGTAAAAAGTAAAAATGTATACCACCTACAGCTTCTCTTATATCTCCTCTTCCATGCCAATCACCTTATGGACCAACCTGATCCTACCACTACCTATGCCTAGGCATCCCATACACTATCTCTTTATTAGCTATACTTCAGTTCATTCAATCTCATGCAATATGTCCCCGAACGATATAGGATTAGCACTGCCTCTCCCTAAGATAACTAGATCCATCTTGAGAGACTTTAACCACATAAAATATATCTTGGTACCTCCTCCAAAAACATATCGCACATCTAGGTCCCTGATTCTATCATCAACTCCTTATTACCGAAGTCTCTACTTCCGTGTGACCATTACTGGCACCAACTGTCTATATATACTCAGTTGAGAAATACTTAATCAACAAAGAATTATATATCACCCCATAATAGGTAGGAATTAATAGAGGTATCAAGATGGATCATATTTCTCTATATAGTATTCTATCCATGGTCTGATACTAAAATAACTGATCACACACCATATCCATCAAGTATCTAGAGAGGCTGTTGAACCTCGAAGAATACTCAGTCACAATCATACTACCATGCTGAAACTGTAGAATCTCTTGCTTATAAATATCCCTCAATGTAGTTAGAGAATACTTATCTATGAAAATTTGTTCAAACTTTAACCATGAAAGATCTCCATTATCGTACAATTAGGTCACTAAACCCCACCACCATCCTATAGAGACATGGACAAGGCTTTCTTCCAGGACCACCATCTGGTTTACAGGTGTCCTAAAAATACAAAACACTCACATCACCACCCCAATCGAGTCCTCAAATTCCTATGGGTTGGTATTTCCTTAGATCCTGAAGGTTCATTGTCATTTAAACTCATGAATAGTTCTCATCCTATGCACCTCGTCCACTACTACAACTATCGGTACCATATTCTCCTCAAAAGGCGGTGGTAAAACAAGTACACCACCAAGAGGTAACACCTCATGAATATTCCCTTTCATCAAAACCTCATAATTGAAGGGATCATCTTCATGACCCTAATGCCTAATCCAAGCTATAAAATGTCATTGAGTCAACATGAGATAGAAAAGATGTACCATGGTTAGTGAGTATATCTAGAGAGATGAATCAAGAAGTACATGAAAACCACAACCCATTCCAATATGGTGCATGTACTGAAGTTTTTATTTACAACCAATTTCTACATATACCAAGTTAAAAGGTGGGTGATCAGAGTCCTGGTGTATGGATACATTATCCACCACACCAACACTGGAGTCCCTAAACTGAAAGATGAACTCAAAACACTTAACATTGTTTTTCCAAAATAATCTCATATACTCCATTCCTAAGGTAAAATCAGCTCAGTTGATACCACTTTTTCATAAGTCAACCCAACGAGGCTTAAACCGAGACTACCCCAAGCTCACCTCTAATAGGCCAGGGGTTGGTGACCAAAACTAAGTAGGAATATCACACCCATGGGAGGCCTTATCCTAAAGTACACACACATAGACATCTAAAATCCCATAGAGTGATGAAATGTAAAACAATCGATAACCATGCATGCATACATCTAAAATCCCACTATCAGAGCATGGAAACAAAGTAATAGAAAACAAAGGTCCAAATACAATTCCACCAAAAGAAACTGAAACAAGTACAACCTGTAATGTAGGAAAGTAAATCTGTAAATGTATCCAGTGGAACAGACCTTATTATATCTATTTCAATAAGCTCCTCCTAGTCCTGGTCCCTCTAGGACCCCACTAAAAGGTTGATCATCTTTATAAGACATGATGCATGTGGGAAAATCCCATACAAGGGTGAGTATAAAAATACCCAATTGGACACCCCAAAATCACTAAGAATATAACATCAAGAACAGCCGTTTTCTCATTATAGGTATTGGTCAACAACATATATAAAAAGAATATCTAGGTATACTCATAGTCGATACATAGTCTCATGTAAGATCAGAACCAAATTTCCAACCTAGGATTCCTGCTCAAAGGTTCTATATAACACTCATATGGGAGAACTCACTCCATGAGTTAGATTTCACTAATATTTTCCATCTGATATATCATTATCATAGGGTGTCACCATAAGAAGTACATGCTGAAGTTCTAAAGATAACGATACAAAGATGGAGACAACACCCAATGCCATGGGGTATACCAACAACCTAATATGGATTATATGTAGGTGATCAATTCCCACATAGTGTTGGTTATGAATATACCGAGAACCCCACCTTGAGAAAAGATGATGATGATAGAGGATCACACTTCAGTCCTCATAGAAGGATTCCAATAAACCTATCCAAGAATAATGTTTCTCAGAGGGGATCACCATCCCATGTATAGGGAATGATTCCATACTAAACCCTCATATAATAGATCTATGGAATGTAAACTAACAAAAAATGTCCAAGATGAATAGGAAAATGACTCCAATCCTTATTTTAGGGTGTACAAGGTGTGTACTAGAAGTACACTATGTGTCCCTTCAACATTGGGCCCTACCTTCGTAACATGGACAAAGATTGTGTTAATATATGAGTATATAGCATGTGGTGGAGTCACATGGCATGTGTGGACACACAGTATCCTAGGCTTGTACACCCCCATACATGCCGATCCATATTCTAGGGTGTATATGCCATGTGGCATGGCCCACACAACATATAACACCACCTGGATTTTGTGGTGTGTACCTCCCATACACACAAAAATGGAATCTAGGGAACACACTGAGTGTGAACCTTATCTTTGTGCATAAACTCTATCTACCACTCATGGGGTCCCACATGATGTTTAACTCAAGATTACCCACTATGTAAACCATGATTTTCTAGGATCCCAGATCTATTTCATGCATCATCATTCTCTCCTCCAATAAAATCTCTGGTCATGAATCTTGTTGGTAAGAAATGAATAGTTCCTAATGAGCCTTACCATAACCACTCATCGTAATATGTCCCCCAAAATGCATGGGAAAACCCTTCCATCACATCCCATAGTTTCCACATGAAAATGCCTACATGAAGAACTCTAATAATGTACTGATCCATCATCATAGCTTGATCCCATTGTCAGTCAGAACTTGGACCTTTGGTATCAATCTTTTGCACCAAGAAATAGGTGTTCAATGATTTATTAATAGGTATTGATGAAAATATAGGCCAAAGTAATTTCCTATGATGAAAAAATAATATAGAAATAAATTCAAAAGACATAAACATGAGAAACGAACCTCAAAAAACATTTTTTTTCACCTTGATTAGTTTTTGTTAGAATGAAAAATGAAAAGATATAACATAAAAAATTATAGAAATACCCAAATTCCAGATAATATATCCTATACTTACAATATGCTCAATATGTGAATCAATTCATTAGTTGATTGATTTGAAATTTTAAATGGAATAATTAAATGGGGATAAATCAACATAAAAAAAAATCCTACATTGATATGGATTGATCACTGATGAAGAAAGAATTCACATCATTGTCATTGAAGAGATCCTCGAATCTCAATAGTGTAATGATCCTAGATCTTTATCAGATTCGATGTTGTTATCAAAGAACACTATCCTACAACACACACACACACACAATATCTCTCTCTCAATTTACATGGCTTTGTGGATAACCCTAAAAATTGGTCACAATATCATATTTATATACCATGCTAGGTTATGAAGAATAAAATAAATAAAAATAAATATTTTTTTTATTTATTTAATAATACGCCCACAACTACCGTCAACCTGAATGTCCAACATGCTACAAGGTTAAGTCACTCCTAGGTTAAAAACCATACTATGAACTCAATAGTGGCCTTAGATTCCTAATATAAACCTCCATTTATAACTGATTTAACTTTTTAGAAAAAATAAAAATGTGTGATATTTAATATATTTTAAAAATTAATTTCGAGATCACTGAGCCTTGTAATCTCATGTCATCACAACACCTAGCTCCGAACATAATAAATTTAATATCCAAAAGTAATACATGGAAAAATCAGAGTTGTTACATTACCCCCTATTTTCTATTTTTCCATGTAAACACTGAACCAAAAATAATACCCTTATGCTCATATTATTCTCACTAATGACATTAAATTATTAATTCTTATGTTTACCCTTACTAAGAATTTAATATCACCCTTACTTTGTTTAACATTTCCCCAGGTTATGAATAATTATTTTAAATGAATTATTTATCGAATGGTTTCATGTGTGAGTAATTTTGTAAGAACATGAATCTTAATTTTAGGTATGGATCTTGATTTAGTGTTGTTTTTTAGGAAAAAAGGAAGAAATGGGAAATTTTATAAGTACACGCTGTGTACTTATGAGTACACTCTGTGTACCCGGGTACTGCATACAGTCATGTGCTGACTGTCTAGAAACTGAGTACATGGCTATGTGGTGACCTAGAAGGCCACTTAAGGTGGGGAATAAATGTGGCTAATATATGGAATGTAAATTTAATGAACACGCCATGTAATTTTTTTTATTTGTTAAATCAGAGCGGGGTCACGTCTTATGTCTAGAAACCACTTCTTCTTCCCGTGTTTCGTACATGAATTCTCAGGAATTATGAACAAAGATCGAGCCCCTGTTTCTCCACCCAACCTTCGATTGAGACACCATTGGCTGCATTATAATCACACTAGTGAGTTATCAATTATTCTAGATCCATCCTTCCTGATTCCTCCTCTCTCGTGAGTTATCCAAGGTTGAATGTTTTTCACATTTTTGTAGATCTACATCATTATAGGATGATTAAATGGATGGAGTTCAAGAGTATTGATCGTAAGATATCAAGTTAGGTGGTTTGTGCCTTAAATTGACTGTATTTGGATTATATATGCTAAAAGTGTTGTATACCCACATTTGGGTTATTGCGTGTTTTGGATTTTAAACCTGTTTAATACCTGCTATGGTTTGTTTGATTGAGAAATGGTTATTTCTTAGGTGGAAGGTTAGATACCTTGTTATGGGACACCCCATGGGTGTGTTCCCTTGATTCATTTTTTATAGCCATTTAGTCTAGGATGCCTGTTGGATTTCCTCATTTCCATGTCTTGTTTTGTTAGGATGAAGTTGTAAATTATATAAAATGCATGTGTTATGAATTGTGATTTTTGACCAAAGGGTATTAGACTATGAGAGATTCCCAAAAGGGTTAGAACATGAGAGCTTCCCATGTGTCCATTTTTAATTAATTGGGTTATACTGTGAGAGATATCTAGGCGATCATTGTTATTTGATTAAATGAATGTTTGACCATAGTGAATTGATCATGAGAGCTACCAGGTGGACATTATACATTATTTATTCTATGTTAACCAAGGGTTATTGACCATGAGAGCTTCCTCATTTGAGATTGATTTATACGATGTGGGGCCTAAGGGGTTAGACTGTGAGAGCTTTCCCAGAGGGTCATTTTTTATTTAATTGATGATATGTTAAACTAGAGGGGTTAGACTGTGAGAACTTTCCTAGAGGGTTGGTTATGAATTATTGAATGATTGTGAAGAGTCTTCCAAGACAAAGAAAAATCTTTGAATCTGTCTTTCTTGATTTTTTAGATGGTCTTTTGAGACATCTATTTTGTTACTATTACACTGGGGATATAGAGCATAGGCTAGATCCCAAGGTTTTCATGATTCAATGGATTGATTAGAAAATGCAAATTAATGTAATTGAAAATTTTAGGATTGTTTACTTTTGAGTACTTCTTAGTTTATTACTTCATTTATACTTATTACCTGGTATGTATATTCACTGACAGTTAGGCACAAATCTTTTGGTGGCTGCCTATGACGATTTGTCTCACACCCTATTTGGGTCCTTCTTTTGGAACCAAACAGATTATATAATTACAGTTATAGAAAAGGGAAAGTTCCCTTATTCATAAGGTACTTTATTTCTATTAGAGTTGGAGATCATGGGACCTACCTGGGGCTTATGATGCTGTTGGAGTTTACTGCTTTTGTGTACTTTGGTTTAATTATTGTATTTTCAGCATTTTGACTTATATGGATGCTTTCCTAGACACATGTTACATGAACCATTTATATATTCTCTAGTTGTTTTATTACTATTATTATTTAGCTGTTTACTTCTATTGTATGGAATTATTGCTTACACTATTGTTTACTATTTTCCTTCTGCCGTGTATACTCTACCAATGAGGGTGTAGTTTACCCATTATCACACTGTGGACCTCATTTCTATTTGGAAGCCTCTAACATTTGGTGAAATGCTCTTGAGGTTATGTGACCAACCAGGTTCGTGGAACCATTGGGTGTCACCGAGAACTGGGACATTAGAAAGTGGTATCAAAGAAGTTATTTTTTTCTTTGACATAATATTTGGAGCCAATAGACTAAGATAAGAAGGAATAGGTAGTTAGTAATAAGCTGTACTCATGAGTAGCTAACCCGTGTATAGGGAAAGGATATGTTACCTCAAATATTGCAATTTTTATGGATTTTAAATTTTTACAGTTGATTTGATTTTACCATTGGGTGATTCACTTGTTTTATGCTGTTATGATTAATATTGTTATGGTTCTATTTCTCTTGAAACCTAATGAGATGAGGGTATTCCATCACATTCATTATATAGGCACTTTCTAGAGATCACGTGTCATGCATTCTTGTCATTCCATTTATTTTCCATTGTTCATAAAATGCTATTGTGATAGATGTAGTGTTAAATATGCATGCTGTTGTGATTGATGCTGTGATAGAAATACCTTCTATTTTGATCGGGTATTGGTAAATGTAATTTTTCATTTGAATGGATGCTAATCTTTAGTCCCTGAGGTGTTATGGTCCCTCTTGGATTGAAATTTGGTGGATCATGATTGAACTTTAATTGAAATTTTTCAAGTTGTGATATGAATAAGGATGAAAAAATTTTATTTTTGGGAGTATGGGCTCTCACGGGTCAGAATTTGTCATGACTTGGAAATTTTTTTAAGTTTTTAAGGGTTCTGGAGAAGTTTTATAGGATTACTATCCGGAAACCCAAACAACATGACGTCTGATGTTATGAACACACACCATGCATTCTTCTGTTTATGAAGAAACAAGTTTTCTTATGTACACTCCATTTAGTTGTTAGTTGTGTCACTGACTGTATGGGCATAGACACAAGGTTGATAAAATCTTGGTAGAACATGTCGTGTATGTGGAGTGCACACTGCACTATAGAGACCATGTATCTGATTGTGTGACTAACGACACAGGTGGATGAAATTTGGGTAGTACATGTCGTGTTTGGATTGTACACACCATGTGGTAAACAACTATGTGTCTGGCCATGTGACTAACAACAAGAGTGGATGGAATTTAGGTAGTACACACCATGTCTAAGATGAACACACCATGTAGTGTTACACCAGGAGAGAACCGTGTAGTCCTAACCATGTAAAAGAATTTGGGTAGGAGGGGATATTCAAGTACACAACCTGTCTCAGGGGGAGCACACCGTGTGTATGGGGTGTTACACGACTAGGGTGGCAGAGGGTACATGCCCATATTAAAGATTATGGGAACACACTGTGTAGTGGTTCTACATTCCATGTAACCCTCTTTTGAATAACTTTAATGCTTTCATATCATGTTACTTTCTTTATATTCTAAGTTTCTATCATGAACCAACTCGGTTCGACCCTAAACCGGTCACCCGATTCGGTCCGCGACTTGTCCCGAGGAGCATTCCCGATCCCCACAGGCTGGAAAACAGTGCTGGGAATCAAAATTTAATCCCTAGGAATGAGTTGTCCCATAAAAGATAAATAAATAATCACGAATAAATACAAAAATAAAAGTGAACTCTAGAAGCATAGAAAGAAATAAACAGAATAGCTCAACATATCTCCATGGGACCTTCCGAGTCACCTCCCAACCAAAGATCAACCTTGATCTAATAATGAGAAACTCATCTAAGAAATCTTGAGAAAAGGAAACCTTCAACTAAAATGATAAAATTGGTGTGATCATTAAAAATGCTCAGTAGGATTTCCAAGATAAACCACAGAATCCAACGTCTCCTTTCCCAAAATGGTCTGTTAACACAAGTTTGAAATAGATATATAAAAGTAGGTTTTTCACATTTTAAGATAAGAAACATTATTTTCTCATTTAAAAATCCAACACACATGAAATACCATTTCCAAAATCATTTTTCATTTTATAAACTAAACTGAAAACAAAGTATACCAAAGTTGGTATAAAGTAGAACAGGTGAACAATTCAAGATGGTAATAAACTTGTGTAATGGAAATTAAACAAGAAATAAAAATAATCCAGTGTCCATGGGTGATCCTAAACATCCTTAGAAGACCCCTGGAAATAATCGGTTTAGAACCACCTATCGGTGCATAGTGAAGCTCCCAAGTCTATAACCAACTGGCCACCCTCGCGACAAAAGAAACTAGCGGAACTCCCCATATGGCCTCTATACCTACCAATGGGTACCAACCCATCTAATCAAGGCTGATAAGAAACCATCACTCGTTCAACTAAAAGACTCTGAGGAACCCATGGTGGTTATAATAATACTTTATAAGTAGGAGGCCCTCGCACACGTGACTCATCCCACCACACTTGCTTACCCCAAACATGGATGCTTCCTATGGATTCACCCATAAAGGGATACCCTAGAAATGAGGTCCCCCAAATTCAAATTCAACCATTCACATTTAAAAAAGTTCTAACCAGGCCTTTAAAACATCTGAACATTTAGAAAATTTCACAAAATAATAAGGTTATCAAGTGGGTACACAGTTTTTAAACAAAATCTTTTCTAAAAGTTCATAAAAACACCACCATTTGAGTTGGAGGTATCAAATGAGTCATCAAATTACTTAAAAAATTAAATCACTTCTTTGAAAACATAAGTGTTTCCAATTAGACCTTTATATGTACATAGTCAAAATATTTACCCATAATATAACACAAAAACCACTTTTTCATTTTAAAGGTCGAATGAGCCCAAGTTCCAAACACACACACCCAAACACTTCACAAAAAAACAACGATCCTTTACCCCTTTTTAAAATATTTTAAAAACATTTTCTAAGGCCAAACGGGACAAAACATTGAGTAATACAATTGAAACCATTCCTTTGAAAACACACAAAAGAACCTTTATCCTTTAGGATCCAATAAACCATTTTATGAAACAAAGGTTTAAAAAAACAATAAACTATTCAAAAACCATATCAAAAATTTTATCATTTTCTTTTAAAAACCAAAACCAACCACTCCCCTTATTTGAAAGAACACCAACCTTCCTATTGGAAACATCAAACCCTACCAAACTCACACCAAATTACATTCACCATGACTTACAAAAAAACTCTAAAGTGATGGAAAATTTATAAAACAAATCAAACAATTTCTTAGCTATTATACGAACAAAACAAACAATTCATAAATGATTTTAATAACAATTAAAAAAGTTTATTAAAAATTTATTAAATAGATGAAACAATTTATAAAAAATTTAATAGACATACCAAATAATTTATAACAAATTTTATAAAAAACCAAACAACTTGTTAAGAATATTCATAAATAGATAAAACAATTTATAAATAATTTAATAAAAATACTGATTAAGTTATAAAAAATTAATTCAAATCAGAAACACTCTCACAAAATATTAAAGAGTATATCAAATGTACATGTCATGCTTAAAAAATTATCAAAACAACCCTTGAAATCTAGTGAACACATTTTTCATAATCACATGTAAAAATGACCAAATAAAGTACTTTAAAACTATATTGAAAAAGAGTAACTAGATTTAAAACACCATAGAAATTTAAATAAGTGTGTTGTGAAGGTGCGAACTAAGAAAAAAATTTAATTAAAAACACTCATGTATTAAGTGGGCTTAATCAGAAAGGAAAACACAGATTCGACTACCTCAAACTAAGAGTGGAAGTGATGAAACCCTCAATGGATGGGATAACATAGTACCACAATCAAATTGCACACCCAATGAAACTAGAAAAATGCACTAAACAATACCTGGGATGTTAGGATTTGTCCACTAAAATAAAAACATTGGAAAAGAAAAGAAAACCACCACCGGTGAGGTCTATAGACTATAGAACTCATGCTGGCCGGAGTGGGAGAGGGAGGCCGCTGTTGGGTTGTGAGATAGAGACCACTAAAACCAAGGGCATGTCATTAGAGATAAGTTATGTCCCTAGCCAGAGCAAGGAGACTGGAGCGTGGGATATCCTGGATGCCAGAGCAGAGGGCGAGGGGGTTATCAGTTGGCTGAAGTGGCTAGGGGTCTTGGTGTAGTGCTGTTGGAAGGAGCATAGGGCAAGGAGGGGGGCTGGGGCACTGGGGTGTCAAGGGGAGGCTAAAGGTGGCCCTATAGGTGGTGCAGAGGGTGGAGGTCAGAAGTCCCAAGGGTGAGGTAGAGGTGGGGTCCTAGAGGGAGAGGTGTGTGCTAGGTGCGGGGAGAGCCGGGACGCGGTGAGGGCGAGGGTTGAAGACGGAGGGAGAGTGCATGGAGTTGGAGGTGGCTGGGGATGAGCGTGAAGGGGGTGGGGGGGGGGGGCACAACGCGGATTGAGGAAGGGGCGTGCACTTGGGTAGATTATGGTTAGATATTTTTTTCTTATTTTATAAAAATAAAAATAATAATATTATTAATAGTGATAATAAAAATGATAATGAAAATAATAAAAAATAATAATACAATAATAATAAAATAATAATAATAACAATACAAATAATAATAATAAAAGTAATAATATAAATAAAAATAATGATGATAATAATAATAATAATAATAATAAAACCAAATATGATTATAATAAAATAACAACAACAACAACAACAACAACTATAATAATATAAGAATAATAATAATAATGATACAAAAAATAATAAGAATAATAACATAAAGAATAATAATAATACAACAACAACAACAATAATAATAAGAATAATGAGCAATTTCATGACACTTAGGCCAACTACGCGGCAACCGCCAACCGCGAGGTGAATTTGCACGGGTTCGAAACCCAGTAAAATCATTAAATGTCGAAATTTTTTTACTCATGCTCAACTCGCACCTCAACGAGGTTAACCGATGGTAGGAAATAATAAAATTAAAAAGTTAGTGTGTGACAATTCTCCCCACCACAATCACTTTCTGCCCCCAGAAATTCACCCAACCGAACAAAATACAAAACAAGAATCTGTACCTGATTAAAACCAAAAGAAACTACAACACAAGAGAATAGGAGAACTCAAGAGGGTTTTCCCCACTATAAGAATTAAACTAGTGCATAAATTCAACACCTAGACATACCACCCTAAGAGGGGGGGGGTGATGCGGGAACTCCCAACAGATTGAAACTAACTTCTATATCCTGAGAGAACAACACCTCCATTGAAACTTGGAACACTCATCCTAGACCAAAAACCCCCAACACTAGAGAAAAACATCTAACAAGAACTTAACCCGAGCATTGAACCTGAGCATAACCACAAACATCGATGATTCCATAGAAACTTACATCTCTAAACAAACAAAACTAAACCTAGATCATCCCATACAAGGGTCAAACACACTTTTAAGAAAAACACACAACTCAGAAAACCACATCCACACAACCAGGGCTTCTTGGATTATAATAGAATGAGTCCATAATAAATTCATAACAAAACAAAGAACTTCCAACAATGTAAAAACTTTAATAGCAGAAAAACATGAACGAAAAGACTTTAAATGTTCCACTGCAAACATAGAACATAGAACCTAAACCAAGGATTCACACCCCCGACAACTCCTGACTGTGCGCGAGCTTCATCACAAGGCCTACGGCTGGGGATCTAATGGTTGAAGCATCTCCTACCCCACAGTCAGTAACTAGAATTCCTCCGGTCACAGTGTATTCTTAATGATACACTTCCTGTAAAACTTATCCAAGTGACCTAGATAGCCACAATGATGACATGTATTAGGAGGGATACGACATGATGAATTCACGTGCCCGAACCGACCACACTGGTGGAACACCAATGAATGGTCTGATGAACTAGAAGCCAGAACCACTACAGAGGAATCATTCGAAACAGGTCCCTTAGGTACACCCTGCTCACCATATGGGGAACCTTCACGAGTAACTGGATACACTGGATTTCCAACCATTTGTGCTCTGGAGACCAACTCAACCAGAAACGCCTCATCCACTAGCTTCTCAAAATGACGGTCCTTAGAAGGGAGGACCCACTACTTGATCTCTAGAATAAGACCCCCAATGAAGAGAGGATTCTTCATCAAATCCTATGATGGTACCTCTAAAGAAAAGGACACAAGTTCCTTGAAATGGTTAATATATGTCTTCACTATCCATTTCCCTTTTTGAATATGCATGAGTTCTTATGGTTTATTTGTATTCACCTCTCGAGGTATGAAACATTAGACGAAGATGGATTTGAAGACATCCCACATCATCCCAACTTGAATTGACGTTGAGACAAACAAATCATATTCGTCCAAATATGGACCTTCAAACAGACCCAAAATGATATGCACTCTGACAGCTTCAGGAGTTCCCAATACCCTAAAGACACGATCGACCTCTTCAAGACACTCTAGTGCATCTAATGGGCCCCGATCACTATGAAGGATAGGAAATGTCTGAGAAGTACCAAAAACTAGCATGAATTATAAAAAACCTTAGGGACCTTTCTGGGCAGCATTTTTTGAACAACATATAAAACAAAAATCCAAAACAAATATCAAGATCAAGAAAAATCCTTGAAAGAGCCATCATCCAAAAATAGCGAGCTCAAAAACCAAAGAAATATGAACAAAACCCAAAATTCGATTTTTATTTTATATTTTAAAACTAAATTCTTTAAACTCATCCTTCCAAATACCAAACACACTTTTCAAACCAAATTCAATTTCCAAAATCATTTTCCCTTTTTAAAATCACTTCAGAGAAAAAAGGTCAAGAATTTAATTCCATGTACAAACCCCAGTGATCCCATGAACTGTTGCACATGTCTTCATTATATTTCAACCACACTCACCATCACACACTTTCCATGCATCCTGTAACATGTGAAAACATTCATAAAGAGTACCCAAGGTTGCTCCCAAACCATTTATCTACCAGTTCCAAGAAAACACCAATTCTTTTGACAAAGAGAATTCAGTTTTAAAACCCATTTATTAATTTAAATAAATTTAAAAGAAACAATTTTCATTTAAAAACCCTTTTCCATTTTAAAAAGAGCACTTACACAAACTAGAACCAAGATGACACTCAACTTGTATCAAACTACTAGAGTGAGGGAATAATAGTCACGCTTAACCTGGAAATGTGGTAGCGGGCCATGCCCCAAGTAAGCATCAATAACTAGGAGGAGCTTAAAATTTGTACTCGAACTCCACATGGGTCACTACTTCATGTGAAATCAGGATGTAACATCAGCTTGCCTTCATTGTCATCCCTCAATCTAAAACAAACCAGAAAAAGTCAAGGACTCAATTCATGGACTACCCTTAGCGAATCGAGGTTCAGAATAGGTGAGGGTTAATAAATTTCTTCCCATACCCACCTATCGAGTCCTAATAGTTATAATCTCTATCTAATAGACAACCCAAATATCAAGAACCTCCTCTAATAACATTTTGTCACAAACCAACCCAGGTTGACCTTGAATCGGTCACCTGAGCCAGCCCGTGACATGTCCTGAGGGGCGTTCCTGATCCCCACGGGCTGGAAAACACTACCAAACATCAAAATTTAATTACTGGGAATTATTTGGCCCATAAAAGATAAATAAATAAACTATAATAAATAAAACACTAAAACTGAACTCTAGTTATGGAGAAAGAAATATACAGAACAACTCAACATACCTCCATGTGACCTTTCAGGTCACCTGAAAACCAAAGGACAACCTTGATCCAATAATTATAAACTCAGACAAGAAAAACTAATTAGAGGAAACCAACAACTGATATGATAAAATAGGCATGATCATTAAAAATGATCATTATGGTTGCCAAGATAAACCAAAAAATCCAACGCCTCCTTTCTCGAAACAGTCCACTAACACAAGTTTGAAATACAAATACAAAAGTAGTATTTTCACATTTTAAAATAAGAAACTTGATTTTACCATTTAAAAATCCAACACACACAACATACCATTTCCAAAATCATTTGTCATTTTATAAACTAAACCCAAAAAATCGTATACCAAAGCTAGGCTAAAGTATAATAGGTAAACAATTCAAGCTGGAAATAAACTGGTGTAACTGAAAATAAACAAGCAATAAAAATAATCCAGTAACCATTTATGATCCTAAACATCCTTAGAAGACCCCTAGATGTACTCAATTCGGAGCCACCGGTCGGCGTATGGTGACGATCCTAAGTCTATAACCAACTAGCCACCCTCGCGAAAAAAGAAACCAGTGAAACTCCCTATTTGGCTTCAATACCTACCAGTGGGTACCAACCCATCTAATTCAGGATGATAAACAACCATCAATAAGTCAACTAAAAGATGCCTAGGAACCCAAGGTGGTTATAATAATATTGTGTAAGTAAGAGGTCGTCACACACGTGACTCATCTCATCGCAATTGCCTACCCCGAGCACGGATGCTTCCTATGCATTCACCTATAAAGGGTTACCCTAGATAAGAGCACCCCCAAATACACATTCAACCATTCACATTAAACAAAGTTCCAACCATGCCTTTACAACATTTGAACATTTAGAACGTTTCACAAAACAATTTGGTTATCAAGTGGGTACATAATTTTTAAACACAATCTTTTCTAAAGGTTTATAAAAACATAACCATTTGAGTTAGAGGTACCAAACGAGTCATTAAATTACTTAAAAAATTAGATAAATTCTTTGAAAACTTTAGATTTAAATAGTCAAAAACATTACCCATAATATCAGACAAAAACCATTTTTTCATTTTTAAGGTCAAACAAGGCCAAGTTCCAAACACACACACCTAAACACTTCACAATAAAACAAAAGGCCTTTAACAACTTTTGAAATCTCTTCAAAACATGTTCCAAGGACAAACATGCCAAAAATTTGAGAAATACAATTGAAACCATTCCTTTTAAAACACACAAAAAGAACCTCCATCCTTTAGGATCCAAGAAACCATTTTATGATACCAAGTTTAAAAAAAAGAAACTATTCAAAAAACCATATCCACAAATTCATCTCATGCTTTTAAAAACCAAAACCAACCACTCCCCTTATTTGAAAGAACACCAGCATTCCAATTAGAAACATAAAACCATTCCAAACTCACACCAAATTAAATTAATCACATCTTTAAAAAAAACTCTAAAGTGATGGAAACGTTAAAAAAAATCGAACAATTTACTAGAAATTATATAAAGAAGCCAAACAATTTATAAATGATTTTAAGAACAATTAAAACAATTTATTGAAAATTTGGTAAATATATGAAAAAATTTATAAACAATTTAATAGACATACCAAATAATTTATAAAAAATTTTATAACGAGCCAAACAACTTGTTAAGAATATTCATAAATAGATGAAACAATTTAAAAACAATTTAATAAATAGACCGAATAACTTATAAACAATTAATTCAAATCAGAAACACTATCTCAACCTATTGAAGAGTATATCAAAGGTGTGTGTCATGATTAAAAAATTATCAGAACAACACTTTCCATCTAGTTAACACATTTTTCATAAGAACATGTAAACATGACCAGATAAAGTACTTTAAAACTATTTTCAACAAGATCAACTAGCTTGAAAACACTGTAGAAAGTTAACTAAGTGTGTTGTGAAGGTGAAAACTAAGTCAAATATTTAATTAAAAACACTCATGTATTAAGTGGAATTAATCGGAAAGGAAAATGTGGATTCGCCTACCTCAAACCAAGAGAGGAAGTGACGAAACCCTTGAAGGATGGGCTAACAATGTCCCGCTGTCCAATTTCACACCCATGACAACTATAAAAATGCCCCAAACAATACATGAGACGTTAGAATTTGGAAACTAAAATAAAAACACTAGAAAAGGAAAGAAAACTACCACGAATGAGGTTTCCGGACTGGAGAACTTGCATCGAATGGAGTGGGAGAGGGAGGCCGCTGCTGGGTTGTGCGAAAGAGACCACCAAAAACGAAGGGAGGTCATTTTGGATCGATTTTATCACTGGTTAGAGCAAGGAGGCTAAAGCGCAGGACGACCTGGATGCCGGAGTAGAGTGTGAGAGGGTGGTTGGCCGGTCGAAGTGGCTGGGGGTCTTAGTACAGTGCCACTGGAAGGAGGAGAATGCAAGTAGGGCAGATGGGGAATTGGGGTGCTGAGGGGCGGCCCTCCCATTGGTGTGGAGGGCAGAGGCTGGAAGTCTAGAAGGCGAGGCATAGGCGGGGTCTTGGAGGGCGAGGTGGGTGCTAGTGCGGGGAGAGCCGAGACGTGGTGAGGGCAAGGGTCGAAGGTGGGGGGTGAGTGTTTATAGCCAGAGGTGGTTGGGGGAGAGCATGAAGGGGGGGGGGGGGCAGCCCGCAGCGCGGAATGGGGAAAGGGAAGCCTCTTGGGTAGATTAGGGTTAAATATTTTCTTCTCATTTTATTATATTAATAATAATAATAATATTATTAATAGTAATAATAATAATAATAATAATACAAAAATAATAATAATAATACAAATAATAATAATAAAATTAATAATATAAAGAACAATAATGATAATAATAATAATAAGAATAATAATAAGAATAATAATAAGAATAATAATAAAACAAAAAATGATTATAATAAAATAACAACAACAATAATAATAATATAAATAATAATAATAATGATACAAATAATAATAATAATTACAAAATAAATAATAATAACAATACAATAATAATATTAATAATAAGAATAATGAGCAATTTCACGACACCTAGGCCGACTGTGTGGCTACCGCCAACCGTAGGGTGACCGTGCATGGGTCTGAAACCTAGTAAAGTCATTAAATGTCAATTTTTTTGACCTTTCCTCAACCCGCACCTCGATGAGTTTAGCAGAAGCCAAGAAATAATAAAATAGAAATAAATTAAAAAGTCCGGGTGTGAATGTTTCTGCCCTGGATTATCTTGTACTGAGGTGTGCACTTGACCTTGCAGAGTCATGCCACTAATAAATCCTCCAGTTGTACGCAATGTACAGGAAAATGACCAGACACCAGAAATTACAGATCATGGACTACCATCAGATCTTTCCATCATTCCCATTTTGGCACCAACTGTTATACCAAACGTAGGTGCTGATGCATAGTTCCGTGAAGTCTTTTTGAGGATGATGAAGACTTTTTAGGGAGAACCACATCCTAGCCCAACTATGTAAAAGTTGATGCGGGTGTTCCAACAGCAGTATCCCCCCACTTTTTTAGGGAATGGAGGACCACTGGTTTCAGAGTCATGGTTGGAGTCCATGCTTTCTATTTTCATGCATCTGGAGACACCTCCATAGAGGAGGGTGAAACTCTAGATGTACATGCTATATGATTCCTCTAAGGTATGGTGGGATGTTATCTCATAGGTAGGACTCCATTGGGATATGGCTTGGGAAGAGTTTTGGAGGACCTTTTATGATTACTTCTACACTGAGATGTTGAGGGCTGATTGAGCCTGAGAGTTCATGCATTTGGAGTAGGGTGCTCTTTTGGTGATGGATTATTCTTCGCGTTTTACAGAGCTTCCTCATTTCACAACAATTCTGGGAGGTGATGATCTATATTTGGCTAGGATATTTGAGGATGGTCTCAGGTATGACATCCAATCATATGTGAATGTTTTCAGGATGACTTCAATAACTTATATAGTAAGCTAGGCACTAATTACTGAGTGAAATCTGATAGAGTTTGGAGCTATAAGCTAGGGTGGTTCAGAATCCGGGGCTAGTACTCCTTTGACCAAGAGCAAGAAGCACCGTAGGGAACTTTCAGATGATGTTTCTTCAAGAATCCAAGTGGTGTGATACCTATGTGGAAAGAGTGGGCATACGAGACCGCATTGCTCAGGGGACCTAGTTGAGTGCTGATCTTGCGGCAAGATGGGTCATGTTCATCATTTCTATTGGAGGTTCTCACTAGTATTGAGTGAGAAGGGATCTATTTTGAATCCATTTTTAGGAGCATGACCACTAGTTTATCATCAGTCAAGGAATTGGAGTTTTTAATGTAGTTCAGGCTGAGGAGGAGGTTGTGTCCATGGTAGCTAGATTGAATGTTTTTAGTAATACAAGGTTGGATCAGCTCAGGGCAGTCAGGAAGGGTCGTAGGGCCACAATACTGGTCAAACTTTTTTGATGGAGGATACCCAATGGAAGAAGGATCCCAGACCCTCTACGGTTAGAGGTACGATTCTAGTTGCCTCAATTTTAGCTTCTTCTCTTTTTGATACAGGGGATTCCCATAGTTTTATATCTATTGCTATTGTGGAGAGACTTGGGCTCTATATCTTTTCTTATGAGGATATAATGATGTTGGAAACTCCATTGGGGATTAGGATGACTAGTGTACGTTAGTGCAAGGAGTTCCCTCTTGGGGTTTGTGGGTATCACTTCTTGTGGGGAATCTATGTCTTCGAGATGACATACTTCAATGTCATTCTCAGAATGGACAAGTTGGTCTCTGTTTAGGTCTTTGTTGACTACTATCATCATAGGGTGAGTTTCATGTCACTAGAGGGCTGGTCTTTTATACACAAGGGAAAATGGGATGTCCAGGTGAGCAGAGTTAGACCTGAGCATCATGAGTTGGGAGGAATTACAACCCAGATTTCTAGTTTATATCTGGATGACCAGGGGACTTCACAGATGGACTTTTCTCTAGTAGTGGACCATTTTAGAGATGTCTTTATAGATGACTTTTCAGGTTTACCTATGGAGTGAGAGGTAGTTTTCTCTATTGATCTTGTTCCAAGAGTGGAATCAATGTCTATTCCTTCTTATAGGATGGACACACCAAAGTTACTGAATCTCAAGAATCAGTTGGCGGAGTTGCAGGTAAAGGGTTTTATCTAACCTAATACTTCTCCTTGGGATATACCTATCATTTTTTTGAATAAGGCGGATGATACCCTCAAAATTTGTGTTGATTATCAGAAGTTTAACCAGTTGATAGTCAAGAATCGATACCACTTGCCGAGGATTAATGATCTCTTTGATCAACTTAGAGGAGCCCAGGTGTTCTCTAAGATTAACATGAGTTTTGGTTATCATCAGTTTCACATTAGACTATCAGATATACCTATTACCGCCTTTCGGAGCAGGTATAGTCTATACGAGTATTTGGCTATGCCATTCGGTCTCACGAACGAGCCAATAGTTTTCATGGAACTGATGAAATGATTGTTCCATCCTTACTGGGAATCTTTTTTGGTAGTCTTCTTGGATGATATCTTGGTGTACTCTCACGCTTGACACGACCATGCCATCCATATTGAGATCATATTGAGTACACTGAGAGAGAATTACTTATATGATATTCTCTTAAAATTCCTCTTTTGGATGGATCCAATTCACTTTTTTGGGTCATTTCATCTCAGAGACAGGAGTACCCGTAAACCCAGAGAAGGTGAGATTGGTAGTTTCTTGGGTGAATCCAAAGAACGTCTTTGAGGTGCAGGGTTTTCTAGGGATGGATGGTAACTACAAATGATTTATAAATGACTTTTCACACTTAGAAGCGCCACTGATGGGCATGAATAAGAAGGGTTTGAAGTAATTGTGGATAGATTCTTGCGATTTATCCTTTTAGGAGTTAAATGGGAGATTGAATTCAGCACCAATACTGATTTTTCTGGAGCTGGGAAACTGTTAAACTGTTTACTGAAATGCATTAGGTATTGGTCTTGGATAATTTCTTATGTAGGGAGAAGGAGTCATTGCATACATGTCTCAATAGTTGAGGCCCCATGAGAGGAATTACCCAACATAAGATCTAGAGTTAGCTGCAGTTGTGCATGCTTTATTTTATTTGAGACATTATCTTTTGAGAGAAAAATTTATGGTGTTCACTGACCACAAAAGCCTCAATTACATCTTTACTCAGCATGATTTGAATTTGAGATAGTGTAAGTGGGTCAAGTACCTTCAATATTTTGACTTTGAGCTAGCCTACACACCTGGGAAAGGCAATGCAGTGGCTGATGCATTGAGCAGGAAAACATAGATATAGGAAGTTCAGGAGGCCAACAGTGAGTGGAAGCTTATAGATCTATTATCTGAGATACATTTGGAAGTTCACAATAGATAGGGGAATACATTTCTTTCCTCTATAGCTGTCACCTCTAATCTACTAGATTGAGTGTGAATGAGGAAGCTATCAGATTCTGAAGGCCAAGTCCTATGGGAGAGTGTGTCAAGTGAGGACCATACTACTGGGTGTACCATAGGCAAGGATGAGGTTTTGTGTTTTCATGGGTCCGTATGGGTGTCAGCAGATATAAGAAAGGATATGTTGTGAGATTTTCATTCCTCAGTTTGGGCAGTTCATCCTGGTGTCACCAAGATGTATTGAGATCTACATAGTCAGTACTGGTGGCCAGGTCTGAAGAAAGACGTATCTAGTTTTGTTATGAGATGTTCCACCTGTTAGTAGGTGAAGGTGGAGGATCAGTGACCAACATGGCTATTACAGTAATTACATATTCTCAAGTGGAAGTGGAATGATGTTGCGATGGATTTTGTGACAGGTTTACCAAGGTCACCTCAAGGGAATGATGCTGTTTGGGTTTTTATTGACAGAATCACGAAGGTTGCACACTTCCTGCTGATTAAGGAAAATTTCAGTGTTTATGAACTTAGAAGGTTTTGCACCTGAGATATTGTATGTTTTCATGGGGTTATGAACTCTATTATTTTAGATAGGGATACCTGATTTACTTCTTGTGTCTAGAGGGGACTATATAGGGCTTTGGGTTTAAAGGTACTTCTAAGAATAACTTACCATCCCTAGATAGATGTCCTATCCAAGAGCACGATTTAGGTTTTGGAGGACATGCATCCAGAATGTGTCCTGGATTTCGAGGGCTCTTGGGAGAGACACATACCCTGGGTGGAGTTTTCCTACAACAAAAATTTTCAGGAAATGATTCATATGGAACCTTATGAGGCTTTGTATGATAGGCCATATCGATCACCCTTATGTTGTATGGAGGTAGGAGAGGTAGCTATGTTGGGATCTTGTCTTATCCAAGAGACCACTGAGTAGGTGGATTTTATTTGGAAGTGGATGGATATTGTACAATATTTCCATAAATCTTATGATGATCGACAAAGACAACCTCTAGAGTTTGAGGTCGGAGATCAGGTTTTCCTATGTGTCACACCGAGGTTGCGACACAGGATGATTAAGAGAAAGGGGAATCTTTAACGGAGATATGTCAGGACCTTTGAGGTTTTGGAGAGATTCAAGCTGATTTCCTATCATTTTTTGTAACCTTAGAGGTACTGGGCTATACATGACGTCTTTCATGTTTCTCAAATCTAGTGTTACTTTTCAGACCCGTCTCACGTTTTATCAACCCGAGGAGATTGAGTTGGTGGTGGATGCATCCTTCGAGGAGCACCCTTTTTGGATTGTGGATCACAACATGAAGCTTCTCCATGGCCAGTCTGTTCCTTTGGTATAGGTGTTATGACAACACATGAAAGTACAAGACGAGACTTGGGAGAGGGAGGCCGATGTATGATCACAGTGGCTAGAGTTGTTTGAAGTTTCTTTTTCACCACCCTTGGAAGCGAAATTTGGGGATGAATTACTTTAAAGGGGGAAGTTTGTAAGAACCAAAATCTTCATTTCAGGTATGGATTTTTATTTTGGGTTGTTTTTGATGAAAAAGGAAGAAACGAGAAAATTTTCAAGTACATGTCGTGTACTTATGAGTACACATCATGTACTTATGAGTACACACCGTGTACTCGGGTACCGCGTACAACCACGTACTAGTTGTGTAACAGCTGAGTACATGGCCATGTGGTGACCTGGAAATACACTTAAGGTGGGGCCAGATGATTCTAATACATAGTGTGAACATTTAATGAACACATTGTGTACTTTTCTTTTTTATTTGTTAAATTAAAGTGGTGTCACGTCGTATGTACTGAAACCACTTATTCTTCAAGTGTTTCATATAAAAGAACAAAAAAATGAAGAAAAAATATTAATCCCCCCATTTCTCTGTTTATCCTCTGATTGAGACACCGTTGGGTGCATTGGAATCCCACCGATGATTTCTAAATTCTTCTAGATTCCTACTTCCCAATTCCTCCTCTCTCATGAGTTATCCAAGGTTGAATTTTGTTCACCTTTTTATAGATCTACACCATTCTAGGACGATTCAATGGCCGATGTTCAAGAGTATTGATTGTATGACATAAATGTAGGTGGTTTGTGACTTATATTGATTTTCTTTGGATTGTATATGCTAAAAGTGTGGTATACCCACATTTGGGGTGTTGCATGTTTTGGATTTGACACTGTTTAATACTTACTATGGTTTTTTTGATTGAGAAAGGGTTATTTCTTAGGCGTAAGGATAAATACCTTATTATGGGACAATCCATTTGTGATTTCCCATGATTTATTGTTTATGTCCATTTGGTCTCGGATTTCTATAGGCTTGCCTCATTTCCATGCCTTGTTTTGTTAGGATGGAGTTGTTGATTATATCAAATTCCCGTGTTATGAATTTTGATTGTTGACCAAAGGGGATTGGACTGTGAGAGCTTCCCAAAGGTGTTAGACCGTGAGAGCTACCTAGGTGGTCATTTATAATTAATTGGGTTATACTGTGAGAGCTTCTCAAGTGATCATTGTTATTTGATTAAATGAATGTTGGACCCTAGGGTATTGACTATGAGAGCTGCTAGATGATTGTTATATATTATTGATGCTATGTTGACCAAGGGGTATTGACCATGAGAGCTTCCCAGGTGGTTATTCGAGATTTATTAATATGACATGTGACCAAAGGGGTTAGACTGTGAGAGATTTACCAAAGGGTCATTATTTACTGAATTGATGATATGTTAAACCAGAGGGGTTAGACTGTAAAAACTTTCCCAAAGGGTTGCTTATGAATGATTGATTGTAAAGTGTTTTCCAAGACAAATAAAAAAATTGGAATCAATCTTTTTGGATTGTTTATATGGTCTTCTGATACATCTGTTTTATTACTATTACATAGAGGATACAAAGATTAGGCTTGATCCCAAGGTTTTCATGATTCAATGGATTGATTTAAAAATGTAAATCATTGTAATTGAAAACTTTAGTATTGTTTACTTTTGAGTACTTCTTAGTTTATTACTTCATTTATTCTTATTACCTACTATGTATATTCACTAAAAGTTAGGTACAAATATTTTGGTGGTTACCATCTGAGATTCTTCTCACAACCTGTTTGGGTCATTCTTTTGGACCCAAATACATTATATGATTGAATTTATAGATAAGGACAAGCTCCCTTATTTATAAGTTACTTTATTGCTATTGGAGTTAGAGAGCATTAGACCATGCTGAGGCTTGTGATGCTGTTGGAGTTTACTTATTTTACGTACTTTGGTTTCAGTATTGTATTTCTATCATTGTGACTTGTTTGGATACTTCACTAGACACATGTGACATGCATCATTTATATATGCTCTAATTGTTTCATTACTACTATTTTTCCACTGTTTACTTCTATTATATGGTATTAGTGCTTCCGCTATTATTTACTATTTTCTTTTCGTTGTGTATACTCTTCCAATGAGGGTATAGTTTCCCATTATCATTCCGTGTCCCTCGCTTCTAGTTGGAAGCCTATGGCATTTCGGGAAATGCGCTTGGGGTTATGTGACCAACCAGATTTGGGGCACCTTTGGGTAGCACCCAGAACCGAGACGTTACAAATTTTATGGGATATGTTTAAGACTTAATTTAGAATAAGAAAAACTAGGTATAAGGTAAAAAATAATCATATTAAGATATAGGTATGATTATGTAAGAATTTTCTTAATTATATAAAACTCTAAAACTAAAAGTTCCTTGGGTATGTTAGTGATCCAATATTTCAGTTTAATATTATGTGTTTTAGATAACTAAAATTGGGTCATGTTTATCAGAATCTAAGAAATAAATGTAAATATTATCTTTTTTGAACTGGATCTAGGAGTACGAGTTTAGGGATGTTATACACAGAACTTTCATGTGCATGTGGTGCCCACAAATTAACTTGAGAGAACATGTTGGTATAAATCGAGGTTGGTTTGTGTGAAATTATGGTTCCTTACTTGGGATCTCTTCCTTAATATTTTCAAGGTTATTACCTGTATTTAATGTATTCATCCTCTCCTCATAATGATAGAACCAATAACTTCACCCCCAGACTAAATAATTTTGGCTCAATAAGGATTTCATATTGAGGTCAAAGTTAAATTAGCATGAGAAGAATTTATAAAATGGGGAACATTTGGTTCCCAAGGATGGACTGGTGTACACTAGTGTCACACAATTATTTTTTCACACTAGTGTAATGAAATTTTGGTGTGTACTAGCCTATCAGACATCACCTATAAATAGTTGATGGGGGACCCTCCATATGTACCTTGGCTTAACATGAGTAAAAAAATTTACCTCTATACACCTTAGTACTTTACAATATATTAAGGTATATTAACTATTATTGGCTCCACCCTCCCCTTAGAATATTGGCTCTATACACATAATCTTGGGAGAACCCTTACATGGGAGAAGGACCTAGGTGAAGGTATCAGGTAGGTTTTCTCATGGAGGTATATAGGTGATGATACTAGGTGGAGCACATGAATGAAGGGCCTAAGTGAAGGACTAGAGTAAAGCACCTGGGTGAACTAGTTTTCACTATGACCAATTTTCACCTTGTAGTTTTCTCCTTACCTGCCTTTACTATAGTAAATTTCACACGTATAAATAGTGAATTTATGATGAATAACTATTTTTTATTGTATATAAATTCATAATGTATCATAATACATTCATTGCTTTATATGATAAGGCCTCCACTCATATCGAGGTGATGCTTGAGATTGTTGTACCAAGACACCAGTGTCGAAGTGATGATTTCTTGACATTCATCACAATAATAATTAAGAAATATAATCAGAAGTATCTTATTACTGAGGCCCTTATGTTATATGGGTATGGAAATTTTATGGATGTAATCATCTTGAATCCAAGAGACTACATTCCATACTCTTGGTTTTTGGGGTACTCAAATGTATCTAGAGTTGATATTTCTTCCAAGGGTATTTATATCAATAAGGGGGGATCTATCACAATATTATAAATGTATTACGATTAAGTATTTATATATATGAAGACTCTAATATTTGAGACCAATAAAAATTTATCCATGTCCATTTTTCATCACTCGAACACTAAAACATTTAAGGGATGAAATGAGAAATTGGATCTATACATAGGATACCGTTTTAGTCCTGAATAAATATCTTCATACTAGGTGATCATGAAATGTTAAAAATTCAAGGATGATCTTGAATCTATCTCCTTTTATGAAGTATATAGATTTCTAAAAACTATATGTATAATAACATTGATTTAGTTCCTGATTTGTTGAGATGATTGAGCCCACAGACCAAATACCTTCCAATTGATGCATAATAAAGTAGGATAAAGTCTATGGGAGATGTACTAAGTCTTGTGGGGAACCCATACTTGGGGCTATGTATGAAAAATTCATTCACCCAAAGGTGATTCAGGAGGATATTGGGTGGAAACCCCCATTATCCCATGAATGTTTGGATCAAAATTCAAAGATCACAGGGAAGGTTCCCCGCTCTTGAGTTGACATTATTTTTAAATTATAGATGAAGTTGTTCTTGAAACCCTATAATAAAGGGCCAAGTTGTAAGAATTCAGGGAGATTATTTTCAATGTAAAAATGGGGGATCCTAGGTAATTATTGGACCATATTATAATAAGGTCTCTATGGAGAGTGTGGTTATACTATTGATCTCAACATCCCTGATCAAACATGATAGGTAAGATTTTTAGTGATGTTGTTAAGAACCAATATGCTTCTTATTACTGAATATCATGAATGAATTAGGGCTGATTCATTTTTCATGGAATCCATGTTAGTTCAAGGATAAAACATGGGATTGGTGATACCCATGATGGAAAATATCAATCAGTTCCTATTGCACATCGACAAAAGAAAGGGACCTTTCCATATTTTGGGACCATTACAGGTGTTGTGGTGTGTGTGTATCATGAATTTTAATATAAATGAACTACACATTGAGTTTAACATCCTTGAGTACTAATTTTATCCTTTTATCCATGATATATCTAGAATTATTCCTCTATCTATAAATTACATAGAAAAATCAAAGGTTTTGAGTTAATATTCAGAATTTAACTTCTTCCCATATGATGACCCCCATACATATATAATTGTTGATGACTAATATGGAAAGTATTAATCCTTGTCATACATGATGGATCTACGAGACCATGTCTTAGTGACATGGTTAGATGGAAAAATCATGTTTGAGTCTTATGATACTTACAATTTTTCATGATAGTTGACATGTATGTAGTATCTATCCATGTCACCACCAATAAACATCTAGGTAGAGAAATATCTGATAGTAGTAAGAAAACTATGGAAAATGATACCCCAGGAGGAATCCCTACCCATGATTAAATTTACTCCCCTTAATGCATCTATTAGATTGATGAAAGGGTGTGATAACTCTTATATATCCTCATACCCTTGGGGGATACCGGTGAACAGAATTTCTCAGGTTTCTACTTTAGTGACTCTAGGTTGGGGGAAGGGAACTACGAAAAGGATTGACCAGGACCACGCCACTGGAAAATTCCAAAATTCATCAGGATTTCTACAAACATGATCTTTGTAATTAATTTGAGTGCAGGAAATAATGATACCTAAGGTTAGGATTATACAATTATACCTTCATTACTTGAAAGAGATCCAATTTCTAGCTACCTAAGTTATGAATGAGGTGATAAGCCTAGAAAAAAATTTAGTTATAAGGATGCAAGGTATTCCTCTTAATAATCGAAGGATTCCTTAGAATTTATATTCCATGTCACTACCCAATTCTAGTATAAATTTCTCACCTCCTATGATATTATAGATTTATGGTTGACTTTCCAGGTTAGTGCCCATATTCTTCATATCTGGGATATAAAGGTTCCTCAAGATTTAATCTATAAAAGTAACCTAATGAAGGTGGGAAAGTTCTTTTGGGAGTTGGAAATGCTCATTTATATTATCAAAATCTAGATCCTTACTAGGATATGGGTGATGGAAATGATTTAATGGGGTAACACTGAAGGGGTTGTCAACCGATCTACTGGAGAATGAGATGAGTATTAATACTGAGGATTTAAGTCCTATAGTGGAATACTTAGTCTTGATGGGGAAGAATCATAAAAAAATATCTTGATTTGTAGAGGGTGGAGGTGGAGTCCAAATTATGAGTTATCTATGTTATAATGAAATTTCTAGTCCTAAAAGCATAAAGAGACTATCTTCTTTGAAGGTAGGGAAATTATCCATGTTACCAAAAATCATGAATGATGAAAAGAAGGGAGATTTTTTTCACTTGACCACTATGATATTAGTGTTTATAGAGGAATGGAATAACCTTTATTCATTTGATGTTAAATTAATATGGAGGGAAAAGTCACTGGCCAAATGTGTCTTCCGATATGATTAGTTTTCAAATATGTTCTTGATTTTTTGGCACATACATGTTCATATCTTGATATTGACATTGGGGATCCATCAACCATAACATCAGTTTATCTCTATTCCCTTAAAGGGTCTAGATAAAGTTTTGAGGACACTGAAATGGGTGTCATGAGTGAATCTCAAACCTTTCCCAGCAAGGCTACATCCATAGTGTGGAAAAAATATACAGTGAAAACTCTCCTACTTCCATTAATAGAGAAGGTAAAGAATAAGGTACAAGTATGGAAATCAAACACAAATATGATATCATGAAAAAGATATTGACTCATTTTTTTTCTTTTTTTAAAATAAATATAAATATACTTTATAAGGATGATGTAAAAATGAATGATCTTTTTCTAAGCCTTAATGCCCCTACCACCTTGGACATTACCAAAATCATTGAGAAGTGATAAAGAGGAATTAATTTCACTTCTCTTATTTGAATATCCTTACATATTATTGACTACATCTAATATTATTTTCAATGTAGACTCACCGATATCCCAAAAACAAGAAACTACAATCCAACTAGACCAACCTAAGGTGGGCCATTATTGTTCTTTTGATAACCTTCCTTAAATGGCCATTTATTCCCTACATACTAAGATGGTTTTCATGGATTCCAATCAATATACAATGAGGAAAAATAATTATCTTACAATGAATACAATCATAACTTCATGGAAGGTAGATATTCCAAGTGCTACCCATGATGAGACACTTATTGAGGGGAATTACCATGGGATTCGACCAGATGAGGTGATTCCCAAAAAAGAGTATATTAGTTTATCATAAATGGGTGATTGTTCATATCTACTTCTATTTATCTTAATATTCACCAACTAACATGAAAATATTATTTCATTGGTAGTATTTCAATAAAAATTGAACATTCCATCATCAATAGAGATTTATTTCATGTATTAGTAGTTAGAGCCTCCAGAGGCTGGGTTGGTCCCACCACTAATTTTTTTTGAAGAAGTCATCTTGGAATTTTACCTTGATAAAATATCCATTAGTTAATTCATACCAGAAAATATCCTACCTTTTGATAGTGTCACTAAATTAGGGAAAGGTCCATTGAACTTCTACCGCAATGCTCATCAATATACTTGGGTGAACATATAAAAGATTATTTTTGAGACCACCATATCTAATATATACAAGAAATTGAACTGATTAAATCATTAATTTGTTTCCTTGGAAGTTTTGGTTCCATTTTTAATCCATTTATGAGAAGATAAGGATGATATTTAAAGAACTAGATTTAGAAGAGGGGGATTAAGCATTCCTTTTTTAGGTGGAATCAAATCACTGTTCTGCTAGACTCTAAGAATAAATTCTTTAATATGAATAATATTTCCTGAGGGTATCCTTAGAATAAAAACTTTTGGCTAATGAAACGGATACTCACAAAATAAGTCTCCAGAAGGAGTTATATTCCACCAAGGGAGAATTAAAAAAACACTAGAAACCCTTATAGGAGGAACATAATAAAGGTAATGGGTGGATTTCTAGGAAAAGAGTCTTTTTTACTAATGAGGATGACAAATATGACCGGTTAACAAAGATTTTCAATAGTATTGATTGGTATCCACTATTTGTTAGTGAATTCTGAGCTTCATTATAAGGCATTTTCTTATGTATTATTATCATTAATAGAGACTCAAACTTTTGGATGATCCTCTTTATCTTTTTAAATGATAATTAAAAACACAACTAGTTCAAAATATCTATTAATCTTTATTAATTTTGTTTTCTTCTGATTATCAACTCACAATAACCTGGGAAACTCTAGAAGGAAACATCAATATATCTTGAAACCTTTGAATACTAAAACAGAATGAAAAAAATACAATTACAAATCCTAAACATCTTAATCTAAAGTTATTTCCTATGTGGTGTGGTTCGCATATGTGTATTAGTAAAAACTATATCATATTAACACTAGAATTGATCCATTTAGATGAATTATTTCCTCCTAGGAGTTGATCATGGATGGATATAAGAATAAATACCATCACAATAATTATACCTAACTCTCTTATATGTGTTTTGATGATCACAAAAACCTTTTGGTGTTTAAAAAAACAATTTCATGTATTTTAATCGTTCTCATTAAAGTATATTTATAGGGTTTTAATCTACCAAAGGAAGGGTTCATGAAGATATTGGAAGACGTTTTGTGAAGGCCACATAGCCTGTTAACCCTAGTTACCCAATAAAGTGTCACTAGCTAGATGATGGCACTAGATAGATCCCCCATAGCTACAATAGCCTATTGGATACCCAGTGGAGCTCACTCACTACCAAGTGGAATCTAGACAGAACTACCTACTTTTAGGTATCCCACCAGCCACTTGATGAAATCAGGGTAGATGGGTATAAGACTCATTTATTATAGTTAATCATGCATTGAATTGGTCTTTTACATCTTCATTGACACCCATTCGATTCTATAAAATTCATGGGGAACATAGAGCCTATAAATTAACCCTAGGGAGGATTGGTAACTAAGAGTGATGTGAAAAGTTTTTAGTTAAAGAAATATGATCAATCTCTACATTCAAAATTATCAACACTCCATCATTCTCTAGATACATTCATTATATTTAATTTTGAAACCTCATTTGTCTCTCATATTTTCCCCTCATTGTCTCTCATCAATTCTTTTATTTTATTTCATGAATCTAGAGTGTGAACTTAAATGGGGTTTTTCCTAAAAATACTTATCTGTTTTTCTTTTGGGTTCTTGGTTACAATTGAATCCAAGGGTATTTTGGTTTCTTTATTTCTTCTAGTCAAAATCAAGTGTCTATCTTCTTTTGAATTCTTTCTTTCTTCCATTCAAATGAATTTTTCTTCTAGTTTATTTCTTTCATCTAGTCAAAATAAATTATCTTAATTATTTCCATGTTTCTTGGCTATAGATTATGTCACAACATACTATTTTATTAAACCTAAAGAAATTAGGGAGAGATATGAAGTGACTCACAATTGAAAATTTTCTGATCTCCTTTATTAAATTACTCTATTGTATTTCATTTAATTTTTTCATATTTTAATTTTTAATCCCTTTCATTCAATTAATAAATTAACCTTTCATTATATCAATAACCTAATCATTTAACCACTCAATTTAAATAAATCAATATCCCAGTTAAATAATATATTATTTTCTCTATACATATTATTTTGAATTCCAAATATGATTTTCAATTATATCACACTTAATTTTTTTAATTTTTTTTTCTTATTTTCATATTTTTATAGATTATTTTAGTTTTATTTTTAAAATAAAATTCACCACCTCTTTCCATTTTACTCTAGAAAAAAATTGGTATTAAAAAATATATTTTTTTCAATATTTTGTTTCCAAAAAATCTTAATTGATTTCAAGGAATGATCTTTAAAATATAACTTCTACCTATAACACCCAAGGTGACCTCTAAGGAAAAAAATGGATTGAGACCCTTTCTTATATAGAACAAACTATAGTTATTGGAAAACTAAAATGTCTAGTTTTTTAGAATCATTGGATATACCATTTATAAAACATTTATGTATGGTTATACACATTTTAATAAATCAAAAGAAAAATGGACTATAAATGATATTTCCACTATTAAACTTGATATAAAATCCATGAATATTCTTAATTATATTTTAGATCATAATTAATTTATTATAATTTCTACATGAAAAACTACTCATGAAATTTGAAAATTTCTTGAAGTAACTCACAAAGGAACAAATAAAGTCAAATATAATAGAATTTATAAATATAGAAAATATTTTGAAAGTTTTAGTATGCATCTTAATGAATATACTATGTAAATGTTTACTCATTTTACTAATATATGGAATTTAAGAAAATATCTTAGTGATAATATTACTACATAAAATATTGTGTAGAATATAATTTCGGTTTTACCATGTTTCTAGGCACCCAAGGTAACAAAAATTAAAGAATGAAAAGATATTAATAACATGGAAGTTGAAGAACTAATTGGTTCAATCATGACCTATGAAATCACAATGAAGAGACAAGAAAAAAAGAAGAAAAGTAAGAGAAGGAAAATAATATAGTTATTTTTAAAAAAATTGATGATGAAACTTTTGGAAGTGAAACTGAGGTAGCCCATATAGCTAAGAAAGAAAACAAATTAAAGAAGTAGAAAAATTCTTTTCAACATACTAAAAATGTGTGTCAATGGAATGAAGTTGAAGTTAATTTTTATCATTGAAACAAAAAGGGTCAAATTAATCTATATTTCCCCTTAATTTAAAATAAAAATAATAAAATCAATAAATCCCTAAAAGTATCTACATGGTGTGTTAGTTATTAACCCCTTTTTATTTAAATTATAGAGATATAAGTGATATATTTATCATTTCTAAATTTAACGTATGTGATGAAGTTAATTCTCATACTTCTTCCACTTCTAATTATAAAAAATCTTCTTATTCTTCAATATAATTATTTTATAAATAATTAGTGAATGAATTTTGTGAAATTAATAATTAATATAAATAATTAAAAAATAAATGTAATCAATTTGTTTTTTTTGATGAATCAACTTTCTAAAGAAAATTATGATTTTTATTTGAAATTAAAAGAGAAACCTAATATAGAGAAACCTAATATAGAGAAACCTGAATTAGCTATTAAGGATATAATGAATTATATTTATAATTTCAGAAAAGGTGATAATGGTTTAAACAAACCTCTTTGTTATAAATGAAATATGAAAAATTATTTGGTTTTGGTTTCAAAAATCAAGAAAGAACATTAAAAAATACTACCACTTATATATGAGGATTCTCTCAAGATTTTTTTTTTCAATTTTTATATAAAAATAAGCATATTATTTATGAATTGATTTTAAAAATTACCATTATGGTAATCTTAAATCTATTAAAAACTCTTATAATTATTTTTTAATAATTCTTATGAAAATTATTATGATAAAAAATTATGTATTTTAAAATCTATTTTAGCTAACACCTGTGGACCCAAATTTTGGGCCCCCAAATCTTCAGTTTCTTAATAATTTTATAGGAAACGCGACTCAATAAAAAAAAGCATGGAGATACTTTATAATTCAATAGTGAGTGATTGAGACACATGTGTGGTGACTACAATAAGTTTGACTCAAGGAGTAAGATCATTAGAATTGGTACTATTGGGTTTTCAAATTCTACCTTTATTAAAAAAATTATTTATTTTTTTAATGTGGTTGGAAATAATGATTGTATTTTTCAAATATAATCCTTCATTTTAGAACATCTTTATTTTATTAAAGGGTAACTAGGTGTGGTTCTTTTATGTCCCTGACTTTTTGATAATGGAAATTATGATCTTTATTCATTCCTTTTTATTTTGAAAATTCATTCTAAATTAAAAATTATCTTTTTTTGAATTATAACATTTAAATTTAAAACTATTTCAAGATTTATTTTTATCATTTATCATTAATTAATTATTTTAGTTGTTTTAAATATTTTGAAAATGATTTTTACGTTCAATTTGATCATTATTTGATTAGTGATTTCATTATTTGTTTCATTTAAGTAAGTTTAAATCTAAATCTTATTTTGTTCTTATAAGTATTTTAATGTAAAAGTACATAATTTATTGAAATTTTCCTTTTAACACTAGTTTCTTCTATTTAATATGATTTGAATCATGTATTATAATTTTATTTCATTTGATACTATATTGAATCATGTTTTTTAGAATCTTGTGATTTCTATTAGATAAATTTATTAATCTTTATTGATTTCATTGAAATTTTTATTTTTCTATTCTATTTATATTTCATTATAGTATTTATTTTTAATTTTTCTATTTGAGATGCCTAGGGGATCACCAGCCATCTAGTATGTAACGACCCAAAGTTTCATTAATGGAAAATCCCTCTTGATCTTATTAAATGTATCTTTATATAAAATGTTTTTATAAAATGTCAACTTCATTGGTTTTATGATAATAATTGTGACCGTTACTTTTATAGCTGTTGAACAGTGATCACATGATTAGTATAAATATAGGGCTTTAACACATCCAATTTTACTTAGACAAAGGAAGCGATGGCCTCATCCAGTAGAATTTCCCCATACGAAGCCCATTTATTAGAGCTCAGAAAAGAGGTGGCATCCTTGGGCTTCACTCTTGACCAAGCCCAAGATGAGCTTCACCATGTCAAGCTTGAACATGACCGTCTACTGGAGAAGTGGAAGTTGATATAAATTACCACTCGAGCGATGCTGTCCAAGCCACCCCAAGAGTCTGTCACCATCGCACACCTTACCCTTAGGTCTTATGAGGTTGTTTTAAGGGGTTATGTAAGTAATCGATAGTACTATGTTCATGTACATTATTTTTGTATATAATAATGAATATAATTTCTTATCATTATTGATACATTGTAAATAGTTTTTAAAGTACAAATGGTGTTTTTAGTTATTATTTAATTAAGAAATCTATTTTATTAAATTAAGGGATTTTTTAATTAAATAATATTTTAATAAAATATTATTATTATTATGATTAGATTAATTTTATTATATATAAATGATCATGTAATTGTATGAATGCAATTATAATTTTTATTAAGGTTTGAAAGCCATTTTTGTCAAAACCCGTGAATTTTTTATAAATGTCGGTTTTTATTTTAAAAGTGAAAATTAACATATTTAGAAAATTATTTAGATAAAATAAATGTTATTTTTGGAATATGGACGTCGAAATTATCCAACGGTGAATTTTTCATAATTTTCTGAGACAGTCAAATTTTTCAGTAAAAATTAAATACTGTTTAAATATATAATGTGTTTTATGACATCATAATGACCCAATAGTGTTGTAATAAAATACTATAATCTTTATTTTCAGACTATATATGTTTTACCATTAAAATAATGTGATTTTGGGTTTGTTTATCTTACTTTTCAAAGCATTAATGGACCCCTCAAAACTTATTAAACACCTTCTCTTTTTAAATTAATTTCCATGGGAGTGTGACTCACCTCCACTTAAGAAACCCTAATATTTTAAGATGTTCGGACCTTGGCCTTATAAAATATTATTTTCCTCTGCACTTTTCCAAAAACCATGGGCAAAAACCATGGTATGTTTTGTGGTTTGGATTAATTTAATATAAGGGGTCCCAAACCTAAATAATAAAGAATTCTATCACATTTCCTATATAAACCCACCCAAGCTCCCACTTCCTCCTCACTCAAAGCCTTTGGAGTTAGTCCAAACTCTGCCCTACTCTCTCTATAATCCTCCCAATGTGCCCCAAGATCCCAATACTCATCTCACAAGCCTCTCTCTAGCCTTTGGAAGCATACTTCCAAGTAAGAGTTTTTTCTTCCTTTCTCATTTTTGTCCAATTTTCTTTAAGTTGTTTTGCCCTTTTAATTTCAATTATTAATGTTGGGGTATGGTTTCTCACCTCCCTCATACTTCCCTATTTATTTTTGAATGATGGGAGACCCTTTATCTCTCATTAAATGCCTTCCATGTACACCCGTTACTATGCCGAAATTCCGAAAGGAACTTCTCTCTCCTCTTTTACATTCAAGCAATACTTTTGTATAATGAATCTAAATTCAATTAAAATTGTTGGGAAATGTATCTATATGACCTACTTAATATCCATAACATTTAAGTATGATAAGGAACCCATTTCTCTCTCATCAACCATTTTTATGAATTCTTATGTCATGCCGTTGCGCTGCCGAAATCACACCGATTTTCTAAGCCAATGTCATTGTGTAGTGAATACCATGCCCATTTCTCCATCAAGGGTATTCACCTTTATGCACATTTACTTATTGATTTTAAAGTTTCATGTATGAATTCAACATTTCTTTATTGTGGAATAAATTATTATGTTTTATGAATCCATGTTTTATGATCCATGTGGCACACTTATGCATGAAATGAAATGTTTAAGAAGGGTGCGCCCTTATAGCGCTCCAATGCATTGGGTAAAGTATAGTATCATGATACGTCATGTGAAATGAGTGTTTACACATGATAATTCAAGTGCACCGAGGTTTTACGCATTTTTTATGTTCAATGAGGATTTACTCATGCTCCATGTGCAATGAGCCTTGGCTCATGCTAATTCCATGTTAAGTGTTGTTGCCACATTTCCATGTTATGATTATCATGCTCTATCATGCCTTTATGTTCATGTTTTTCTTATGCTATATTGATATGACTATTGTCTAAAATTTATTGTACTCCTCATGTTACTCCATGTGTACTCCCTTACTGGGCTTTAACTCACCCTTTTCTCATGCATGTCCTCAGGTTATCCCATGCAATGCTAAGTATGAAGGAATGTAGTGGTAATGTAAAGGAAGTTTTCAATAAAGATGCTGTATTTCATGTTTTATGTTTTTATGTAATTATACTAAGCCCCAAAGACACTAAACCTCTCAATCTTCTTTGTTGTATTATGTGAAGTTTTATGTAATAAATCATGTTTAAGTTGTAATAAAAAGCAGAGTTGTCATAGCTGGTATCAAAGGATAGGTTTGGTTATTTTTGGGATTAAGATTAGAAACCCCTAGTAAATCCTTAGATACAAGACTAAGTACAATAAAAATGTCCCTAAGTTTTGGTGAGTATTGAGTAAGTGGGTTATCAAGAAAATACATCCCTATCTAGATACGAGAAGGTAGAGGCAGCTTTGACACAGATGTATCCTAGGGGTAAAACCTGAAAACACCACTTTGAGCTAGACTTGAATGAGAACTGGTGCACGAAAATGGGCCTTTCTGCACTCTTGGTTACGACACTCCTGGGGGATATGCTTTGGTAAATTCAAAAGCTTATTATGAACCCTTATTAAGAGAATTAAAAAAAATTCCCCTAAGAATATATGTTAGAAAGTAGATCATGAAAAGCTTAGATTGAAGCCTATAGACTCATGAGTTAAGGAAATGAAAGTTTATTTATAAGTCATCAACTTTTGTCTTTGTATTAACCTTTATTTGTTACCCCTAACATTCCTTTTATTCCAGCCAATGGCCAGTAAAAGGAGGACTCGGGCTAAAAACCAATGTGAAGATCAGTGTGATGACTGTACTAATGAGATGCCCAATCCAATGGGAGAGGGAATTGCGAACTGTGTCATGCTTATCTCTCAGATTACTCAAGCATGGAATAGAAACACGGGTCAAGAGGAACGTCCAAACCCCCCCTAATAACGAACAAGTCGCTATCGAGAGCTTCATGAGACAAAGGCCTCCTACTTTTAGTGGATCATCCGATCCCACGATCGTTGAACAATGGATCAACTCCATTGAAAAGATCTTCTCCATCCTTCAATGTTCTGAACAAGAGAAGGTTCTCCTGGTATATTATCGTATGGAGGGTGAAGCTAATCAATGGTGGATGTTGATCAAAAATATGAAGCCTGAGGAGGAGATCGAGGCATTGGAAAGGAAGGATTTCAGGAAGATGTTTTTCGATAAATATTTTCCGTGCACCCTCCGGCTTAAGATGGAAAGGGACTTCCTTTCCCTTAAGAAAAAAGACAAAGAATCTGTTGGAGCGTATGAGGAAAACTTCACAAGGCTTGCACGATACGCTTCTATCTTTGTCGTTACCCCCGAATGCAAGGTTGACCGCTTCTTTGGTGAGCTGAAGCCTAGCCTGTGGAAAGCATTAGCGATCTGTGAATTCGACAGCTATGAGGAAATTGTCCGATGTGCCCTCAAGGTTGAAATGGATATCAGAGAATCACAGGGGTATCATGGGGATAAGAATCATATGGTGGAATTCAATGCTGGTGGGCCGATGGATAAATCCAATGGTGCTAAGAAGATCCATCACCCCACTTTCCAAAAGTGCGGAAAGAAGCACCCTAGAAATTTCCTTAAGGGGACGAGGAAATGCTTCAAGTGTGGAAGAGAAGGGCACCTAGCTATTAACTGTAGGCAATAAAGACCCACGACTACGAAAGAGGACATGAACAATCCGTTCGAACCTCAACGCGTTGTTCAATTCCACAAATGCAAAGAACCAGGTCATTTTGCAAATCTGTGCCCTAATCCAAGGGTTTTTGGAGACAACCAACAACCTCCAAGGCAGAAAGGAAGAGCTTTTTCCATCACTTCTACCGAAGTGAACCCCGAAAACGAAGTGGTGATAGGTACACTAGTTATTCATTCAAAAATAGTGAACATACTTTTTGATTCAGGTTCTATGCATTCTTTTATATCTCGAAAGTTTAGTAGAACAATCCCAGCACCACCACAAATCATGGAAGTGAAGATGTCGGTGAGTATGGAAAATGGGGCAATCATTGCATCCAATGAATATAAGTCCTCCCCTATTATAATTTGTGTATTTAATTTCCCAGCGAACCTCGTCATACTCCCTCTGGTGGAATTTGATGCAATTCTTGGCATGGATTGGATTTCCTTATATAGAGCCAACATAAATTGCCGGGAGAGGGAAATCACACTCTATATGGATAATCGACCCCCGATTCTTTACAAGTGTAAGGAGGAAGATGAATCTCCTTTAGCTCCATCATCTCAAGAGTGGATATTACTGCCATATGAGCACGCGTATCTGGCTCAGATGATTGTGTCCAAGGAAGAAACCATCCTTGAAGAAATTCCTATTGTGAGGGAATTCGCTGAAGTGTTTCCCGAGGAACTGCCTGGTCTTCCTACTAGAAGGGATGTTGAATTATCAATTGAACTTATACCCAGGGCTTTAATAATATCCAAGACTCCATATAGAATGGCTGTTGTAGAGCTTGAAGAGCTGAAGAAACAACTATAGGAGAATCTGGATATAGGGTTTATACGCCCAAGTGCTTCACCATGGGGTGCACCAGTCCTCTTAGTCAAGAAGAAGGATGGGTCAATGCAGCTTTGCATCGATTATCGTGAACTTAACAAAATCACAATAAATAACAAGTATCCTCTCCCAAGAATTGATGACTTGTTCGATCAGCTGCATGGAGCACAATTCTTCTCCAAGGTAGATTTGCGGTCGGGATATTATCAAGTAAGGGTGAAGAAGGAAGATGTCCCCAAGACTGCTTTTCGTACAAGATACGGGCACTATGAATTCATAGTAATGCCTTTCAGACTCACCAATGCTCCAGAAATCTTCATGGACTTGATGAATAGAGTCTTTAGAGATTACCTAGACAAATTTGTGGTAGTCTTTATAGATGATATTCTAATATACTCCAAAACCAAGGAGGATCATGAGGATCATTTAAGAACTGTACTAGAGACTTTGCACAAGGAGAAGCTCTATGAAAAGTACAACAAGTGTGAGTTTGGGTTGAAGGAGGTCTCATTATTGGGCTATATCATCACAAGAAATGGAATATCTGTGGATCCCTCCAAAATAGATGCAATTGAGGGATGGTCGAGGCCAACATCGGTAACAGATATCTGTAGATTCTTGGGGTTAGCTGGATATTATCGACGATTTGTGAGAACTTTCTCACAATTTTCCAACCCTCTTACCAAGCTAACTCGAAAGGGAGTAAAGTTTGCTTGGAGTGATGAATGCGAAGAAAGCTTCAAGGAGTTGAAAAGGAGGCTTATCACTTCACCCGTTCTCACTTTACCCACAAGTGGGGAGATTTTTGTGGTATTCCGTGATGCTTCAAAGAAGGGTTTAGGATGTTTGCTGATGCAGAATGATAAAGTGATATCCTATGCCTCAAGGTAGTTGAAAATCCATGAGCGAAACTATCCAACGCATGATCTGGATTGGCGGCGGTGATCTTTTCCTTGAAAATCTGGCAGCATTATCTCTATGGAGAGAAATGTGAGATATATACTGACCACAAGAGTCTTAAATATATATTCACACAGAAAGAGATTAATATGCGATAGAGAATATGGATAGAGATCATCATGGATTATGACTGTTCAATCCATTACCACCCTGGGAAAGCGAACAAGGTGGAAGATGCCCTAAGTAGAAAGGATCCAGCGATTCTATCAATGATGAGAATTGAGAAGGATCCAATCTTCTTAGACTTGATGAAGATGGACATGGGAATCATAGATAAGGGAACTTCACTAATCCTTTCACAAATTATTTCTCAATTGTCTCTTTTGGAAAGGTTAAAGGATGCTCAAAAGGATGATGTGGGAATTCAAGAAAAAGTGGGAGCTATCGAAAAATGGAAATCCTCGGAGTTTAATGTTAATGAAGAAGGAATTGTGGGGTTTGGGAAAAGACTATGTGTTCCATCAAGTCCGGAGCTGAAGAAGGAACTTTTGGATGATGCACATAGTTCAAATTTCTCTATTCACCCAGGGAGCACAAAGATGTATCGAGATCTCCAAGAAAAATTTTGGTGGGATAATATGAAGAAGGAGATTGCTGAATATACATCAAAGTGCTTGGTGTGTCAGCAAGTGAAGGCAGAGAGGAAGAAGTCTAAGAGGATGATGTAACCATTGCCCATACTAGAATGGAAATGGGAAAACATCACCATGGACTTTGTCACCGGACTTCTGAGGACATCCAAAGGCAACAACGCTATATGGGTTGTTGTGGATCGTCTTACAAAGAATGCACACTTAATTGCTATTCAGGAGGATTTATCATTGGATCAAATGGCACAGATATATATCAGGGAAGTGGTAAGGTTGCATGGAGTACCACTATATATTTTGTCTAACCGAGATCCAAGATTCACCTCTAAGTTTTGGAAGAGTCTTCAAAATGCTCTGAATACTGAACTGAACTTCAGTACGACCTATCATCCTCAAACTGATGGCCAATCCGAGCGAACTATCCAAACACTTGAGGATATGTTGAGAGCATGCTTAATGGACTTTAAAGGAGGATGAGATCAACATCTTCCTCTGGTTGAGTTCTCTTATAATAACAGTTTCCACTCGAGCATCCAAATGGAACCATATGAAGCCCTGTATGGGAAAAGGTGCAGAACACCGGCATGTTGGGTTGAGGTCGGTGAACGTAAGATGCTTGGACCAGATATGGTCGAGAAAATGGCGGAGAAGGTGAAAACTATTCAGCAGCATATCATGGAATCCCAGAGTTGATAGAAGAGTTATGAAGATAATTGTCGACGAGACCTTGAGTTTAAAGTTGGAGACATGGTTTTTCTACACATATCTCCGTGGAAGAAGGTCATGAGGTTTGGAAATAAAGGGAAGTTAAGTCCAAGGTACATCGACCCCTTTGAGATTCTTGATCGTGTCGGGGCTGTGGCATATCGAATAGCACATCCACCAACTATGGCCAAAGAACATGATGTCTTTCATGTATCCATCTTAAGGAAGTACATACCAGAACCTTCACATGTACCCTCTTCTGAGGTAGTACAATTGGAAGACGATCTTTCTTATGAGGAGCAACCAGTGAAGATCTTAGATCCTAGAGAAAAAGTTTTACGAAATAAGACAATTCCCCTCGTCAAGGTGTTGTGGAGAAACCACAAGTTTGAAGAAGAAACTTGGGAATCAGAGGAAGTGATGAAGTTGAGTTACCCACATCTGTTTTAGTGTGGTAAAAGGAAAATTTCGAGGGCGAAATTTCTTAAGGGGGGAATATTGTAATGACCCAAAGTTTCATTAATGGAAAATCCCTCTTGATCATATTAAATGTCTCTTTATATATAATGTTTTTATAAAATGTCAACTTCATTGGTTTTATGATAAGAATTATGACCGTTACTTTTATAGCCTTTGAATAGTGATCACATGATTAGTATAAATAAGGGGCTTTAACACATCCAATTTTACTTAGACAAAGGAAGAGATGGCCTCATCTAGTAGAATTGCCCCATACGAATCCCATTTATCGGATCTCGAAAAAGAGGTGGCGTCCTTGGGCTACGCTTTTGACCAAGCCCAAGCTGAGCTTCACTATGTCAAGCTCGAACATGACCGTCTATGGGAGAAGTGGAAGTCGATAGAAATTACCACTCGAGCAATGTTATCTGAGCCACCCCAAGAGTTTGTCACCATCACACACCTTACCCTTAGGTCTTATGCGGCTGTTTTAAGGGGTTATATAACTAATCTATAGTACTATGTTCATTTATATTATTTTTGTATATTATAACGAATATAATTTCTTATCATTATTGATACATTGTAAATAGTTTTTAAAGAACAAATGGTGTTTTTAGTTATTATTTAATTAAAAAACATATTTTATTAAATTAAAGGATTTTTGAATTAAATAATATTTTAATAAAATATTATTATTATTATTATTAGATTAATTTTATTATATATAAATGATCATGTAATTGTATGAATTCAATTATAATTTTATTAAGGTTTGAAATCCATTTTTGTCAAAACCCGTGAATTTTTGATAAATGTCGGTTTTTATTTTAAAAGTTAAAATTAACATATTTAGAAAATTATTTAGATAAAATAAATGTTATTTTTGGAATCAGGATGTTGAAATTATCCAATGGTGAATTTTTCACAATTTTCTGAGACAATCAAATTTTTGAGTAAAAATTAAATACCGTTTAAATATATAATGTGTTTTATGACATCATAATGACCCAATAGTGATGTAATAAAATACTATAATATTTATGTTCGGCCAATATATGTTTTAACATTAAAATAATGTGATTTTGGGTTTGTTTGTCTTACTTTTCAAAGCATTAATGGACCCCTCAAGACTTATTAAACACCTTGTATTTTTAAATTAATTTCCATGGGAGTGTGACTCACCTCCACATAATCAACCCTAATATTTTAAGAATTTCGGACCTTAGACTTATAAAATATTATTTTCCTCTCCCATTTTCCAAAAACCATGGGAAAAAACCATGGGATGGTTTGTGGTTCGGATTGATTTAATATAAGGGGTCCCAAACCTAAATAATAAAGAATTCCCTCACATTTCCTATATAAACCCACCAAAGCTCCCACTTAATCCTCACTCAAAGCCTTTGGAGTTCGTCCAAACTCTTCCATAATCTCTCTAGAATCCTCCCAAGGTGCCCCAAGCTCCCATGAAGCCTCTCACAAGCCTCTCTCTATCCTTTGGAAGCACACTTCCAAGTAAGGGTTTTTTCTTCCATTCTCATTTTGTCCAATTTTATTTAAGTTGTTTTTCCTTTTTAATTTCAATTATAAATGTTGGGGTATGGTTATACACCTCCCTCATACTGACCTATTTATGTTTTAATTATGGGAGACCCTTTCTCTCTCATTAAATTCCTCCCATGTACACCCGTTACTATGCCGAAATTCCGAAAGAAACTTATCTCTTCTCTTTTACATTCAAGCAATACTTTTGTATCATGAATCTAAATTCCATTACAATTGTTGGTACATGTATCTATATGACCTCCTTACTGTCCATTACATGTAAATATGATTAGTAACCCCTTTCTCTGTCATCAACCATTTTTATGAATTCTTATGTCACGCCATTACGCTACCGAAATTGCACCGATTTTCTAAGCCAATGTCATTGTGTAGTGAATACCATGCCCATTTCTCTATCAAGGGTATTCAACTTTAGGAACATTTACTTATTGATTGTAAAGTTTCATGTATGAATTCCACCTTCCTTTATCGTGGAATAAATGATTATGTTTTATGATCCATGTGGCACACTTATGCATGGAATGAAATGTTTAAGAAGGGTGTGCCCTTATAGCGCTCCAATGCATTGGGTAAAGTATAGTATCATGATACATCATGTGAAATGAGTTTTGACTCATGCTAATTCAAGTGAAACGAGGTTTTACCCATGATTTATGTTCAATGAGGATTTACTCATGCTCCATGTGCAATGAGCCTCGGCTCATGCTAATTCCATGTTAAGTGTTGTTGCCACATTTCGATGTTATGATTATCATGATTTATCATGCCTTTATGTTCATGTTTTTCTTATGCTCTATTGATATGACTATTATCTAACATGTATTGTACTCCTCATGTTATTCCATGTGTACTCCCTTACTAGGCTTTACAGCTCACTCTTTTCTTATGCATGTCCTCAGATTATCCCATGTAATGCTAAGTACGAAGGAATGTAGTGGTCATGTAAAGGAAGTTTTCAATAAAGATGTTGTATTTCATGTTTTTAGTTTTTATGTAATTATCCTAAGCCCAAAAGACACTAAACCTCTGGATATTCTTTGTTGTATCATGTGAAGTTTTATGTAATAAATCATGTTTAAGTTGTAATAAAAAGCAGGGTTTCCATGTAGTAGCTCTCACTGGCTCACTGGTGGTGCTAAAAAAACCTCTATTATTTATCTCAAGGGATGAATTATTTTTGTCTTGAAACACTTTCCCGCATTCTATGTTTCCTATTTATATTTATTGTTTTACCCTCCTTATATTTTATGAATCTAAAAACTTTAATTATTCCATTGATTTTCATCCCTCTTTGTACCTTAATATGATGATCCATATGGGGGGTATCACTTTTATGGGAATCTTTTCAGAAATACACTTCCTCTTATCATTGATCAAATAATTTACAATATTTTTTTTAAATCCTAATTATGATTTTTCTTGACATTAAATATCTATTTTAGGATTTATGCATTGATAACATTTTTATATATTTTATATCCCTTTCTATTAGTATAATAATTACCTAAATCATTTTTTTGATCTTATTTATCAAATTATTTTCATTCTGTCTGCTTTATCCAACTAATCCTTTTCATGATGTTTTTTTGATAATTAGAAAGGGAAAACGTTTTGGTTTCTCTAAATATAGAGAGTATAATATAATAGAATATTGTTTTCTCTAAAGTTTTTCTTTTAACTATTTTCTAAATTCTTCTTATTCCTATTTTTTATAGAATTTTAATAACTTATGAAAATTTTGTAATTTAATATTGGAATACAATTTATAATATCTTTAAATTTTATTATAAAATAATAAATTTCCATTAGAAAATTTCTTTGGTTTATCCAATGTGTTATACATTTCTTTAATATTAAAAAATATATTAAAAATTATTTTTGATTTTACCCTTACTTAACCTATTGAAATCTTGAGTTACCCTTAATTAACTCAAAGGAATGTAAATTTTTCATGTAATCTTAAATTTATTTATCATTTATAGGAAATATATTTACTTTTTAAATGGATATGTTTGGTAATTATAATATCCTTTTTCTATATAACCTTCATAATGAGTTTCTTTTTGATTATCTCAAAAAGGGGGTTTGATATTTTTTTCATTGTTATTATTTTATAACCATCAATATTTGTAAAGTATAAAAAATGTGATTATCTTAGAAAAGGCATCCTTGTATGGATAAAAACCAGAGGGTGTGGTTTTTGAATAGATGCACCTAGAGGCATTAACCTTGAAACTAGATGATTTGGTATTGACTCAATCTTCACCTTAGGTAGTGGGCCATTACCCCACACCATGTTTGATACTATTGGTTTATTTGGTTTGGATAATTCACATAACATTTTTGATAAAGACATGAATATATTTCAAAATATCATAAATCTTGAATTTATTTCAAAATCTATAAAATATTGAATTTTATTAAATAATTAATTTATTTAAAATTCACTTAAATCTTGAATTTATTTAAAAATATTTTAAATATTCAATTTATTGAAAAATATATTAAGTTTTTTAGCATTTAACTATTTAGATTCGCATTTTTATATTTATTTTACAAATAAAATCTCAATTTCAAGGTATGGTAATCCTAATTCTTTTCATTTTAGAATATTTATATCTTGATATTGAATCTTTTTGATTAATTATTTTCTAAAGTATTTATTGTTTTTAATGTGTTATTTTTAAATCTTTTATGATTTTTCATTTACTTCTAAAATATAATTGTTTATTAGATCCTTGTATTTTTTAAGGCATTAATTGAGGGGGAGAAAACCATTTTTTATATTTTGAAATGTTCCCAGAGGAGACACCCATTTTGATAAAAATCTAATCTTTTTGAAAATATATTTTATTCGTCAAATTTCATGATTTTTTTCAATATTGAATTTTTTTTTTTGATACTTTGATCTCTTGGGATGATTTTTTTTTAGTTTTTAAATTCTATTTTTGAACATTTGAAAGATTTTAATATTCAAATTAGATTTTCAATTTTCAAATTTTAAAATATGATTTTGTATCTCATTTTCATTGAATCACTTTATGTTGACCTCTATTTATATAACCCTATTTGTGTTTATTTTTAATAATCATAAAGGGGGAGAAAAATATGAGAAAATTTTAGTTTCAAAATATATTATCTTAATTACAATATATTATTTAGGTTTAGTAAATCTTTTTAACGCATTTTGAAATTCAATTATTTCAATCTCTTATGAGTATTGAAAGTGGGTTCAAAATATTTTTTTAATTTCATTATGAATATTGAAATTATTTTTGAAAATACCTTAGATTTATTCAATTGAAATAAATTTTATCATATGCCAAATTTTCATATACTTATCACTTTTTTTTCACAAGTGTTTATGATTATAAAAAAGGGGAGTTTGTAACGCACTGATATTTTATGTTATATTTATCTTTAAATAAATTTGATAAATTTGATTACTTTATTTACATGAAACACGAAGTTTAAATTATCTAAGATATACTATTGAAATATTATTATTTAATGTGATAGTTATCACCTAGACATTGAATTGGAAGTATTGAATATGAATATTTTAATTATAAAAAATTATTATTTATACATTTAGAGAATGAATTCATTGGTTATAAGTTCATTTGAAATTTAAATAAAATAATTTAATGGTAAAAAGAGTTATTTTTCCAAAAAATATTTTTATGTGTGTGCACAATATGTTTATATCTTAATAAATTAAATTAATCACTATTGTTTAATGATTATAATGAAATGTATAGAATATATATTCAATAAATTATTTTATTATTCACTTAATAGTTTTTACATGGAATGAAATGAAGTTAAACTCAGATTTTTTTTCCTAAAAATGAATTTTTATAAAAAATGGGTTTTGTTGCGTTTTGAGGACTTATTTTAAAAATATTTTCTACCAATTATATTATCTAAATATTTTATGTAATTCCATTCGTGTCCCTCCCTTCACTTATTAAATGGAACCTCTTTTCCTCCCTTATTTACACAACTTGATCACCTAGCTCAGCCATGCCCTACCCAAAAATATTCTCAGCTTCCTTACCTTTATTATTGAGATCATGGTATTACCCTAATACCATCCTATGAAGGATTAAGGTATAATCCAATGGAGTACTCTTAAATAAGAGGTAATCGTTTTACTCAACTCTTTCATAGTTTATTTCTTCTTATACTTCATCCATTTTTTTGTATCCATCATAACATAATTACTCCAGTTTCATTAATATAATGTTATGTTATTTTGATTATGGAAAAAATGTTTATATCTTCTTCCCATCTATTATAAAATGGTAACGTTTCTCGTGTGTACTTGTGCACTATCACCTCTACGAAGTAATGCGATTATTTTTTAATTTCCAATTTACATATATGGTATTAAGGATAAATTTAATTAATATATATGATATTAATTATATAATTATGACTATTTAGTTGTGAATTATTATTTAAATTTCTTTTATTCCACCCATTGAAAAGGAAAAACATCACTCATGCGTACGTACATACTATTGTCTCTATGAAGTGATGTAATTCATTTGTTCATCACCACATTATATGAATGGTTATAAAAGTGTATATAATTAATTTTTTTGATACTTATTTCATTATTAAGATTCTATAGATTATGAAACCATGACCAAGGTTTAAGTACCAAAACTATAAAACCAAAATATTCATGGAAAACAAACTAGTTTGTACTCAAATATTCATTTTAATGAAGAAATTATCAATAAAAAAAGAATTATAAATTATAAAAGAATGATACATAGTAAGTTATATGTTAATATGGTTATAATATATATATATATATATATAATAAATCTTTATTTATTATATAGGAAGTTTTTACATGTACAAAAACAACGATACCTGAGGTAAGAGTTTATGTTACACCTCATTTATTTTCAGGATTGTCTATGATAAATTTATATTGAGAGAAAATATATGGATATTATAATTTATGTCACACTCAAGTAAATGATACTAGGTATTTATCCCTTTAATTATTTGTATTATTTTTGTCACTCGTAGGTTTGGAGAAGGAAATTCAGTTGTTAGTGGTAGCAAGAGGCCATCAGAGAGTCGGTGGAGGTCATCAACTAGCCGATGCTAGATAGTAGAAATAATGAAGGTATATAGGTGAGACCAACTATCTATATAATTCCTATATCTATAGGCTCACTTCCTATAGCCACCAGATAGCCAGTAGAGGCCACCGGTTAGTCGGTGTTGTCATTAGAGATGCAGATTACAAAGTGTCAAAATTGTAATTTTCACTTAAATTAATATTTTAATCCCCCTAATCCTAAAATTATGAACCTAATCTAATTTATTATGTTTATAGAGTATCCTTGGTGAAATTTTTTATCTCTCCCTTATCCTTTGGTGAATCATTGTTCGAATCAAATACTTGGATCTTCATTCTTCATATTCTAGTTAGAGGACTCGTTCTAATCTGGGTTCTCCTCAATTTCTCCATGAAATTGATATCAATATAGTAAAGATAACTAGTTCCTATGAGGACATGGATTTTTTATATTGTTTCAATCATATATTGTTTATTAGTAATATGATATTCTATCTTCCCATAACTGGGCTTAAAGAAGCCACATCGTTTCATCATTTCTATGGTAGGTGTCTCTATCCTATAGTCTAACACTTATCATGAATTATATTATTTGATGTTTTACTTTGGGTTTGATTAGTTAATTGATTATTGAAATTGGAATTAATCTTTGAGGGCTATATTATATTTTCATAAAGTGTTTTTTATGAAAACCATTTGAGACATGTTATGTTCTTGTATAATTACCTGAAAAATGTTTTGAAAAAGAAAATAGTTTTTCAACCATAAAAATATATTTAGATCACTTTAGAAATGTTTTATAAATATGTAGGAATATATTTTAAATGTAATATTACCTATAAAATTTTCTTTGAAACATGTTTTTGAATTATTCCTTGGAAATTCTTTATAGAACATTGTTTTTGTTTTCATTGAACATAATGATGATATAATAGTGTATTTGCGAGACCCTGGTATATGAATTAAAAATAGGAATGACTAGCCATAGTGGAGTTATTTATCACTAGGGGTGGTTCTATTGATGTCATGGTGACTTGAGGGTAGCCATTTTGAGGGATCATGTTTCCAAAACTATAGGAGTCATGTATATCGGTTAGTGTTCCTTTGAGTTTTTTAGAGGTTTGGTTGGGTACACCATCATATAATGTTTTCCCACTTGGTTTCTTTGAGATTAAATTATGTGCATGATATTTTGATATGTTTATTTTATCTATTTTTCATGTTATATAAATGATTGAAAACTATTTAATCCATTGAAAATGTAATAAGTCACATTGCCTTGTTTTATTGATTATGGAATTATTTTGAATGGGATGACATGATTTTGAAAAGAAACCCAAAGGATGATTTATAAATTGAAAATTATTTCTTAGGATATGTTTTAGAATTTTTTTTAAGTAATAACTAATAGATTCATGCTGTCAAATATTTTATAGATTCTTTTCTAATATCCTACTGGGCATTTGTGATCACACCCTACTATTGACGTTGGGAATTTATTGCCTTGATTCTATGGGATACAGGTAAAGGGAAGAGAATCATGCGGAGGAAGACTCTCCTTGGTTGTTTTTCTTACTAGTGGGTTGGGATGGAGGTGAACTATGGTCATATAGGGATAGACCATTGGGTTGTTTTAGGTTTCATGTTTTTAAGGATATTCTTATTGTACTTTGAGCCCTTGTTATCCATATGTTGTGTGTGACATTTTTGGTTGTTGTTTAGATATATGTTATATTATATTATATACTATTTTACTCTATTTATCTTATATCTTATGTCTTTTGAGGGTGAAATCATTCCCATATTCTCTTGTATAATACCCAAGTGTTTTCACCGGCCCATGGTTATCATGAATTCTCTTCAGGTCTTGTGGCGGGAAAATTTGGGTGAAGTTGTGATTTAACCTAGGTTGGTTTGTTAGAAATTATATTTTAAAGAAAATGTTGTATTGAAGACTATACTCATGCTTATGTATCACCCTATTGCGTCTGGGGGTTATTGATAGACTAAATATAATACTTTTAAATAATGATAGGTAGTGTGGGAGTGTTCTTGTAATATTCACTCTCATGGAAATCCTCAAGTTACTATGGTAATTATGGGGTAGTTCAATGTTCTTGTCTAAGGTTTTAAATTTTTTTATTTAGTTCTGTGAATTTATTTTATGTTAATGGAAATTATTTTTGTTCTAAGTGTTTTATGTTCTATTGTTTTATATTTTATGTAACCTCTAGGAAGATTTCTTAGGATTTATAGAGGATAGGTTGTGGAGTATTCTGTATAAGAGAATCCTCCATTTGATTAGATTATAGTTGAAACTATCATTCATATGATCCAATATATGTGATATTTTACCAATGTTGAACCATAATTAAAGGTGGATTATGCTTTAGATTTTATAAAGACGAATCCACCAATATTTTATAGTGACAAGGGTTTATAATATGTTGAGGAATGGATTGAAGGAATTGATAGGATTTTTAATTTCTCAAAACTCCAAAAGACTCCAAGGTTGGATTCACCACATATATGTTCAAAGGGATGGGGATTAAATGGTGGGAATCTATCATTCAAGACAATATTCATGAGGATATAACTTGGAATACCTTCAATAAATCCTTTAACCAATAGTTCTATCATGAAACACTAGTGGTGGTAAATAAGACTTTGTTACTTTGGAGTAGAGAGATAGTTCTATCATGGATTATGATAATCGGTTTTCTAAGTTAGTGTAATTATCTCTACATATTATTTCCAATGATTATATCAAGTAATAGAGGTTTTAAATGGGTTTAATGGAAGATATTTTATCTATATTGATTCTTATGTTCTTACCCACCTACGTGGTGATTATGGACAAGGTAGCTATAGAAGTGGTGAACATAGCTGGGAAGACATAGATATCTGGGGAATGAATGATAGAAATAGGTATCCAAAGTTTGATTTTTGGTTATAAAAGGAAGGGTGATGACCAAAACTAAGTTGGAAGCAAGAGTGAACAATGGACATCAGTGAAGAGTCAGATGGACTATGACTACTGTGGGAAAAAGGGACACCTCAAACCTGATTGTGAGGTAATACCTAGGGAATGTCAAATTTTTTAGAAATTTGGTCAACATTAGTGTTTCTATGAGATATAAGCCTAGGGTAATATATATAGATCCACCTTCACTAAGGTATTTTAGTTCATACCTATGTAGAAAAAATGGTGGTATCTCAACCTCATTATAAGGGAGTTGCTCAGGTGGAAAAGAAGGGAGAGGATGATGATCGATGTCTGAATTAACTTGAGTATACACCATACGAGAAAATGGTAGGATGGATACCATGAGAGGTATTATTCTCATAACATATTATATGAACATATATTTATTTGATACAGGTGAAACTCATTAATTTATTTCATCTAGGGTTATTGATATGTTGGGATTGCATTACGAGCTCATACATTTCTTGATGACTCTTTCCACACATCTGATTAAGAAGTAAAAGAAGGGATTTAAATTACCAAAGTGATAGGTTATGATTGAAAACTTCAAAACTGTGTGATAATTTTTATTTATTAACGTTGTAATAGTTGACCTTATTATTGGCATGGGTTGGATGATTAGATATAAAGATCAGATCAATTAATATCACTAATGGGTATAATTTATCTCCCCTAATGGAGTTACTCATGTCTTCCAGGGTGAGTGGGATCCATAATTGGGAAGTTCAATTCCGTTTGTTCCCAATGCGAGTTGATCTCATGCCATTTTTCATATTATTTTCTTGATTACATTGATCCAAATTTTAATTTCCCTCTTCTAACGGTGGTGTGTGAGTATCTTGACATTCTTCCAGATTATTTCTCTTGGTTTCTACCCTATTTTAATGTTATGTTCTATATAAACTTAATTATGGTGATGAGACCCATTTTTGTACCTTTGTACCATATAGTACCCACTAAAATGAAAGAATTAAAAGTTCAACTTGAGGATATTAAGGTTAAGGGATTTATTCATCCGAGTGTTTTACATTAAGATTAACCATAACTCTTTATAAAGAAGGTGGATGGGGTCTTTGACTTTACATTGATTTCCAGAAACTCAACCAAGTGATGATAAATAAAAAATATTATTTACCTATAATTGATGAACTTTTTTATTTTCTTAAGGGGTGTCAATAGTTTACGAAGATTGATGTGAGATTATAGTACCATCAGCTGGGGGTCTTGGAGGAATACATGCCATAGATAGTTTTTAGAAAAAAGTTTTGGAATTATGAGCATTTCGTTATTCCATTTAGAATTAATAACTTTGATGATTTTTTATGGTGTTAATCAGCCAAATATTTCATCAGTTATTGGATTTATTTTTTTGTTGTATCTATGGATGATATGATTGTTTATTCTAGATTGAAGCAGGATCATACAGAGAATTTGAATACCATCCTTGGAATCTTGAGAGAACATCGTATATTTGTGAATCTATCCGAATTTCATTTTTGGATGTAAGAGGTGAAATTTATGGTCCATGTAATTTTTGATAAGGATTCATCAATGGGTCATGAAAATATTCTCGTGGTAATGTCTCGGGAGTGTCAAAGGAATGTGTTTGAGATCTCAAGTTTCTTAAGATTGGATAGTTATTACATGTTCTTTGATTATGACCTCTCTAGGATTTCATATCCAATGAAAACATTGACTTGTAAGGGTGTAATTTTTTTTTGGATTTATTAATTCTAGAGTTATTTTGAGGAGTTAAATTGAGTTTGACTTTAACTCCAATATTGATTCATCCAGATCCGGTTGGTGGATATGATGTCTACGACTATGCCTCAGGTATGGGTTTGGGTTGTACTATAATGTAGTGTAGATATCTGGTAGCATACAGATCATTTCAAAATTTCCCCCATGAGATGAACTTTCCCAATCATTATATTAAGTTGGTAGTAGTAATTCATGCACTTAAGACTTGGTTCCACTACCTCTTCAGGGATTAGTTTACTATGTATTCAGACCATAAGAGACTAAAGTATATTTTCACCTAGAGGTGTCTTAACCCAAGATAGATATGTTGGGTATAGTATCTTCAAACCTTTTATTCTTATATTAATTACACCCCTGGTAAATGGAATGTGATCACATACACATTGAGATGAAAATTACCATCTCAGGCAGTGAAAGAATCAGTAGAAGAGTGGTGCTTGATGAGCTTATTCATTGAGATGCACTTGGATGAAGAAAAATATAGTAGATATTTATTTCTAGATTGTTCATGGGGTGGATCACTTACGAATGGTCAAATGTAACATGGAAAGGTTGAAGATGAACTGTATTACCATTTGAGAAGGAATATTTATGTTGGGAAGACCTTGAGTGAGTGGAATTGGTTTTCTAACGGGGTTTTGTGCTTCGTGGGTAGGAGGGTTGTTCCAATGGGATTGAAGTAGTATTTAATGGATAAAAGACATTTATTGAGTAGTTCCATATACCTAGGATCTACCAAGATGTACTATGATTCGAGAAGTCATTAATGGTGTATGGGAATAAGTCATTCAATTGTGGGTTTTATAGCATAGTGCCTCACATGCCAGAAAGTCGAAGTAGAACATCATAGAACTATTAGGTTACTAAAACCCATACCCATTCCGGTGTGTAAATGGGATGAGACAACCATGAACTTTATGATAGGGATACCTCATACACCTAGTAATAATAATGTGATATGTGTGATTATTGATCAACTCACTAAATCAATGCATTTACTATCTATAAAGGATTCAATAAAGATAGAGGACCATAGTAAATTTTATGTGTGATTGTTTATTAAACTCCATGGTCTTCCATCATCTATCATTTTTAATAGAGAAACTCACTTTACATTCATATTTTTGGAGTGGATTGCAGACAATGATGGGTACTTAGTTAAAGTTGAGCATGACTTATATTCCATAGACAGATGGGTAGAATGAGTGAGCCATCTAGATTCTTGAGGACATGCTATGAGAATGTGATATTGTCGTTAGTGGGTCATGGAAGAAACATTTAACCACAGTAGAGTTTTATTATAATAATAGTTTTCAGGATTTTATCCATATGGTTACACTTGAGGCATTATGTGGGAGTTAGTATTGGACACATCTTTATTGGGAAGATATTTGAGAATGGTCCCTAGTTGGGTTGTGTTTCATTCAAGAGATAATGAATAGTGTTTAGTTGATTAGGAAAAGGTTAGTGACATATAAAATTTTATATAAATCTTATTCCAATCAGCATTTTCACTCATTGAACTTTGAGTTAAGTGATCAGATTTTTATTATAGTTTCACCTTGATTGTGACATTGGCACTTGGGGAAGATGGGAAAGTTGGTACCTCATTATTTTAGCCCATTTAAGATTGTAAATTAAACTAGGAAGGTGAATTATCTTTTGAAATTTCATGCTCATTTCACATATATCTATTATGTGTTCCATGTTTATTAGTTGAATAAGCATCAGCCAAATCCATCTCACGTGCTTGAGTGGGAGGACATTGAGAATAAACTCGACACCTTAGTGTCTGAGAGACCTATTCATATAGTAAGATAAAAATATAAGGTTCACCATGGAAATAAAATCCCATTGGTTGTGGTAGGAATAACCATGAGACATGGGGGAATGAGACCTTCATGATGCAACAATTGCATTATCTTCTATTGGGTTTGTGAGATTGTGCATTTTCAAGGTAAAAAAACTTTTATGAGAGAGATAATTGTCAAACCTAGGTACACTAAAAAAGGTATGGATCCCTTTAAGTCGTTTTATTTTTATTTTTGGAGTATCTCATAGATTGGGAGAAGGAATTTTGGTTATTAGTGTTAGTAGGAGGCCACCAGATACCAAATGTATGGCACACGCTAGATGACTGTAACTTGAAGAAATCATGTAGGACTACAGGTGCCATCGACCAGCTATTATACTTCCATTGGGTAACTGGTTGAACCTTATAGATACAGTATCACATCCAATAACCACTATCTAGTTGGTGGCATTCATATAGATGAGAATTATTAAGGTTAAACAATTTCATTTTCACAAGAATTATGATTTTAATCCTAGTAATTTGACTATTATAACCCTAATCTGACTTCTTATATTTCCAGAGGCTCCTTGGTGGATTTTTGTCACTCTCCCCCTCTCATTTTGTGAATCATTGTCCATATTGAAGGTTGGGATATTTATTATTCATAATCCAAAACCAATACTCCTTCTAACCAGGCTTCCCCTCTCATTATCCATGAAATTGATCTCAGTCAAGACAATATCATTAAATCTAGTAAGGACATGTAGTTTTGATATTTTTTCCATCAGATCTAGGTTCTTGAGAATCCAATATTATGACTTCCCACCATAAGTCTTCAAGAGGAAACACCATTTCATCATTTACATGGTATGTGTCTCTATCCTATGGTATAACCCATGGAATGAATTATTTTATGTTTTCCTTTAGTTTTAATTAGAAAATTGATAGTTAAAAATGGAATTGATCTTTTAGGTATATATTATGTTTTAGAAATGGTCTTTTCCATATTAACCATTTGAGATATGTAATGTATTTGTTTAATTACCTCAAAGATGTTTTAAAAAGGGAAATGGTTTTTCAATCCTAAAAAGTGGCTGGATTACTATAATTTTGTTTATAAATATGTGGGATTGGATTTGAATTGGATTATTACTTATATTTTTTTTTTGAAATTTGGTTTTGTCTTACACCTTGGAACTTTTTTATGGAATAATATTTTGGTTTTCCATGACCATAACGATGATGTAGTAGAACACTTGTGAGACCTTGGTGTATGAGGGAAAACTAGTTAAAGACTAGACCCAGTGGAGTTAGATATCACCAGGGGAGGTTCTCTTGATGTTATGGAGACTAGGTAGTAACATTTCAGTGGGATCAAGGTTCCCAGATAATAGGAGTCACATATGTTGGACAATGTTCCTTTGAGCGACATAACTGTTTGGTTGGGTATTACCTCATGTAATGTTTTTACCACTTGGTCTCTATAATATCAAATTATGTAAATTATGTTTTGATATATTCATTTGGATAATAATTCAAGTTATATAAATAGATCCTTGAAAACTATTTATTTATATATTTATTCCATTGAAAATCTAGTATGTCGTATTTCCTTATTCTATTAATTATGAAATTATTTTGAAGTGGATGGAATGATTTTAAAAATAAAACAAAATGATGATTTATAAATAGAAAATTATTTCTTCTGATTTTTTTTATAAATATGTTTTAAATAAGAATTAAATGATGCACATGTTTATATATTTTATAGATTCATTGGTGGTATCAAACTAGGAAATTTGTGTTCACACCCTAATTTTTTCCTTTGATCATTTTCAGTATTGGTATTGCATGATATAGTTAAAGGGAAGAGAATCATGTAGAGTAAGACTCTCCTTGATCATGTTTCCGACTGGTGGGTTGGGATAGAGGCTCTATTTTGTTGACAATCTTCTTTTTGTGCTTTGAGAACTTTTTATCCCAATGTTGGATGTGACCTTTTATATTATTATTTTGACATATGGTATATTATGGTTATCTATTTTTACTCTATTTATATTATATATTATTTCCATTAAGGGTGAAATCATTAACATTTCATCTTTTATTATACCAAGGTTCTTGTTGCTAGCTCTTGGCGATCAAGAAGGTCCCTCAGGCCTTGTGGAAGGATAATTTAGGTGAAGTTGTAGGTTTACCTGGGTTGGTCTATTACACTTTAAAACCCATATATTTTCTTATCCAATATTTATTCCTACAATTTTTATGTATTATTACCATTTTAATATATTTGGTACTTAAAACGATCAAGATTTTTTTAAATAAAATCCTTCCTTATTTTCTCTTTCATCGAAAAACTTTTTCTTCTATGTCTTTGTTCTTTAAAATGTTTTTAGAAAAGCTATTTTATATGATGAAATGATGATTTGAATTAATTTTTAAAAATATATTAATTTTCATTAAAAAGTTATTAAAATTAATATTTATAATTTTGTTCAAATAGGTTATTTATGACTTAGAAAAGTATGAATGGAGTCTTCATTTTAATGTTTACCTTATGAAGAAATTTTCGCACTATCATGACTATTATTTTATTTGAATGTTACATTACATGTTTCCAGGATTATTCTAAAATAATATCATTTTCTCAATATTCTAGAAATTTTAATTTTTTAAAGGCACCAAAAAACGATATTTTAATTAATTTTAAGGGAATGTTCAAATTCTATTTTAAATGTTTTTTCATTTATATCAACATCCTTTAAGGATTTATATGCTTTAATGGGGATATCATCTTATGATACCATCCAATTTAATTATATGGATAGATTATGATGATGATTATTTAAGGACAATTCTATAAAACCTATTTATTTTCTAAATGTTAATTAAGTTGTGATGAAATATTTATGAAACCTTTTTCTTTTCCACGGGTTATGTAATACCCAAGACCCTATTTTAGTAGGTTAACACCATTTCATAAACTTTCAAATGATACTCACTCTAAAAATTATTTATTCATAAGTATATTTTAAAGTTTAATTTCTTAATTTTATAATTTTATTTTTTAAAATATACTTAATTTTTTATTTTTTCATAATGAGATTAACATAAGATGATTTTTTTGAAATTTTTCTAAAAATGGGGTTTTATGTGCGCAAATTTTGTAAATAATTTCCCAAAAAAATATTAATTTTATTTAATAATATTAATTTATGTTTAAAATTAGTAGGTCAAAATTATTTATATATTACAATCATATATTTAATCATTTAAAATAAATTACTTAGGATAAAGATTAATTACCATGGTAAAAGTGAAATGGTTGTTTTCGAAGAATGAATTTTATAAGTTTTATATAATTTTTATCTAAATAAATTAGGTTAATATAATTTAAAATATAACTATAATATGAAGTTTAAATTTATGAAATTATATAAAATATAATTAAATTAATAATTAATGGGAAATATTAATAAATACACTTAATATATAAAAAGACACTTTTCTATAAAAACAAATTTTTCTTATATCTTATGTTTTAATTTAAAAGTTAATTTTTTAATATTTAGAAACTGAATTAGGTTAAATGGTTCCTAAATTCATATTAAAAACATTGAAATTTTTTAATGAAGGTAATTTTATATTTTTTGTAATAAAATAATTACAATAGAAAAGTTTTAATCAAGATTAATAGGGGTAAAATAAGGAAATGAGGAATATCAAATTTTTAATAATTGAAAGGTAACATACTTTTAACACCTAGAGTTTTTATGGAACATTTTTTTTGATTAAATCAAAATTTTCATTTATATCTTACAATGCATTAAGTTAAACATTCCTTTCACACTAAACCGACTTGTCGTATGCTACACGCAACACCAAGTTGGCATACGATACCCACAACAATGAGTATAGATTTTGTTCAATGTATAAAAGAACTAATTTTGGATTTTGTTATACGAAATTAAATAGGAATCTTTCACTACACACGACAATGACTTGAATTCTGTTACACACAAGAGCGACCTTCCTCGATATCTTGCATTGTATGCAATATTGAGTTTCACTAAACAAAAATATATTATTAAAATATTATTATTTAATAGGATATAAACCAGCCATTATGAATAGTATTAACAAAAATTTTAATTTTATATAATATTAAAATTCATATTATTTATTTTCTGGATATTATATAAGGAAAAATTCAATTTTTTGGATAAAAGAAGTATTTTTCTAAAAATATAGTTATACCACCTTTTGATGGAGAACCCTTTTTAAATTTAGTTTTTGATACATTTATATGTTATATTTTAGAAAATAAACTTCTTATTTATAATAGAGACATAATAATTTACTTTTGAAAAAATTTGGATATTTTTTTGATAACTATCATGTTTTGATGAATAGTCAAAATATGCTAAATTTTAATTGAATTTTTTTTACATCGAGATAATTTATAAAATTAAATATTAATATTTAATGGTTTTAAAGTAAATATGGAATATATTTTTATCATTTAATCCAACATGGGTCATTATAAGTAATTTCACATTGAAATTGGATATAAACGCATGCCAATCTTTTGGTAGTTTTACTTCTTAAAAACACGATTTCTGGTTTTAACAATGAGAATTAATTTTAAATTAATTAAAAAATTTTATCTGTTTTGAATTTGGAAAAATGGATTTCATATTTGGAATAATAAGGTACAAATTTTCTAAACAGGCACATTTCTTTTTGGATATTATTAATAGTAACTTCAGTAATTATTTTAATTTACCATGGTTAAAGGGTAAATCAGGTAAATAAGGGTAAAAAAATATTATTATAATAATATAAAATGACATTAAAACGTGTCCTAATACTATTTTATGATATATTTATGACCATAAACATCCTTAGGCTGAAATTTTGGAATTTGGGAGCAACTTGGGTGTGAAAATGACATTTTATAATTTTTAATTCAATGAAAAGGGAAATATATCATTAACATGTATATTTTAATAAATAAATTTTAATATAGGGTTATGTAACTGATATCTATGAATATAAATATTTATTAAAAATATAAATATATTTCCTACATCATGCTATTTTATTTGTACATTTTAGACATTAAATAATTAAATTTATTTATGACACAATGATGATGCAGTGATTACCTTATCAATGAAAGATTCAAATAAATGATATTATAAATATTAAAATAAATATAATGTAAACATTTTTATTCCATAAAATAATTTTTTGGATGACTTTGACTTGTTATATTTGATTTAATTCATTTGGTTCTAAGGAATCAAGTTGTTATTACTTTAAGAAAAATCAAATACTAAATAGTGTCAAAATTGACATAAAGGAGTTTTTAAAACAAATACTATTTAATTAAATGATATAATATCCCTAAAAATATAATATTTGGCCAAATGACTTATATAATGTTAAAAATTTCATTAATGATCCACTTGTTGGTCTCATGACATTTTATAGTAAATATAGTAACCATATATTATGAAAATACAAGAAGACATGATAAGAGTTAATGTTTTTTACCAAGGGTTAAAGCGAAAAGATATGGTTAATTTTGTGACCTAAAATTTTATGAAGCCTATTGGTTGAGATGATTTCGACCCATCATCATATTATACTCGAATTTTATTACTTTTTAACTATTATAATTCACAAATCATTTTATAATAAAATAATATTTCAAAACATTCTTAAAGTGCCCCTCCTCCCTCTTATAAAAGGCCACCACCTATAACAAATTACTCAAACCTTTAAAGGACCTTATATCATCCAAATTATTCTCAATTAATCTCACAATATCCCTACCTTCCCCCTAAAAACCAAAATTTGGGCAGAAATATATCTTAGTGAGACCTTTTGTGCAAATCAAAAGGAGATACTCGAAAAAAAGGTAATTATTTTATCACCTCTTTCAATTTTTCTTATTTTTATACTTCCTCTTATTATGTTTTCTCCATACTAAATTAATAAATCTAGAATTTTATACAATCTGAGAATTTATTATAATTATGGTATAACCTTATACCTCCTTATATCCATCGCATGAATAACAATATCACAATGTGTGCCTACGTACGACTTACCGTCTCCACATTGTGGTGTAATTTGTTATTCAACAATACTTAATTTGGATGGGTATATTGATGAGTATAATGGATTTAAATAATAAATATAACATGATATTATTTCTGTAAAATTCATATAACATCCAATTCCATACCATTTAACCGTCAAGGGAATGATACTTTCACTCTTGCGTACACACGACTTAATGTCTCCACGATGCGATGAGATTCATTCTCCACATTAACCATTCAAGAATAATTATAAAGTATATATAATAAATAAGAATGAAAAATATGAAATAATAATTATAATATATTTATATGTATATATATATATGTCATTTACTTGTTCCATTCAATCCAATAAGGAAACAAAAATATCGTTCATACGTACGTATAACCTACCATCTCGATGAACAATGTTTTTCGTTTTATTTATATATCTATTATATATTTTTATATACTAAATATTTATGATTAATAAATCATTTTTTACATTATTAAAGAATGTAAATCATGAACTAATTAATAAGATCAAGAATAACAAATCAAAACACGTATGACAAATAAAACAATTATTAACTAAAATGTTGATTTAACATGGAATGGATAAAAAATGGGTAATATAAAGTCATAAGTGAATAATATATGATATAATAGATATTATTATGGCTATGTTACAATTTAATAATATTTTTAAACCCACTATATAGTAGTTTTGGACACATATGGAATAAATTAGATCTAAGGTAAGGGATAAATTTTCAATCTAATTTTTATCCGAAATTGTTTTTACTTAAGTGTATAATAGTGATATATTTATCATCCATGTCCATGTTTTCTAAAAAATATTTCATAATTTTTTTACTATTATTCTATGTATGTTTAAAATAAGTTTTAGATATTTTGACTATTACTACATGTTTTGAAGTAATCTTTCTTTCACTTACCATACGATGTAGTTTTTGACTTTTCCAATAAAAGTACGAGAATAATGTGTTTTTGAATTATACAGAATGAAAGGATTTTTACATCTTCTTAACACATTATTTCAATGAATATTCCTTTTCAAAATTTCATTTTTATTTTCAACTAAATTTTTTTTTTAAAATTTCATGACATTTTGAGAAAAGACAACATTTTTGAATAAGAAAGGATATTTTCCTCAAGAATTAAGTTCAGTGTTTTATCAAAATTATTTTCCATTTAAGATGATGCTATTTAAATAGGGTTATATGTCTATCCCTATTATTACTATGATTTTATTATGTTAATTATGAAATGATATTTTATATGGATTGTATTATGATGGAATGATGTTTAAGAAGCCCATTTTATTTCTTAGGTTATGCTATGATGAATGGTTTGTGTTTTTGTCCCACATATAAGAATTATTTAACTATAAGATGTGTGGGACCTATATCTCCCTCTAATTAATTAGGTAAAAATTTATATCTCATGAGATATACATTTATGGAATGAAAAGTACATCTATTTTATTAATACAGGGATGGAATGAAAAACAAATATGGTTATGTAATACATGGCTGGAATGAAAAGTAAACATGGTTCAGTAATGGACTTTTTCCACTATATTGGTCTTGGAAACAATACCATGGATACTATGGAAATAATATTATGTGTTTATTTTTTTCCATAATTCTATTTTTTATTCAAATTCTATTTTATCATGGTTAATTTTACTTTATGATCTATGCCTTATGTACTGCCATGATTTATTTCATGACTCAATATTTCGATGTTTAAACTTTATGTTCATGTTTTTACATTCGTATATTTATGGTTTGTTTTATGTTCCCCATATTTTTCCTTACTGATAATTTGATCTCACCCTTTTATGTTTTCTTTTCCCCAGGATTTAAAGAAAGGTTTTAGGTTGGAAAACAAAAGGGGAAGATATTTATGGGAGATACTGAAGATCTTTCACCAAGTTAGATGATTATGTTCCAAGTTTCCAAGGACACTAAACTAATACAATATTTGGGTGTATTTTTGTGTAATGTATTTATTTTTGAAAAAAATAAATGTAATTTCCATGTACATTAAGAAAGGTTTTCTATAGTTGGTATTAGAGAAAAAGTTTAGTAAACCTTTGTAAACTAGGATTTAAAAACTTTAGTGAGATCCCTAGAGATATTTATAAGGTATGTCTAGGGATGTCCCTAAGGGTAAGTCTAACTATAGTTTACAGTCCTAGAATTATGGGAATGATTATGAATAATGTAGTATTAAACCAAATATGTAAGATATTGAAAGTACATCCCCTTGATTATGTTGTTTTCCTAGTATTATTTTTTCCTCTCACACTATTCTTTTTGGGTTTTAGACAATGGATAAAACCCAAAGGAATCATGTTAATGATCAATGCACTAGGAAATGTAATGATTGTCCTCTTGAATAACCAAATGTTTTGGGATATTGAATAAAAAATCTTATTGTGATACTTACACAAGCTATGAATCATTATGGACTTCCAAATGAGCATATAATGGAACAACATTCTGTTGAGTCCTTCATGGGGTAATATCCACCTTCTTTCAGTGGGTCTTATAATATTCTTATTTATGAAAAATATATCAGTACCATACAAAAGATATTTTCCATCATCAACTATTTGGAACATGAAAAAGTCATTTTGGATGTTTATCATTTAGAAGGTGATGCAGACCGGTGGTGGAGTCTAATAAAGAATACAGGGCAGAAAGATGAAATTGAATCCATGGAATGGGATGATTTCAAGAACTTAATCTTCAATAATTACTTCCCTTGTATTCTTAGAAAAAATATAGAAAATTAGTTCCTTGATATTAACAAAAATGATGATGAATCTATTGGTATATACGTTGAAAATTTTACAAGACTTTCAAGGTATGCTTCTGGTTTTATCATCCAAACTAAAAGTAAAGTTGATCAAATCTTCAGTGGCTTAAAACCAATTCTTATAAGGGAATTAGCTATAATAGACTTTATTATCTATGAAGAGATTGTGTGTTGTGATATCAAGGTAGAAATGGAAGTTGGTGTTACATATCATTCTCATGGTTTTGACAAAAAAACGAAAGATGGAGTTCTAGGGAAAATCTCAAAACAATGGTGAAAAGAAGATGAATGTTTCCTTATTCTGAAAGTGTGGAAAGAATCATGGTGGATATTATGTTAAGTGGAATAGAAAATGTTTTAAGTGTGGAAAAGAAGGTCATAGAGCAGTTGAGTACTGAAGTAATGTGAAAAAGTTTTCTAATGATGTGAATATAGAAAATACTACAGATAATTCACCACCCACACTTCAATGCTACAAGTGAAAGGGAATGGGGAATTGTGGTAACCAATGAACAAATCCAAGGGTTAATTATGATGATAAACGTCAGTAAACTCATAAGAAAAAATACAAAGGAAAATCACAGGTGATCACTATTGGATATGTTGAGTATGACAATGAAGTAGAGGATTGATTAAGTGTTTATATAATGGGATTCCAAAATAGTGTCATTGAACACTACTGGAAACCTGGGTTTTCCCAACACTCTTATAACAACAGTTAATCAAAATCGTTGGTATAGGAGTCCTTTACCAACTGTTTCATAAAACCGTAGGTAAAGGAATACATATGTGATGATTTCCCAACCATTTTTTGAAAACCATTGGGAAATAATTCCCTTTACCAACGGTTTTACACAAACCGTTGGCAAAGGTTGGGAAATGTTTCCCTTTACCAACAGTTTAGACAATCCATTGGTAAAGTTAATGTTTTCCCAATGGTTTATAAAAACTTTTTGTAAAAGATACCCAGATTTAGACCAAATTGGGCAGTACTGCCTGCATTCAGTAGTTCTCCCCCGATTTCAGAATCCCCTCTCCCCCAATTTGTAGAAGCCCCGCACGCGCCCTACTCCATCAAATCAGCTGCTCCCCAACCAGGTTATAAGTCCAAATCTTCATTTAATCTTGCTCATTTTCCACTTATCTTGCTTATTTATCCATTTATGAAGGTGGAAACCCTACATTTGGTGTAAAAACTTATCGTTTTTAATTGGGGATTTGGTTTGTTTTATTAGGGATTAGGTGTATGTGGAATCCCCCTTCCTATTATGGGTGATTTTAATAAAAGGTTATGATGTTAGAACCATTTATGATATTATTGTATCTATTTAAACTCATTTTCTCTTACTTAACATTAAATTATATATCACATTTGGTTTATGTTTTTTTAATTTCTAGTTGAGTTATTTGTGGTTGATTATTGTCCCATGTTAGTTGTTTTCAATGGTTTGGTGTGGAAATTGGGCATTTAATGTGACTTTTCCAAATGGAGGTTCCTTGAGAATACTCCAAATATTTTTTAAAAATGATCAAAGGGATTTTATTATGTAAATTTGATTTCGAAAGATATTTCAGAAATGATTTAATCTTGAGGAAAGTGTTTTATTAAAATGATAATTTTTTAATAAGGCTTGTGTAATGTAATTTGTTATAGTACACTTGTTATGTGACTATGTTTGGTATTTAGTAACACATGAGATAACTGGTGTGTGAGAATTTGTTGTGAAAGAGATTCCATGGTTCGTTCAAGATTATATTTATGTTTTGAGCATATTAATGAGTTGTTTTAAAGATATTTTGAGATATTTACCTTATGTTTATTGGTGAAAACTAGGAGCTGTAGAGGTGGTTCATGATTAAGACATATAATTACTACTGAACATGTGGATAAACCATTCATAGTAGTGAATTCTTGAAATGGTTGATGTTTTTAGTCCTTTTTTATTTGGATTTTATTTGAATGCTGATGTTTCTTATTAATACCTATGATGGGAATTTATTTTAGTTTCTAAATCGGCTGAGACTCTTCCACCATGCACAATGTATGAAACCTCTACCCTTATTTAATCATTCTGTTTACACAGCCTATGCAACCTCTACCCTCATTTAATCAGCGAACTCAAGTCATTAATTCAACCCTTCATTCTCACTAGAAATTAAGAAATTGAATGATGTATACCCATCCTCACATGATTTCTTAACTCAGATAGTGTCCAAAATATGGAATATGAGATTTTGAATTCTTCAGTTAACAAGGATCATATATTACATTTCCCCCAAGATGACTGTACTAATATAACTTTAGGTTCAATTAAATATGGTTCTCATTGTACATTGTATATTAGGTGTCCTTCTTGTCCAATACTCACTTTTATGGGGGTGGGGTGCTTTTCACTAGCCATGCTGGCATGTGTAGACATCCATAAAAATGTTAGATAAGCCACAAGTTTAATTCAGTAATGTTGTTATCATTGACATACTTTATTATTAATCTCAAATTTAAAAATAAATGTTTTTGTCTATACTTTATGAAATTAAATCTTTTTACAAGCCCTGAAAAACCTATTAGTGTAGAATCCTAAAATTTATTCACCCATGGGGTGCGCTTGACTTGGGGAAGTAATTGGGTAATGAAATGTATGACCATAGAGGTGACAATAATGAGTTATTGAACATGAGTGAATGATTTGGGATGACTATAACACATAATGGGACCTAAGGAATGTGCCTCTTATAGACCTAATGAAAATGAATATAAATAATTTTTAATTAAATTTTTGAGTACTTGTTCTTTACATTGTTTTAATAGTTCACTACATCGACTAGAAACTTCTTCCTTTATCATTTACTCAAATGTATTTTATATTAAAGTTCAATCCCATTGAATTTTTTATGAAAAAATGACTTATATAAATTCTTTTTATAGAATGGAAAGAAGTTGGATGTATGAAATCGATCAGATCTCAAAATATTTTCAAAACAATTTGGAGAGATTGATAGATTTTTCATTCTACAATGATTTAGATAGTTGTCGCATACACTTCCCATGTTCCAATTGTGTTGGTAGACCTTGGTTGAGCCATGAAGAAGTCATCTACCACATAACCAAATATGGTTTTCAAGCAAACTACTTTGTGTGGTATCACAATGGGGAGAAAATTAAATCTCAAATTGGTGATGATCGAAATGGAAGGACTGGAATGGAGAATTTGTTAGATGATCGGTTTCTATTTATTCATCATCATGAAAAAGAAAGGATTTCGACTCAAGAAGACATTGATATGAAGACATATGATGCATCTAGTGAAAATGATGATATTGATAGGGTGAAAAAATTGAATTATACTGTCACGACTCCAGTATATCGAAAATGCGATAAAATGAAAAATCGGGAATTTTTAATCCGATTGTTTCATGGGAAAACTATGTATGAGATTTCTAATACAACAATTGATTACATTCTTACACTATTGAAGGATTTACTTCCAGAAGATGCAGATATTCCCTCAAACCACTATATGGCATGGAAGTTAGTTAAGGAACTTGGAATTTCAAGAAACAAAATTCATGCTTGCCCGAAAGATTGCAGTTTATTCTAGGGGGAAACCGCTGAACAAAATGATTGTATAAAATGTGCCAAATCCCACTGGAAGTCAAAATCTAATGGAACACCATCCCGCATTCCACAGAAAGTAATGTGGCACTTTCCATTGATACCAAAACTCTAGAATCTTTTTATATCTGATAACATATAAATAAAAATGAGATGGCATGATACCGAGAGAAAGAAGACTAATGATGAGTTGGTTCATCCTGCAGATGAATTTGCATCATAGAGATTTGATGCTCGACATCCTGATTTTTTAGCTAACATGCATAATGTGAGGATGGGTCTTTCATGAAATGGTTTTAATCCATTTGGGTAGATTCTTACTTCGCACATCACATGTACAGTTTTTATAAACATTTATAATCTTCCACCATGGTTGTGTATGAAAAAACCTTTCACTTTCATGAGTATACTCATATCTGGCCCTTCTGATCCCAACATTGATATTGATGTATACATGCAACCTTTAATAAAAGAGTTGAAACTTCTTTGGGATGTGGGTGTGTGCACATACGATGCATGTTCGAAAGACATATTTCAGATGCGTGCTGTACTTATGTGGACGATCAATTATTTTCCAACTTATGTAATGATGTCTGGATGGAGCATGAAGGGAAAAATGTCATGTCCTATTTGTATGAAGAATACAAGATCCATAAGACTGAAACATTTCTGTAGTTTCAGTTTTATGGGACATCGATGATTCTTGCCAATAGACCATCCATATTGAAATAATCGTCAAAGATTTGATAATACTATAGAGACCGATGATCCACCTCAGCGTATGTATGGAACTGATGTGCTTAATGAATTGAAAGATTTTAGTTTTTCATTTGGGAAGGGTCAAATGAAATCTGGAAAGAGAAAGAATGTTTCCACTGAAATGTGTTACAATTAGAGGAAGAGGAGTTCTTTTTTTTATTTTCCTTATTGCTCAACCAAATTTTTTATGTCATTGATTAAACGTAATTCATATTGAAAAGAATATATGAGAAATGTTGTTTTTGATTCTTCTTAATGTCAAGGGGAAGAAAAAAAGATGATTTATGATCTCGGCGTGACTTGGTGGATTGGGGCATCGGACTATAATTGCATCCTGTGCGTATCAGTAAAAATAAATGGAAACTTCCATGTGCTTCTTATGTGATGACACCTATGAAAAAAAACAATTTTTGGAAGTATTAGAGACTATTAGAGTCCCTGATGGATTTTCATGAAACATATCTAAATGGGTCAACAGAAGAGAGTTGAAGCTAAAATCTTTGAAGACTCATGATTATCACGTTCTTCTGCATGAGTTGCTTCCAATAGAAATCCGTCATCTTTTTTACAATAATGTATTGGTGACTGTTATTCTGTTGTGCCATTTGTTTATAGATCTTTGTGCTAAGAAGTTTTCCAAGTCTTTATTGCAAAAAATGTTGACAGATGCCCCATCAATTTTGTGTGAGTTGGAGAAAATATTTCCTCCATCATTTTTCACATGCATACTGCATCTGACTGTCCATATTCCCACTGATATACTTCTTGGAGGACCTGTTTATTTTTGTTGGATGTATCCAACTGAAAGAAATATGTACACATTAAAGTATTATGTCCGAAAAAGGAATCATCCCGAAGGTTCTATCATGAACGGTTACTTGGCTCAAGAATGTATAGATTTCTGCTCAATGAATTTTTCTTATCTTACTACAAGAATGACTAGACCAATGAGAAATTAAGAAGAACAATATGATAAAATTGAAACCAGTTTTCCATCACTTCTTCAAATAAGAGGAATTCCTAGATCATATACATTAAAGACATTAAGCCATGAAGGGCAGGAGATGGAACATTGCACAATTTTGTTCAACTATGATTTGTTCGAAGACTATATAAGGTAACTAAATTGAATATGTACATCTTACATATATATATATATGTTAAAATATTCATATTTTTTATATTCAGGGAATATAAAACAATAATAAATAGAAAGCATCGTTCTTTATCTTTGAGAAGGAGGGAGGATTTTCATATCAAAGAGTTTTCTGCTTGGTTAAAATTAAATGTAAAAATATTACTGTGTAAAATAATTAAATAAATATTTAATTAAGTTTAATAATCATTTATATTTTAGGTATTGAGTTTTTCTGATGACTCTGTATTTGAGGAAATAAGAGCTTTGTCTTTTGTTCCTAATACCGTGGTTCATGACTGTAAATAAATTTTTATCAATGGGTACAAATTTATTATCACTAAACTAGCAAATAACATGAGAACATAACATGATGGTGTTATGGTTACTGCCTCAACAGATTGTTATGCCAATGCATCAGATAGTAGACCGCGATTTGAAAATGTGGATTATTATGGAGTTGTTGAGAAAATAATAATATTGGATTATTACTGTCATGGACGAGTCACAATAATAAAATTCCATTGGTTTGATTCGATGACGATACATGACACATTTATTGATGATTGTGGTTTTTTAGTAATTAATATAACTCACACTCTTGCTACTGAATAACCATATGTGTTGGAATCAATGGCTAAACAAGTTTTTTATGTCAAAGACCAACTTCGACCAGAATTTGGTGTCATAGTTGAAGTAATTCAAAGACATATTTTTGATGATGGTGATGATGGAATTGAAACTTTCCCTATTGCCATTGGAACCAATCCATTTATTTCTTTTGATGACTCCAATATCTCAATTTTTAGAGTTGATTGTAAACCTGAAGTTGTGGTTAAAAATATATAGAATCATTCATCCATGTTCTCAATTCTTTTGGTTTACCTTGAGTTGGGTTGTTAAGGTTGGTACTATTCAAATTGATTTAGTATTGATCAAAAATATGTTTTAGCTGACTTGACTGTTATGTGAATTTTTAATGTTTATTGGTTGTAGTTTTATTTTAATTGCATTTTCTAATTTGGAATTGAACTGTATTCAAACCTAGTCAAACAATATTTATAACTTGGTGAACATTACAACTTGTATGATTTATTAAATCCATTCAAGCTCTTCTAAAACAATTGATAGATAAATTACCAATGAATCCCCCTATTCCCTCATATATTTAGTTTTTTGGGTTACACATTAGTTTCCTTTTTCTAATTAATTACATATTTGTTTTCAAAACTAGGAAATGCATCCAATTGAAGGGAGATAGAGGAAAAAAAATGATGGAGAACAATCATCGAATGGCGGATATGGGCATTCCACCATTAGTGCCTGCAGTGAGTGCTTTATTTCAAATATATATATTTAAAGAATATATAATTTCATGTGATTAATTCTATTTTAAACATTTTTTAGGATCCACCTATACGTCGATAGTTATTTGACGAGGAGCCTAGTACTGGTCCTAGTACTCAGGCCGATGGTATGAGGGGGATTCGTACCAGAGGTAGACGAGCAGCTCTGCATACCCGAATAGACCCTTCCCCTCCCACTGACATGTCATCCTTCCCACATTATGATCCAAATGTGTTTTTAGGGACACACAGGATATTTAGGCCTCCCATGTTTTTCCACCTTTTGCATCTTCTGACCCATCTTTTTCATATCCCATGATGATTCCCACTCCCCAGCCAGAATCCGGTCGTACTACTGTCCCATCTTCTTTTCCTTCTACTTCTGTCTCTCTGAGCTTCTATATTCCATCGTATTTGACTCCTTTTCCACCACATGGTGTTCCATTAGTTTCTGTGGATCCAGCGGCGCTCAGTGATCAGACTGGTGCATGTATATTTATAGAACCCTAAAATAATTTATACCAATATTTATTTTCACTATAACATGTATTGATAAAATATTTGTTTTTATTTCATGAAAGATACATCTACTAACAAGAGGTGGGGTCGGGGGTGTACACGCATGCATGTAGTGTGGAACCGCTGCACACATATAATGGTAAATTACAATGAAGACAACCAAAGGGTTAAGAAAATAGGGCAACAATGTCGAAGTTTTTTTGTGACACTTTCCAAATACTCCAACATCATTCCCATCAGCATGCTATCATGGAGACAGTTTCCACATGAGGTCAAGGATAGATCTTGGGTAGAGATATGGGTAAAAAATGTGTTGTATTTAATTCCATTAATAATTTTTGTATTTATATGAATTAATATTTTGGTGTCATCTTCGATTTAATTTTCCCAATGGTGAGGGTGCACAACCGGCACATCTAAAGGATTTAGGTGAGATTTGGAGAGCCTAAAAGAATGAGTTGTATATTCGCTGGCGTGCTAGAGTTGACACCGAGTTAGAGGCGGTACCAGTCGTGGATGATTTTCCTATAGAGCAGTATCGGCAGATGATTACTCATTGGATGACTACTCAGTTTAAGGTATTAATTACATTTGAGGTATTTAAATAATAAATTTCATGTTTTACATTAATATTATACTTTTCATTATCAAATTTTATTTAGGAATCATCTGAAAAAAAACATTGATGCAAAAAATACCTCCACACACTGGGACGTACTACGATGCCATATCATGAGAGGAAGCTGGTATGACAATTGTTTATAAGTTTTCATTATGACTTGAAGTTTCTTTTGTTTCCTCAATTATTTAATAATTTGCTAAATTTTTCATATAACTTTAGTTTTAAATTTCATTGTAGAGGCAAAAACTGAATATTGAAGGACGTGTGCCCCGAGCAAAAGTGTTTTGTTCGAGTAGATGGAAAAAGGATGGAAGTGCCATCAATGAACCGACTCAGTAGTAGATTGTAAGTTTTAATCTATTGATTTTATATTTTAATATGTATTTTGTAACTTAATAATATATTTATATTTGTAACAAGCTGCTTTAGATGCCCTCAATACCCAAGAACCAGACAATTTTGGGCCAACTGATCACTTACATCAGGTGTTGGGAGAGGAGCATTCTGGAAGTGTATGCTGCCGACCTAGGATAGCTCCGACGAAGTATTGGACCTCCTCAGGTATGAGTTTTAGTGAAACCGAGTTACAGAAAGTTAGGGTACAGCTAGAACAGGCTGAAAAAAGGGCCATAGAGATGGCAGAACAGTCTGCTAAGGAAAACAATGCATTTATGAAATTTATTGAAGTTCTATGTCCAACACTTCCACCAGAGGCCAGCCCAGATTTTAATGAATATATGTCATTGATACGTTCTATATATGGTGTACCAGGTGTTAGTTCTATTGGTGGTAAAGATGATGTCCAGTCTGACGATGATGATGGCGAGGAGTTTGATGCGGAAGAGGAGGGAGAGGAGGAGGGTGAGGTGGAGGAGGAGGGCGAGGTGGAGAGCGAGGGTGAGGAGGAGGGTGTTGAGGAGGGTAGGGATGATGATGAGGACAATGATGGACATGAGGATGAGGGTGATGATGATGGTGATGATAATGAATGTGATGTGGGACAAATTGATCTGTTACATTTTGACTAATATTACTGAGATTTGATGTTTAATCTATTCTAGTTGTAGGTTTTATCTAGACACATAGTATAGTATTGGAGTTGAGTTATTTTTATATATTGTCTATTTTCAAGGATGTTGATGTATTTTAGTGGTTGCGGTGTATCTTGAGCATGTTTGTAGAGTTTTGTGTGTTTGGGAACTCCCCAGACAGCCCCCCCCGGATAGCCCCCCAGACATCCCCCCACCCTCCTCCTTGGACCCTGGACAGCCCCCTAGACATCCCCCATAAAACCCCCCAAATAGCCCCCACCCTCCTCCTTGGTCCCCGGACAGACCCCCAGACACCCCCCGGATATCCCCCATACAGCCCCCCGGACAACCCCCTGGACAGCCCCATGGACAGCCCAACCGACAGCCTCCCGAACAGCCCCCCACCCTCCTCTATGGACCCAAGACATCCCCCGGATAGCCCCCCCGGATAACCCCCACCCTCCTCCTTGGACTCCGAACAGCCCCTAGACAGCCCCCACCCTTCTCCTTGGACCCCGGACAACCCCCCAGACTGCCCCCACCCTCCAACCTGGACCCCAGACAGCCCCCCAGACAGCCCCTCAGACAGCCTCCCCACCCTCCTCCTTGGAACCCTGACAGCCACCCAGACACCCCCCCGGACAGCCCCCCGAATAGCCCCCACCCTCATCTTGGTCCCCGGACAGCCCCTCGGACACCCCCCGGACACCCCCTGGACAACCCTTGGAAAACCTCCCCACCCTCATCCCTGGACACCGGACAACCCCCCCACCCTCCTCCCTGGACCCCCAGACAGCCCCCACCCTCCTCCTTGATTTCACATGACTTTTTTTATTTTTCTGATCATGAAATGTTATTTAAGATTATTCCATTTTTGTATGTCTTGAATTATATGAATGTCTTGATAAGCTTATTAGCTCATGATCATCAAATTCATGTGATGATATGCTTTAAATTGAATACAAATCCTTGTTGTACATTCTCCATGTTATGTGAATTATGCCTTGTTTGATTTTGTTTACTTGTCAATTATTAGGATAAGACATTGGTTACATGTTAAGGACTCATGGACAGACTTTTCATGCTTAGGGAATTTATAATTGAAATTACAGGATGAATTTTTTGGTTTCTAGGTGAGGGATACCAGGATGGTTTCTATTACTCAAGAGTGATATTGGTTCCTTGATAATAAACTGAGGACATGTCTGTTTTGAAAGATGGTAATACCATGCCTCAGGTGATACTCGGTCCCCTATGTGAGATACATTTCTAGTGATGCCACCTAAATCTGAGGTGCGATGTGGCTGACACCACTCAAAGTGACGTGTACAAGTCAACCCCGTCTAAATCCGAGGCACGGTGTGGCCGGGATTTTAAGTGAAAAGAATAACTGGAATACGGAATACCAACCAAACACATTCGTATTCTATTGATACTTTATCAAAAAGATCCATGGGTCATATGTGATGTGTACGAGTCAACCCCGGCTCAATCTGAGTCGCGGTGTGGTCGGGATCACTCTAAGTTTCTCTCTTTTGTTTAAAATGGACAACATTTTAAGTACATACGGAAAACTAACAAAACGGATTATTATTGTGTTGATACATTATAACAAAGATACATGGGTCATATGTGACGTGTACAAGTCAACCCTACCACAATCCAAGGTGCGTTGTGGCCGACACCACTCAAAGTGTCTCTCTTTTATTTCAAAAGGACATCATTTTAAGTGAAAACATCAACTAGAATATGGAAAATTGACCAAACGCATTATGATTGTGTTGATACTTTAGGAAAATGATCCATGGGTCATTTGAGACGTGTATGAGTCAACCCCGTCTAAATCCGAGGCGCAGTGTGGCCGGTACCTCTCTAGCTGTGTCTCTTTTGTTTAAAATGGCCAGGATTATAAGTGAAAAGAACAACTGGCATACAGAAAACCGACGAAATAAATTCGGGTTCTATTGATACTTTATCACAATGATCCAAGGGTCATATGTGACATGTACGAGCCAACCCATTCTCAATCCGAGTCATGGTGTGGCCGAGATCACTCTAAGTGTCTCTCTTTTGTTTAAAATGGACAACATTTTAAGTAAATACGGAAAACCGACCAAACAGATTCGGTTTCCATTAAAACTTTAGTAGAAATATCCATGGGTCATATGTGACGTGTAAGAGTCAACCTCGCCTCAATACGAGGTGTGGTGTGGCTGACACCACTCAAAGTGTCTCTGTTTTGTTTAAAATGGACTTCAATTTAAGTTAAAACAACAACTAGCATATGGAAAACTGACCAAACGGATTCGGATTGTGTTTATACTTTAAAAAAATGATGCATGGGTCATATGTGACGTTTTCAAGTCAACCCTGCCTCAATCCAAGGCACGGTGTGGCTGACACCATTCATAGTGTCTCTCTTTTGTTTAAAATGGACATCATTTTAAGTGAAAACAACAACTGACATATGAAAAACTGACCAAACGCATTCATAATGGGTTGATGCTTTAGTAAAATAATAAATGGGTCATATGTGACGTGTGAGAGTCAACCCCGCCTCAATCTGAGGCACAGTGTGGCTGACACCCATCAAAGTGTCTCTCTTTTGTTTCAAAAGGACATAATTTTAAGTGAAAACATCAGCTGGCATATGGAAAACTGACCAAATGCATTCAGATTGTGTTGATACTTTAGGAAAATGATCCATGGGTCATTTGAGATGTTTACGAGTATACCCTGTCTAAATCCGAGGCATTGTGTGGCCGGTGCCACTCTAAATGTGTCTCTTTTGTTTAAAATGGATAGGATTACAAGTGAAAAGAACAACTGGAATATGGAAAACTGACCAAACACATTCAGATTCTGTTTATACTTTATCACAATGATCCATGGGTCATATGTAATGTGTAAGAGAAAAATCGGGATCAATCCGAGTCACAGTGTGGCCGAGATCACTCTAAGTGTCTCTCTTTTGTTTAAAATGGACAACATTTTAAGTACATACAGAAAACTGACCAAACGCATTCGGTTTCTATTGAAACTTTATGAGAACAATCCATGGGTCATATGTGACGTGTACGAGTCTACCTCGCCTCAATACAAGGCACGGTGTGGCCAACAACACTCAAACTGTCTATCTTTTGTTTGAAATGGACTTCATTTTAAGTGAAAACAACAACTAGCATATGGAAAACTGAACAAACGGATTTTGATTGTGTTGATACTTTAGCACAATGATACTTGGGTCATATATGACGTGTACGAGTCAACCCCACCTCAATATGAGGTGCGTTGTGGCCGGAACCATTCATAGTGTCTCTCTTTTATTTAAAATGGACATCATTTTAAGTGAAAACAACAACTAACATATGAAAAAATGACCAAAGACATTAAGAATGTGTTGATGCTTTAGGAAAATGATCCATGGGTCATATGTGACATGTAAAAGTCAACCCCGCCTCAATCCGTGGTGCGGTGTGGCCAGCACCACTCAAAGTGTCTCTCTTTTGTTTCAAAAGGACATCATTTTAAGTGAAAACATCAACTCGCATATGAAAAATCGACCAAACGCATTCATATTGTGTTGATACTTTAGGAAAATGATCTGTGGGTCATTTGATATGTGTACGATTCAACCTCATCTAAATCCGAGGCGTGGTCTGGCCGGTACCACTCTAACTGTGTCTCTTTTGTTTAAAATGGACAGGATTATAAGTGAAAAGAAAAAACTAGAATACAAAAAACCGACCAAACACATTCGGATTCTATTGATACTTTATCAAAATTATCCATGGGTCATATGTGACATGTACGAGCCAACCTGGGCTCAATCTGAGTCGCTGTGTGGTCGGGATCACTCTAAGTGTCTCTTTTTTTTTTAAAATGGACAACATTTTAAGTACATACGGAAAACTGACAAAACACATTCGGTTTCCATTTAAACTTTATGAGAACGATCCATGAGTCTTATGTGACGTTTATGAGTCAACCTCTCCTCAATCCTAGGTGTGGTGTGGCCGACACCACTCAAAGTGTCTCTCTTTTTTATAAATTGGACTTCATTTTAAGTGAAAAAAACAACTAGCATATGGAAAACCAACCAAACAGATTCCAATTGTGTTGATAATTTATCACAATAATCCATGGGTCATATGTGACATGTACGAGTCAACCCTGCCTCAATCCGAGGTGTGGTGTGACCAACACCATTCATAGTGTCTCTCTTTTGTTTAAAATGGACATCATTTTAAGTGAAAACAACAACTGACATATGAAAAACTAACCAAGAGAATTCAAAATGTGTTGATGCTTTTGGAAAATGATCTATGGGTCATATGTGACATGTAAGAGTCAAACCTACCTCAATCCGAGGCACGGTGTGGCCGGGATCACTCTAAGTGTCTCTCTTTTGTTTAAAATGGACAACATTTTAAGTACATACAGAAAACTGACCAAACATATTCTGATTGTGTTTATACTTTAGAACAAATATCCATGGGTCATATTTAATGTGTAGGAATCAACCTCGCCTCAATTGGAGGCATGGTGTGGCCAGAACCACTCAATGTTTCTCTCTTTTGCTTCAAAAGGACATCATTTTAAGTGAAAACATCAGCTGACATATAGAAAACCAACCAAACACATTCATATTGTGTTGATACTTTATGACAATGATCCATGGGGAATTTGAGACGTGTATGAGTCAACCCCATCTTAATCTGAGGCATGGTGTGGCCGGTACCACTCTAACTGTGTCTCTTTTGTTTAAACTGGACAAGATTATAAGTGAGAAGAACAACTGGCATACGCAAAACTGACCAAACGCATTCGGAATTTGTTGAAACTTTAGGACAACGATCCATGGTTTATATGTGACATGTACGAGTCAACTATGACTCAATTCGAGTCACAGTGTGACTAGAACCAACCATAGTGTCTCTCTAATTTTTAAAATGGACAACATTTTAAGTACATACGAAAAACTGACCAAACGGATTCTGACTGTGTTGATACTTTTGCACAACGATCCATGGGTCATTTGTGATGTGTATGATTCAACACTATCTCAATACGAGGCACGGTGTGGACGGAACCACTAAAAGTGTCTCTCTTTTATTTAAAAATCACTTCATTTTAAGTGAAAACAACAACTGACATATGAAAAAATGACCAAATGCTTTCAGAATATCTTGATACTTTAGGACAATGATCCATGGGTCATTTGTGATGTGTACGAGTTAACCTCACCTCAATCCAAGGAATGGTGTGGCCGGTATCACTCCAGGTGTATGTATTTTGTTTAAAATGGACATTATTTATAGTAAAAACATCTGGTATATGAAAAACCGATCAAATTATGAATTTAATTCTAGATTCCACATATAATTGTCATCTAAATTTTAAATTCAAATCTAAATGAATTATGTATGTTTATAATTATGTAATGAATTCTGATTTAATTCTGGATGTGTATAGTTCCAGGATGCATTATATGTTAAATGTGTATGAATTTGTTCTGTATATGTATGTGTTAGTTGGTTATTGCATGTACAATAATTGTATATCTATGTGTTAGTTGATTATTGAATGTACAATAATTGGAAATGAGAGGAAATTGGAAAGGAGAGGGAATGGACACCCTGTTCTGTGCCTGATGTGCAAATTGCAGGCTGTTATGCAATTTGCACAGCATAGGCTATGCCAACAGTTTCAAACTGTTGGTATAGGTAAAAAACATTTCCCAACGGTTTAGAAACCGTTGGGAAAGAAGTCATATGGTTGGTTTTCCCAATGGTTCAAGCCAAACCATTTGAAAAAACTATCCCAACGGTTGTTCCAAACCGTTGGGATAGGTTCATTTTTCTAACCTATCCCAACGGTTCTGTGTAAACCATTGGGAAAAGATTTCTCAATGGCTTACTTACCAACGGTTCTGCAGGCTTTCCCAATAGTTCAAAACTGTTGGGAAATTTTCCATTTCCAGTAGTGGAATAAATATTATAGAATATTGAAATATCTATGTATTAGTCCATTGTGGTTTTCCATAAGTATATGGTATCTGTAACTATGAAAAGTGATTGAAATATTTTTGGAAAGCACATGATATGCTCATAATGAGGGGATAAAGAGATAATGAGATGTTTTATAGTATTAATGAACTCATGATTGATATAAAAATACAACATAAATCACCATTAGTGGCGGTCTTTTAGAGGAAATTTTGTAAACTGCCGCTAATTTTTTTTTTAAAAAGGGTTTAGTGATAGTTTATTAAAAACCACTGCTAAACCCTGTTATTTTTTTCCAGACGTGACACTCCCCTAGACCAAAACTCCGCTTCTCCCTCAGACCCCCCCCCCCCCGTGAGAAATCCTTGTACCCCAGCTTTGTTGGCCGACCATCCGCGCCAGTTCCCCCCATCAACCGACCCCGAACCCCCTTCTCCCCCAACCCCCACAACCCCATCTTCTTCCCCTGACCCCTGCAAGACCCGGACCCTAGCTCGCCTCCCTACCACTAGTAAATTTTATTTAGGTTAGTGTTTCCATGTCATTGAATTTTATTTAAGATATTTATGTGTGCTTGGATTTATAAATTAATTTCTAATCCAGATAATGAGGGTGTGGGTTATCTAGGTTTGGTTTATAATGGTTTTATATAACATAACCTGGGTTTCATGTGGCTTAAAGGTTTTAATTTCATGTTTAAATGAAATTTTTATGTAAATTTTTATTTTATACATTCGACATGTTTGATAAAATTATAAGAATGATTTTATATAATAAAAACACATGTTCATTCGATTTTAAGGGAAATTGGTATTTCAAAGTGGGATACCCTTTGGGGGTAAAATGGTTTCCATGTTTCAAAGGGACATGTTGTTTTATGAAATGTAATTGTGATTCATTTGGGTTATGTAGGTTGTGTTTTGGAAATGATTATTATTTCCCTTATATTGGTGTTTGGATTCCAAAACATTTTAAAAAGGGATTTACAAAGTATATATTATATGTGATGATTGAAAGTATTGGATGACATTTTGTGATGTGATAGTTGAGTTGATTGGTTCGTTGTTCCTTTATTGAGCCCCTTTTCATTTATTTATAATGTCATGTGTATCCATGTGATGGTTTTTTGTGATGTGATTCATGATTTGCTTATGGATGGGGGGCTCATTATAAGCTAAATGTGGGATGTGGGAAGGATTTCATTATTATGCTAGTCTTTGGATATTATTATTTTCATTGTATGACATTTACTTTAAAAGTGTATCACCTCCTTTAGTTATTTCATAGGGAACCCTAGGATACAATGTGGGAAGTCATGGGATGTTTCTAGGCACATTGAGATTACACACTTTCTAGTTACCACTAATTGTACAAAATACTGTGCTAGTGGGGTGTCACGGATGAGATTTCATTTAGAGCGATTTGTTTGATGGATACGTGACCATTAACCTAATGGAATTATTTCAACCTTTTAATGTATTATACTTGTCTAATTAGTTCCTAATGTGTTTCCTCATGATATTTATCATGTTTTTTGCCTTTAATTATATATTATCTTGTGTATTGATTTTTTTACTTGGATGGAATTTCATTGAAGCATTGATCCTCCAATGATTTAGTACTAATATTGATTAGTGTTGTTCCACTTGTTTATTGGAAAACTTTATGACTTTTATAGGGTATTTTTCTTCATATTTATCCTTGTTTCCTTAATTACTTCGAGTTTTTTGTGTTAAAGATTTCAAGTTAGGGGATTTTTTTTAATTTTCTAGCCATTATTAGAAATTCCTTTGATATGTTTTTAAACCATGTAAGGGTTTTTATAAAAGGGGTGATGCTTTAAGGATAGATTAATGAGTTTTGAATTGTAATTGTTTCAGGAAAAACAACTTTACACAGTGTTTTATAAATGTTTTGCATTGATAAAGTGCATGTTTTATATTTTATTTATTTATATTTCATGTTAATGGAAAAAACCTATTTTTTTATATTATTCTTAAACTAGCAATTATAGTTCCTCTTATAAAAGGAATAAAAGTTAATGACTTACACTGAATATAATTAATAACTTTGCATGAAAGTTGGTTCAGTATACTCTCATGAATTATAGAAGATAATACTTCCAATTCAACTAACTACTATATCAGAATGATCAACTTGAAAATATCCCAATGCTTTGCAAGTTCACTTCTAATATAATGCTTCAGCTTAACTCTTAACTTTTTTACTAATTCTGAACTTGCTCAAATATATCTGGAAATACTCACTATCTTCTTAAAATGTATACTTCCAAAGAAAATACTCACTATATTCTTGTTTCTTTAAGTGATTTGGTAATAACATGTGTATAAGGATACCCATGCATGCACATATGTACTTTGGTTTTCTAGTGGGTGATTTACCATACGTATTTATATAGGAAAACCTTATGTAACATATTTATATATTTTTTCAACTAGTATATATGAATATATTTCTCTATTTAGTAGTAACTATGTGTTTTAATTTTTTTTAATATTGTGTAGGCACATTGTGATATACATGGATAAAAAGTGGATCACATTACCAAGGAACACAACACTTCATGTTATGGGTTTTATGTAGTTTTTAGATTTTTCAATTTCCAATAGATCTGTTGAAGGGAGAATAAGATATCCATGTCCTAAATGTAAATTTATAGATGGTTGAAGAGAGATGAAGTTTATGAACATTTAATATTGAAACAATTCCCTGATCAATATTTGTGTTGGATTTGGCATGGAGAGTTGAACATTACAGAAAGGTTGAGCACTGATTTTAATCCACAGAATGATCTCCCAACTCTATCAACAATGGAAAATGAAATGAAAAACTCATAAATAATGCATTCAACACTAAAAGACACCACTATCAACATAAAAACATAACAGAACAACCAGATGAGGGTGCTAAAAGTTGCAACGTGACAAGTGATGTTTTTAAGACTGTAACACAACTAGATCAAGATTCTAACATATCATTGGATCCTCCTCCTAATTCTGTGGAGACAAACGTAAGAGAAAACTTCACTGAGGAAAATAAGTTTCATGATTTAGTTAACGATGGAAATCAAGAGTTGTATAATGGATGTTTGAAATATTCAAAGCTTTCTTTTCTACTAAAGTTGTACCATATCAAATGTCAATGTGAAATTACAAATAAGGCAATGTCTATGATATTGGAATTGTTGCATGATGCATTTTCTAAAGAAAAAACCCTTGAGTATTTTTATGATATGAAAAAAGTTGTTAAGAGGCTTGGTCTGAATTATACAAATATACATGTGTGTCCCAATGAATATATGATTTATTGGTGAGAGGATTCAAGTAGACAAAATTGAAAAAAATGTTCTTCTTCTAGATGGAAGCCAATGGGTGATGTTGGAAGTCTAAATCAATATAATTTCATGAAGAAGAAGAAAGGGAACATACCTGCAAAGTTTTTGCATTACTTTCCTTTAAAGCATCGATTACAAAGATTATTAACGTCATCGAAAACCACCGAACACATGAGGTGGAATTCAATAGATAATAAAAATGATGGGTTAATGAGACATCCATGAGATTCAAAATCATGGAAGGCATTTGATTCATCACATCCATATTTATCAGTTGATCCTAGGAATTTCTGATTGGGATTGGCTGCCGATGGATTCAAACCATTTGGGACTTTGAGTACCAGTTATAGCATTTTTCCAGTTGTTTTGATCCCTTACAATCAGCCTTCATAGATGTGTATACAACAAACATATTTTATCATTTTGATGATTATTCCTAGAAGAAAAATGTCTATAAATAATATTGATGTATACTTGCATCCTTTGATTGAATATTTACAGGAGTTATGTAGAAATGATGTTGAGACAATCGATGCTTCTTCTAAAACAATGTTCAAAATTAATGATACTTTAATGTGGACCATTAGTGACTTCCCTAGGCTTGGGAATTTATTTGGTTTGAACAATTACCTGATTTTTTCTTTTCATGTTTGTAACTTTGATTTTGAACCCAAAATGCTACCTCATAGTAGAAAATGGTTCTTCTTGTTCCATCGAAGATTTCTTAATGCATCTCATAGATCTCAGCTGAACAGATCAAAATTTAACAATTTCATTGATCTTAGACCACTTATAAATTTGTTAACTAGTTCTGGAATATTGACACAACTTGAAAATGTTAAAATAGAATTTGGGAAGGTTCATCATTTGAATGATAGCTAGAAACGGGTTCAAAGTGCATCATCAAGTGAAATCAGAATGCAACAATGGAAGAAAAAAAGTATATTCTTGAAACTTCCGTATTGGGAATTTAATTTGTTGTGGCATAATCTTGATGTGATGCCTATTAAGAATAATGTCTGTGACAATTTGATTTTCACATTGCTTAATGAGCATGGAAAGTTGATGGATCATATCAATGTTCACAAAGACTTACAAGTAATGAACATAAAATGTGATCTCTGGCCAGATGAGGACAAAAAGTATGCTCAACAATTTTTTCAATGAAAAATAGGGATAAAGATACATTCCTTCGATTTTTAAAGAATGTGAAGGTATATGGTGGGTATTCAAGTAACATCTCGAGGTCTGTTGACTTGAATAATCGTAAGTTACATGGATTGAAAAGTCACGATTCACATATTTTGTTATAATAGTTACTACCATTGGCATTGCGTATAATATTACCTGAAACAATTACTATTGTTGTACTCTAATTCTGCACATTTTTCATACAAATATATGAGAAATCTCTACATCCATTTCATCTTGACAACCTCCAAGAGAGGTTTGTATTGACCCTTTGTGCAATGGAGATAATCTTTCCTTTGTTATTTTTTACTGTCATGATGAATTTAACTGTGCATTTGGTTGAGGAAGATAAATTAGAAGGCCCCATTCATTATCGATGGATGTATCCAATTTAGAAGTTCTTTATTTCTATGTTTTCCACTTAAGTAAATAGTTTTTTTCACTTAATTAAATGCATAATTATGTTTATTTTATTTTACATATATCTTGGGAATTTGAAATCAAACGTGAGAAATAAAGCTCAACAAGAAGGCTCAATTGTTGAAGTCTATTTAGCTGAGGCGTGTCTTACCTTTTTTATAGATACATAGATGACATTGAGATAAGATTTAATTGAGTTGGATGTGTTGAAAACACATAGACTCAATCTAAAATACATCAGAAATAAAAAATATCTCCTACTATTGGCCGATCAGTTGGGAGGACCTCAAATGTGACACTAACAGAATTGGAATTATTACAGAAACATAGATATGTGCTACTAAATAGTGAAATTGAAGATCCATTTATTAAAGAGTTTAGGATACAAACAAAGAGACGAATGAGAGGCCAAACATGAAATGAGAAAGATATAATGAAAGCTATTAATAAAGAGATTGTAGAATGGTTTGCATGACTTGTAAGTTCATAAATATTGCAATTAATAAGAATATTAGTTCGACACAAATATTTTGTAAATATAATAAATTATATTTTTTTTAGATCATGAATATTGATACTCAAGTAGAGTTGTCAAAATATTTTAGGTTTCTTGCTCGAGGTCCTCTAAAACAAGTCAGAAAGTCCGACTCTTACAACGTGAATGGATTTAGATTTTGTACAATAGATCGAGAAAGGGGTTTGAAAACACATAATAGTGGTATATTTACATTTTCTGAAGTGGGATACTATGGAAATATGACAGATATTATTGAATTAAACTACCATGGGAATTTTTTAGTTGTTTTATTCAAATGCAATTGGGTTCATAATATGAGATGTGTTAAATGAGATTCCTTGCAATTTACTTCTTTGAACTTCTCTTGCTTGATAGATGTTGGTGATCATGAACTGTATGATCCATATATCTTATCATCACAAGAAAAAATGGTATATTATCTGAATGACGTTTTGGATGAAGGGTGAAGTGTAGTTTCTCACGTAATACAAAGAGATTTGTATGATATGGATGATGAAGGGGAATATTTGACCTCTGAAATTGAATCTCATCAACAAGAAGCAGAATTATTTTTCCATTATGATATTGAAAATATTAGTCTAGCAAGGATGAATGAAGTGAATAAATTAATGGAGTAGGAAACTGACATGATTGAAGGGGAAAATGATTGTATGTTCAATTATTTATTCATTTAGTAACCACTTATTTCATTTGTGCAGTCATTCATTATCATTGTTATGTATATATTTTTTTGTTAGTACTGGGCATCTATTATCATTTTTAAATTTTTTTATGCATATTTTTTTGAAATATATGTTCTAACCTTAATTTTATTCGATTAAATGACGGGAATGCCAAGGAGGAAGTGATACACTATTTCATCCACTACTGCAACAGATGACGATCCATCTGTCTCCCTCCCTACATCATCTAAGCCACTCGCTATCTGTCCCCTGTACCATCTCCCCTTGCACTATCTCTCGCACCCTCTATGAGCATCCCTTTAGAAGCTAAGTCATCGACTCCTCCTTCTGCAGCCTCAACAGCGGGGCGGCGGCGTGCCATTTCTAGTTCATCATGGGCATACTAGAGGGTCACTACTATAGGTACAATTTTTAATATAAATAAATTTATTGCACTTTTTTTATACTAATTGTTTGTTCATTAAAGATGAAAAAAATGAAACTGTGGATAAAAATATAAAAAATTTTGATGTGTGGAATATGAATTGAGAGAATATAGTTGTCCCATTTGATTCATATGGGGTCCCTACGGATGATGCCATGGGATTACTTGTCCAAATTCTAGGACAACTAGCAGTGGAGCCCATTTCCATTCCTATATATTATGATGATCGGAGACATATGCCTCCAAGTTGGAAAAATGATGTTTTTTATTCCCACATGAATGTAATTTTAATACATTATGGTGTAATTGAATGTCATGTTATTAATATGTTCAAAATTAATTTCTGTATACATATGTTTTTCCACTTTACAGTTGCTGATGAGATAGCACGAAAGTGGATGTTGAAAAATCTTGGTAAGAAATGGAAAGACTTAAAATGGAGATTGTGGAGAGATGTCAATGATACTTCATTGACCGTCCAACAAATGTATGAGATCTACCCAATGGGGTACCCAAAGAACAATGGAAATTTTTTGTTGACCGACAGCGTGATGAGAAACAGATGGTATTTAAATATATATTATTATATTAACCTAATTTTACATTTATACATGTATATGAAGAAGAGATAAAATTTAATACATTACTATTAAATTTTATTTTATTTATTTCAAGATATCTCAAGAAAGAATGCATCAAGCTAGGCTAAGTAAGTCATCCCTCACACTGCGGGGTCAAAAAACTTTTCTAGAATCCGATCAAATCTGGTAATATTTTAATTAGTTTAAATATTTATAAGACAATATTATTTGTTTAATATATTAAACTATTGATTTATCATTGTTTAATGCAGTCACAGAGTTTAGGGCATGAATCAGCCCGAACTGAAGTGTGGTTGGATGTTCACAAAAATTCTGATGGAAGTTTTGTTAATGATCCTTCCAAATAAGTTGGGGTATGAACTCATTTTTTCATTATAATAACTTATTATCAGTTTTAATTATGTTAATATATATTTATATTTGATTTATGGGTAATAATTAAAGAAATATGGGATGCTAATCCTGGGAAATCCTACTCAGTCTCCCAGGATGACCCGACTGCTAAATTCCTTGGGAAGGAGCATCATGGTAGAGTGCGCATGATGGGTTTGGGACCCATACCATCTGAGGTCTTTGGCAGGACATTGAGGATTGTAGCTACATCTACTCCTGGTTATAGTCAGTGCATACTCGAAGATGATCAAAGAGATATTTTTTCCCTACAAAACATAGTTCAAGACCAGGGGGCTCAAATATCTGGTTTATAGATAATCGTTGACTGATATACATCACCAGATGAGAAGATTTTACCCGGTGGTATTGCTTCAACAGGTGGTGAGTAGGTAAATCAAAAAAATCTAAAATCATTTAGTTTGAAAACATTTATTGGTTTTATGTTTGAATATAAATATGAAACACTGTTTAATTTTCAATTTAATGTTCTTACAGGTAGTAGCAGGAAGTGGAGATGAAGGTGGAGAGGGTGAAGATATATGTCCATCATCAGATAGTGATTATTAGTATTGTTGATATGTGGACAAATAATATAATAGTTTATTTGTATATGTATCATATGTGGCACATAGTTTCCTCCAAACATTTTCATGACATAAAATTTTCTTGATTTCTCATGTTTCCTTTTATGTATTTTATTGATTTCTGATGTTTCATTTTATCTCTTGATTTCTCAAGTGTGGTATGCACCATATATATCGACTCTTTTTTGTAATGATTCTTTTTTATGATTCATTTTTCCTAAATTCATTTTTTCATTATAATAACTTATCCTACATTTTTTATCCCAATGCATTTACCACTACATTTCCGTTTCTAAGAAGTAATTCTTAGTTATGATCTTGTATCAATCCCTAAGGATGAGAATGTGTGTCTTGCTAACATGTTTAATATAGATCACCCTTTAGTGTGGCATAATCCTAGTATCCAAAATTTTAAAAACAAGTTGGAATCCATATATACTGATACGAGATTAGGGGAAATTTTTCTATACTATCTGAAATGGGGTTTTCCCATCATTTTCAAAGTGGTCTCCAAGAACAGTCAGGCAGTGTGAATGAAAACATCCATTATTCCAGAAGGCATTTCATGCTGATGGGAAACTCCCAGTAGATTCTCTAGAACCCCCATCCCCAGAAAATATTTAAATAGACTACAAGATTAGTTACTTACCATTCATAACATCAACTACCCTATGACAAATAATTTATTATAAGCATCTATATTCCTTGATATAATATATCAACCCCCTTCACGAGACACTCTTCCCTTTTAAGGAATGTGACTAATCACTTCTATTATATTCCACACATAAAAATAAGTAGGATTCATAATGGGAGTTATAATATATTAGGATCCAAATTCTATTCCTTATAAGGAAACCACACTAAAGACTCTTTTTCCAAAAAAATCACATGAGTGAAACAAATATGATACTTGGACCTGATCCATCACTCTTAAAAAATTTGGAACCCTTATCCATAGGAGAGATGATTTTACCTTTTTTCTATCTTTAGTGTCAAGTAAAATAATTCCACATGGAATAACCCAAGTGAGAGATGATTTTACCTAATTCTGATGTTATGTTTCATTAATAATAATTCCACACAAAACACCAACATAAATTAATCACAAGAAAATGTTACCACATCATTATTACCATGATAAAGCGTCGATCACCAACATACTACACCCCACATCTTTTGAGTAACTAAGGAATAAATAAATAACAACCCAATATTGTTCCTAAAGGACTGTAAGAGGGTTTAAATTTATCGACACATAGATTGAATAGAAATCTAAATAGTTACTATATATATAGTAGTAATATATATAGTTTATATATATTTCATGCACCTATATTACCAAGGTATGTGAAGATGTTTGTAGCCAAATAATTATAATAATACTAATGAATAGACCATGGCATAACTCAGACATCCCTAACCAGTCTAACGAGCCTATGTGCTCATGTAATTGGGTACATGCCCCATATCCCAATAGAGTGAGAGATGCCATGAAACAACACATGTGATATTGAGTGTGAAATCAGGTCAAAATTCTAATCATGGAATGTGGTGAGTAAATCACAATACTTATATAGTAACATTTTTGTGATACACCATGCTCAACGCCTGATGTAAGGAATTGTGATATCTCCTTGCTCAACAATCTCATACCATCATACCACAACCTATATAAAAGCATATATTAAATATAACTTGTAAGGGGAATTAACTCAGATCCATATCTTCTATCTACACCATATACATAATAACGATAGAATCATTTTTTTCATAATAGATAAGGAATAACCTCTTATTCATGTCTTTATCCATGTTCAATTCCCATTTAAAATATTAAAATTTGTATGAAGCATTTTATAAATCAAAAATCAAGATCATGACATTACAATTACTTGGGGTTATTCCATTTAAAACTAATTAATTTATTTTAAGAAAGGAAACCCACTATTAATTATCCATTTCACATTATCAGTTACATTTTACTCATTTAATTCATTAAAACCTGAGAAACCCATATATAATCTCAATAAAGTCACTTAGATGGTGACATGTTAATCTAGAAAATTTCCCACTTTATAAATTCCAACTATAAGTGGTCTAATCATATAAGTGATGCCTTGGGTTATATCAAATAATCCTATATAAAGGGATATTACATTCTTGAAAATCTCCAGAAGATATGTGGGAGTAACAAAATTAGAAAAAAAATCATATTGTCCCATTTCAACTATATCCCCCAATGAGAAACCATATAAGTTTCACACAACATGTGAACATCCAATCAAGGATAAACCAGTACATATGATTCTACAATGGTCAATTTTAAATACATAAATTCACCACTACATTGTATTGGATACTAGGATTATTCCATGTGATTTTTTTATCTGCATTTCTTTACTCACTAAACAATGCATTTGGTTGTGATTAGTTAAGAACTTATTTTTATATTGACTGTAGTATGTATTCTGTTGGTGTTTTGGTATTCATGGAATGGTTTTCTTTTCAGGGTACTGGTACAAGGGCTCCAAAAAATGGTTCTTTTTTTCTTCTAAATCTACTCTTTAGCGGTGGTTTTAACCGCCGCTAAAAAAAGTAATCCCCTGCCTGAAAAAAATAGTCGCGAGAAACAATATAACCATCGTGAAAAAATGAGCTAACTATGATGGTTCCCAAAAACCTCCACTAAACCGGTTTAACCACCACAAATAGTTTCTTGACACGCACTAGTGGTGGTTTTCGAAAACCACCACATAAGCATATGGAGGCAGTTTAAACCGCGACCATATCCAAGACTAACCGCCGTGAAATTGCAATTTCCCTATAGTGTAAGGAAAAAGTGATATCATGGTTTGAGTATATAGAATTTTTTTTGGTATTTTTTCTATGTGGAAAGATTTAATTTTGAAAGAATGAATGTTTTCAAAAGGTTATATGGTAATTCATGTTATTACCATGTTTCAAGAGAATACATGATTAAAGTATTCAAATGTTTGGAATGTGACAACAAAGAACTACCCTATGAGATATGGGAGAAAAATTTTAAGTCAATCTAGTTCACCTCTTTCAAAAGATTTATATTTTCAGTTTTTAGAAGGATTATAATGTTATCCATTTATGTATAGTATAAGTTATATTCCATTTGAAGTTTTTTATATTAATTTATTTTCTCACTATAGGTGGACTTATGCATATTTGATTACCTTTTCTAACCTTTTTATTGAGACAGATGGAATGGCCTATCATTCTATTTCATGATCTTCTAACACTTCAAGAATGAAAAATTCAACTTAATTTTATTAAATAAGAGATGATGTGAAAATTGTTCAAGGAAAGAACAATGGTGATATTGTAACAAAATCAAGTAAGTATTTATTCTCATGAAAAATTCTTCAACTTTATAGAAAATATATTTAAAACAAAAATTTTTATCTAAGTACTTTCTTATTCAATGAATCAAATAGTCCTCAAATCATCACAAATTTATAGCTTTCTGGTTGTTAACTTTTTTAAACCTTGTCCTCTATCACTATCCATCAGAACATGATGGTTATATTTCTCTTCTATATCCATGTTTTCACTTCCCACCTATGTTATCCTATGTGGAAACTCAGTGATGAGTTACTTTGGGTAACCATTATATCTTTAACTTTCCTTTTTAAAATTAATTTTTAGTATTCCTTTTTACGATGTGTATTTCCATGAAAGAAACTTTCAAGTAGTGAACCTTTTATAACTCTGATGAATTTTTAGGGAGAAATTCATTTAGGGGGGGGGGTATAATGTAACACCTTGAGTTTTTATGGACCATTTTTTGAATAAATTAAAATATTCATTTATATCTTATAATGCACGAAGTTAAACATTCATTTTACACTAAACCGACTTGTCGTATATTACAAAAAACACCAAGTTGGTATACGATACATGCAACACTGGGTATAGATTTTGATTTATGTATAAAATAACTAGGTTTGGATTATGTTATAAAAAACCCCAAAGTAATCTTTCACTACACACAACACTAACTTGGCTTGCGTTACACGCAAGAGAAACATTCCTCGATAGCTTGTGTTGTACACAATACTGGGTTTAACTAAACAATGATGTATTATTAAAATATTATAGTTTAATGGGATATAAACTAGATGTTATTAATGGTATTAACCACATTCTTAATTTTATATAACATTATAATTAATTATATGTATTATCTAGATATGATATAATAAAAAATTCACTTTTTTGGGTAAAAGAAGTATTTTTCTAAAAATGCAGTTTTACTACCTTTTGGTGGAGAAACCTTTTTAAATTTAGTTTTTGACACATTTATATGTTATATTTGAAAAAATAAACTTCTTTAGAATCAGGACATAAAAATTTACATTGGATGAATTTTTGATATTTTTCTGATAACTATCATGTTTTGATGAATAGTCAAAACATGCTAAATTTTAATTGAAAACAAATTTTCCCATTGAGATAATTTATATGGTTAAATCATATTATTTAATGTTATTAATGTATAAATAGAATATTTTTCTATAATTTAATCCAATTTTGTTCATTATAATTAATTTTACATTTAAATTGGACATAAATGCTTGTAAATCTTTTGGTAGTTTTTACTTCTTAATAACACGCTTTTTGGTTTTGAAAATGAGAATTAATTTTTAATTAATTACTACAATTTATGTGTTTTGAATTTGGAAAAATGTATTCTATATTTGGAATCAAAAGGTCCAAATTTTATAAATATGTACCTTTTATTTTTTACATTATGAATAGTAACTTTAGTAATTTTTTTTATTTACCATGGTTAAAGAGTAAATCGTGTAAATAGGGGTAAAACAATAATATTATAATAATATATAACTACTCTAAAACGTGTAATAATCCTATTTGATGATATATTTTCAACCATAATAATTCTTATGTGGAATTTTTGGCATTTGGGATCCACTTGGGTTTGAAAATGACATTTTATAATTTTTAATTTAAAGAAAAGGGAAATATAACATAAACATGTATCTTTTAATAAAAAAATTTTAATATAGGGTTATATAACTGATATATATGACTATAAGTATTAATTATAAATATAAAAATATTTTATACATCATGGTATTTTATTTTTAATTTTTAGACCTTAAATAATTAAATTTATTTGTGACACGATGATGAGGTAGTGGTTACCAAATTAATGAAAGATTCAAATAAATGATAATATAAATATTAAAATAAATATAATTTGAATATTTTTATTCCATAAAATAATTTTATGGATGAATTTTACATGTTATATTTTATTTAATTCATTGTTTTCGAAGGAATCAAGTTGTTATGACTTTAAGAAAAATCAATTACTAAATAGTGTCCAAATTAACATGAAAATGTTTTGAAAAAAATACTATTTTATTAAATGATATAATAGCCATAAAAATATAAGATTATAAAAAATTACTTATATAATATTAAAAATTTCATTAGTGATCCACTTGTGCTTCTATTTGAGTTTTATAGTAACTATAGTGACCATATATTATGAAAATACAAGAAGACATAGTATGAGTTAATGTTTTTAACTAAGAGTTAAAGCTAAACGACAAGGTTAATTGTTTGACCTAAATTTTTCTAAATACAATTGGTTGGGAGGATTTAGACTCATCCACATATTATCCTCTAAATTTTTTACTTTGAAAATATTATAATTTGAAAATAATTTTATAATAAAAATATTTCAAAAAATTCATAAAGTTCTCCTCCTCCCTCTTATAAAAGGCCACCACATATAACCACTTAATCACACCTTTAAATCCAATTGTATCATAAAAATTCTACTCAATTAAGATCCCAAAATATCTCCCTTTCTACAAGAGTCTACACTTTGTGCATAAATCTATTCTAGGGAGACCTTTTGTGAAAATCAACAAGAGATAGTCGAAAAAGAGGCAATTGTTTTATCACCTCTTTCAAAATTCATTTCTTCTCCTACTAACTATTATTATGTTTTTTCCTTACTTAATTAATAAATAAAGTATCTTATACATGATGATATTTTATTATAATTATGGTACAACATTATACTTATTTATATCCATCCTATGAATAATAATATCACATTGTGTGCGTACGTACGACTTACCATCTCCACACCATGGTGTAATTTTTTATTCTATAATAATTAATTTGGATGAGTATATTGAGGAATATAATTGATGTAAATAATGAATATAACATTATATTATTTCTTTAAAATTCTTATACCATCTAATTTCATACCATTTAACCATCAAGGGAATGATATCGTCACTCATGCATACGTACAACTGACCATCTCCACGACACGATGAGATTCATTCTCCATGTTAACCATTCAAGAATGATTATAAAGTATATATAGTAAATAATAATGAAATATATAAAATAATAATTATATTGTATTTAAGTATATATATATCTCATTTACTTTCTTCCATTCAATTCAACAAGGAAACAGAAACATCGTTCATGCATACGTACGACCTACTATCTCCATCAACGGTGTATTCCATTCCATTTATCCATCTATTATATATATTTCTATACTGAATATTTATGATGTATAAATCATGTTTTAAATTATTTAAGTAATTAATTCATGATATAAGTAATAATATCAAGAATAATAATTCAAAACACGTATGTTAAATGAAACAATTATTACCCAAAACATCACTTTAACATGGAATTGATAAATAAACGGGTAATATAAAGTCATAAGTGAATCATATATAATATCATAGATATTATTAGGGTTCTGTTACATGTTAATAATATTTTTAAACCCATTATTTAGGATTTTTATACACACATGGATGAAATCGGACCTAAGGTAAGTGTTAATTTTTCAATCTCATTTTTATCCAAGGTTGTTTATACATAAGTGTTTACTGTGGGTATATTTATGATCCATGTCCATGTTTTCTAAAAATGTTTTTATAAAATATTTACTATTATTTTATGTATGTTTAAATTCATTTTTATCCATTTTTGAGTTTTACTAAATGGGTTTTAAGGAATCTTTCTTTCGTTTACTATATGAGGTAGTTTTTGAATTTTTCGGTAAAAGAACGAGAAGAATGTTTTTTAACTTATACAACATGAATTTTTTTTTACATCTTCTTAATTACTTATTTCCATGAATATTAATTTACAATATTTAATGTTTATTTCCAAATAAATTCTTTTCTTTTAAAATTGTGTGACATTTGAAGAAAAGAAAACATTTTTGAATAAGAAAGTGTATTTTTCCTATGAATTAAGTTTGAGCGTTTGATAAAAATTATTTTCCATCTAAGATGATTCTATTTAAATAATGTTATGTTTCTATCCATTTTATTACTATGATGTTATTGTGTTAACAATTTAATGATATCTTATATGGATTAAATTATGATGGAATGATGTTTAAGAATCCCATTTTATTTATTGGTTTATGCTATAATGAATGATTTATGTTTTTGTGGAACATGAAAGAATAATTTCACAATGAGATGGGTGGGACCTATATCTCCCTAAAATAAATTGGGTAAATATTTATATCTCATGAGATAGACATGAATGAAACAAAAAGTAAATTCAGTTCAGTAATATATGGATGGAACGACAAGTAAATACGATTCAGTAATACATAGCTAGAACGACAAGTAAACCTAGTTTAGTAATGGACTTTTTCCACTATGATGGTCTTGGCAGCAATGCCTTGGATACCATGGAAATCACATTATGGGCTTATTTTTTTTTCACAATTCCATGTTTTATTCCAATTATATTTTATCATGGTTAATGTTCCTTTATGATCTATTCCTTATGTGCTACCAAGATTTATTTCATGACTCAAGATTTTGATGTTTGAAATTTATGTTCATGTTTTTACATTCTTATGTTTATGTTTTGTTTTACGTTCTCCTTGTTTACCCTTGAAAAGCATTTGATATCACCATTTTTATATTTCCTTTTCCTTAGGATATAAATAAAGGTTTTAGGTAGGAAAATAAAAGGGGAATATATTTATGGGAGATGTTGAAGATATTTCACCAAGTAAGATGATTATATTCCACATCTCCAAATACAATAAACTAATATAATTTTTGGGCGTATTTTTGTGTAATCTATTAAGTATTATGCTAAATAAATGTAATGTCCATGTACATCAAGCATGGGGCACTATAACACCCTTTATATAAATAATTGTTGGGTATAAAATTAATACCCACATGTCTTACCTACCATTTCTCCAACTAATTAACCTAACTCACCAATCCCACTTAACACGCATGTGATTCCATTCCAACCCCTTACCTTACTTTAATTTCCAAGAAAAACTCATCTTTTCACTTATAAAAGGCAACTCTCACAACCCCATAAATTCAAATATAAAATTATATTTCCTCATAAAAATATGACCTATTTCCCTTCCCTAGAATACCCTTTCACTCTCATAAGATTATGGACATAATATATTATCCTAATCGATTCCTCTCCAAGGAATCCTTTAAGAGAAACCCAAATTTACCAATGTTAGTTCAATATTTTTGATAACATAGTTTCCTTTTTGCCTTTCTATTTAATGTTTTTTGACAATATTATATGATTAATTTATTATTTATAGTATAATATTTTTTATACTATGGAAATAAACACTAACCACATTTACCCTTTCCTTTAAGAAAAAATGAAATCACTATTCATGTATTGTGCAGACTACCATATCCATGATAAAACATGTTTCATTTTCCTTCATTGACTTACAAGGATGGATATAAAGCTAGGATTAATAGATAAATGATGTTTATGATGTCATTTAGGTTATGGTATGAAAAATTAAAGAACCTATTAATGATAAGATCAATAAACAATCAACGTTAATTTAACCATTTAAAACAAGTGTTGTAAGAGGATAATATTTTATTCAAATTGTGTGATATTTTTGTATTCAATAATTATTATTAAACATCATTATAATTTATATATATCACTATGATAAAAAATCTATAATATAATTTTTTTTATAATTATATTACAATAAAACCACCTTATAATCACTCATTAAATTAGGGTATATTCATGTTTGGGTCAGTTTAACCACCAACTTGAACAATACAATGCATTTATATAATGGATGAATATGAAAAATAATTTAATAATTTAATATTATATAAATGTGTAAATAATTTTATGTTTTTGGTTCTTCACATTTTATATCATGTTTTTATTCATTAATTAAAAAATCACACTTCAATCATCAAGAATAACTAAAACTTACTTGTTATCAATTTCATCTTTAAGGATAAAGACTAAAATAAAAAATAATGAAATTCTAAACACCATAAATAATTATAAATCATATTTAATAGTAACTTTAATGACATATAAATGATGAAGGTTGTAATAATAATGAATAAAGACAACGCTATTATGAAACTAGTACAAATGATCAAAACTATAAACACCCATTGTGAAAAATTGGCAGAATCCATATAGAGAATGCATTTTTATGAAGTGTTAAAATGAAAATAGATACGATTAAGGTTTTGAATTATGTGATTAACATATCTCTATTTATAAAATATGATATTAAAGTACATTCATGGAATTCAAGAAAAAATGTAAGGGGTTTTCATATCAAATTCACATCTTTGTGCCTTATTTTATATTATGCACTAATTTACTTTATTTGTGTTATGTATAAAACGTATGTAAGATTTTATATCACGTATTTTATTTATTAATATTATTTTAAGATCAATTTTAATTACCATATTTTATGTGTTTATGATTGAATCACTACCAAATCCATAAGTGGTGTTTTCTATCTCAATTTTCATTCTTTGGGACTCATGTTATATTCACCACATATTTCCTTTTGTGTGGTTCATAAATTAACATGGAACAATTTTTACTATATTAATCATTAAATTAATGGTATTTAAAAGTACATATTTATATCCCCCTCATGTTATTTTTATTCAAGAGTTATTAAAACCTTTGTAAAACTCAATCTTTTCCATTGTGGAAAAACCATCCTAAGTTTTGGTAATGTAAAAATATGTGTAGTTTCCTTAAAAATACATTCTTTTTTAGATACTAGAAAATGGATATGGTTATAGGACATATTAACCTAGGTGTAACCCCTAAAAAATAGCTTTTTGATCATTGAATAAACAATCAATATTATTCATGATGGATGTGCCTAATAATGAACACATGTCTATCCACAACATAGAGATATGTTTTAGAATATTCACACACTCTTTATAAACCATAATGAAATTATTTTCCTATGATTTACTTAGTATCCTACTGATGTAAGCTATTTAATCCAATTACTATCTTAAATGTATGGAATAATACATTGTAAGTACCCTTGCTTCTATATTTCTTTGATAAGGGTATTTCATATTATTTTGATGACACACCGCAATTTACAAGTTAGTTAAGGGATGTTCACATAGAAATAAACATTATTATTCTATATAGGGAAGTATTTTATTTTTGTATTTCTCACTATATGGATATCCAAGTTTTATTTGTTACGAGGTTCCTTAATAAGTGGTATGAAAGGTCTTGATTAATCCCATTATGAATGAATTGGAATTAATTAGGTGACAGGTGGGGCCTAGAATTATATAACCCCTCAATGAATTAATAGGATTCATGAGACAAAAAATTTTGGTTATTGGTTTATACCTCTTCCCATAATCGGAAAATTTATTGGAAAAAGGCCTTGACAGCATGTTTTGAAATATAAATTTATGCATTCCATCATTATGAGATTAATGATTATAATTATCTATGTTTTCAACTATTTTCATGGATATATAATGCCCCTAGTTTTAGTTGATTATGGCCTCGTATTGTTCATTTATTCATTCCATATCACTCATGACATGTTTATTTTATGAAGGATTCCAGTGTATGCTACTCTTTACTAATAATATGAGAGCACCCTTACTTGTTATCCTATCCCTGGGTAATATAGGTGAGACCTATGTGTAATTTTCAAGAATATTTTGGAAGGAATAATAATGTTCTCATAATATGTTCTTGTGGTATCTTATGTTTGGAAAATTAATGTATGTATGTATCTGGTCTTCCAATACTCCTAAACTATTTGATCCTCCAAAAACTCTTGAATTATGTACCAATAATGTAATATAACTATCTGCTCTATTTATTTGGAGTTTAGGATGCTACAGTTGGTATTAGTGAATGTTTCATAAGAAAATTTGGGATTTGATATAAAGTAACCAATTAATCTAGAAAGTGTACAATGAAAAACCCTAAATATTTCTAGGGAGAACTCTAGAAACCTTAATAAGAATTTTATTTTACAACTCAATATCCTGAGATAATTATGTATATGATCTAGTAAAGAGATGGTGAAAATAGGAGGAATGAGAACCATGCTAGCACCAATAGTCAATGTTGGGATTTTCCCTCGAATAAAGAAAATGAAGTTAGAGTTGAGCCTCATCAGATAATTACCATATTAGGGTAGTTTACCTAGGTTATGATAAATAATATTTCCCACATAGAGAGACCCACTAATCCAAAATGTGTTAGATGACTTTATGAGACAAAAACCACTATAATTTATTAAAACTGTTAATCTATTAGTAACTGAATAATGAATCAATTCCTTAGAGAAGATCTTTCTCACTCTTGGAAGTAGTGAAAAGAAAAAAGTCATCATGACGGTCTAGCATCTGAAGAGAAAGACTTAATATCTTAAATACTTTCTTGAATCACCCCCAATAGGTCTTATTAATAGATTTTCTAGAAGAAATAAATATCAAGCATAATCAATAGATAAGGAATATATTCTAATAATAGAGTATTTACCCACGGTAAAAACATCCATTGATATTTTTTCAAAAGAATTACCTAGTAATACACCTAAGCGTCATTGAACTCATTTCTAATGCAAGGAATATATCTAAAAATTATTAGAAAATTATACCAGTGGATTTGGTAGATTTTAAGAAAGATATATAGGAATTGTGTGATAAGGGATTTATACACCCCCGTGTTTCATTGTGGAAATCCCCAATTTTAAGTCTGGAAAATAGGGATGTGTTTATGAGACCATGCATCGATTATAGGAAGATAAATTCTATTATTATAAAGAATAAGTGTCCCTTTTCACACATTGATGAATCATTTTATCAAATTAAATGATCAAAATACTTTTCAAATATCAATATTCATTCTAGTTATCATAAACTAAGGATGAAGATGAATTATAAACCAAAGACAAAATTTTAAATAAGGTATATACATTAGGAATTTATAGTAATGCATTTTTGATTGACTAATTAACCTTATATATTTATATATATTATGAATAGAGTATTCAAGGATTACCTTGATAACTTTTTGTTGGTATTAATTGATGATATCCTGATATAATCTAAGATCTATAAAGAGCATGAGATTTATATGTAACTAATTTTTGAGACCCTAAGGGAAAAATAATTATATTGGAAATATATTAAGTGTGAATTTTAGATCAATGAAGTTTCTTTTATTGGCCATATTGTCTCTAAGTATGGAATATATATTGATCCTTCATATAAAAATATACTCAAAAAATGTCTTACATTAAAGAACATAGCTAAGATACAAAGTTTTTTGGTCTTAGAAGGTTACAATCGGTAGTTTGTTTGAGATTTTTCTTAGTTGGAAAACATATTAACCAAGTTAAAAAATAAAGAGGTTAAATTTACATGGTTAATGGGATTTGATGAAATTTATAAAAAGTTTTAATGGATAATTATCAATGCCCCGATATTGAATCTATCATCTAGTATGGAATGATTTTTTATATATAGTTATTCATTGAAAAAAGGGATTGGTTTTATCCTTATGTAAAATTATATGGTGATTGATTATGCATCAAGGAAATTGAAAATCTATTAATAAAACTATCTAACATGTGAACTTGAGTTGGAAAATATAATATTTTCTTTGAAAATATGGATATACTAACTCTATTGATAAATTCACGATATATATGTACCACAAAAATTTGAAGTATATATTCTATCAAAATGAGATCAATATGAGGAAAAAAATGTTGGTAATTAATAAAGGATTATGATTTCTTAATACACTATCACCCTCTAAAGGGATAAAATTTGGATGATTCATTGAGTAAGAGAACCATATAGTTCTAACCATAATGATAGTTAAGAAGGATTCTATATATAAAGATAAATATGGTGATTTATAGGAAAGGGATACCACAATTTATTTTCTATGAAATTTATAAACCATATATTGTAGTGATGGAGTGTTGTAGTTTAGAAAGAGGTTATATGTTTTATCCATATTAGAGTTTAAAAGGGAACTTATCGATAAAGCACATAACTCAAATTTCACTACAAAAACTGGTAGCATAATGATGTATAAGTATTTAAGATAAAATTTCCAATGGTATGGTATGAATGGGGAAATTTTTGATTATGTGTCAATATTCTTAGTATTCTAGCATGTTCTAGCTGAAATAAAACATCCTAAGGGATTCATGTAACCTCTACCTATACCTATATGGAAGTGGAAAAATGTTACAATGGACTTTGTCAATGGAATCCTTAAGAATCCAAGGAAGAAAAATGTTATATGGATTATAATTGATCATCATATTAAGTCTTCTCATTTCTTAGTGATAAGAGAAGATATACACCTTTAACTCATTTCTTGAATCTATATCAATAGAATCATTAGGATTTATGGGGAACCTCTATCGATTGTATTAGACCATGAACCTCAGTTCACATTGAAATTCTAGTAGATTCTTTAAAGTTATCTGTACAATGTGATACATTTAATCGTTTCCTATCATTCCAAACCAATGGGCCATTTGAAAGGACTATCTAGACATTAGAAGACATGGTTAGATCATGTTCTCTAGACTTAAAAGGTATGTGGGATCAGTATCCCAATTTAGTATAATTTTTATACAATAATAGCTTCAATTCAAGAATCATGGTGGAATAATACAATGTATTGTATGGGAAGAGGTGTCATACTCCATGATATTGGGAATAAGTTATAGAAATAAAGTTAATTAGACAAGAGCTTATATAGGAGACTAATATTAAGGTACAAACTATTCAGGATCATATTGAAGTAGTCTAGAGAATACAAAAGAGTTATACTAATAATCAAAGGAAAGTCATAAAATTTCAAGTTGGGGATCATATATTATTAAATGATTCAGCATGGAAGGGTTTTTTATGATTTTTAAAAATGTGAAGTTAATCCCTAGGTACATTGGATATTTTCAAATAATAAAATAAATTAGAGTTATAACTTATCGATTGGATATACTACCCAACCTTTATAAGGTAAATGAAATATTTTATATTTTGTTAATAAGGAAATATATTCCAGATCCAATTCATGAGATCACATATAATAGAATATATTTGGAGCCTGAATTTTCTTATAATGAAGAGTTTTCCAGATTCTTGACCTTAGAGAGAAAGTGTAGTAGAATTGAAAAACTTGATTGGTGAAAGTCCTTTGGATAAATCACAAACTAGAAGAGTAAACATGGGATATTTAAGAATATATAAGGATGGAGTATCCACATTTTTTCAATATTTTATACATAACCCAATTTCAAGGATGAAATTACAAAAGGGGGAGAATGTAATACCCAAGACCCTACTATAACAGGTAAACACCATATCTAGAACCATCAAATGATGAACTCTCTAGAGAGAATTTATTTATAAATATATTTAAATGTTTAATTTATTAATTCTATAATTTTATTTTCATAAAATAAACATTATTTTTTAAAATTCTTTATAAATATATTAGTTGAAGATAATTTTTTTTTGTATTTTTCTAAAAATGGGTTTATACACGCAATGTTAAAATTAATTTTCCATACACATATTAATTTTATTTGATAAAAAAACTTTATATTTATAATTATTAGGTAAAAATTATATAAATATACCAATATTATTTTTATTCATTTAAAATAAGTTACTCTGGATAAAGATTAATTACCACAGTAAAAGTGAAATGATTATTTTAAAAATAATTAATTTTTTAAAAGTTATATAAATTTTATCTAAATAAATTAAATTAATATAATTAAAATATGACTCTAAAAAAAACTTTAAACATGTAATAAAACATATTAACACACATTTAATTAATAATTAATGGTAAATAATAATAAAAACACCTAATATATAAAAATAAAATTTTAAATAATTTTTTTTCATACATCATATGTTTTAATCTAAAATTAATTTTCTCATAATTAGAGATTATGTTTGGTTAAATTGATCCAAAATTCAGACTCATCATGTAAAAATTTGGTAATAAGTGTCATATTATATATTTAGTAATAAAATAATTATCGTAGTTAATTTTTAATCAATATTAATGATGGTAAAATAGGTAAATGAGTTATCTTGAATTTATAATAATTAAAATGCCATATACACCTTACAAAAATAATTTTTCAGTATTAAAGTCATATAAAAATGTCTCAAAATATTTCCCTACATAATTCACCTTACTCACCATTCCCAACTAACAACTCTGTGATTCCAGTCAGACCCCTTACCAAGTTTTAGTTTCCATGAAAAATCCCCTATTTTCCCCTATAAAAGGGAAGTCTAAACACCCTATTCAGTACCATTAAAAATATGAAATATTTAATTCCCATATAATCATATTTCAATATCATAGGATTCTGTTCACAAGATATTATCCTAATCTATTCCTTTCCAGAGAATCCTCCAAGAGAAACCAGAAGTTCTCAATATAAGTTCAATCTTTTCGTTAACATATTTTATGTTTTATCTTCCTATTTAGAATATATATTTTTACAATATTATATGATAACATTAGTATTTATAGTATACATAGCCTTTTTATATTGTGTATATAATCACTAAACTCTTTTCCACTTTCTATTAATTAAAATGATACTCTTATTCATGCGTTGTGCGAACTTCCAGCTCCATGACGCAACATGTTTCATTTTCCTTCACCACCTTAAAATTATGGAACTAATAATGATATTAAAGGAAAAATTTGATTTTTATGATATTATTGATGTTTTTTAGGAAAAATTATATAACCTATTAGTGATATGTTCAGTAAATGATCACTGTTATTTTAATCGTTTAAAACAAGCATACTAAGAGGATGATATTTCATTCAAATTGTGTAATATTATCATATCCATAAATTATATTTAAATTAATTAAAATTAATTAAAATTAAGATATATAACTTCTATAAATACTAAATAATATAATTAATATTCTGGTATAATTATATTATAACAAAACCACCTCATAATCATTCATTAAATCAGGATATGTTCTTGTTTAGGATGGTTTAACCACCTTCTTAAAAAATATTATAGTTTTATATCGTGGATGACTATGAAAAATCATTTATTGGTATGATATAATATAAATTTTTAAATAATATTTTTTTTGGTTCTGAAGAAATTATTTCAATTTTTAATTCATTAATTAAGAAAGAACACTTCAATTGTAAAGAATCATCAAAAAATGCTTGTTATTGATTTCATCTTCATGGATAAAGACTATAAAACTAATGAAAGGAATTTGAAACATTATAAATAATTATAAATATTACATAATAGTAACAATAATTACCTAGATATTATGAACTTGTCAATAATAATGAATATGTACAATGTTATTATGAAACTAGTACAATCGATCAAAACATTAAACACTCGATGCGCTAAATCAGTAGAATTCATATAGAGAATTGATATTTATAATGATTATAAATAAAAATGGATATGAGTAAGGTTATAAATTAAGTTGTTAATATATATATGTTTATGATACCAAATTTTAAAGTATGTTTTTTGAATTTGGGATAATATGCAAGGATTTTCTGTCTCAAATTCCTCTCTTTAAAACTTATTTTTTATTATGTACCTAATTTCTGTTATGTGGTGTATATATACAAACTATGTGATATTTTATATCATGAAATTAATTTACTCACGATATTTTGTGATCAATTTTAATTCATATATTTCAATAGGTTATGAATGAATTTCTACCCAAGTCATAAGTGGGGGTTTTCATCTCAAGTTTAATTATTTGGGATTTATGTTATGCTCACCACCTATTTTCTTTTTTCGGGTGTATAAATTCAAATAGATTTTTTTAAGATATTAGTCATGTAATTTAATTTATTTAAAAGTCTATATTTATATCCCTCTCTCATGTTCTTTTGATTCAAGAATCACCAAAACCATTGTAAAACTCAATTTTTTTAATTGGTAGAAAAACCATCCTATGTTTTTATAAAGTTAAAGTTGGTGTATTTTATTAGAAAATAAATCCCCTTATAGATAATAGAAATTATATGTATATATAGATCATATTAATCTTGCAATAATCACCCTAAAAATATTTTTTTGATCATTGAATCAATCATCACTATGATGCATGACAAATGAGGCTAAGACTACACACCTAGATATAAACTCTCAAGGTATATGCTTTCTAATATTCATATCCTATTTATGAACCTTGATTAAAGATTTTTACAACCATTTCCTTAGTATCATACCAATTCAAGCTATTGAATCAAATTAATATCTTCCATGGATAACCCAACACATTATAAACACCCTCACTACTATATTTCATTGATAAAGGAACTTTATGTTACTTTGATGATACCCTATAGTCTCCAAGTTGATTAAGGGATATTCTCATAGACATCCACATTATTATATTGAATGAGGAAGTATTTGATTTCCATATTTCTCATTATATGGATAGCCATATTTTATTTAGAAATAGTTTCATTAGGTAATAATATAGAAGGTATTGATAACTCTTATGGTAAATGCATTGGAATTAATCAGGTGTGAGGTGGGGAAAAAATTATATATCCCATACAAGTATAGATATTTCTCATGAGACAAAACATGTTGGGTTTTAGAGTATACCTCTTCCCATAATAGTAAATTGTTTTGGAAAAAGTCCTTGAAAGCATGTTTTGATTCCCAACATTATGCATTTTATCAGAAGATGATTAATTATTCTTGTAATACATGTTTTTATATATTCTCATGGATATAGAATTCCATTAGTTTTGTTTATTTTTACTTTATTTTTTTCAATTATTCTTTCCATATAACATATTCCATATCTATGTTATGAAATATTTTACTATATACTACTCATTACTAATCATATGATCTCACCCTTATTTTTTTCCTTACCCCAAGAAACACAGTGGAGGACTATATTTAATTTCCAATGATATTATATAAGGGTTAATAATGTTCTCACATTATGTTCATACTGTATCTTATGTTTTGAAATGTAACATATGTTTGTATCTAGTTTTCCAAGACCGATAAACTTTTAAATCCTTTAAGAAATATTATATTCTATGCCCATAATGTAATATATGTACCAGATCTAGGTCTCTAGAGTCCAGGATGTTATAGGTTATTCTATGATGAAAATATCTATTGTTTTTAGAACTCGTTTCCTTTCCATAGGTTATGATATAATGATATTATGAATGTTTCATGATCTTATGAAACACATACATATAGTTTTGATTATATTATGGGTCGGATTAAAATTATATATCAATCTGATGCATTGAGTAAAGATAGATATATCATGAAATAATATGGACTAGAATGGGGAGTGTGCCCTATTCAGTAAGTGAATCTATCTTCTATGATAGTCTTGGGAGTGAAAATTTACTAAGGAAATAATGAAATGGAGAGTGAACCCAACATTCTATGATAGTCTTAGAAGTGATCCTTGACTAATGATTTTTTATGCTTATGTGTCTATAAAAAACCTACGAATTATACTTATGATATATTATCATGGATTATGATTAATTTTTGATGATTCCACACTCTTATGACTTAGGTTTTTTTATGAAAAATCCTTATTCCATGATTCATGGTTAAATACCATTGATTTATTGGGTATGAATTTTGTAAGTTATGTTCATGTCTTAATTCCATTATGCTTATCTTATGATCCTTTATTATCATTGATTGATATATCCTATGTTTACCCTTACTGAGCATATGAGCTCACAATTTTATATGTTTCCTTCACCCATGATATTAAAAAATGTTTTAATAAGTGTATGTCTAATAAGTGAACTATGTGAGAAGAACTTTGTGGGATTTATTTAAGATCTTTCATGAAATAATATGATTATATATATTGTATTTAAAGAAACTAAACCTTTTTAGTTTTGTGGAGTGTACTGTTATGAGATGTATTTAATATTCATATAAAGTTATGTAATATTTATATATATATATATAATTATTTGGTCACATCTGTTGGTATTATAGAAAAGTTTAGTTATTTTTAGAGATTAATATTACAAAAGTTTAGTAATAACCATTAGGATAAGCCTAAGTATAGAAAAAAATCATAAATTATGATAAATAAAGGAGTGTGTATTTCCTTTAAAGTATTTCCCAGTACAGATATTGGAATATAGATATGGTTGTAGAAAAAATGAACCTAGAGGTAACCATTATGAAAGGGGAGTATTGGTTATTAACTTTATCCTCAATGGTGCACAATGAGTGGTCCTAAGAATACAAACCTGGATATATACTCTTGAGAGATATGATTCAGTTAATTCACATTATATTTATTAACTGTTATGATGAATGATATGATATAACCTATGAAAATAGATTATAATCCATAGTGATATGAGATAAAATTAACATTTCACTTGTTGAAATAAGGTTTCATAATTTAGGACATCATAAGAATTATGTTCATAATCATTTGTTTTTTTACTTTTATTGTTGATGTTTAATACTCACAATAAGTTTTTTTAGTTTTAGTCAATGGCTGGAACTGGGAGGAATCATGTGAAAAAATAATGCGACTACCAATCAAATGACTATCCTCATGAGAAACCAAATGAAATTGGAGTTAATATGTGAAATATTGTGGCTATTCTCACCCAAATCTCTCAAGATATGAATATTAACTTGAATTATGTTGAACTTATAAACAACCAAAGAAAGGAATAATGAATTATTGGGTCTTTTGTGTGGAAAATTCCACCTTCCTTTAGTGATTCATCTAATACAGTTATTGATGATAAATGGATCAATTATATAGAGAAGATATTATATATTCTATAATACTTGGACCTTGTAAAGATTTTTTTGGATGTGTATCATTTAGAAGGTGAAGATGATCAATGTTGGTCTCTTATTAATAATATGAGGCAATAGGAGGAAATTGACTTCATAACATGGGAAGAGTTTAAGGTGGTAATTTTTAAGAATTATTTCTCTTGAACTCGTCAAATAGAAAAAGAAAGTGAATTTATAGAACTAAAGTAGAAGGATGATGAATCCATTAGTACCTATGAGATAAATTTTACCAGACTTTAAAGGTAAGCTCATGGATTTTTTAATGACCCTAAAAAAATGTTGTAAAATTATTTAGTGGCCTGAGACCAAGTCTCAAAAATAAATTGGCTATTAGGTACGTTGAAATCTATGAATAAATTTCTCGATATGATCTTAAGATAGAAATGGAGATTGGAGACTCTCATTGTTCTCATGGTTTGGGGGACAAAAAGTGAAAGATGAAATTTAGATGAAATTCTAATAATAAAACCAATTGAAGACATAAAATCAATCATATTTCATGTTTTAAAGGAGTCACATAGGAAATTTTTTTGTGGTTTTTAATTTTTTTTAATTGTGTAAAATAAGGCTATCATGAAAAAGAATTCTAAAGTGATATTAAGAGGAATATCAATAATGAAAAGATATATTAACCAAAATTTCCACACACAATCCAATGAAATAATTGAAAGGAGCATGTAAATTATTCTAATAAATGCTCAAATATATGGGTTAATGATGAAAATTATTGTTATAAACCTATTAAACCAAGATACAAATGGAAATATTATGCAACCAAAACTACGGAAGTGGGTTATGAGAATGAAGTGGTGAATGGTACACTTACCATCCACTTTAGAATTGAAAATTATTTATTTGATTTTGGATCTATCCACTCTATTATATATGAAGAATTTTATAATGGTATAACATTACCAACTCAATAATTATATGTATACATAGTAATAAAAACTCTTAATGGTGTGATGATCACATATAAATTCTATAAATCCCCTCTGATAGAAGTATGTGGGAATGTGCTTTATGAAAATCTTGTGATTCTCCCTCTAGTTACACTTGATGTGATTCTGTTCATGGATTAGATCTCTTCACATAGTGCTCATATCATTTTATGAGGAATATAAGTCATGTTTGATATTTTAAAACAACCCATGATCATCTTTAAGCGTGAGGATGAATATAAACTTCCAATGGAAATTACTTTCATTGTATGGGTCTTACTAACTATTCACAAGAGATATTTATCTCAAATGGTTGGGGAGAAAATCAACATAAAATATATTCCTGATTTTAGATATTATACTGATTTATTTCATAAAGATGTGGTTAGTCTTCTATCGAATCATAAAGTTGGGTTTTCAATTGAACTCATACCACGCGTTACACCTGTTTTCAATAAGTCATATAGAATAGTCTCTATTGAATTATAGGAATGAAAGAATTAACTCCAAGATAATCTTGATAAAGGATTCTTACACTTCAGTGTATCACCATGGGGTGCACCTATTCTTTTTATTAATAATAAATTTGAGTCAATTAATCTTTGAATTGATTATAAGGAACTTAAAAAGAACACTACCAAGAATAAGTATCCTTTACCCCATAATGATGACCTATTTAATCAACTAAATGAATCTAAATACTTTTCCAAGACTATACTTCATTTCATATATCATTAATTAATGGTTAAGAAGGAGGATACAACCAAGATAGACTTCCATATGAGTTAGGGTTATTATGAATTTATAGTGATTCCATTTAGAATTATCAAATCCTCTTCTATCTTCATGGATTTATTGGATAGAGTCTTTAGAGACTACCTTAATCAGCTCGTGGTAGTCTTTATAGATGATATTATTATATATTTTTATATTAAGGAAGATCATAAATATCATTTTAAGATTGGGTTTAAGACCCTGAGGAAGGATAAGTTTTATTTCAAATTTATAATGTGAATTTTGGATACATATTTTTTCATTATTGGGTAATATAATCTCAAGAGAGAGTATATTGGTAGATCCTTCAAAGATGGGAGTTATTGAGAAATGGACTAGACCAACCACAATGACAAAGATACATAGTTTTCTAATGTTAGTTGGATACTAATGATTATTTTGAGGGATTTATCGTGGATATATTATCCAATAACCATGTTTAGCTGGAATTTATACAAGTTATATTGGACACAGGAATGGGAAGAAAGTTTTAATGAACTAAAGAGAAGGTTATTCAGTGCACTTATTCTCACACTACTCTATAATAGAGAAGTGTTTTTGATTTATATTGATTCATTGAAGAAGGTAATAGGATAAAACCTTACTTATAATTATATGATTATTTCTTATGCCTCACTCAAATTGAAAATTCATGAGAAAAATTAAGTAATTTAGGATTTGGAGTTATAAGTAGTAATTTTTTTAATTTAAAATATTTAGGAATTATCTTACAGAGAAAGATGTGATATATATAACAATCATAAAATATTCAAGTATATATTCACATTTAAATAGTTTAATATGCACAAAATGATATGGTTATAGTTAATTAACAATTATGATTGTTCAATACATTACCACCATGAGAAGGTGGACAAGGTGACTGATACTCTGAGTAAAAAAGGCCATACTGGTTTGTCTATGATGAGGATTGAAAGAGATCTAATACTTATGAATTTTCATAAAATGGATCTTGAAATCATAAGTAAAGGGGACATATCTTATCTTTCTCAGATGAATTTTCTACCATCTATCTATGTGAGGATTAAAGAGGTATAAATGGAAGATGTAAAACTATAAAAGAAAGTGAGGAATGTTCCTAATTTCAACCATGATTGTGATCGAATGATAAGTTTTAAGAATTGATTATCTGTCCTTTCAATAGCATATCTGATCAGGATCTATTGGATAAATCTCTTAGTTCATCATTATCTATTCAACATGGAAGTATGAAGCTATATAGAGATCTAAAAGAGTATTTTTGGTGGGACAACATTAAAAGGGATATTGTAGAGTGTATATCTTGATGAACAATATACTTGAAAGTTAAGTTTGAGAGATAGTGGTCTAATGGGATGTTATAACTATTACCTATAACATAATTAAAATGGGAAAACATAACCATGTATTTCATTGTTGGATGCCCCAAAACCTCTAAAATCCATAATTCTTTTTGGGTTATAGTTGACCACTTAATAAAGTTAGAACATTTTATGGTAATCAGATAATATTTTTCTATTAATCATATTAGAAAGATATACATTAAGTAAGTAGAAAGGTTTCATAGAGTACCATATTATTTTGTATCTGATTTGGATATGAGGATTACCTCAATGTTCTATAGAGGAATTCTACTAGATGTGAATATAGAGTTAAAATTTAGCACTTCATATCATCGTTTGAAATATAGTATAACTAAGAAGACCATTTAAACCCTAAAAGATATGATGAGAGAAAGTTCTATAGATTTTAAAGGTGGTTGGGACCAACACCTTCCTCTTTTCAAATTATCTTATAATAATAGACTTCACTCGAGCATTTAGATAGATCCTTATAAATCTTTATACAAAAATAAGTGAATAACTCTGACTTGTTGGGATGAAGTTAAATAAAAAAAATATTAGGACTTGATCTGTATAATTAAATGTCACAAAAGATTAGATCCATTTAGTAGCAGATATAGATAGTTCAGATTGAATAGAATAGTTATTCTGACAATCATTTGTGAGATATAGAATGTGAAGTTGGTGAGAATGTATTCCTAAGAATTTATCCATCAAATGAGGTTATGAGATTAGAAAAGATGGTAAATCTAGTCTTAAGGTATATTTTCCCCTTTGGGATTATTGAACAAGTAGGGATGGTATCTTATCACTTGGAACTTCCACTGAATATCTCATAAGTTAAAAATGTGTTCCATGTATCTATCTTGATGAAGTGCATACCTAATCCTTCACATATACTAAACTCAAAGGTAATACTATTAGATCATGATATGTAATGTCTCAGATTTTCAATGTATTGTTTTTTAAATATTATATTTCGAGACCAGACCATTCGATGGCGTGTGACTCTAAGGCCTAGAGTGCTCAGAATAAATGTTTGAAATAAATTAAAAGTTTTAAACAACGTGCATGAGCAGTTTTCCTGTAAAAGTGGAATATCATCTAAAAGGGTTCCTAGATCAGAAATCTGAGGGCACCGTTGCGTTTAGGGAATCAACTTTACCTTAGGCAAGGACTAACATTGATCGGTGCAGGTCAGCTACAAGAGTTACTTTTTAGATGTTTAATGAAAATAAAATAAAATAATAATTTATTTTATTTAAATGTTTCCTTTTTGTGTAGAGATCTAATGCCTCCCTTTTCAAATACCTGCTTATTTCAAGTTCGTAGGGTTAGCCTCATAACCCTGTGAATTGAGAGAGAGGCTGTTAGAGCTTTGGAGGGAAACCCATTGGCAGACGATGACGATGAAGAATCTTAGATCTGACAAACCTTGCCAACGAACACGAAACGATGACCATTATTCAACCGTATCGAGGTAGGGGTTGTTATTTAAATTATTATTTCCCTATTTTTGGATTTTAAAATGAACGCGGATCAACCACGAACATGTTGATCCACAGATCGTGTGTTCTTGCGGGAGGGTGTTATTTTCCATTTCTTTCGGGGTTTGATTCGGGAATTTTAATTATGATAATTTTTGTATTATTGTTTCGATTCACCATGTTTAATCATTCTAATGGGATCATATCAACATCATGACAAATGATGATAGAGTTTCGTTCCTCCATTTGGTTAATTGATTTTTTTTTTCTTCTTTTCTTGGCATTCTTCGCGTTCTTCGTGGGGCGACGAACAATGGATCTTTGCACATACTTTTTGTGACAAAACTATCCTAAATGGGAGATCTGACATCGTGGAAACCTAGTAGAGGTGCCACGACGATGGTGGCGGATGAATCTACACGGTTCGATAATTATCATTCTTCGACCGTTCTTCACGTGAATGATCAAAACATGTTTTTAGGGATGATCAGAGGCCAAAACTGATGGAATCGACTTCATAGGGATTGCGCGACCAAAAACCTCGAGTTCCATGGTCATCGGATGACCAGATTGAAGAACGTGGTAACACGGGAGGTGTGATGGTGGAGGTTCACGATTCTGGAAATTTCCAGAATACACGGTGTGTATCCTGACGAACACGACGTGTGGTACCAGGTCAGCGGCAACTAAGGTTTCGAGTGTTATACAGGCATCACACAGTGTGTGAACCCAGTCACACTGCGTGCTGGACCTTCCTCGAAGCTCAGCGTGTATTCTGGGAAGTACACGGACACGGGATGGACTACATGGCTTCAAAACATGGCATGTAGACCCTACGTGGCATAATAGAGGCGACTACACCAGACTCAGCATGTATCTCAGGCGATACGCAGACACGGTATGGAGTACACAACCATGTACTCTGCTACATGGCCAGACCAATTCAGCTACCCAGATTACCCCTTGTACCGGTTACATAGGATGGAACACATGGAATAAAGCCATGTACGGGAACACGATCGCGTACACAGAGCCCACCCCAACTACTTAGACATTGTGTGTGTTCTATACTACAAGCCGTGTACTGAATTTTCTACACGACCAGCCTTGTGAAAGAGGATGTAGTACACAGGCAGTACCCAGGGCCAGAAGACACGGCGTGTAACATTTCTACATGCCGTGTACTTTTCAGTAAATGTCTTCATATTATTGTCCACCTTATCTTGGACATGTTTCATTTGGGTTAGTGACCCTTTTTCTCATTCCCCTGAAGGTCAAGTATCGTTTCCTACTAGAGGAGTATGATCCCTTCAGTGGGACTTTCCGAGATAGAGTCAGATATCCCTCTGAGAGGCCCAGAGTGAGATCCTTTATCCATTCTTGACCCTAGGTAGAGTTAGGTATCAACATGAGCACTTCCACAGGGCATCGATGCTCTACCTAGTAGGTGAATCTAGATGAGTTGTGGTATCTACTAAGGCCCTAGCAGTTATCCTCAACTGTGTATCATGATCTTTTCCCCACTCAGGAGTTTGTTCTCCTATAATGAGTGTATTTATCTCTCGTGACCCTTCCCAATGGACAATACCTCTCAGATAGATGTCATCAGAGCTATCAGAATCATTAAGTGAGTTCTCCTGGATGAGTGCTTCATGGAATCTTTGAACTGAATCCCTAGTGGGGGTATTTTTTTGCGTGACTTGTCCCTAGACTACGAGTTTGGTATTTGAGTATATCTAGATTATGTAATCTTATTATATGTTCAGTAGAAATATACTGTGTAGATATGATTGTGCCTTTCCATTGTGTATTGATTTTTGGTTTTTGGGGTCCTCTACTGAGTATTGTTATACTTCCGGCATGTGTCGTGTCTTTTGCAGACAAGCAGCCTTTTGACAGAGTCCAAGGTAGACCAGGACATTACCAAGATTTTTGAACTCCCTATAAACCGAGGTGTTCCTAAAGCTATGAGCAGCAGTCCCAGTACCTCCTTGTGTTCACAGGTTGGACTTTGTAGCTTTTAGACTCTTGATTTTGGTGGGCTTGTATTCTGGCCCATTTTACTTTCCGTACTTTACTTTCTGTCATACTCTGTTAGTTGGGTTTAGTTGTATGCATGTATTTTTGTTCCCTAGTGTTTTTTTTCATTTCATCATTGTGGGCTTGGACATGTGTGCATGTCTATAAGTACTTATGCAATGCCTCCCATGTTAGTAATATGCCTACTCGATGATAGTCACCAGCCTCTGGCCTATTGAAGGAATGCCTAGGGAGTCGCGGCGTGGGCCCCACTGGGATGGGTCATGACAGAGTGGTATCAAAGGTTGTAGGTTCTACCAAGGACCATGAGTCTATGAGATTGGTTTTGGGAAACAATGTTAAGTGTTTCGAGCTCGGCTTTCAGGACAGAGACTCTATTGTTGGTGAGGGTGGCCGACGTATCCATACACCAGGAGTCAGATAACCTGCTTTTTGACTTAGTACATGAAAACAATAGTCGCAGAGAAATAAAATAATGGTACATGCATCACATAGGAATGGGTTGTGTTTTCCATGTCCTTTTTGTCAGCTATCTAGATATACTCATTAACCATGGTACATCTTGTTTCCTTATAAGATTCCTCCGTGATAGATACCTGCTAGGATTAAATAGTGTGATCATGAGGATGACTCCCTCAGCGAAGAGGTTTAGACACAGGGACCTATTCCCTAGGCATTTCCACTAGGTGGTGCACCTGCTATACCACTACCAACAGAGTAGTCCGTGGTACCTGTAGTACCGACCGACGAGGAGCGCAGGCTGAGCGCGCTCCATGAGTTCTAGAGATAGAGACCCCTCAGGATCCGAGGTGAACCCGATCCTCAGATGGATAAGGACTGGCTTGAGGCATTGACCAGAGTTTTCCATCTAGTGAGGACACCAGCAGACCAGATGGTGATCCTTGGAGAAAGCCTTCTTCAGGGTTCAGTAGGATGATGGTGGAGTCTGACCACACAGACTCACGATGAGGAGACTCTTTCGTGTCAAGAGTTTGAGAGACTCTTCAGGGTGGAGTTCTCTCCGATTACACTGAGAGAAGTGCGCATCCAAGAGATTATTCAGATTTAGCAGGACATTTTGATGATATATAACTATTCATAGAGGTTCACCAACCTCACCCGGTACTCGATGGATATGGTCATGGATTAATACTTCAGAGATTGGACCATAAAGCAAGGTCTACAATGAGAAATTAGAACTAGTGTCATGCCTCTATGAATTCTAACTTATGTGGGAGTGCTTCTGTGGGCCTTGGTGATTGAGAACTTCTTGGCAGAGCAGAGATAGCTGGCGACAGTCAGCAGCAGGCAGACAGGCACAAAGACCTCAACAATAGGGAGTTGACATCAGAAAGAGGGATCAGGATGTGGGAGATGTCATAGGAGGACCCGAGATATGGGATTTATAGTCTCAGGCTCTCAGACTGGATCCAGTCAGCCTAGGGAGAAGCGGTGCTATTGTGCAACGGTATGGGACATCTCGCTAGAGAATTTCCAACCCGTCGAGCTGTTTGCAAGGAGGCGGTGGATGGACCACCTAGGTAGAGGCATAGAGTGGAGAAGGAAGACCTACTAGGCGGCAGATGTGGCAGAGGAGAAGGGAGAGAAGATGGTGGTGGAAGACATTTCAATTTACTTATAACACCACCCCCAGGAGGTCCGCACCAAGATCATGGAGCTAGGAGATAGGGGTGGGTACAACTACATGCAGTCGAGTGGTATGACCTAGGGACTCTAGGAATTATATGAGGTACGATATGTGTCTTCTCTAACTTATCTTCCGTACTTATAGACATAGGTTCCAGTCATTCCTTCATCAGCACATGTCTTGTGCGAAACCTTCAGATTCTGGTAGTGCCATTGACTTGATCCTTACACTTAGAGACACCTACAAGAGAAGACTCGATGATCACACACCTTTGAATATAGTGTGATATTACCTTTGGAGGTGAGAGTTTTGGTTGGGACCTCTTGGTGGCAGTGTCGAGGCCTTACGATGTCATTCTCGGTATGGATTAGTTATCTTTGGTCCATGCCCAGATTGACTATTTTAGGCGAAGGGTGCGGTGTGTCCGCAGTGATGGGGCAAGGTTTTCTTTTGTCAGAGAAAAGGAGACCCTAGCAGCACAGAATGAGCTCATGCATAGGAGGGTGAAACCGATCACTCATGAGTTGGATAGCCTTTCCCTCAGGGAAGTTGATGTCGTGAGATCCCAATTCCTAGCAGTAGTGGCAGAGTACAAGGACGACACCAATTTCCTCACCAATATATCAGATTGCTCCTGCATAGCTTCAATAGATGAGGGTGTAGTTTGAGGATTTGTTGAGAAAGGGTTTCGTAAGACCCAACATTGCACCCTGGGCGGCCCCAGTCTTGTTTTCCAAGAAGGAAGACGGCAGTTTGTGGTTGTGCGTGGATTACCAGCACCTAAAACAGGTAAAGAAGATAAAAAAGTATCCACTGCCAAGAATTGATGACCTCTTCGATCTACTGAGAGGGGTACAGTGGTTCTAGAAGTTTTAACTTTGATCAAGTTATCACCAGTTACGAGTACAGGATGAGGATATACCAAAGACGGCTTTCAGCTTTTTCTATGGTCACTATGAGTACTTGGTGATGCCTTTCGGCATGAAAAAACCCCCATAGTGTTCATGGTACTTATGAATTGGATCTTCCATCCATACTTGGATCGGTTCGTAGTGGTATTCATCGACGGCATCCTTGTGTACTCAGCGTCAGAGGAGGAGGACGCAGGACACCTATGGATGGTTCTTAACATACTCCGAGAGCACCAAATTTATGGGGAGCTCTCAAAGTTCCAGTTCTAGATTTAGGAGGTCCACTTTCTGGGACATGTCATCTCAGTAGATGGTGTAGCTTTGGACCCAACCAATGCGGAGGCAGTGTTGGCATGGGAGCCACCTCGGAGCGTGACGGAGGTGCGTAGCTTCCATGGGTTGGCAAGATATTACCAGAGATTAATTCATGATTTATCCTGAATATATGCACTAATTATGACCTTAACAAGGAATGGGAAACCATTTGTGTGGAAAGAGAAGTTCCAATAGGCTTTTGATTTTTTGAGATAGAGTTTTAAGTGCACCCTGGTTTTGAGATTGTTGGAAGAGGGTGTCGAGTACATAGTTTTCTGCGACGCATTAGGAATTGAGCTTGGATGTGTCCTGATGCAGATATAGGTAGTGATTGCTTATGGTTCACTCCATCTTAGGACACATGAGCAGAACTATCCATCCCATGATCTCGAGTTGGAAATGGTAGTCTTCGCATTGAAGATGTGGAGACACTACCTTATGGGTGAGTAGTTTATCATTTACTCTGACCACAAGAGCCTCAAATAAATTTTCTTGTAGAAGGATCTAAATCTAAGTCAGAGGGGTTGGCTATAGTTCCTCTAGGATTATGATATTGAGACCATCTGTACTCTTAGGAAGGGGAACTAGGTGGATGATTCTCTTAGATGAAGTTCAAGCTCCAAGCTGTTGAGTGTGGCGACAAAGCAGTTAGCCACGTTGTAGCTATCCTTCATGGATGGTGAGGATGCAGCTTACCGTTAGTCGATGATTGTCACCTATCCACTCTGACATCAATTTAGGGAGGCGCAACTTGGGGATGTCGACTCTGAGGTTTTACGTGCTCAGTTATCCACATGACATGCTCCTGATGGATATTTGCATGGTGGGGAGCACGTAATTCTTTTCAGAAGATACACTATTGTACCAGTGGAATTGCAGGGCGAGTTCCTAAGGGAGTTTCATACATCCCCCTTGGCAGTACATCCTGGAGTGGTGAAGATGTACCAGGATCTCCGACGATATTTCTGGTGGTCAGGAATGAAGAAGGCAGTAGCAGAGTTCATTTCTTGATGCCTTACATGCCAACAGATGAAGGATAAGCACCAGGTTCCAGAGAGATTAGATCACCCCTAGATGTTCCAGAGTGGAAGCGAGATAGTATATCAATGGAATTCATAATGGGCTTACCACAGATGTCCAAGGGGAATGATTCCATCTAGGTGATCGTTGATAGACTCACCAAGTCATCCCACTTCCTAGATATCAGGGAGAAGAGTTCCATAGAGAGCTTGGGATGACTCTATATGAAGGAGATAGTTTGGATTCATGGATTCCCTTTGAAATGTGTCTCAGATTGATATTCCCTCTTCATATCCCGGTTGTGTAATGGATTGTAGGAGGCTTTTAGGACTCAACTACGCTTAAGCACGACGCTCCATCCCCAGATCGATGGTCAGACAGAGAGAACCATCCAGGTTCTGGATGATATGTTTCAGGCCTATATCTTGGACTTTGGTAACAGTTGGGAGGACCACCTAACACTTTTGGAGTTTTCGTACAACAATAACTACCACTCCACCAAAGTTATGGCACCTTTCTAGGTTTTATATGGGAGACCCTACTGGTAACCGCTTTGCTGGACTGACCCTAGAGAGTCAGAAGTCATGGGTCTAGAGTTGGTATAAGCTTCCACCGAGAAATTGTAGATTATCTAGTAGCAGATGAAGACTACACAGAGTCGGCAGAATTCTTATTCTGATAGGCGATGGAGACATCTGGAGTTCGAGGAGGGAGACCATGTCTTTCTTCTGGTCTCGCCTTGATGGGGGTTACCGAGATTTGGCCGGGTCAACAAGCTATCTCTAAGGTTCATTAGACCTTTCCAAATACTATGTAGAGTTAGAGAGGTGGCATACCACCTAGCTCTACCACCATAGTTTCATCGGGTACATGATGTCTTCCACGTGTCACAATTGAGGAGGTACGTGCATGACCCATTGTACGTCATCGACTGGGGTAAGCTGGACATCGAGGATGGAGTGAACTTTTCTAAGTACCTGGTGGGGATCGAGGATCGGTAGGAGAGGATCCTTCTTGGGTGATCAATTACCTTGGTGCTTGTTTGGTGGCAGCACAAGAATCTTCAAGAGAGAATGTGGGAGCAGGAGACTCAGATCCGTGCCCAGTACCCACATCTTTTTGAGTAGATCTTGTTTTGGCTTTTCGAGGACGCAAAGCCCCTAGGTGGGGAGAATGCAATTTCTCAGATTTTACTTGTATTATTTTATAAATATTAGATGGAATTATTTAGAGAACTGACCTTTTGATGACGTGCGATTCTGAGGCCCGATGTTCCCGGAATAAATGTTTGAAATAAATTAAAAATTTTAAACAGCGTGCGTGAGAGATTTTCTTGTAAAAGTGGAATATCTTCTTTACAGGTGCCCATATTAGAAATATATGGTCACCATTTCATTTAGGGAAGCTACTTTACCTTAGGTGAGGCCTACCATTGATCGGCACAAGTCATCTGCAAGAGTTAGTTTTTGGACGTTTAATGAAAATAAAATAAAATAATTATTTTTTTAAAAGTTTCCTTTTTTGTGCAATGTCATAATTACTCCCTTTTTAAATACCTGCTTTTGGAAAGTTCTTAGGGTTAGCCTCATAACCTTGCAAATTGAGAGAGAGGCTCTTGGAGCTTTGGAGGAGAACCCGTTGGTGGACGACGATGACGACACATCTCAGATCCGATGAACCTCACCAGTGAATGCGACGTGGAAATCATTCTTCAACCAGATTGAGGTAGGGGTTGTTATTTCAATTCGTCTTTCCTCATTTTTGGATTTAATGATGAATGCATATAAACCACAAACATGATGATCCATGGATCATTCATTCTTGCAGGAGGGTGTTATTTTCCATTTTTTTCACGGTTTGATTTGGGAATTTTAAATGTGATAATTGTTGGATTATCATTTTGATTTTCCTTGTTTAATGTTTCTAATGGGATTGGATCAATGTTGTTACGAATGATGGTGGAAGTTCATTCCTCCTTTTGGTTTATTGATTTTTTTCTTCCTATTTTCTTAGCGTTCTTCACGTTCTTTGTGGGGCGATGAACAAGCGATTGTTGCACATCTGATTTTTGACACAATGATCCCAAATTGGAGATCCAATATCCTGGTGACCTAGTAGAGGTGCATCGGCGATGGAGACAGATGAATCGACATGGTTCAAGAATTATCATTCTTCGACCGTTCTTCACGTGAATGATAAAAACACGTTTTCAGCGCCAATTAGAGGCCCAAACTGACAGAATCAGCTTCACATGGATCGGGCGACCAAAACCCTTGAGTTTCATGGCGATCAGACGACCAAATCGAAGAATAGGGAAACACGAAAGGCGCGATGATGGAGGTTCCTGATTCTAGAAATGTTTAAAATACACGACATGTATCCCGACGAACACAGCCTGTGGTACCGACTCAGTAGTGGATAGGGTTTCGGGTGTCAGACAGGTATCCCATGGCGTGTGACCCCAGTAACACAGTGTATTAGACCTTCCCTGAAGCTTGGTGTGTATTCTGGGAATTACAAAGACATGGGATGGACTACACCACTTCAGAACACAACATGTAGACCCTACGCAGCATGGCAGAGGTGACTATGCCAGACTCGGCGTGTATCTTGGGCGATACACAAACACGGGATAGAGTACACAACCTTGTACACCACCACATGACCAAACTAGGTCGGCTACACAGGTTACCCCATGTACCGGTTACACGGGATGGAACACACGGAATAAAGTCGTGTACATACACACGAACACGTACACGAAGCTGACCCCAACTACTCAGACATGGTGTGTGTTCTGTACTATATGTCGTGTACTGACTTTTCTACATGACTAGCTTTGCGACATGGGCCATAGTACACGTTCAGTACCTGGGGTCAGAAGACATGGCGTGTGACATTTCTACACACAATGTACATTTCAGTACATGGCTTGATCTTCTTGTCCACTGTATCATAGACATGTTTCATTTAGTCTAGTGCCCCTTTTTCTCATTCCCCTGAATTTTAGGAATCGTTTCCTACTATAGGAGTATTATCCCTTCAGTAGGACATTCCAAGATAGAGTCAAGTATCCCTCCGAGATGCCCGGAGTGAGATCCTCTATCCATTCTTGACCCTAGGCAGAGTTAGGTATCGATGTGACCACTTCCACAGGGCACTGATCCTCTACCTAGCAGGTGAATATAGATGAATTGTGGTACCCGCTAAGGCCCTGGTAGTGATCCTCATCTATGTATTGTGATGTTTTCCCCACTCAAGAGTGTGTTCTCCTAGAATGAGTGTATCTATCTCTCGTGACCTTTACCGATGGATAGTACCTCTCGGATAAACGTCATCAGAGCTATTAGACTCGTGGAGTGAGATATCCCAGATGAGAGGTTCATGGAATCTTCGAACTAACTCCCTTGTGGGGGTATTCTATTGCGTGACTTGTCCGTAGAATACGAGTTTTGGATTTCTGTATATCTATATTATGTTTTATTATTATATTTTCAGTAGACATATACTGTGTAGAGATGATTGGGCCTTTATTTTGTGTATTTCGTTGTTGGTTTTGGGTTCCTCTAATGAGAATTGTTATACTCACCCCTACACGGGCCTTGTCCGCACATGTCATGTCTGGTGTAGATGATAAGCCTTTTGATAGAGTCCAGGGTGTACTGGGACATGATTGAGCTTTTTTAGTTCCCTATAGGCCTATGTGTTCCAATGACTACGAGCAATAGTCCCAATACCTCAATGTGTTTACAGGTTGGACTTTGTAGTTTTCAGACTCTTTTTTTGGTGGGATTGTATTCTGTCCCATTTTACTTTTAGTACATTAGTTTACATTGTACTCTATTGGTTGGGTTTAGTTGTATGCATGCATTTTTGTTCCCTAGTGTTTTTTTCGTTTCAGTATTGTGGTCTTGGAGATGTGTGCATGTGTACAGGTACTGAGGCAATTCCTTCCATGTTAGTAATATTCCTACTCAGTGCTAGTCACCAGCCCCTGTCCTATTGGAGGCAGGCTTGGGGATTCATAGAGCGGGCCCCACTGGGAAGGGTCTTGACATGAGATTTCTTATGAGGAACAACCAATGGATATTCTGGATCAAATAGATAAAGTATTTTAGAATAATACCACTCACCTGGTCAAAGTTTTTGTGGTGAAACTATAAATTTAATTAAGTTACATGGGAACCTGAGGCTATGATGAGTTATAAGTATATTCATTTTTTTGTATTAGAGTGATTTAATTTTTAGTTATAAATTATTATAAGGGTTTGAATTTAAGACCTTTATATTTTATTCTATATTTCTATTTAATTTTTATATACTTTATATCATTCTTTATATGAAACATCGATTTTAAATGAACTGTGATATGCTATTAAAATATTATTATTTATTATGAAATTTATTTCCTAGAAATTTAATTGGAAGGTATGAATAAAATTTACTAAATTATGAAAAATTATTTCTTACACATGTATAAAATTAATTCAATGGTCATCAATTGGTTAGAAATGAAAATAAAATCATTTGAAGGAAAAAAGAGTTATTTATCAGAAAATTATTTTTATATGTGTGAAATGTGTTATTATATTAATAAAATAAATAAATTACTATTTATTAATGATGTTAATGAAATTTATAGAATATATATTCAGTAAAATATCTTAAAATTCATTTAATTTTTTTACATGGAAAGTAATGAAGGTAAACTCAGTTTTATGATTAAAAATGCATTTTTTTCCTAAAAAATGGTTTCTATTTCATTTTGAGGACTCATTTAAAAATTAATTTATAAAAATTATAGGAATTGAATCATATAAAATTAATTCCATGTCTAGAAAAAATATAATTAATATAATTTAATAGGGTCAACTTAGTTTTTGGTCATAACGAATAATAAAAAATATAAAAACTTGTTACCTCAATTAGGGTTAAAACAGGTTTACTGAGGGGGTTAAACTAAGAGATAAGGGTAAACATTACTCTTAAATATGCCTAAATATTGTTTTTTTGAATATATTTAGACCTTATGTTATCTTAAATTCAAATTCCATTCAATTTTGAGCCACTTGTATAATAGAGTGAATTTATATTATCTAATTATTTTAAGTAATTCCTTGTGTGTACCTCCTATAACTTATAAAGGGGCCCCAAATCTAATCCATTATTCACACTATAAGGGCCCAAATCCATCTATTATAACCCTTTTGTGTATTTTAATTTCATGGTTCTTAGAGGAGGCCTAGATAAGTTATAGAGGTGTTTCGGTGCTAAAAGCTAGGAGCATAGAAAATTCACGACGTATAAGTGTATCACATCATGAATATGTTGTTAACAGATTATGTGGGGATGGTTCATGGGGTACCTCATTAAATGAATTAATTTGAGGCCAAATGGTCTTATGATATATTATTTGGTGGTTCTTAAATCTTGATACATTCACAATGTGAAAGGGATTCACACAGTGAAGATCTACTATGTTTTACACCAATATAACTTGTACCACCATGGATTTTCTCAAACCCCACATTATTTCTCCCAAACCATTGGTATCTAGTGGATATCTATTTATTTTTTTTCTATACCTTTTATAGGGATTGATTATTGAATTTATGTCTTCGATACATGGCGATTTGAGGTACATAATATCTTTTTATCTCATGGTTATTTGATCCAGATCTTCCGTCTACTTCTTTCCATGGAACAGTTGTTCCTCTACATCATTATAATAGAGTTTTCTTGGTTATTTGTTGGTGTGGTTGTGGTTTTAAATCCTTTTAGGGATGAATCTCTTATAAGAGGGGTGATTAGGGTCTACGACGTTGTTCCATTCTCATGAAAATAACATTAACTCCTTTGAGGTAGTTGATTCATTTATTCTCTTATTTATTTACATAAAATTATAATGTTATCATGATTTATCCCTTTTCATGTCAATTTAATTAACCAAATTAATATTTAATTGGATTAATAATGATTTTTAATGCAATCATAGGTTAATGTTTCATACCATGGAAATGGGTTTCCTCGTGATTTTCAAGATAGTGTGCTATCTATGTTATGATTGTCACTATGTATTATGATGATATGGATTAACATGTTGATCTTTATGGAAAGTGGTAAAGAAAGTAAAGCCGAAAATTGTTAATTGGTTGGATGAAGAATTAAAAAAGTGGTATGTCAAATGAATCTAGGGATTCTTTTAATTTGTTGTTAGTTCAAATTCATGCAATGTACAAGATTAATTAAATTTTTTATCCCATGATAATAGAATTAATAAATAATGAAAATCTTAATAATGATTTTGAGAATGTTGAAATGAAAATTTATGTTAATGAGAATGGTAATTATCTAAGTTTGTTGAAATTGGTTTTAATTTTAAGAGCATGTTTAACTTTTGATAGATTTTTATGGCATGATTCCTTCAGTTTCCTATAGTTAGAACCTATTAATTATGAATTGGTTAATTTTAGATGGAATAAAAACTGATTGTTTGTTAAAGATAATAGCTAGGTAATAATTTTCCCATCTTCATGAGAAGATCGAGTGACTTGAGTTTGGATCTGTGAGTGCTTGTTTATGTGTGAAGGATGAATTTCATGTTTTAGGGACTAGATTTCCCTATTGGATGTGATTTTTTATTTCTCAATGATTTTATGATGTGCTCTAGATGTGATATTTTCTTTATATTGTGATATTATATTGAGATGGGTAATGTTGGAATGGCTGATGTGATGTGGGCAGGGAGGTCTGGATGATGTGGCAATAGTGGACTCCTGTGATAGAGAGATACATTAGGATATTCCAATGGGTGTTGGGGATGGAACTAGAGATGATGGAAGAGGTTGAAGTTAGGCTTACCCATTGATGTGATAAATATAGATGTTTTCTTGAAATTATTTTTTAATGGACAATGGTTGGGTTGCTTGTTTTATCTTCATTCCTTTCCCCACTACTTGTGGTGGCTGGATGTCCTTGGTTGCATGTATCCTTTTAGCTATAGCTTTGTATGGTTTTCCTAGAGTACCTAGTTTATGAAATTATGTTAATAATGAAAATTAAATTCTAAAATCATGGTCTTGGTGGTGATGGAATGAAAATGCTGAAAATATGCTAATCTTGAGAAACCATGGACTCAGTTTGGATTATTCTTGGAGGTTTTTGATTTGATACTGATGGTTAAAGAATTTATCTTGAAATAATGTTAATAGTTAATTTAATGGATAATAAATTAATTAATTTAAGGAAATGATAAATAGAAAATAATTAATTAATGTATCTGTTTAAATGTTTGTATGCTTATAGGATATCTAGTTCCTAACAGTCAAAGATGGGTGTTTGAGAGATGATAGTTGTAGTTAAGCTTAGGACTAGGTTATTCCCATAGTGTGGTTGTGAGCTATATTATATCTTGTATATTCTATGATTTTATACGCTTCACCACCCAGGTCAATTAGTGTGACTGATACCCAATATACATTGAGAGGGTGTTTTCCCCAACATTTATATGGGAGAATGGATGGACAACTACCCACTCTGAACCCATTCTCTCCTCTTGGTAGTTACTAGTGTTGGTATGAACAATGGTTAGTTTTCCCATATATGTATGTAGAGGGGTATGATGGATTGTGGTAATTTCACACACATTTATCTCTGGTTATATCATCCAAAGTATTATTAAAGGTTTGATGTGTATGGTCTTTGATAGATTTAAGTACTTACTCGGCGTATTGGATGTGATGGATTGAGGTATAATACCTGATGTATAATACACATTATACGAGATATGGAGGATCCTAAAAACGACTTGGTTACTATATGGATATGATACATGGGATGATGTGATGATGTGATACATAAGGTGCATGTTGTGATTCCTTTACCTGGTGTCTTCGAGATGGATTATTTGGAGAGATATTGTTTATGACATATGATGTTGGGGTAGAGTGGAAAACCTATTGGGAAGTGGTCATGAGGTACCCTTGATGTTTCATTATTATATCATATGATCTCTTGTATGAGATACTTGGTGACAGTTAGTCATGGCGAGGCTAGGAAGTTAGTATACCTGTTTAGGTGAAGACTTAGTTTTACTATTGTTTACTCTACTTTAGTATGATTTCTTTATCTTTTTCACAAGCAACTCAAGGGATGATCCTTCTGATTATACTGTTATGCGTATCCTATGTAGATATAAACTATTTTCAGGTCAAATGAAGCATTTTTAATATCAGTATGGATATTACTACCTCATGGTTTTTGTAGGCGTTGTTTGGGCTTAATGGTCGCTACCATATTTACCTTTCAGTACTTCTAAATTCTTTTTCATTTGTTTCAATAATGTATGAAATTTCATGTTTTCACTTTGGATTTTATTTATATATATGTATGAGTTGGTTTTTATTGGTTTATCTATCCTATCTCTCTCCTCTACATGTTCTCTTAGAGGGAAATGCCTCCCATATATATGTTTATTATACCCTTGGTGGTAGTCTCCATCCTAGGGCCTACTAGGGGAAGGACTCCGCATTCACAATCTCCCTTCTATCATTTTCAGTGTAGGAGGGGTACTCTTTGGGGGTAGGAGTTCTTGAAAGATTGTTATCAAATGTTCAGGTTAAAGGGTAGCGTGACATCCCAAACCCAGGTTCCACTCAAAGGATCCCTAAGCCTGAGTGGCCACATGGAATTAAGAATATCTACCCCAATGCCAGAGGCTTTCGAAAAGTTGTGAGGGCCTAGGGTGTGTCCATGGGAATACTATTACCTCATTATCAGAGTGTAGACCAATGGATAAATAAGATAGCTGGAAAATAACAAAAACAATATAGAATAAATAGGTGGAACAATAAAACATACCTGAATAATAAATAACTAAACATTGGGTAATCATATACAAAAGATGATGATGATATGTCATATATCTAATAAGATATAAAACGTGGATACAAAGTAGTAGGAAATACATTCTATACAAAATCAGTAAAAAGGAATCCAAAAACTATCCAGTATCTCGAGATCCAACTCGATCATCTACTACCTGTCTCTATCCTAATGAAAACAACCAATCAGGTGTGTGAAGTGGTGCACTTCTCTTTTTCAACACCTGCATACATTTAGTTTTCCTAGTTGCTAATGGTGTCCTAGATAGGGTGTGATATAAATCTTAGTAGGCCACCACTAACGACGTTTATAACATCCATTCCATGTAATATAAATTGAAACCGTGTGCATGAATGAATTTAAAAAATAAATTAGTACAATAATGTATATACAAAGGTACCTAATTCATCCCTTGGATATCATATAAACATGTAACTAGTTCATTAACTAAATATATTCCATTTTATATATAAATTCATGTGATTTACAACCGTCACTGACATCCTGACATGATAATAGTGTGGAGGATGCATGATGTCACAAGGCATCCATGATAATAATAATAATGAATAGGTTCCATGTTAATAACCAAGGAAACCTTGACCTAAAGGCTCATTCCAACATAGGTAATAACTATAGCCTAGATATAAGGGAGAAGAGTGTAATCCAAGGGTAATTTTTCAATCATTCCCTAATAATGATTCTAACTAATTCCAAGGAAATCATCCATGGTAAAATGGGAAAATTAGTGACAAGGACCAAGGGTGTAACCATGCTTCCTCATGTCCCTAGAAGTCATTACTAATCCTAGGAGTGTATCCAAGGCATTCTATAATAATAATGGAGGTATCCTATAGTTTTAGACCAAGAATCCACTAATATACAAGGTTCGGGTTCCATGGTGAGTCTCACCCTTAGAAACCGACATCTCCGAATTAGAATGGCATCCATGAGTTCTCAAGGAATTACATTGGGAATCCAAAAGATAACTCAAGTGTGACCAATACTTAATTAATTTCATGGTCTATATATAAGGAACCTTGTAATTTATTCATTTAATTAATTAGGCCTTGTCTTTATCATTCCATTTAATAAGTTTATTAGGTTCAAGCCTTTCCTTTCATTAGCGTTACAAGGCTAACTAGACACACGACCATTTCATTCATTTCATATAATTCATATTAATTTTATTAGGTTCCCTATTCTACCTTCCATTAGATATGGAAAGTGTTTATATGGATGTGAAACCAATCCATTCAATTACATTCCATTAGGCCAAGTCATATACTTACTAAACTTGCCAATTTCATTTAAGAGTGATTTATCAAATTGAAGCACTTGCATTAGGCGTGTAAAGTGACACTAATAAGATTCTAACCATTTATCAATTCAAAAACCATTAAATTAAAGGGGATTTCCATTAGCAGGTTCAAGCCTTAGAACACATTGATTTAATTAAACACTTATCTTTATCAAGGTCAAGTCATGACACACCCTACCTGTGACACATAATGGCTAAATAGGATACTAAAAGCATAAATATGGAAAAAACCCTAATTGGGATGGATAGAGTTGTGGATGTAACCAAAAATGATAGATAACATATTTAATATGAGTCTTATAATATGGTTATAAGGATTATAAACAAGAAACAAGAATTAAATAGGTAATGCCTGATGAAATCGGTGTGCACACATGGCAATTTATAAAAAATGAATCCTGAGGGCTGAGTTATAGACCACCTACCTCATACTTTTAAAACTCTCCTCATCCAACATCCACCTATTGTTTTTTTGGGATTAGAAGATATCTTAATAAAGGTCCAACACCCTAAAAATAGGGCATATGAGCCGGTATTTGAATTGAGTCATTGATAGAAAGAGGAATGATAAATGAATAAAAAAGAATTAAGATCTTACTAATGCGGATCCAACGATATGAATAGTTCATTTATCAGACTTTAGATGGAAGAACATGATCAAATACTACCGAATTAGATTTTAGGAGCTCAAATAAGGAAAATGAGGGGTGGATGTCCTCTGAAGAGAAAAATAAGAAGAAATGGTAAGTTAAAACATTTCATTAAGGTTATTTTGGTAAAATCACCCAAAAATAGGCATCACAAGGTTTGGAAACACAGTTGGAAAACCATGAACCAACTATTCTCCCTTTTCTATACCAAGGGGGAACCCTCCTGGTTAGGCCTGACGGCTAGATAAACCATGAACCAACTGTGAAAAAAACCCTTGCTAAAAACTGGAGATATTACATATGGGTGTGTAGTCCCTAGCACATGGTTAAAGAAAATAATGCACCCTACTTCATCCCACTATAAAAAATTACACGATTAAGAGAGATTGTGAATCATAGCTTGCATGGTTTCTAATAACCATGTGTCTAGTCTATTTCTCAAACTGACTAGGGTTCTGAGCTCCAAACATGCCTAGAACCCCCAAAACATTCATGAACTCATTAGGCATCCAAATTAGTTTTGAAATAAAGAACTAGAAAAAATTTGAAATGATCCATACCTGAGTCAAAAAATAGGTTCTTACATTCCCCCCTTAAAGGAACTCATCCCAAAGTTCACCTTCCTAGGGAGACATAATATTTTTTGAGAATTGCTTTAGCCACTTGGCACATACATCAATATCCTGGTCCCAAGTCCCATCCTGTACATGAACCTTATTACATAACACTTACACTAAAGGGACATACCATCCACAAAGAGCCTTCATGATCCAGTTGAAAATTTGTATAGGATACTCCTCAAATAAATCATCAACATTGAGCTCAACTTTCTTAGGATCAAAAGCATGAGATGGGTCAACATGATAACAACAATGCTATGAAATGTGAAAGAATTCATGCATGGAATGATACCTATGAGGTAGTAACAACTGATATTATACCATACCGACTATTTCATGAATTTCAAATGGCCCTATATAATGAGGAGATAGCTTCTATTTCCTTCATAACCATCTATTCCCAAGACTGGGTGATACCCAAAGGAAAAAAATCCCAGACCTCAAAATCCAAAGGTTATTGACTGAGATAGACATAATATTTCTGTCTAGACTAAGTAGTAGTCATATGATTCATGATCATTAGAACATGCTGTAAAGTCTCCTACATGAGACGAGGACCTAGTAGGGTTTCCTCTCCTACCTCTAGTTAACACAAGGGTGAACAACACGACCTTCCATACATTGCCTCAAAAGGATCTTTCTGAATCAACCCCTAAAATCAATTATTATAGGTGAGCGCAATGTGAGGGATATGATTCTTCCAAGAATCAATGAAATCAAGGATGCATTCTCAAACAATGTCATCAATAACATATATCTTTCATTCTGAATGGCCATCAGTTTAAGGGTGAAAGGCTGTTCTAAGAAGCACCTCTATATCCATATCTCTTTGAAACCCCTTCCATAACTATGACATGAACTGAGAATTAATATTTTAAATGATAGTATGAGTGAACCATTTTATTCAGATAATCTCATGAACATACAATCTTCCCATCTCATTAGCTGAGAAATTCTCTGGGTTAAGAATAAAGTGAGATACTTTTTTTAGTATATCAATGACAACTCATACATTGTATCTAACTCAAGGTGACCTCAATAAACCAACTACAAAGTATATGGAAACGTCTTCCCATTTCCATTATTAGATAGTAAGTGGCTATAAAAAACCATAAAATCTTTGGTGCTCTGCCTTCACCTATTGATAGGTGGAGCACATAGCAGAAAAGCCTTCAATTTGGTGTTTCATCCCAGGACACCAATACTGGCATCACATATCTCAATAAATATTGAAGATGCCTGAAAAAACATCCCACTGAGAAGTATGTGACTCCCACATCAGCTTCTATCTCATATCTATGTGAACCTACACATGACCATGTATATGTAGAATTCCATCTCTATCTACAGAACAATCCAAGGATTGGACCATCTCCAAAAATACTATCATGGAGAACCAAGCCCTCAAGATCTGAACATCACCTTCTCTTTACCTTCTCAAGGAGGGAAGAGGTTACTATCAAGGCTGATAAGTAAGAATGCTCGTTTCTATCACGAAACTCTAGATACAGTTGAGAAAGGAGGCCATCAATTTCCATTCATCATTGAATTCCCAAACACAATGTTCCTATGTTTTCAGACTCAATGCATCCTATACTACATTTCCCTTTCTAGGCATAAAGGTAAGATCAAAATCGAACGACCGAATATATTCAACCCATATTCACTTTATGATATTCAAGTTACACTTTATAAAGATATATTTGAGGCTCCTTTGGTCTTTATACACCATAAAGTTCTCACCCAAAATATAGTTTCTCCCTCAATTTATGGTAAAGAAAAATTATTCTAGCTTCAGGTGTTTTGTCAGGTAATTTCTCTCATGAGGCCTCAATAGGCAGGATCTGTATGTGAAGACTCTATCCTCCTATATCAACACTTCTCCCAAGCTAATTCCTGATGCATCAAAGAACACTATATAGGTTCTTCATGGATATGGAAGTATTAGAATTAGTATCGAGAGTATCCTCCATTTTATTTCCTAAAAGGATTTATCACCCTCTTATAACCACATGAACTTGACAAAATTCTTTTTAAGACTAGTAATAGGTACTAAAATTCATGATATGTCATGTTTGAAATGCCTATAATATCCAGCTATCCCCAAGAAACTATGTATATCAAACTCATTCTTGGGATAATCCTAGGAAACTACAACACTCACCTTATTTGGGTCAACATAGACCCCTGATTCCCAGATAATATGACCCCTGAAGTGAACTTTGTTGATCTATAATTGACACTTATAATAAATCTTTTCATTTTTTTGATGCTCTCTCAATGTACTCAGAATGATCTCAGGGTGCTTATCATGATCAGTGTGAGTGTGAGAATACACCAAGATGTCATTCATGAAGACTATGAAAAAATAATTCATTTAGGGGTAGAACACTCTATTCATCAAAGACAATAAAATGGTGGACACGTTCCTGAGACAAAACAACGTAACAAGGTACTCATACAAACTAGACATACTACAAAAAGATGTACAAGGTATGTTTGATGTCCTGACTCACACCTGATGATAGCCCTATATAAAGTTGATATTAGGGAACATTCTAGATCTTAAAAGATGGTCAAAGAGATCATCTATTTAAAGTAGTGGATACCAGTTCTTGATTGTAAGCTGTTTCAACCATCTTTAATCCATGCATAGATGAAGGGTCACATCCTCCTCAACGAAAGGCATGGGCTAACTCCTAGAGGAAGTACTAGGCCATAAAAAACCATTGGCCTCTAGATACTCCAACTACCATTTAAACTCATAGAGATTAGTAGGTTCTATCTTGTATTAAGTAATGGACACTGGTTCCTCTCTTGGAATGATATCAAATGCAAACTCTACCTGTCTCCCAAAAGGTGAGGTAGAAAAATCCCCAGGAAAGATGTACCTAAAATGATCTACAACCAGATGGAATTTATCCTAATGAAAACCCTAATTCTCCATGAAGAGATTATCTATATGGGTGGTCACTCCATCTATCCCATGATTATTTAGTCCAACTCTACTGTCTTGTACATCCAACTCACCCTTTTGTAGATGACTTCTACCATATGGGGAGGTGAATGATACCATACAATGATTTCAGTCCACAAAGGCATGATATGGAACCAACTAATCTATCCTAATAATGAAATCAAAGCCTTTAATCATGAGAACAAAGAGGTCCCACAAGAAAGGGTAAATGTCAACCTCAAGGGGGAAATCCCTACATTGGCATATGCCCTCTGACCATACTCCCAACTGTGTATCTAGGGTCATTACTCCATAGAAATACTATATTTATAGTATGATACTCTCTATAATATATAAGGAGATGAAATATTATGAATAACCTGAATCAAATAAAGAAGAAACTATAGCGGAGGCTACTAGAATAACACCTTGTACTATATATGGTCCTATAGCCAGATCCTCAGGTATTGACTATAATGCATGAAACTAAACTAATCCTCATCCCTGTACAACATTTGGACTACCATGATCATGACCGCTCTGCTGGTACAACTGAAAATTTGAAGTCTGGATACTACAACCATAAACTCCTCCTCATCTAATCATTCCAGTGCTACTCTATCTCCTTTCCTGGTGCGATGTAAAATAACCCACCCTTGAAGGTGGATCTAGTGTAGATCCTCTTCCACTGGAATCATATGGAAAGGTCTGAAATAATTTATGAAGGTTCCCCATATGGATCAATCCCAATACTCTAGGAGGTGTCTATCACATTGATTCTTTAGTTTCCCCTTTTGTACACATTGTTTGAATACCATAGAGCTACCAGTACGGGTACTGTGGATACCAATTCCCTAATAAGAAACCTTGAGGGTTCTCTTTCTACAACTAGAAGAACTACATGCCTACCTCAACACCGATCCTCTATGCCTGATACTATCACCGTCCCTCAGATTGGGCTCATGGATAAGAGCCTGATTGAGTATAATAGAAAAGGTAGGTAGGTGAAATACATTCACCAAGGTATATATGGAATACACAAGCCCGTCATCAAAGCGTATAGCATATAAAAGTCATCATCAATTAGAAATAGTGAAAATAATTGTAACTCAGTGAAGTGCACTAAATACTCCCTAACTAATATAGAACCCTACTGTAGATGCCTGAACTCTTTGGATAAGTTAGATCTCAATTTCTAAGGAAAGAATTAATCATAGAAAGAAGTCTAAAAATTAGACCATACCAAGCCCTGATGGAGACCGAACTGGGTAACAACATACCACCAGCGCAAGGAAAAATCTTGAAGCATATATGCAGCAAGCTTTACACTCCACTCTGGAGGCATCTCCAGATGATCAAAGATAGAAAGAGTGGCCTCCAGAAAAGACTTAGAAGACTATGGGCTTCCATCCCCTGAATGTTAGGAGGATGATGCTATTGGAAACCAGTTTCAGATCAACCATCATAGGTATATGCAATAGAGAACCTTTCATGGACTACATAATACATAGGAAACTATCATGAATCTGATCGTGAGTTCCCATATTAGGTATAATAGGTGGTGCCTCATGTGGCACTCCTAGTGGTAAGACATGTAGCTTAAGGCCCACCATATTTATAGCATAGTCGTCACCACCCTCCTGGTGCATGACATGAGGATTCCATGGAGGTATTGGTCTAAAAATTCCAAGAACATGCCTCAAAACAAGATTAAAATTTGATAGACACACTAGTATAAACAATACATAATAATAAGGGCTCACTACCAAAGATATACTACCCCAATCAGCCACTTAGAAGGATGGATATTGGTGAGTGATCAAGATTAAATTATAGGGGTTCTATTAGATAAAGGTTGAACTATAACTTGCCTCATCATTTACTGGAAACAATTTCATTTTATAGAAAAATATTAACATTGTATGCTTGCATTTTATTATAACTTATATCAAAGTTGGATTAAAATGAGTTGTTAGTCCCAGTGAATCAGAGCCCATGTACCTTATTACTAACATCAAAACCCATTTAAAGTATACATCCAGTATCATAATGTAAATGGGTATACCCATTACTCAATAATCATAGGAAAAATAAGAATTAAAATAAATTAAATGAACCTATATGGCATGGTAATATAATGGAATGTAAATTCTAGGTGACCATGATGATGCATGTAACAATGAAACTTTCCCTCATATCCTTGGGCCAAGTATGAAATAAATTCCTCAATCAGAATAATAATAATAACCATCACTCAACATGTGGATCACACAATAGTGAAATGATATCAACTGTAATAAGAAAAAGGATAACCATAATCATAATTTAAGAAAATTCTGCATTTACCCAAAAAATGGGTTAGCTATTCCCAAGAATGACTGATAACCGAGTTCCAAGCATTCCTAATCTCCTATCTATTATCTCAAAATAGTAAAACAAGAAGGGAAACCTCATATACCACTTTATTGTGTCCTGGTCCTAGATTTCACTAAAAGGCAACCTGAGCCCAGTTGGCCACATGGCCTCAAGCGCATCTCCACAAAAGCCAGATGCTACGGACTTGTAGTGAGGGCCTAGGGTGTTTCCATCAGAATACTATTCTCTAATTACCAGAGTGTATCATAGTGGATAAATAAGATATATGGTAAATTGAAGAAACAATATAGTTTAAACAAATGGAACAACAGAAGACGATAAGAATAATAAACAACTGAACAACTGGTAATCATATAAAAAAGATGATACTGATTTTTCATGTATCTAATAAGCTAGAAAACATGTATAAAAATTAGAAGGAAATACATTCTATAAAAAATTAGCAAAAAAGAATCCAAAAAATATCCAACATCCTGAGATCCATATCAGTCATTTTCTACCCATCTCCATCCTAATGCCAACACGCCATCATGTTTCCAAAGCGTTATACTTCCCTTTGTCAACAATTGAATACATGTAATCTAATAGAGTTGCAATGTCAGACTGAATAGGGTGTCAGGTAAATCTCATAAGGCCACCAACAATGAAATCTGTAACATCCAGCCCATGTAATATAAATTGAAACAGTGTGCAAGCATGCATATATAAAAGTAATGTAGTACAATAACATAAATACCCAAGAACTTGATTCAACCCTCAACTAGAATCTAAATATCTAACCTGTTCTTTAATTAATTATGTTCTAGTTTATATATAAATTCACACGAGGTATAACCAACAATGACTTCCTAACATGATAATAGCGTGGATGATTGCTGATGTCATAAGGAATCCATGATGATGATAATAATGAATAGGTTCCAAGGTAATAACCAAGGAAACCATGACCTCAAGGGTTGATCCAACTCAAGTAATAACTATAACTTGGTTTTATAGGGTAAGAGTGTAATCCAAGGGGAATCATACAAGGCATTCCACAATAATGATTCTAACTGAGTCCAAGGAAATCAACCAAGGTAAAAAGGGATGAGTAGTGACAAGGACCAAGGGTGTAACCAAGGCACCTAAAGTCTATAGAAGTTACACTGGATCCCAATATCATGTCCAAGGTATCCCTTAATAATAATATAGGGATATTATAGTGTAATATTAGTAATCCAATGATAGACAAGGATCGAGTTCCAAGGTGGGTATCACCCTTGGAAGCCAACATCCCAAAATCAGAATGGAATCCATTATTGATCAAGGCATTACCTTGGGAATCCAAAAGCTAAATCGAGTATGAAAACTCCTATATTAATGTCAAGTTATATGTACAAGGAACCTTAAAATGTATTCATTTAATTAATTAGTCCATCTTTCAGTCACTCCATTTAATAAGTTCATTTGGTTCATGCCTTGCCTTTCATTAGTGTGACAAGGCTAACTAGGCTTGGAAACATTTCATTCATTTCATAAAATTCATATTCATTTTATTAGGTTTACTTTGATACCATCAATCAGACATAGAAAGAGGTAATATGGACGTGAAACCAAGGCATTAAATTACATTCCATTAAGAAAATTCATATACTTAGTATACTTTACAATTTAATTTAAGATTGATTTATCAAATTAAATCACTTACTTTAGGTTAGTCAAGTGACACTAACAAGGTGCTAACCAATTAGTAATTCAAAAACCATCTAATTAAAGGGGATTACCATTAGTGAGGTGAATCCTTAGAAATCATTGATTTAATTAAACACTTTCCTTCATCAAGGTCATGTCAAGGCACACCCAAATGGTGGTGCAGACTATCTAAACATGCAATTAAAAGCATAAATTTGGAAAACACCATACCTGGGGTGGTCATAATTGTGTATGTAACCACCAATGATAGATAAAAAATTTAATATGAGTCTTACAATACTATTTTAATGAATATAAACAAGACATGAAAATTATATAGGAAATGACTAATGAAATCGACACACACACATGACAATTTAAACAACAACAAATCTTGAGGGATGAGTTATATACCACCTAACTCATACTCAAATGAATGTCCTCATCCAGTATCAGCCTATAGTTTGTCCTTTATTATAAAATATCTGAAGAATGGACCAACTCCCAAAAATTAGGGCATATGATCCAACATCTAAATAGAGTCATAGATAGAAATAATAATGAAAAAACAACAAAATAGGAATTAATATCTTACCGACATGGATTTAATGAGACGAACAATGCTTCAATCAGACTCTAGATGGAAGAAAATGATAAAATAATACATAAGAGTCTTTTTGGAAGATCAAAGAGAAAAATGTGGGGTGGATGTCCTATAGAGATAAAAATAGGAATAAAGGGTATGTTTGAACATTTCATTAAGGATATTTTGGTAAAATCACACAACAATAGGCATCACATGGTTTGGCTACACAATTGGCCAAACCATGCACTAAAATTGAACCCTTTTCTATACCAAGGGTGAACACACATGGTTTGGCCCCATAGTTAGAGAACCATGCAACAACTGTGAAAACACATCAGTAAACTCCATACTTTTCTCACTAGTGTTTGGCCCCTACTACACAGTTAGGGAAAACCATGTTCCCTACTTCACCCCACTATATTGCACCACACACTTAAGAGAGACCATGTGTAACACCCCAAGGTTTTCAAAAATAATTTAAAATTAATGTAACTTTGTTTTAAGTAGATATTTATAACTAGCCTTTAAACATAATTTTTCCACTTTTATGTTTTGAATTTTGAAAAACAGTTATCTACAATTGTGTTCAGTAAGTTATTTGGATTCTTATGGAACCAACTTGTTTTTTTGGTGAATAAAAACATACCATTATGAATAGTAATATGAGACTAATGAATTGTAAATTGTATTATCATTTTATTTGAAAAAGTCTTTAAGATAATGACATCTTGATTAATTTTTCAATGTGATATAAAAGTAGTTATAGTCTTAAAATTGTTAATTTTTGAATGATATATGATTTTATTTAAAAATTAAATTAATAATATTTAGAAAATTATTTTCAAAATATGGAGTTCATTTTTTAATTATACACATAAAAAAATTTAATGGTTAATTTTTGGGATTTTTTTTGAAATTCTTGAATTTTTTATGAATAATGAAATACTCTAAAATACCATATATTCAAATTATCAGTTAAATACACTATTTGGGACATCATAAGTGATTTAAGACCACTTAGTTAGAATTCACATGCCATTTTTTGTATTTTGGGTCACATGAACTAAGAATATTCATAGTCTTGAACAAAAATATTATAATAATGATTAAAATAATGAAAAATACCCCCTCTCCTCCATAATAAATTCCACCCTCATTTCGCTCTTCCTCCCACACCTCTAAATCATTGATCCCTACATAGGTTCTACAAAATACTCCTCCCAAGGATCTTCCCCACGTCCTAGAGATTTTGGTCTCACAAAAAGGGCAAAACCAAAGGCCTTAAGAATGATGTCAATCGCAAGATATCAAGAGGTAAATATCCTCTTTTGTTTTCTTTCTTTTCTTTCATTTTATGTTATTAATTTTAATTAACTTTGGATAATGTTGGGATATGTAATTCCATATCCCCATTACTACCCATATTATTTACAAATAATGAGAGACCCATTTTTTCTCATCAAAATATTTTATGAAATTTTAAGCGATGACGTTAGGCTGCCAAATTTTCATAAGGGATTTCTCAATTTTTATTTTATTTCAAGATTACTGTATTTTATTCTTCTTTCATATCCTCCACTTATCCAAGAGTAATTAATTATCTAATATCTTAAATATTATGTATTTAATCATGTTTATGGAATACTCACTATTACATTTCTTCTCCTATCCCACTTATTTGAGAAATTAAAACATTGTCTATGATGTGTCGAATTACCGACATCAGGGATAATGTGATTTCAAATCCTTTTACTTACTTAAATAATGGTACTGAAACCATTTTTATGGTTGAAATAGATTATAATTTATGTATTATATCTTATATAAGGTTCTATAATCATTTTTTACACATATTATCACTTAATAAAACAAAATAAGTTCATTACGATCGAAGAATAACCCAAATGACCTAAACAAATATCAATAATAATTTAACTCATGAATTATTATCATGGTATAATTAAAAATGATAAATGGTATAATTTATGGTTATAAAAATATGTAAATACCAGTCCATTACAATTATTTATTTTCACTTCCAATCGACAAGAACATCTATCATGAACCGATCATGGAAGACCTGTAAAGAAAGCACCCAAAAACAATGGAGAGAACCAAATACAAACAATTTAAGGGTGAAATGATGCAATAAAATGATAATATAAGATTTTATAAACATTAAAATGTTTATTTAAAATACTAATAACACTATTTTAACCATTATACAAAATTTTAAACAATTTTGAATTAAAAAAAACCCGAGGTAGGAGAATTCTGAACCTGATTTGCAATCTTTGGGTTAACCATCTAATTCATTATTTATGTGTTATTAGAATTGTCTGTGTGATGGTTTTTTTATATTATGTTTAATTATGTGTATTTATAGTGAATATACATATTACATCCACCATATTAATTATCACTTCAGTTATATGACATTTATAAGGGCCTTTTCTTTCAAAAACCTCTTTTAAAATTCTGTGTTACGAAATTCAGAAGAATTTTTTTTATGAAATAATTTATGTTGTATGATTATGTTCTGGTTCTTGGGAATTTTTTAGGATGAATAGTGGGACATATATCTCCCTCAAATGCATTGGTTATGTGTAAGTTGGAGGTCGGCCGTATGGTTACTCCAAGTGTAACTGTGATGGTTACACCAATTATAAGGTATCCATGATGGTTACAAATTATAAGGTAGCCAAGAGGGTTACAAAATTATGTAAGAAATGAAACAAGATATCAATATTGTTCTATTTATGTTCTTATGATTTGTGGTAATCTTGTGAAAATCTCATTTTTCAAAAATTAAGTATATATGAGTGACAATTTTGTGTTTTGAAAATGATTTCATATGTTACAAGTATTCATGGACTAATGTGTTCTTTAATTATTTTTATACCCCTTACTATGTTTTTCATGCTCATACAAAGTTTTATTTAAATGGGGTTTCATAGGTTATAAGTATGTGTAAGAAAAATAAGGAAGCCAAGTTAAAGGTTTGAAGTACTATCAAATAAATCATGTTTTATTTGAAATGTTTTATATTTTGGAAGAAATGAAAATAGTTTTTATAGTATCCACTCTGTATTAATGTGTAATGTCAAGAATGTTTTATGTCCGTTTTATCTAAAGATCTAAAATTGAAAATATATTCAATGTGAAAGGAAGTTATTTCATGACTAAATTCAATATTATGTAATGTAATAAGGTCGAGTCCTTATAGTTGGCATCAAATGATTGTTTAGATAAATTTAGGGGTTAGGGTGATGTTAATAGAATAACATAAATTATTTTTACTCTATGATTAATTTGAAATGTTATATAATTTAAATATTACCATATTGCTTTGACTAAGATATGTTTGTTCAGAATGGTTGTCTGTAGAAGAAACATGAAAGTTGAAGAGGAGAGTCACCAAAAGAATGACATCCTTCCGAATCTGCAGCCTAGAATGGTAGGGATTGGAACCGAGTAATTTGTGATAGTAATGGATCAGCTAATTCCAGAAATAAATGGTGATGACATCCATGAAAGAGAACGACCAGAGGTACCACAATAGAACATGATAATAGTGGAACATTTTATGAGACAACGCCCTCCTTCTTTAAATGAATTTTCTAACCCAGTAGCGGCTAAAAGATGGATTAAATCCCTTGAAAATATATTTGATATAATGGGTTGTCTATATAATCAAAAGGTATGTCTTTACATTTATTGTTTTTAAGTTGAAGCTGATTAGTGGTGGTCCATGGTAATGAATATCAGAGATAGGGAGGATATTGATGCCTTAGAGTGGGATGAATTTGAAAGTCTTTTCCTTGAAAAATATTTTTCTAAGGTGGTGAGACAAAGGATGGAGAAGAAATTACTTGAATTAAATCAATAAGAGGAAGATTCAGTGGCTGTTTATGAAGATAAATTCACCCGAATGGCGAGGTATGCTCTAAATATTATTTTGGATCATGATATAAAAATACACTACTTTTACTTTGGACTGAAGCCAAGGTATCGAAGGTCGTTGGCCTCCCGTGAATTTAGAAGTTATGAGAAACTTGTCCGATGTGCTGAGAGGGTAGAGATGGAGTTTTATGATGATCACGTGCATTTTGGAAATAAGGAAAAGAAGAGGTTAAGATGGAAAGATATGGGTAAGAATCAAGCAAAGAAATATGATGGTAATAAAATCTAGTTTCTAGTTTGTGAAAAGTGTGTCTTGAAGCACCCTGGGGAATGTCTTACCAAAACTGGGAAGTGTTTTTTATGTGTTATGTTTGGACATATGGCCTGATATTTTAATGAAAATGATCCTAAGACTAATCATGATAAGAAAAATATTATGTGTTTTAAATGTGGTGAGATGGGTCATTATGTAAATGCATTCCCAAAGAGAGATCCATATGAAGCAAAGAAGCAAGACTATAAGCAGAATGGCGTAGTGAGATCCTTTACAACTACATCAGCAGATGTCGAGCCATCTAATGAAGTTGTATTAGGTACTTTGTTTGTTCACTCAGATTTTGGTAAAGTTTTTTTGATACGGGGTTTACAAATTCATTTATTTCTGATGAATTTTCTAGTAAATTGGAAATATCACATCAAAAAATGAGATTAGAACTTACTGTTGAAATACTAGGGGGATATATTATTGAAAATAGGAATTATATGAATTTTTATATTGTGGTATGTGGAAATCATTTACCTGAAAAACTTGTTGTTTTTACCTTAGTCGAGTTTGATGTTTTTATGGGAATGTATTGAATTTCTATTTATTACGCTAAGATAGACTGTAGAGCTAAAGAAGTTGTTTTTTAGAAAGAGTTTCAGTATGTATATAAGAACAAACCCATACAATTGACAATATATTAGGAAGCTGAAAATATTTTGAAATATGGAAATGAATTTTATCTTGATCATATTATTGAAAACAAGGGAATAGTTCAGATTAAAGATGTGCCAATGATAAATGAATACCTTGATGTTTTTCATGATGACTTACCCGATGTCATACTGATCGGGAAGTCGAATTCACAATTGACTTAGTTCTTGATTCTAAGCTAATTTAAAAACCCCATATAATATGACTCAAATGGAACTTCTCGAATTGAAAAATCAGTTTCAGGATTTTCTTGAAAAAGGCTTCATTCCTCCTAGCACTTCAACATGTGGTGCTTCTATTTTGTTTTTTAAAAATAAATATGTTTCCATGATACTTTTCATTGATTATAGTGCTTTGAATAACATCACTATTAAAAACAAGTATTATTTTCCTCACATCGATTACTTGTTTTATCATCCCTATGGAGCTAATTACTTTTCCAAGATTGACTTGAGATCCGAATACCATCAACTAAAGGTGAAAGAGGATGACATCCTGAAAATAGCTTTTCGTACTAGATATGGGAATTATGAATTTGTTTTTGTGCCGTTTGGGTTAACTAATGCACCTTAAGTATTCATGAATATTATTAATACATTATTTAATGAGTTCTTGGATAAGTTTTTGTTTGTGTTTATTGATAAAATTTTGTTGTTTTCGAAGAGTAAAGAAGAGCATGAAAAACTTCAATGGTTTGATTTGCAAACCTTAAAGGAAAATAAACTGTATGGAAAATTCAGAAAGTGTAAATTTTTGTTACAACAGATTTCTTTTCTTGGGAACATTGTAAATAAGGATGGAATAATAGTTGATCCTACCAAAACAAGAGTGGTTGATGAATGGACCATACCTAAAAATGTTACAAAGATTCATAGTTTTATTGGATTTTTAGGATATTACTGATTGTTTGTTAAATACTTCGCACGATTATCTAGCCTGCTAAATAAGTTAACGTGAAAAGGGGTTAAATTTATTTGGATAGAAGAATGTGATATTTGTTTTCAGGAACTGAAGAAGAGATTGGTGAATGCTATAGTTTTTGCATTTCCTTCCCAAAATAGTGAGTTTTTCATCTATAGTGATTCTTCATTAAAGGGAAATTGTTGTGTTTTGATGCAAAATGATTAGGTAAATTTTTATGCTTCAAGAAAAGTAAAATCTCATGAGTTAAATTATCCCACACATGACTTGGAATTGTTAGGTGTGGTTTTTAATTTGAAAATTTAGAGGCATCATTTATACGGAGCCAAATGTCAAATATATACTGACCATAAAAGTGTGATATATATATTCACTCAGAAGGAATTAAACATGAGGCAGAGAAGATGTCTTGAACTAACAAAGGATTATGATTACAAGATCAATTATAATTCAGGAAAAGAAAACAATGTGTCAAATTCCTTGAGTTGAAAACATCATGCATCTTTAACCATGTTACATTTGGAACATGATCCCTTAATTAATTATTTGATAAATTTTGTCTTAGAAGTTGTTAGTGCATAAAATACCTCTATTTTGTTTCAGGTTTCATTGAATTCATCATTATCAGATATAATTAAGCTAGCACATAAGGATGACCATGAGCTACAAAAAAATGTAGAATTGGTTAAAATTAGAACGTTTCTAGAATTTAACCTTGATAAAGATTGTGTTTTAATTTTTGGAAAAGGTTGTCTGTGCTTTTGATTCCCAGCTGAAGAAATATTTGTTGTGTGAAGCTCAATGTTCTCCATTTTTAGTTCATCCTGGTAGTACTAAGATGTACAGAGCCCCTCGAGAGTATTATTGGTGGGATGGAATGAAAATATATATTGTTGATTTTACCATGAAATGGTTGACATGTCAATAAGTTAAAGCAGAGCGATAGTTAACAAAGGGGATGCTTCATCCTTTTTTAGTGCCAGAGTGGAAATGAGAGAATATATCCATGTAAGATTTGGTGGGACTACCTAAGACTTCTCAAGGTAACAATGCAATTTGGGTTATTGTTGATCGGCTAAAAAAATATGCACATTTCCTCTCTATTTGAGATAAAATATATTTGGATCAGTTTTCTCGACTGTACGTCAAAGAAATTGTCAGGTTACACGGAGTTCCTCTTTCCATGTTATCTGATCAGGATCCTAGGTTTAATTCTAATTTTTGGAAGGGTCTTCATAAGTCCTTGGGAACATAATTAAATTTTAGTAAAACTTTTCATCATCAATTAGATGAGAAGTTATAATGAATGATTCATACTTTTGAGGATATGCTTCAAGTTTTTTCAATGGACTACTAGGGACGTTGGGATATATATCTTTCTTTAGTTGAGTTTTCTTATAATAAAAATTTTCATTCCAGTATATAGATTACACATTGTGAGTCATTGTATGGGAAGCGGTGTCAGACTCCAGTGTTTTGGGATGAAGTCGGTGAATAATATTTAATGGGGTCAGAATTAGTAGAGGAAGTGGCTGAGAAAGTGAAGATGATCCAGAAACACATGAGGAATTCTTAGAGAAGGCAGAAAAGTTATGGAGATAACAAATGGAAAGACTTATCTTTCAAGGTAAGTGACCATGTTTTATTTAAAATATATCCTTGGAAAAGTGTGATGCAGTTTGGTTAGAAATGAAAGATAAGTCTGTGGTTCATCAGTCCTTTTGAAATCCTGGAGAAAGTTGGACCAGTTTCATACCAAGTAGCTTTACCTTCGATTTTGTCTCAGGTACACAATGTTTTTCATGTTTAAATGTTGAAAAAGTATTTTCCCGATTCAAATCATGTTTTGAGACCCTAAGAAATTCATCTAGAAGAGAACCTTTCTTATAATAAGAAACTAGTTCATATTCTTGATTGAAGGGAACAAGTATTGTAGAATAAGGTAATCCACCAGGTAAAGGTTTAATGGAGAAACCACATGATTGAAGAAGCAACATGGGTGTCTGAAAATGATATGAGTGAAAAATACCCTCAATTGTTTAATAATTAAATAAAACTGTGAGGACGCAATTTCTAGAAGGTGGGGATAATGTAACACCCCAATGTTTTTAAAAGTAAATTGAAATTCATGAAACTTTGTTTTAATTAGATATTTATAAAAATTCTTTAAACATAATTTTTCCACTTTTATATTTTGAATTTTGAAAAACAATCATCTACAATTGTGTTCAGTAAGTTATTTGGATTTTGATGGAACCAAATTGTTTTTTTGGTGAATAGTAACATACCCTAATGAATAGTAATATGAAAAGTAATATGACCCTAATAAATAGTAAATTTTATTATTATTTTATTTTCTTAAGGATTTATGATAATGACATGTTGATTAATTTTTCAATGTGATATAAAAGTAGTTATAGTTTTAAAATTATTAATTTTTGAATAAAGTATGATTTTATTTAAAAATTAAATTAATAATATTTAGAAAATTATTTTAAAAAAATGGAGTTAATTTTTGAATTATACACATCAAAAAAAGTTAATGGTGATTTTTTGGTAATTTTTCTAAAATTATCGAATTGTTGATAAAGAGTGAAATATAGTAAAATACGGTATATTCAAATTATCAGTTAAATACACTATTTATGAAATCATAAGTGATGTAATACCACTTGGTTCTAACTTACAAGCCATTATTACTATTTGGGGTCACAGGAATTAAGAATATTCAGAGCCTAGAACAAAAATAGTATAATAATGATTAAAATAATGAAAAATACCCCCTCTCCTCCACTATAAATACCACCAAAATTTCCCTCTTCCTCCCACACCTCTAAAGCCCATAGGATTACCTAATTTCTTCAAAATAATCCTTGCAAGTATCTTCCCAACTTCTTGGAGCTACTGGTCTCACCAAAAGTCAAAAAAAATTCCTTAAGAAGGATCTCAAGGAGAAGAGATCAAGAGGTAAATATCCTCTTTTGCGTTCTTTCTTTTCTTTCATTTTATGTCATTATTTTCAATTTAATTTGGATTATGATGGGATATGTCATTCTATATCCCCATTAATACCCATATTATGTATTAATTATTATAAACCCTTTTTCTCTCATCAGAATATTTTATGAAATTTTAAGCGACGTCGTTATGCAGCCAAATTTTCGTAAGGGATTTCTCAACTTTTCTTTTATTTCAAGATTCCATTCTTTTCTTCTTCTTTACTAACCTGACCTTATCTAAGAGGAATGAATGATCTATTATATTAAATATTCTGTATTTCATCATGTTTATGGAATAATAACCATTACACTTCTTCTCCTCTCCCACTTATTCAAGAAATTAAAACACCGTCCGTGATGCGTCGAATTACCGACACCGTGGACGATGCGATTTCAATTTCTATTACTTCATTCAATACTAGTCATGAAACCATTTTTATGTTTTACCCAGATTATAATTTATTTATTATATATTATATAAGGTTTTGGAATCATTTTTTACACATGTTAACTTAATAAAACAAAATGAGTTCATTACGATCAAATAATCGCTAAAATGACCTAAACAAATATCAATAATTTTTTAACTCATGAATCATTATCATGAAAGAATTAAAAATGATAAATGGTTTAATTTATGGTTCTTAAAATATTTAAATACCACACCATTCCAATTTTAGAGTTTCACTTCCAATCGACAAGAAGATCCATCATGGAAAACATCTAAAGAAAGCACCCAGAAATAATGGAGAAAACAAAATACTAACAATTTAAGGGTGAAATGATGTTATAAATTGATCATATAAGATGTTATAAACGTGAAATTGTTTTTGTAAAAATAATAATAACACTCTTTTAACCATTATACAAGATTTTAAACAATTTTTAAGTAAGACAAACCTGAGGTAAGAGAATTTTTAACCCGATTTACATTCTTTGGGTTAAACTTATACTTCATTATTTATATGGTATTAGAATTGTTTGTGTGATGGGTTTTGTTTATATTATGTTCAATTATGTGAATTAATAGTTTATATACATATTCCATCCACTCTATTATGTCTCGCTTCAATTATATGATATTTATAAGGGAATTTTCTTTTAAAAACCTCTTTTAAAATTCTGTTTTACGAAATTCAAAAGCAATGTTTTTATGTAAATATTCTTGTTGTATGACTATGTTCTGGTTCTTGAGAATTATTTATGATGAAAGGTAGGACCAATATCTTCATCCAATGCATTGGGTATGTGTATGTTTGAGTTCGTCCATATGGTTACTCCAAGTGTAACTTCAATGGTTACACAAATTGTAAGGTAACTGTTAGGGTTACTAATTAAAAGATAGCCGAGAGGGTTACAAAACATTGTAAGTAATTCTCAAATATACATCTATGGTTCTATTTATGTTCTTATTATTTTTGGGAATCTTTTGAAAATATAATTTTTCACAAATTAAGTATATATGGGTGACAAGTATGCCTTTTGAAAATGAGTTCACATGTTACAAGTATTTATGAACTAATGTGTTCCTTACTTAATTTTATACCCCTTAATGATATTTTTTTCTCATCATAAGTTTTCTTTAAATGTTTTTTCACAGGTTATAAGTATGTGTAATGAAAATAAAGAATCCAAATGTTTGAATAATTATCAATGAAATCATGTTTTATTTGAAAGGTTTTATATTTTTGAAGAAATGGGTACTGTTTTTATAGTATCCACTATGTATTAATATGAAATGTTCTGAATGTGTTATGTCCCTTTTCTATAAAGCTATAAACTTTAAAATATTATCAATTTGAAAGGAAGTGATTTCTTAACTAAATTCAAAATTATGTAATTTAATAAGGCCAAGTCCTTATACCGTGTGGCCTAGCTCACATGGTTTCTACTAACTATGTGGCTAGTCTATTTTTCAAACTGGTCTAGATTCTGAGCTCTGAAAAAGCCATGGACACCTCGGAAATGTTCATGAACTCATTAGGTATCCAAATTAGGTCCAAAACAAATAAATATAAAAAATTTAAAAGGATACATACATGATTCAAAAACCAGGTTCTTATAGACAGGATGGAGTTTAGAGGTAGACACATGTGAGATTGCATGAGTTTGTTGGAAAATACTGTCAACTATGTTTAGTAAGTAATTTAATCATGGTCTAATGACTAAGAAATGGGCATTTAAGCCCCCTTATGATCTAATTCACACAACATTATGGTTACCAAGCCTACTAAATGAAGTGATATAGGTTTCTGGATAGTGACCTAGGAAATGATCATGAATCATTATTCTTTGGGCTTATGTTTGAAATGGATAGATTTTGTGTTAGGTTAAACCCTTAATAAGCTAACAAATAAATAAATAAATAAAGTTAAATTAATCTATATTCTAAATTTATTAGCTTTAATAGTATTTTATTTATTTAGGCATGGATCCAAGTCGATGTCCTTGTTAGGTTTGAACCAAAGACATTCAACGGGATGTTCTGGAAGATCTATGTAGAGTGGAGGTCGATGATAATGAAAATTATAGGAGGAAAATTTGAGAGTTTTAGTACCTGATTATGAAGAATTATGTGTGATATATTTCAGATTCAGTCACAAATGACAGGTTATACAAGGTTGAGATAGCTTTTTGTTCAATATGTGCTTATTAAGAACACTGAGATTCATTGGATATGATGGTGTTGTGTGGAGAAGTGAGGAAGTGGTGGTTCTTGTTCCTAGAATATTTTGAGGATTAAACAGTCTCATGGGAGAAGTTTCAATTCTAGTTCTGAGAAGAGTTCCTTTCTCCACCTATGAAGGTGACTAGTCACTAGGAGTTTCTTACCCTTCAACAGGGGAGTTCTAGCATAATAGAGTTTGAGATCCATTTCTAGACCCTTTTGAGGTATTCTTCAAACCTGTTTACAGATAATGAGTTTAGGGAAAGGAATTTCGTGGAGTTTTTGTGTCCAAATATCTATTTCTAGGTCAAACTTTTCATGCTGAAGAAATATATTGAGATACTGGAGACAGAATAAGTCATTGAGATAATGCTGTACAAAATAGGATTGTCACAAGAGGGTATTATTCAGTATTCCTTATATAGTAGATATATGGTTTGGGGTTCCCAGTTTCCTAGACAGAAGAGTTTTTAGTCAACCAGGGTTAGGTTGTATCACTAATCATCTATTTTCTTTGGGCAAAACATATCTTAGAAAAATACAAATGGATTAGATTTTTTTCCTATATAGGTTGAGGTTATCAGTGGTGAGAGTGCCCGAACTTTATAATCAGTCAGCGTATTCGAGTTTTTTTGCTTCAGGTTACTGAGTTGATGAAGTTTCACTCAAGGTAGTAGAAGTAGGGTTTTCCATTTTGGGATCAGTAGTGAGGAGATTGGGGAAGCAGAGTACAACCCCATTATGATCCTAGTCTTTTGAGAGTAGAGTGAGGGTGTGGAGGGGGTCATCAACAGGGTCAGAGTGTCTATGTAGCATATTGTGGCTAGCTTCATGCATTATCATTGTCTGTTCCATGTGATCCAAAGATCATTCATGGTACACTTTTCTTGTTTTATACATGTGTGAATGATTTTTTCTTGATTCAGGATAGACACACTCATTTATATCACTTAACCTCATTCATTATTTAGGAATTAATGTATAGAGGCTTATAGAGCCCTTATCATTGACCACACTAGTTGTAGGTCAATATGAATTGTATGAAGTATGTAGATACTATGAGATAGTGTTGGTGAGACAACACTTTTTGGGAGATTTCTTATTTTTTCGATATAACCATATGAAATCATCCTCAACATGGATTAGTTTTGTTAGGTGTAGGCCATTGTGGATTTCTTTAGGATATAGGTTGTTTTCTAGGATGATGATGGTGAGCCAGTGGTGTTTTTTAGTGAGAGAGACCCTTAGATGGGTCAGAGGCATGTTCATTCCTTATCTTCCTTAATGGTCAAGATGATGTTGAGTTCATCAGAAGTTCAGTTGTTAGTGTTTCCAAAGGTTATAAAATAGTACCCTGATGTCTTTCTATAGGAGGTTGTAACATTATCCCCTCGATGAGAGATTGCATTTGGGATCGACCTATAGTTTGGTGTATCTCCTATATTGATGTCTATGTACTATAGGATGGTACATTCAAAGTTATGATAGCTACGAGTACAAATCAATGACCTAATTCTGTGAGATTTTCTTCAGCCAAGCGTGTCACCTTGGGGTGAACCATTTTTGTTTGTAAAGAAGGCCAATGGTGTTTTATGGGTTTATACCAATTATCATCAGTTGAACCAGGTGATAATGCAGAACCCATATCCTTTTCCATATATTTATGATTTATTTGATTAGTTGAAGAGATAAAGTTGGTTTTTGAAGATCGATATGTGTTCAGGATATCATCAGATGTGGGTGAAGGATGGGGATATTAAGAAGCCTTCTTTCCATTATCATAATGGGAATTATGAGTTTGTTGTGATTCCATTTTGTTTGATTAATTCTAGATCCATGTTCATGGGGTTGATGAACATAATATTTATAGAGTTATTTGATAAGCTCATGGTGGTTTTCATTGACGACATCATTGTGTACTTTGCATCTAAGGAGGAGCATGTAGAGAATCTACATGCCATTTTGAGAGTCCTTTATCATGAGAATCTATTTAGGAAGTTTTTGAAGTGAGAGTTCTTGGATCATTAAGTATATTTCTTAGGGAATTTCATGTCCAAGTATGGTGTAGTAATGGATCCTTAAAAGATAAAAGTAGTTGTTTCTTGAGTATCCCCCAATACATTAGTAGAGGTACAAAATTTCCATGGCCTTATAGGATATTACAGGAGGTTCACAACCAATTTATTTAGAGTTTTGACTCATTTTATAGTACTAAATAGAAAGGATCATGATTTATTGTGGACTAACTAGGGTTAGTAATCCTTTGAGTACCTAAAGTATAAGTTAGTCAGTGTTGTAGTCCTTTGTTTTCAAGTGGAGGGAGTTCATTTTGAGGTTTTCTATGATGTTTCACATCTTAGTTTGGGATATATTCTAATGTATTAGAAATTAGTTGTTTTTTATGGATCCCAGAAGATACAATCTCATTAGTGTAACTATGCCACCCATGATCTTGTGATGGTTACATTTGTGTTTTCTTTGAATTTGCAGATAAATTACCTCATCAATGAGCATTTTTGGTTTTTACCAACCATAAGAGCCTAAGGAATATATTATCCTAGTGTGAACTTTCATCAATATCGATGGATGGAATTATTTTAGGATTATGAGTTTGAGATTTTATATACACCAGGAAGGGGAAATGTTGTAGTTGATGTGTTGAACAAGAAGTCACGTAGAGATTCCATGCATGAATATGGAGATTCTTGGAGAGTGATGGAATAACTCTCAGTGATGCATCATTATATGGGAGTGGTTAGAGGAAGAAGTTGTATTTTTTAAATGATAGGATAGTAGTATTTGTTTCTGTAGTTCGAGGAGTACCAACTAGGGGATCCTAAGGTGGATCTACGGAGGGAGAGAATTGTTTTAGTAAATTCCCCTGATAATTGGTAAGAGGATGGGCAATACTGTGTGTTGATTTATATTTTTTTCATCCATTCGATGATGTGTGAGACAATTATCCATGATTTCCATAGATCACCCTTGGAAGTACATCCTAGAATAAAAAATATGCACCATGTTCTAAGGGGTCTATTTTTTCCCTTGGTTGAAGAATACAATTGAAAAGTTTGTTTATCAATGTTTGGTCTAAAAGAAGGTGAAGAAAGAGCTTTGGATTCTTAGTGGTTTTCTACTGGAATTATATGTTCCCTTGTAGAAGTGGGAGAAAATATTTATGGACTTCATTACTGGTTAACCTCAATCTCAAGGAGGATATGATTCTATATGAGTGATAGTGGATCATTTGATAAGATCATCTCACTCTATAGTGATGAGGGAGTTATGATCAGTGGAGTTTTTTGAGGAAATATCTAGAGGAGGTTGTGTGACTTCATGGAGTACCAAAGATGATAATATCTAATAAAGATCCTCATTTTACCACCAGGGTGTGGAGAGGTCACCAACATTATTTTTTCTCTTAGTTATTCCTTAACACTAATTTTCATCTATAGATGGAAGGTTAGATAGATTAGACCATACAGACCCTTTAAGACTTGTTATTCTCTTGTGTATTAAATTTTTGATGTTCATGGATGAGTAACCTACCCTTAATTGAGTTTTTATACAATAATAGTATCCACTACACCCTTGGTATGTCACCATTTGAAGCTTTGTACGATTGATATTTCTGTTCCCCATTCTTCTAGACTAGGGTTGGAGAGGTAGAAACTCTCATGCTAGAACTAGTATAGAATATGACAGATATGAGTCACATAATGCATGAGAGTATTATGGTAGTACAGGATCATCAGAAATCATATGCTGATCATAGGAGGATACCTATAGAGTTCAGCATTAGAGATCACATTTTCCAAAAGGTGACTTCTCATCATGGGAAGTGAAGGTTTGTTCATGGGAGTAATTTTTTACCTTGTTTTTTGGGACTTTCAAGGTGTTGGATCATATTGTATTCATGGAATATCAGATAAAAATTACACTATAGATGAAAATAATACATGGTGTTTTTCATAGGCCACATGTTTTTCATTACCTTTATGATGACTCTTATGTCATTTATTGGGGTGAGATCGATGCTGATAATGTTAAAACCTTAAAAGAGAAGCCAGTGTACCCAAGAGTTCCAAGAGAAGGTATTATGTGGTCATTATATTCCCTTGTTTAACACCTTGTGGTGGAATGGTGGCGTGGAGAAGAGTACCTAGGAATGTGAGTCGCATATTCACACTCAATAACCCTAGCTATTTGATGTTTAGATATTCTCTTACAACATTTTTCATTTGAGGTATGTTGACCTTTTTGGTTTATGATATGATTATATCTAAATTCTAGTTGGTAAACTTTCTCTTTTTTAAGAGGTATCCCCCAGGATAGTGTTTAGAAGAGGGATGTTTCTATTTCATGGTTCCACACTGTTCCTATGATGAGGTAGTTATGCTCATTTGATGGCAAGGTCCTTGAGAGGTATCTCATAGGGTGACTATTCGGATAACCCATTTTTGTTTTATATTTGGGTTTTTTTGGATTATCAAGGAAGAAATTTTTTTAAGAGGCATTTGATGTAAATTCTTAGATCCATCTAATCTAACCCGTTGTGTGTTTATAAATTTTGAGGTGCTCAGAGGAAGCCTAAAGAAGATCTGGATGTGTTTTGCTGATAAAATCTAGGAGTAGAGAGAATTTATGATGTGTAAGTATTTCACAATATGAATATTTGGTTCAAGACTTGTGTGAGGCTAGTTCATAGGGTAACCCATGATGTGAATTAATTTGAGGTCAAATGGTATGGGGAAAACATTTTTCGATGGGACTTAAAACTTGATACTTTCATGTTGTGAAATGGTTTTATACCACGAAAATCCATTGTGATGTGAACTGATATAATTTCTATTGCCTCAGGTTTTCTCAACCCCTATGACCATTTTACCAAGAACCAGGTGGTTGATGGCTCTCTCTTTAGGTATTTTGGAATCTCTTCATCAAGGATCAATTCTCAACATTTTATGTTCAATTCGTGGTGATCCAAGGTATGTTTTACCTTTTTTATCTCATGGTTATTTGATTCAAATCCCCATCCTTCATCTTTCCATGTGATGAAAATTACTAAGGTCGGGTTATTGATGATAATTTCTCTTTGTCATTATAAAGGATTTTTCTTAGTTTTTAGTTGGTTCATTTGTGTCTAGACATTCTTAGAGGGATGTATCTCTTATGGGAGGGGTGATTGGGATCTATAAAATTAGTACATTCTCATGAAAATACTGTTAATTCCTTTGAGCTAGAGGGTTTTTTATTCTAATATTTATTTATGAAAAATCATAATGCTAGTATGGTTTACCCCTTTGAATGGAAATATATTTAACCTAATAAATATTTAACCAGATTAATAATGAATTTGATTGCGATCACATGTTGATGTTTGATACCATGATAATGGTTTTCCTCTTGATTTTCTAGACAGTGTTCTAACTATGTTATTCTTGTTAACATATCTTGGGATGATATGGATTAATATGTTGATATTGATGGAAAATGGTAAAGAATATAAAGTTGATAATTTTTAATTGGTTTGATAAAGAAATAAATAAGAGGAAGGTCAAAAGACTATGGTGTTTCTTATAATTGATCATAATTATGATTGAAGAAGTGCACATGATTAATTAAATTTGTTCTTCCATGTTAATGGAATTGATAAATAATGTGAATCATGATAATTCTTGTTGAGAATGTTGAAATGAAAAGGCATGTGAAGGAGAATGATACTTCTCTAGGTTTTTTGAAACTAGTTTTAATGATAAGAGAATGTCTAACTTTGGATAGATTGTTATATCTTGATTCCTTAGGTTACCCATAGTTGGAACCTATGAATAATGAACTGGTTAATTCAATATATAATAAAAACTGATTATTTTATAAGGGTAACTGTGAGGGCCTGAGTTGCCCATCTTCTGGAGAAGGCCATGTTCCTTGATTTTGGATTCATGAGAGCTCATGTATGTGTGAAGGTTCAATGCCTTGTTTTAAGGCCCATATTTCCATATTTACTATGCTTATTTTTTCCAACTTTTTGATGTGATATAGATGTGATCTTCACTTCGGGATGTGATATGATCCTGATATGTCTAATGTGATGTGGGTGGTGAGGACCAAATGATGTGGAAGTAGTTAATTTATGTGACAATGAGATGCATCAGGATATACACGTGGGTGTCGGGGATGGAACCGACGATGACAAAGAAGGTTGGAGTCAGGATTACCAATTGATCTGATGATGCTAGATTCTTTCTTTAAATGACTTTTTTTTCATGGATGATGGTTGGATTTCTTATTTTATCTACATTCCTTTCCCAAATTTCTATGGTATCTAGATGTGGTTGGTTATAAGTTTTCTATTATAGGTAAACTAGGATGGTTTTCCTAGAGTTCCTAGGTTAAATAATGATGTTATTAATGAATAATAAATGATAAATCCATGGTTTTATTGTTGATGGAATGTAAATGATGAAAAAATATTAATCTTGAGAAACAATGGAATCGTGTTGGATTATTCTTAGAGGGAATTCAATTCTCACTGATGGTTAATGAATGTATCTTGGAATAATATTAATGGTTAATTTAATGCCTAATCAATTAATTAAACAAAGGAAATGATTAAAATAAATGGATTAATTAATATAGTTATTTAAGTGATTGTGTGCTTATAGGATATCTAGTTCATAGGAGTGTAAGCCGAGTGTCTGATAGATGATAACTGTAGTTGAGCTTAGGGATAGATTATTCCCATTGTGTGGCTATGAGCTATATTTTATCCAATATATTCTATGATTTTATATGCTACCCCACCCATGTAGGTTAGGAATACTGACCCCTAATGGAATCTGGGATGGTGTTTTTTCCTGTATCCTAGTGGAAAGATGGATGTATGATTACACCCTCTAACCCTGATATCTTCTATTGGTAGTTACTTATGCTGGAAAGAACATTGGTTAGTTTCCCCATATATGTGTGTAGAGTGCAGTTATGGCTTGTGTCACATATGTGGTTTTATTTTGAGGTATTATTTCTTTTATTTTCAATTTTATCTTTTCTCTTGATATTTTGTATGAGTTTTTAGAGAGAATTAATTTTTTAACCGACAAAAGTTGTTGCATGGTTGGCGCATGTTTTGTAGAAACTATGCACCAGTCCAGGGGAAACCGTGCACCCTGAACAATGGGACTATCCAGGCCGCATGACCTATTTCATAAGCATGTGGGATAACTATGCACCTATGATAGTTGGTCTATCTAAGGATCTTGGAAAGGGTGAGCATGAGGCCCCTCCAATAAGATCCCATGTCCTCTTTTACCTTTGGATAGAGGTTCCACACAGTTGGTGCAATATTTGGAAAACCATGTGGCTAAACCGCATAGCCTCCCCAGAATAATAAAAATATTGAATTTACCCTTTTTACCTAATAAATTTTAACCCCAAATCACCCTAACCCTCCTCATTCAGGATTACGAGCCCTATGCACGCCCCCCCTTCTCTGTTCCCCCATGAACCTCAATCTCGTAATAGTTTTTGGCTTGGATCTTCAAGAATCCATCAAGTAAGCCCCTCCCTTCTTCTTATTCTTCTTCTTGGTATTTCATTCTTTCTCTATTAGTTTCTCACTTATCCAGTGAATTGGTTTAACCTAAATAGGGTTCAAACTCTCTTATTTTATTTTAATCTTGATGTTGGGGTATTCTCTTTCCTTTATAGGGTCTCCCTTTGGTGCAGTTGTGATTTTCAACCAGTTTCTTAATGTTTCCAATAAATATGTAGGTATTTCTATGATTTAATATTGTTTTATGATTTTAGTATTCTTAATATTATTTCAAACTGGGTTCTATTAATTGTGTGGGTGGTGAGAATCATGTTTTCCAAGGGTTTTTTTTCATATAAGGATTTGGAAGGGGTTTTCCATTTGAAAATGGTGATTTTTCATGTGTGTTTATTTGATTATATGAGTATATGCGTAAGAGGTGGTTCATGTGACATGAGAAAATGAATTGATAAAAAGACAATCCTAGGTATCTATGTGGGAAGACTAGCTCTAGTACACTAGGTGGACTAGTATGGTCGAGGCCTAGTTCCCCCTAGCTGGATTGATGCTATGACCCTAACTAAATAATTGATGATGACAGGAGACCACTAGAAATTGGGATGTGGTTTCTCTCTAATGGATCATGCAAGAGGATAATGTGGGTTTGGTATGTTCTTATCACTGACGTACGAGGATCCTAGGACCCCGCTAACCCTAGATCCTTTGGGATTACATATGGTGCTCATGTGATTCTATGCTTATCATTCATCTGGTTATTGTATTTACTTTCCTTTTGAATTCATACAATGTTTCACTTAAATTGTCCCATTATATTATAAAATTGGATAATTTATTTGTTTTATGACTATATAAAATGGAATTTCATTTGGTGGTTTTCTACTGGGAATTGGACCATACCCTATATACACCCTTGGGTGTATATAGACCTTATCATGTTTGACCATGGTAAAGGAAAAAAATTTCTTAGAGGTGATGGTGGATCTGGTTTCAAGTGGTTCCTATTTTGGTTGGTGTTGGTGGAGGTGTCATGGGGGGGGGGTGATCCTATTATTTCATGAAGGTCAATTTTATAATTGTTTCCCCTTCCCGTTTTGGTATTTTTTCTTTTTGGTTAAAATTTAAAACTGTTTAACTCTAGTCATAGTTATTTTAGTTATGGTTTTGGATTTTGATGTGATTTATTTTCCTTGTGGGTTAATTATGGATATTGTTTATGGAAGAAATACTTACTAAAAGTTATTTTTGATCCTCAAGAAATGGTTTCTATCCTATGAGGATTGGGAATGCTCTTTGGGCTCTAGAACAGGCTAGGTCGGATATCGGGTCAGATGAATGCCTGCCCTGGTTTAAGAAACAATGGTATCTGAGGAAAGTTTTCCCTTTATTTGGGTCATGATATTTTGGAATATCTAGATATAACAAAACTAGGATTTTTGGTGGATGAGGTTCTGGTTGCAAGTGGGTTGTCTGGCCAACACACCACATGATAGGCTTTGGGTCACCATGGGATGTTTAGGATTTGGTTTGATTCCTTCTCTAGATGATATGTAAAGCCTTCAAGCTACACATGGACAACAAGGGGGTGACTTTTTGTTGTTATGGTTGTGGTTTTTTATGTATACATTTGATTTAATGTTTTGGTTTTTGAAAATTTTCTGGACATTTGGTTGATGGTTTCTTTGGTTTGTTAAATGGCGTAGCATTATGCCTCTATGGAGACTTCCTATGCAACCATGGGAAGAGGCCGAAGAGAGTTATACCTCACCAGTTGACCATATATTAGTGGAGGTAGTTTTTGGGATATCTGAGAATTAGATCATAGATTGGGTTTTAGTCCTTCGCATGCTAAGGAATCCAAAATAGGTCCAAAAAAGGATAAAGATAATGATTTTCTTAGCAAAATGGATCCTTCATTCCTGGGTAGAATGGATCCCTATGAGGAATAGTATTATATTGAGAATACTGAGAGTATTTAGGGGTTTCTTGAGGCTCTATAAGCATTTAAAATGAAACATGCCTTGTTATTGTTAGAAGGTCATAGTCGGAGGAGGTGGGACTCGATGGTATTGTCCAGAAAACATGAGTAGATGAGATATAAGAACTTAAAGGTTGTCTTCAACAAGTATTATTTACCTAATACCTTGGAATTTAAAAAAAAATCCAAGAGTTTCTAGATATCCACCAGGTGGTTCAGACCATGTTGGAGTTTTCCAATATCTTTGCAATGTTGGTACAGTTCTCCCCTCTGTTATTTTTTAATAAGAAACAAAAGGATAGACAATTTGAAATTGGGTTTCAGATAGAAATAATGTCTTAGGTCTTCTTTTTTAAGTTGAAGACTTATGATGAGGTGGTTGATCGAGCCCTTATGGTAGAGATTGATTGGAGTGGAAAATAAATTTTTTCTTAAGTGGCTTTAGTATTGGTCCAAGGGAGTAGTGGTTCATCTAAAAAGAAGAGGAAACATGAAAAAAAAATGAAAATAGGGGATGTGATAACTCATGCCATCCATCCAAACCATTGTTTCTAGAAACTCCAGATGTTGGGTCATTCCTATTCCATCAGTGTGGAAGGATGAGGTTTTTTCGGTCACCATTTCCAAACCCTCTTAAACCTTTCAATTGGTGTGGTCTTATGGGTCACTTAAATTAGTTTTGAAACGTTTCATGCCCATATCAGGGCGGTGTGTGTTTTACATCCTCTAGGGGAATAATAGCCTATTCAAAACCATCTAGGATAGTGGGTTCTTAGTTTGGATGTCTCAGTGGTAGGGATGGATCTAATACTGGAAAGAGTCATCTTAATGTAGAGCTACTGGTAAGTAGTCATTCGTAGGGACATATAATGACGATTCACCATCATGAAATGGATCAAGAACCAATGGAATCAAATTTAGGACCTATAATAGTTTGAGGTAATTTTTTTATTGCATCATCCATAGATTTCTCTGGGTTTAACACATGTTCTTATAACTCTTTTATTTTTTTCCATCCATTGGAATCTGATCTTATGCAGTATAAATTGGATTTAATGATGTTTCTTGGTAGTAAGTGGGAGTAGGGTTTCAGGTGTCCATCATGCGCTCTCACTCTGTCTGAGGTTGACCTAGAATAAGACTTCATGGTTTTATAAATTGATTTCTTCAATATGATCCTCTGCATGGATTGGATGATGTGTTTCAAAGAATACATTGATTGTTATCATAGGTGAGTGAGCTTCGTGGAACCTAATGGGAGTTACCAGTTTTTTCAAGGTGAATATGATCCTAGGCCTCAATATGATGGACCTACACTATTAGAGTTGGGGAATTTTATTTTCCAGATCTCATCACTCATGTTGGAGGATGATGATGGGGGTTCTGAGGGTGGATTAACTTCTGTGGTGGATGAGTTCATAGATTTGTTTCCAGATGATTTTTCAGGTTTTCCTCTAGAGTTGGATGTGGAGTTCACCATTGATTTGGTGTCGAGAACTGATATCTCTTACCTCATATCATATGCCCCATACTAGTTGAGGTAATTAAAGATACATATAGATGATTTGGAATCCAAAGGATTTATTCATGTGAGAATCTCACCTTGGTACACCTTAGTTCTACTTGTGAAGAAGTATGATGGATGTCTATGATTTTATATCGATTAATGGAATTTGAATAATGTAATGATCAAGAAAAAATACCCATTTCCCCATTTTGATGACCTATTTGAATAGAATAATGGGTAAATGTGATTCTTCAAGATAAAATTTCATTTAGGGTATTAATTGGTCAGATTTAGAGAGACAAATGTTTCTAATAAATCCTTTAAAAGAATGTTTGGCCACTTTGAGTATTTTTTCATTCCATTTAGGTTGGTGAATGCTATAACAATATTCATGGAACTTTTGAATAGAGTGTTCCATTAGTACATCAACTCCTTTGTTCTGGTGTTTAGGGATGATATCTTGGTCTACTCTGGGACTAAGTTAGAGCATGAACAATACTTTAGGATTGTGCTAGGCACACTTCTATATCACTGTCTCTATGCTAATATTTCCAAGTGTACCTTCTAGATCAGGGATGTAAAGTTTATTGAACATCTGATTTCTGAATGTGGGGTTTTGGTGGACCCTGAGAAGATTGAAAGTGTGATGTCATGGCAGAAACTAAAGAAAATATTCAAGATTAGAATATTTTTGGTCTTGTAAGGTTATTACATGCACCTTTTTCATGGTTTCTATTAGCTTTCTTCACCCATTATTATAATTACCTAAGAAGGTGTAAAATTTGAGTGGAACATAGAATGTCAGGATTTTTTTAGAAGCTCAATAAATGTTTGACCACAACCAATGTTAAGATATTTCTAGAATATGGAAAAGGATATGTGGTATTTTGTGACGCCTCAGTTATAGGTCTTGGCTATGTGTTGATAGAGAATGACCATGTGGTCAAATATGGATCTTTCTAACCCTGACCACATGAAAAGAACAACCCAACCCATGACCTAGAGTTGGAAGTAGCGATGTATTCATTGATGACATAGTGTCACTACCTCTTTGGGTAGAATTTTGTAGTCTACTTAGATCATAATAGATTAGCCTACATTTTCTTCCATAAGGATCTAAATATGAAGAAGTGCCATTGAGTCGAGTACCTTCACAGGTTTTACATTGATATCTTCTATACCCTTAGAAAAGGTAATGTGGTAGAATATTACATGGGAATGAAAATGATGATTCATGATATCATGCAGTGAGGAACGTAATTTAATGGGGCTTTTCACCCAGATGAATTTGGAGACCAAGGAACATAATGGAGGTATGTCCTTATCTAGTGTGTAGTTGGAACCCTCCCTTCAGGAGCTAATTAGGAATGAGCAATTGAGTGATGAGCTTTTCTAACATTCAATGTATTTTCTAGATGGTGAGGAGGTTCCAAGTGAGTGGTATTTATCTTCGGATGGAATAATTTTCTTCAAGGGTCACTTCATGGTTCTGTCAAATTTGGGGAAGGTAGTGATGTAGGATATCTACTATTCTCTATGGTCTGTCCATCTCGGGACCACCTGTATGTACTATGATGTGAATCATCGGTTCTGGGGGCTAGGTATGATGCATGATATAATTGACTTTGTATCTAGGTGTTATAAATGTCAGTGGGTTAAAGCTGAGCACCATATGCCCACTAGTTTACTTCAACCCCTACCCATTCCAACCTAGAAGTGGGAAGAGGTAACCATGGATTTCATCATTGTCTTACCTCATATACTGTGGGGAAGGAACACAATTTTTGTGGTGATTGATCATATGACCAAATCTTCCAATTTCATTCCAATTAGGGACTCAACCAAGGTGGATGAGTTGTGTCAGTTGTATGTTCAGGATATAGTGAGGCCTCATGGTGTTTAATAAGAATTAATTTCAAGATGGGACCACCATTTTAATTTTTGGTTCTAGGAATGCCTTCATAAGAAAATAGTATCTTGAGTTAGTTTGAGCATGGAATACCATCCTCAAACATATAGTCAGATGGAGCAGAAGAATTAGATATTGGAATACATTATCTAATTATATGTGTTGTATCTTAAAGGATTATGGGATAACAATTTGGGATTGGTGTAGTTTTAATATAAAAATATTTACCAATCCTCAATAAGGATGTCTCTCTTTAAGGTGCTCTATGTCCATCCATCTCAATCACCCATGTGCTAGATGGAAGCGTGTGATACTTCTATGATGGGTCCAAGAATTGTGTAGGAGACATATGATAAGGTTTTTTTGATCAATAAATGTTGTTTGATGGTTTAAATATACTCTAAGTCTTATTCCAACCAGTGGTGATGAGCTTTTGAATTCTTAGTGGGTGATCATGTGTTTATAAAGGTGAAACCTTGCTTGGGTCACCACCGTTTTGCGAAGTAGGGGAAGCTGATGCTGAGGTATGTCAGTCCTTTTTAGATTAATAAGAGAATTAGTATGGTGGAATATTATTTAGATTTTACATCCTAGTTTACATCGATCCATAACATGTTTCAGGTCTCAAAATTTAAAATGTACAATTCAGACCTATATCACATGCTGAATTGGGAGGAGTTGGAGTTGTAATCCGATTTGTCTATATTTGAGCAGCTTGTGCCATTTAAGGATTCCAAGGATAAATTATTTTGGGAAAAGTAAATACATTTGGTTTGATTTATTTTCAATAATGTTAATTTTGACTATGATACCTGAGAGAAAATGTTTTGGGTATAGGAGTATTACCGGTTTTGTTCTATCATAAAACATTGGAATGAATTTTCAAGGGCAGAAAGTTTACATGGTGGGGATAATTGTTACATATGTGGTTTTATTTTGAGGTATTATTTCATTTATTTTTGATTTTATCCATGTTCCTTGGTTTTCCAGTAGTTCATAGAGAAAATAAAAGAATTTGGACATGACAGAAGGTGGTGCATGGTTAGTAGAAACCATGCACCAGTATAGGGGAAACCATATTCCCAAGAGAATGAGAATTTCCAGGCCTCATAGCTTAATGCACGGGCATGCGGGATAAACATGATCCTATAAAAGTGGTTATTTCTAAGTTTCAGGGTTAGGTTCTTGGGAATTCACTCCCTCTAGGATAACTATCTGACCTCTTTTCCCTTGGGATAAAGGTGATGCATGGTTGGCACACAATTTAGAAAATTGTGTGTCCAAACCATGAAGTCTACCCAAAACGTTAAAAATGATGAATTTACACTTTTAACTCTTCTATTTGTAATCACAAATCACATTTAACCTACAAATTTGGGATTATTAGCCCTAGGTGAACTACCCTTCTCCCCTTCTCCCTTGAACATCGATCAGTTGGTGGTTTTTTCCTTGTATCTTCAAGAATCCATCAAGTAAGCCTATACTTTGTTTTTCTTCTTCTTTTTATTTTTATTGGTTTTTTATTATTTATATCCTAGGTTCTCTCTTATCCAATAGATTTGGTGGAGCTAAAGTGGGTTCAACATTGTTTCTTTGAGTTTAATATTGATGTTGTGTTATGATCTTTCCTTTATAGGGTCTCTCCTTGGTGTGGCTGTGGTTTTCAACAGGTTTTCGAAAGTTTCTAAGAAAGAGGTAGGTGGTTACATAATTTAAAATTGTTTTATGATTTTATTATTATTTAATGATTTAAAAATGGTTTCTATGAATTGTGTGTGTGGGGGGGGGGTGAATCATGTTTTCAAAATGGTTTTGGTGTGTATAAGGATTTGGAAGGGTTTTTCCTATTGAAAATGGTTTTTTATTGTGTGTTTATATTATTGGATGTCTGTATGTGTAAGAGGTGGATCAATTAACATGAGAAAGGTAATTGAGGACAAGGTAATCCTAGTTATTTATTTTGGGAAAACTAGGAGTAGAATTCTAGGTGGATCAGAATGGATAATGACCAGTTCCCCCTAGAAGGAGTGACACTAGAACACAAACTAAAAGACTAAGATTATTAGAGACCACTAAAACTTTGGATGTTATTCCCCTATTATGGTTCATGAATTAGGATTATATGGATTTTGTAAGTTCTTATCACCAAGTTATTAGGATACTAGAACATCACCAAACCTATAGCCTTAGGTATTTACCATGGTGCTAATATGATGTTATGCTCATTATTTAGCTGGGTGTCATATTTACTTTCCTTTTCATTTCAAATCATGATTAATTTAAATTTTTCCTTTATTTTATAAAAATGGAATGTTCATTTTTTTTCTTTTATAACATGGAATCTATTTTAGTGGTATGTTATTGCGAATTGGCTCACACCCTACATACAACCCTGGGTGTATGTAGACCTTTTTAGGTTTGACCCAAGTAAAGGAAAGATGATTCATAGTGGTGATGGTAGATTCGATTTTTAGTGGTTCCTATTTTGGTTGGTGTTGGTGGAGATGGAATGGGGGTGTTGAACCTCTTATTCCATGCTGGATAATTTTATAGTTTTTCCCTCACCATTTTGGTATTGTGGATTTTTGGTTAAAATTGTAAAATGTTTAACTATTGTGATAGTTATTTTTATTTATGGTTATAGATTATGATGTGATTTTTTTCCTTGTAATTTTATTATGGATGTTTTTCATGTGATAAATCGTTCTCAAAAGTGATGTTTGATGTCCCAGAATTGGTTTTCATCCCGTGGGGATCAAGAACACTCTTTAGGCCCTACCATGGGACGAGTTGGGTTTGGGTTGGATGGAAACCTGGCCTGGTTCATGAAGGTTTTTGGTTATTTAACCCACACATATATATATAGATGTAGTATCCAGTGTATTGTTATAGGTATGATGTGTTTATGATGTGATGTATTGAGGTAATTACTTAGTGTATGGGTTGTAATGTCTTGAGGTATAATACCTGATGTATGATACACATCATACAGGCTGTGGTGGCTCCCGAAAACTACTTGGTTACTATACCGAGATTTGATATGGGATAATGTGATTATTTAATTAATGAGGTGCATGGTTTTATGACTTTACTATGTGTATTTGGTATAGTTTATTTTGGAGACATTTGTCCCTGGACGTACACCATTGGGGAAGACTAACAAACCATTTTGGAAGTAGTATCAGGGTACCCTTGATGCTTCATTATTATATTATAAAATCTATTGAATGTGATAATTGGTGAGATTTATACATGTAAAGGTTAGTAACTTAGTATACTAATTTAGGTGACGAGTTAGTTTCACTATTTTTCACTATGTTGTAGTATGGTTTCTTTATATTTTTCACAAGAGACTTTGGGGAGAATCCTACTAAGTATACTCTTAATTTCACCGTATATAGATATAAACTATTTTCAAGTTAGTAGGATAAGGTTTAATATTAGGCTAGATAGTACTAGATCATGTTTTTTTTCAAATGATGTTTGGGATTCATGGTCATTGATTCCATTACCTTTTTGTTCTTGTATATTATTTTTCAATTGTTTTAGTATTGTATGACATTGCATGTTCGCACTTAGGATCTTCTTTATATATATGTTAGAGAATATTTTTATTGCTATATCTACATTATTTCTCTCTTACACATGTTTTCTTAGAGACAATTCCTCCCATTTTTGTGCTTATTATACTCTCATTTCTAGTTTCTTACTTGGGGCCTACTGGTGGTGGGACTCGGTTAGTCACCACCTACCTTCTCTCATTGTTGATCCAGGAGGGGTACTCTTTGGGGGGAGGGGGTAATGAAACACAAAATTTGATACCTATGTATTTAAAAATTCTTAAAAATACTTTATTAGCTTTCATAACTTAATTATTAAGTTCATATTCAAAACCTATGGCTATCATACAAAGTATTAAATTGTAATCCAAATGAGGCCTCTCTAAGAAGTGGTAATCATCATACCTATATTTTTCAATGTTTATTTATATTTCCACATTACCTAGATATGTTATCAATATAATAATATAATTAATCTAGTATCATTAATATACTGATATTTTATTATTATTATGGGACCACCATTCTCTATCTTCGTCTCATTCATTGGAAAATGATAGCGTCACTCATGTGTATGTGTGGACTACCACCTCCACGAAGTGATGTGATTCAGTTTTCATTTCTTATTTACATGGATGGGCATAAAGATACATTTAATGAATATATATGATATAATTATGATTATTTAATATAAAATAGATTTATTAATGGATAATATCTACATATTGTCCCTAAATGGAAATTTATCATAGATAATCCAAAAAATAAATGAGATTATAACATAAACCCTTACCCAAAGTCCCATTTTTCTTTGTAAAAATTAAAAAATCATGTATAATAAATATATATTTATTATAAATATATTCTATAACTATATTCACACATATAATGATATGTATCATTCCATTATAATCTCTAATTTTCCTTTTTATTAGTAATTTCTTCATTTAAATGAATATTCAGGTGATAAATTGTATGTTTTCCATGAATCTTTCGATTTGATTGGTTCTGGTAATTACACCTTAGTCATGGTTTAATAATCTATATAATATTAATAATTAAATAAGTATCATATTTATTCATTATATATTATTTTATGGCCATTCATATAAACTAGTGATGAAAAATGAATTACATCACTTCATGGAGATGGTAGTCTATATGTCTGCATGAGTGATGTTTACACTTTTAGATGGGTGGAATGAACAAAAGGTAAATAATAATTCACCATACACTTTGGTTATTCTAATAATATTTATATATTAGTACCATTTTTCTCTATTTTTCACTTGAAATGATAGAGAAAATGTTTATAAAGAAAAGTCATCCTTATTTTCTCTTTGGTTGATAAAACTTTTCTTCCATGTCCATGGTCTTTAAAATATTTTTATGAATGTTATTTTATATGATTAAATAATTTTTTGAATCCATTTTCAATGTTATTTTAATTTCCTATAAATTTTTTTCTGATGGAATTGTTACAAAGTTTATTGAATAGATTATTTTTGACTTTTTACAAAAAGTGTGCAATGAATATTGATTTTAATATTTTCCTCAAGAAAATATTTTCCTGCTATTAGAATATTATTTTTATTGAATATTCAATTAAAATTTTCCATGGTTATTTTAAAATATTTTTTTTCTCAATATTATTTTTATATTTCTTTTCTTAAGATACAAAAATGAAATGATATTTTCCATATTTTCAATGAAATGATCAAATTCTATTTTAAAGGTGTGTTTCAATTTTGTAAATATTATTTAAGGATGTTTATGCTTCACTAGGTATATGATCTTATGATACCATATGATTTCTTTCTCTGGATATATTATTATGATGATGATTTATGGATGATTCTATGAAAACAATTTTTTTTCACATTTTAATTAATTTATGAAGAAATATTATCAAACCCATTTCTTTTCCAGGAGTTATGATTTGATCAAATGATGAAATGTTTAAGAAACCCATTTCCTTTTACTAGGTTATAATATGATGTTATGATGAATGTTTTATGGTCTTATGGAACACAAATGTATTGTTTTCATTATGTTATGGGTGGACTTGTAATTATATATCCCTCAAATGCATATAGTAAAGATGGATATCTCATGAGACAATGCAGACTAGAATGGGGAGTGAACCTAGTTTATTAAGTGACTCTATCCACTATGATAGTCTTGGGAGTGAATCTTGACTAAGGAAATAATGTAATGGGGAGTGAACCCAATCCACTATGATAGTCTGTTAAGTGATCCTAGAATACATAAATGATTTTCTATACTTATGATATATTCTCATGGATCATGATGGATTATTTATGATTCTACTCTCTTATGACTTATGTATTTTGTTATGAAAAAACATAATGCTATGATTCATGATTAATGATATTTGACTATTTAGGTGAAAATTTTGTAAGTTATGATCATGTTATCATATAATTATACTTATAATGTATCCTACAAGAGTAGAAATCAATCCACACATAGTTTTTATAAAAAGGGTCCCTACACAGATCTAGCTTGTATATGAAAATATAACACTTTATTATTTTGATAAAGGATCAAAAAATGATAGTGATCCATGGTTCCATCTTAGAAAGAATCATTATATATGAAAATAGATAAATATACCAAAAATCTATCATGTGGATATAGATCTTGTGTAAGGTATAGGGTATCACCAACATGCCACCATGAATGATTTGAGGTGTCATGTATGACATGCCTTATGTTGTGTAGTTTAACATCATGAAAATAGAACTATATTCCCTACTATGGAATATATTTCATCTTAATCATGCTACTTAGAATGATTTTATAGGACATTTAAGCTCACATGAGTTATAATCGGTGTGAGAAATAGTTGATAATCGGGATATCATCCAAATTTCATGAGAGTTCGTGATGAAGAACTTGCGAGGGGAATTTTCATCTTGATGTAAGAAAAACAATTCCAAATGTAATTTGATCCCATGAAAGGACAATAGCTTGATCATAATGAAAATTACTATTTGTTCCTAGGATTAAAGATTCAAGAGTAACTATGTATCCTATAAGAATATGAATCAAGTCATACATAGTTCATATAATCACACACCATGATTTTTGAGTTGTTTAAAGTCCCAAAAAATATATTTGTGGGGGTATACTGTTTAAGGTATTGATACATGAAAAAATGTGTCCTAAAAATTATTGTCTTGCGATAAGGAAAATGACTCTATAGTTTTACATACTACTATTTGGAAAAATGATGTACAATTTATTATTATATAACTATGATGATGCCATGAATTTTATTATCATAAAACTTGGATGATGTGTTGAAGGTTATCAATTTTTTTATAAGGATGATGTCATGGAGTTTATCTTCATGTGAAAAATATAAAGGGCCAAAAATTTAAAGTTGTATGGATAAGACTAGGGGTGTTCTTGAATGGAGTGATCAATGAATGATTGGATTTTCACTCTCATTGGTTACATGAGTTAAAGTGATCAGAACACTATAAAAAATATGAAGGGATTGGTATTAGATAAAAATTTTGTATAGGTCTAGGATTGGTGGAAATTAATGTCACTACATATTCAAAAATAATAGAAATTAATCCACATGTTGTTCTTGAATAATATTTGTACAGATATTGCTCATACATAAGGGAAAAATACATTCTCCTATGAACAAGTTGATTAGTAAAGAAAATAATACTGGAGGCTCCTATATAGATCAGTATGATACATAGGAGAGGGGAATTTTTTCATTTTGGTAACAGACACCTCAATGGATCAAGACTATAATAAGTTGTATTAATATCAAAACGGTTTTAAAAATGGTAAAATTTTGGCTGATCCTAAGGTAAGAATCTTTGGGAATCACTATGTACACAATAAGAGTAGAAATCAAGCCACAATTAGTTCTTAAGACTGGTGTGGTGGGATTCTAATGGAAATTTGAGAAAATTCACTCACATGAGTATTATGTCTAAACAGTTTAACATTATGTAATATAGATGATATCCTACAGTTTTATATCATGCAACTAGAACAATGTTCGGTTGTTTTACATCACATGATATGGACATTAGCAAGTATTTTTTTATGAAATACAATAAGGATGATTGGGTAAATTCTATGTAGTTTATAATATTACATATTATACCATGTATTGTAGTTTTACTCCATTTGACCAGGACATTGTCCATGTAGTTTAACATCACACCACGAGGATTTCATCACGTAGTTTAACATCATACGGTTGGGAAAATGTAAATCAACATGAAGGTTTTTAAAAGTATTAATTAATAAATATTTCATTGGTGGGACATTTAATATCATCTCCATCCATAGTGGATAATGAGTTAGCACCATTGGAGTATACTTTTCATATGGATTATGATCTCTTCCATTGTAGTTTGAGATTCAGAGGCTGCTTCCTTGTTATCATTTGGGTTATGAGGACCAATACAAGTTCTCCCAAGATAAATTAATTGAGGAAAAATTTCTTATTAAAGGTTAACATGACTGATTTATGATGAATTTATTGTTCATGTAATCCATACAACCTTTCCTTTTCTAGTCATTCAAACTCATCAAGACACTTTTGTGAGTAATCATCTTCAGTGAGATGATTACAAAATGGATAACTGAAGAGAATGAAATTGATCATCCAAGGGAAAACCAGCTTTTTTCCTTTATACAATAGAAAATGGGGTTTCTTATGTAGAAATATCTGTTGTGGTGTAATAGTCCCATAAAAATTAAATTATTTTGTTTGTCCATGATATTTTTATCTCTTTCCACCATATTATAAAGATTATTGGATAAGGTCTTATTGAATGATTTTATCAATCCATTATATATTTCATGATATCAGGATGAATGGTTGGACCAAATATTATAATCTTGATACATCCTTTTAAACTTCAAGGAAATAAAATTAGTGTCATTGTCCCTGAATACTAAAAGGGGGTATATCAAATTTGGTGATGAAATTTTTTCTTCATGCAGTTGATAATATCATTTTTCCAAAATTCCTTGAGGAGTATGGTCTAAATACATTTGGAAAATAACTTTGTGGTAGTAAGTATGTACTTGAACTACCTAGCTGTGGTTGTGGGATATTTCCCCATAATAATGATTCCCCAGGTGGCTAAATACCTATAACATTTAGCAGTATGATAAAACTTTAGGGGTTAATGTATAAAGTTGGCATATACCAAGACAGTATGAAAACTGTTGGTGAACTCCATAAGTCCTCTATCATTGATGGATAGAAATAAATAATTCTTATGATCTAATGAGAGATATTGGATCCTAATTGATGATCACCATAATAACTTGAATGGATGTCTCGAATTACACTGAGGATTTCCTTCCCCTTGATGAATTTTAAGAGAATTCCATTAAAGTGTCATTTTTAGAGGACCTATTGGGATATGAGAATACCATATAGGGTGAAGTTCACCACATAATGGTGAATCTTATATTTTTTGGATCACGTTAGTAGAAGGTTCCAGTCTAAAAGGTAGTATGAAAAAAGGTATATATATTTATTTATTGGTGGAAGTTGTTAACAAGGATATGGGATCATCCTGACTAGAGGTACAGTTGAATTTATTTATTTCCCTAATTTCATATCCAAGGAAGGTGGATTAAACCCTTCTATGTGAAATTTCGAGAATCATATCATCCAAGTATGGGTTTTCAAGGTAGTAGTTGTATTATCTAGTGCATATTAATGGGTGTTATGTGAATGTATCACATGATTCAAATCATATTAGGGTAGAACTCCTCCATCAAATCTCAAAAATAATCATTTAAGTGAATTATTTCTTCCTTATTGACATCGTATTCACTATTTATTTGTTTGATTACTAATTCTAACTCACCTTTGATGTTTAGGTGATCCACTCTAGACTACAGGGATAGTTCCAAACCAATGAACATGGATTGATATTCAACCTCTTTGTTAGTTTAACCTTTTTACAACAAGAAATAAGGGGGAATGACTATCTTGGATAGGAAAAAAAATGGAATCACCAATCCAACTCAATTATCTTTCAAGTTCTCTTTTCTCATACCTATTGGCATTTAAGAAGCACCATTGAAGTACATTTATCATGCTTGGGGTTTATTTTTAATGGAATTAATTCCTTTTAAGAGAGATTTATATTTAAAGGTATTATCTTAGGAGTCATGTGTGTCATAATAAAGTCTTCTAATGCTTTCCACTGGATTTATTTATGAGGAATGAATTGTTTGTAAAAAAATTGTAGCATGACTACCTATTAGGATAGACATCCAATCAGAATGCATTTGATTAGGATATACTTGAGTGGATTAACATAAGAGACAAAATTAAAATTATGATGCAAGAGAAATTATCTCAGCTTTTATGTTGCAATGATAAATTCAAAGTAATAATTATTTGTATTAGAATACTATGTCTCGGTGTCCAACATGGGTTGGACAAGATAATACTTACTCTTTTCTTTTCCTGAATTGCACTTTTGATCTAGGTTCATTTTCAAAAAATTCTATAGAGTCACCATATAAAAGACAATCATCTTACCTTAAATTGGTGACATCAAAACTAGTGGGATGAGAAGGTACTACTTGAGGTCATTAAAGTAAATATTTCAGTCCCCATTCCATTGGTAATAAATTCATTTCTTTATTAATTCAGTTAATGGTAATCATTTACTAGAAATATTAGAAATGAAGTACCTGATGTAATCAAGATCACCTTAGAGTCCAATTAATTATTTAATGTTATGGGTTATAGGTATTTAAATAATTTCCTTATACTTTTTGGGATTTACTTCAATGTCTTGATGCAGTACCATGAAGCTAGTAAATTTACCAGATGTCACCCCATAAACATACTTTAGGGGATTCATTTTTAGGCTATGTTGTTGAATATTCCAGAAAATAGTATCAAGGTCTGTAAGATGATCATATTATGATTGATATTTGACTATGAGGTTATCTCTATATTACTTCACAATTTTTTTTCAAGAATTATTTGAAGATGTGATGCGTGGTGTATTGATATATAGTTCCAATATTCATTAATCTAGATGACATTACTTGATAACAATACATTCCTTATGGTGTCCTGAAAGTTTTAGACTCCTCATCATCTAGGGAAGTATGAATCATATTGTAACTAGAGTTCCAATCCATAAAGGATATGGATTTAATTCCATCCATCAAATAAATCAACAATTGTTTGATTAGGATCAAGAATCCATCTCTTTAGGTAGTGTTTACTGAGGTCCTTGAAGTTGATACATACACATATATAACAATTTTTCTTTTCTTAAGGACAATATTTCTAAACCACTTTTGGTATTGGACCTATTAGATGAAGTTGGATTTGATTGTAATTTCTACATTATCTTCAACCATCATAGAAAGAGTTATATCTATTCTTCTTGTTGCTTCTTTTACCTGTGATGATCATCTGGTAAGGCTAAATGATGAGTGGAAACCTTAGGATTAAACCCTATAATTTTAGTGTAGCTCTAGGTGAACCCATACCAATACCACCTTAGGAAGGAAATATACTCCCCCACTCCATTAGGGACAAGTATTCACAAATCATGGGTTAAAAATACAATATTGTACCAAGATTCACTCACCTAAGCCCATTAATGGTGGTATAAATTCCTTCCTAAAATACTAGATGAGCATCTCTAAGATCATATCCCACATCTTCCTCTACATCAATGTTTTCTAGGCTAGAGTATGAAGGGGGAAATTCATAATTAGAATACACTGTGAGGGAATTTATTTCTCTTATGAAAGATAAGGATAATTCTCCAGATCTTATGGGTGTTGGTAAAATTGTATCACCATTAGGGGAATTCAGGATATATTATCCCTCCTCAAATCTATCCTTTAAGGAAAAATATTTTCCTATATACTTGAGTTCAAAAGATTATATGAGGGAATATTCAAATCCTACTAGCACTTTGGAGGTATATTTTGATCTTGGTAATGATGTAAGGATATCTTTGGGTATTAGATATGAAAAAGGAGTATGTTTTACCAAGATATATTCCCTTGAAAAGTTATTTACTAGGGATAAACTATAATTACCATATAATATTATTACCTTTCCTGAAACATCTTCTACCAAATAGATGGGGGAAATTAATGTCTTTTGGAGGTTCTTAGGAGCTAGATTAATTACTGTAATCATATTGATGAAAATATATAATCTATATTGAGTAGGATCCATGGGATTGTTGGGGGAGTTCCCAAATCATTGGGAAAAGTGACATGAATATAACTTCTCTTCATGATTTATTTTACTTCCCTTTTATATAAAAATTCTTAAACATACTTGGATTCAAAATATTCAAAGGGATCATCATCTCTAAATAATACTCAAATTTTCCCATTGATAGGGTATTTCAGACACTGATTGTATGATGAAGACACTGTTGTATGTTGGTAGATCCATGGACTTCCCAAAAAGATATTAATTTTTTTTTCATACTGAATTAATATGAAATTGGATCCATACATTAGATATCCAAATTGGGTTTTGAGTTTGATCATTTCAATTGGATTTTTTTCACTTTTTTCTCATACCCTTGGATGGTTAATTTTTATGGAGACAAATCGTCCACACCATTGCCAAAGTATAGAAGTCTCCAAAATGGGATGAGATTGAACCCATAGACATTTTCAATCAATAATCAACAAATAACAACATTTCCAATCATACTTGGGATTTACAGGGTTCTGATGTGTCCCTGGATGGTGGCTTCCTGATCCTACTCAGTGAATGAGATAACCATATAGACTTCCACTAGGGTATTCTGTACAAAATATTACTTGACAACATAAACTTCCATGTCAAACTCTTGGGGGCCCTTAAGGGTCTCAAAAAATGCTTTCCCAGAGTTCTCTTGAGATGTGAATTTTTACAGGATTAAAAGTTTGGTTGAGATTATAACGAATTGGTTTAAGATATCATAATTCTAAATGAAGGGCCAACGTTTACCAATGTGGGGTTGATACTTGGCCCGAGTCTTAGAGACCTAGGTGTTTGGTTTCAATGAGTCTGGTTATTGGATAGAACTCAATGGTTGGTTTGTTACTATTGCGTTAAGTTGAGATGGACTGCCCACATTCCTGGGTTGTAAATATAATTGTACTCATTCCAACTAATCTTCTAATGAAATTGGATTCAAATAACACCTGTAAAATTTATGAATGTCTCCATATTCTTGTTGGTCTCACTAAAGGGTTTTACCTCATGTTTTGGTTACATTTATGTCTTTATTTAGGATGTGTACTTAAATTGAGATCCTAAAGAATCATTTCATCCCTGGTTCCCTCATCTTCGACGACCTATTCCCAATGCTCACTAGTTATTCATAGGGTACTCAGTTTCATATTGATATTATTTAGTGGAAAAGGGGTATACTAATTGAATGTAATAAACATTGCTGAAAAGTGAATCTTCATTTAGTGAGGGTTTCATTGTGGGGGGGGGGGATCATACTCAAAATGTTGGGGGAAGGAAATCCATGAGAGTCATGACTTGTTTGATATTTGGTTGAAATGACTCTTCCTACACTCTGGTTTACTATTTTTGGCTATTCTTACTTCTAGAGGATTAATTTGAAGGCATGGTTTTGGAGGGTAGAGTAGGAATTGGGGCTAAAACTATTTATTGAGTTTTTCTATGGGTATAACAGTATCTTGATCAACTATATTTTGTGTCATCCAATTATCAAACTTTCATTCATTCCTAGATGAGACTTCCTTCCAGTCACACTCTTCTTTTGATTGGGTAGTGGAAACATATTCCACTTGTTATGGGGGTTTTTTAATATCTCTTGTCCTAAATCGACCATTTTTCAAGGATATATTTAAATATAAAGCATTCTTGGATGCTATGGACCAATATTCTATATAGAGGGTAATAATCAGGATGATCACTAAGACCAAATTCATTGGGATTTAAGGGATGAGTAATCACAAAAAGATTATTCTCTATTAATGTGACGAAAGATCCATAAATATGCAGTTTTTAGAAAGGGTAGGTTTTGTTTCTTTATTCCTCATATCACAGAAAACCTTTATCATTACTCAATTCTAGATGAGGGTGGTTTTGTTGATGTTGTCACACTATGATAGGTACTGGGTTATATAATGTTTTTCCAGGCACTACAAAAATGTTTGATACTAGAATAAGCATGGAAAAATAGTTTCTAATTTACCTAAACTCTTTCCCTGAGCACCAACCACAGGGAGGGATTTGGTGTTAGTTCATAAAACGGAACCATATAAATTTATTCCACAACAAAAAAAATCTCAAAATCCAATTGAGTAATTTATCAGTATCAATGGTTTCTACAACCATTCATAGAGACTCACAATTCATATTTTCATAATATTATCCCGTGGGAGTTGCATATTGAGAAAGTAATTTAAACCTTTCCATCTGGTGATGAAATATGATACCCTCTCACTATCACATTATTTTCAAGTTTATAGGTCAATGACTATTGTATTCCTTAGATTAGTGTTGAATTCTTAGTATAACTGATTAATAAGATCTTCCCAGCCTGTGATGGATCTGGTTAGCAAGCTGCTGTACCAGACAAAAGATGGATCCTCTAATTTTTTTACTCAAAGATTCTAATTTTAACTAATTTTTGGTGATCAAGCATGCCCATCATAGGGACACATAGATACATTAAATGTGAGTGGTGCTTCTCCAAGTCTCCCATTGCATTGAAATCAAGTATGGTAGGATTCATAATGTTAAGAAAATTAGGAGAAACATTCACCCATTAGGATACAGTTTCATCTTAAAATGCACTGGGATACACTACCTTCGATGGATTTCATTCTAGTAGTGAGTTATTTTATAGATATGAGAATCCATAGAGTAAATAGTTTCTGAGATGAGCCCTAAAAAGTGTAACAAGTTAGTCTTGATGTGGTTCCCCTGTATAGAGAAACAATTAATTTATAGTTCAAGTTGGGTATGGATGAATTTTATGGAAGGAGGGAAGCTTATATCATAGTGGAGGAAACTTTTTGTTGCCTTTAACCATTGAGTTCATGTAAATTATGTTTTTATACCAAGAGTCAAATTTATTTTAATAATCTAGTCTCAAGTGATGAGTGAAACCTTCTTTGTGAATGGGGGGAGAAACTTAAATTCCCACATGAATTTAATACTAAAAAGGAATATTTCCCCTATGTAACTCAACATTGATTAATTTCATATAGTATATTTTTTTTCTACAATTCCATAATTTCATTGGTAGAGAGGAATTCAACTTATTTGGGTGGAAAGTGAGATATATCCATGACTTTACCCTGGTCATTAGTTTAAGTTAATTGAGGGAGTGAAAAACTAACAATTCGAGCTACCATGATTGGATTCAACCTCTGATATTTGGTACACACTCCTTCCACATTGGTTTTGCTGAGAACTTTATCTCAAGAAATTGTTTCGTTGTTAAATGGACCAATATCCATGTATCAGTTTTCATACTATATTATGTTAGTGTCGATTATTTTCATAAAAACATATTGAGAAGAAGGAATCATTTCATTACCATCTAGGTAAAATATTAAATCTCCATCTTTAATAATCTCTTTAAAGGGCACACAAATATACTTTTTTTAGTTCCCTTCTACTAGTGGACAGTTTCAGCTTGTGACCTCTATGGGGTATTACCTTTTACATTATATATTCCCCTATAAGTGATATATGGATCATGACACTGAGAGATTACATGTTCAACCTTACTTAGTGTTCCCTGAATGATAAGGGCATGTCACATAATGGAAGGAATAACAAGGGTATTGGTGGTCAGAGGCCACTTTCTAGTATATAAAAGACTGTCTTCATTGGAGGATGAGGAAAAAAATTCCCCCATCCCTAAGGGTTGGGGATTACACAATTACATACCCATAACATATTTATCTCATTAAGGATTTAATGATCCAAAGGGTTGTGGAGGATGTAAAAATCCCCCCAACCCTATGATCTGAGGCTTCCATAGAAACTACCAATGTAATATTCTTGATTTGGAACATTTATACTTAGGTGTGAGATAGGTGTAACACCTATTTAGAACGTGCAATTATGGAAACTAAAGGTTTTCATGTGGTTTAAGAGTTTACATTTCTAAAATTATATTCTCACATAACCATTTTGGAGGGTTTTATCATGATACCATTAATGGCATACTCAATTCAGTCACATTGCTTCTTTTCCGTAGATACAATAGGGTTTTGTTGGATGAACCAACTAGAATATACAGTATTTGGGCATCAAACCTCTCTCAACGAAATAAAATTAAATGATTTATTCTTTGGGGGAATCTTTTATCATAGGTATAGAGTAAAGTAAAATTATCTACACATGAACCATTCTTGAATACACACATTAGATAAGGAATTAGTGATTATCCACCTATGTTAAATTAATATATATAGATAAGCATGTTGTAAATTCTTGAAGTGTTTTTATGATATTGGATTTTAAGTTACAAAGAATGTAGTAAAGTCAATATAACAATAGTGATTATTCATTTCCAAAATATGGTTATCAAATTTATGATAAGACAGGTACTTAACCTTTTGGAGATGAAGAGTCTTCTATACATTTTGGAATAATTATGACATTCAATCCTCCTTTAACAAATTTCTTATGTCATAATGTGGAGTGGAAATGATCCAAAACATGGTTGATAGGTTATTATCATAAAATTCTTTCCATATGTCTATTCCATTCTCATTATATCTAGGGAAAGACTCTTTCATTTGATTCTGCCACTGTGGTTATTTCCTAAGTGTTTTATTGGAAAAGGGGATCATTTCCATAGGTTTAATTAGGTTCTAATGATGATTGTCACCCTAGATCCTTTTTGATGATAGAGAATTTCCACTTATGGTAATTAAGGCCATGGATATAGCCAACTTCGATCCTTTAGTAATTTCTTGGTATGTGGGAACAATTGGAATATCTTCAAAACGGAGAGTTCCTTCTTCTCAGGATGAAATGTCACCACGGGGAAGACCTTTACCCTATATTCATTTAGGAGGACCTCCAGAACTACTTATTAGAATATCTTGGGGGGGCCTTTATGGCTGAAGATGCTATCACTTTTTGATAGTGAGTCAACATACTCTTATGCCACCATATATAGGTATTATAGGGACTCAAGTGTATAAAACCTTGTCAATCTAGGAATATGGACCTTATCTTGGATCATTGTCTACCTTTGGAAGGATCTTATTTTATATTATTTCCTTGGGGTGGATTGGTGAACATATTGTATGAGTGTTTTTTAGGTAACTTTCATGTCATTGGAAGATATGAATGATGAGATCCTTGATGTAAGATAAGAATATGGTTATCTTCTTTGTTTTCCACTAGAATATGTTGATGTATTCTTTCTGACCATAAATTAATATGTGTCCACCTTTCGGTGGCCACAGATACGTGTCTTCATCTTTCCTTAGGCAGTAGGAGAGTAGGATTATGTTCTTGAATTTTATCTTATGATGGAATGTACCAAAATGCATCCTTCATGTATGTGGGAACATGCTCCCACTCCCATGCCTTCATAGGAATATAGTGATGTTTCTCATGATGAAGAGTAGGGATATGACCCCATTCATGAGTATCTGTAGGGATATGTCAACAAAATTCATCATCATTTGTGGCAGTAGGAATGTCGAACCTCACCTAGGTGATTTCTCGGATACACAAACTATCACCATTTATTACTACTATTAGTATATATTGAAATTTTTTCAAGAAATGGGTTGAGATACAATATTTCAAATCTATTTTCACCCAAATGTGTTAGTGGGATTCAATAGAGGGAATGATAATATGTGACCATTCATTAGTGGGAATATTCACATGCTTATATCCTCTTTTTTTCATAGGGATATTCTATTGGAAATCATATATAGGGGTCAAAATATGGGCCTACCTCTTGGTTTCTACCGATATATGCCAACATTCTCCTGATGTTACTAGAGAACACTGGCAGGCTTGGTTGGTATGAGAAGGGATATGGACCTACTCCTTTTCCAGCTCATGCTGAATTATTTAACCTTAGGGAACATGAGTATAAGAATTATCATAGTGTCCTTAGATCCTTTATCAATGATGATACCTCCTCCAGGCTACCCAGGCTTGAGTGACTAGGATTGAAACCTCATGGGAAGCCTCCTCAAGTAAGTCCTAAGGTACTTGTACCATACAACATTGTTGATGGTGATGGTGGGTGGAAGGATCCCTCCTATGTTAATCCTTCACAATGCTGAGTTCATGGTTTACCTCAAGGTCTACCTCCCTATGATTAAGGATGTATTTATTGTTGTTCTCTAGAGATAGAAACCTGATGCAGTTGAAGGCAGAAAAGGGAACCACTTTATTCACCACAAATTTCCATAAGAAAGGTTTGGATATGAGGATTTAATGATTGAATATTATCATGTGAAATCTCCAGATTCAGAACAATAACCTATGATCGATAATCCCTCACCAAAATATTCACCACTAGATTCTAGATACCTTGTATGGATGATGTATTCCTTATATTTTTGGGGGTTATGACTCTTGAAATAGCTAAATCATACATACGTTTTCTTGATAAAGAGATCATAGCTTCAGATCAAAGAAGGCTCTTGAAAAAAGTACGTGACACACAAGAACATCAATAATAAGAATAACGATAAGTGAAATATATCTAGTATGTGCATGCTTGAAAAATCATTTTCATAGTTTAAATTATCACATATGTATTACTAATGTGAATTACATTGTACAAAATGGTCCAATGCATGGTTGTGAAAGGTGGATTATGTAGAAAGATCTCTAATTTCACATCAATTTCACCATATTACTTTCCCTCAAATTGGTCACATCCAATGGATTTATGTTTATTTAAAATTTGAGGTGTTCAAAAAACTATCAACGTAACTCTTTTGAAACATTTTGATTCGGTGAGGGAAATATTTCTAATGGTAAGCAATCATTGGGACTTTAATAGTGACACCTTGGAATGTGTGTTGGATGAGTGGATGGGAGGCCATGCTTATCCAAACCTTTTAAGGGTGAATTGTTTTCTACTATGAGACTCAATTATTGATTTAATATATGTTTCTAAATTTTTCCCAAATCCTAGTGCAGAACTTGTTACCCCTATTCTCATGATTGATCATTAACATACATTGATTTGAAAATCTATATGTATCAATGTTTCTCCAATTTTCTTCTTTTATAAATTTGGGATTCTTTGGTTTTAATCTATATAAATGGATAGTCTAAATTTTCTCATCAACTAGGGAGTCAGTTTATATTTATGGATCTAGGATCAGGTTTGTAGAGGGGATTCTTATATATCCCTATGAACGGAATTAAATCCTAGGTAGTTTGGTTCCACTTAACATGACATGTATTACATTTTAAGGTTTTGTGACAAAGTCTGATTCTATATAGTTTAGAGTTACGTGCAATGGAATTCTATGAGAAATATTACTAGTAACAGTTGATGTGGGACTTATGTATGATCATCCGTTTCTTATTAACCTCAAAGGGAGTATATCCCAATGATAATAGGTTTGGTTCAGAAAGTATAAGGCCCTATGAGGTATATGGGATGATTCTAGTAGTAATATTAAAACCCACTAAGCATAAACAATGTTTCATCATGAATATAGTCTAACAAAGTAAATGTGCGTTAGTCAGGGGGAATATGTCTCTATAGGCGGGGCATGATTTCATTGAGATTGTATCCCAATGAGAAGAGTCTATATGTAATATGTACCTAGTGAACGATACATCTTGTCTAATGAGAAATATAACCCTACGAGGATTCATGTTAACAGATTCATGAGGAATATGGACCAATGAAGACGAAAATGAAAGGTTGATGATATTGGGTTTGAACCTCTCGGTGGAACCCTACAAAATGATCGTTTATTATAGATTTTTATTTGTAAAATCATTGAAAAAATGTAAAGGAATCTAAATATCCTAAAATGGTTACAACGACGAGAATTTCCATTAATTTTGTATGCATTAAAAACAAATTCTTTTTGACTTTTTGTAAATAATGTAAAAAAAATCATGCCCCGCCTATAGAGACATACATTCTACCCATTATACATTGTGAATAAAATATAATTCATAGCAATGGAAACTATTTAATATCCTGAAGCTCAATCAAATAATTCATCTTCATATCCTTGGGAAATGAAAAAAATAGTGATCTCAAATTCTAATTAAGGATTATTTAAAGTGGAATATATCATGAGTAAATAACAAATAATCAATATATAAAGAAAAACAACTGAAAAAATATTCTTTTTAGTCAATAAATTGAGCAAGAAATGCATCTATGGATAATATTAATGAATAAATATCATAGAAAAAATAACTAAATTTCAAATAAATGAAATTATTAATATTTTACTTCATGATATTAGACATAATTATATATATACCAGCAAGAAATTCTGCTGGTATAGGTTAATTAAAGGGTAGGTATACACTAAAACCCATTTTAGTTGGCCAACTGATTTGTCTCATGTGACCTTTCGATGAATCAAGGGATATATATAACCAACACCCATTCATCATTGAATTTACAATGAATTAATTATATATTGAGTAATAAATTTAATTTATGAACAATATTCCTTATCAATAAATATCTGTATTGAGAAAAAATACAGATTCATCATTATTTTCCCCTATCAATCAATTAACTTCCATAGAAAAATATTGTATGTAAAAACGGTATACGATTTAGGAAATAATCATATCCATGATAAAAATAATATAGATATTTAAGATAAATTTAGTTTCCAATTATCCTAATAAAGTGAATGTTTCATGAGAAAGATAATGACCATAAAATTAATAATATATAAGAGATGAATGTAGATTCATTCAAAGCATAGGTTTAGAAATAAAATCATATTTTTTAGAGAAATAAATAAAATTAAAGATAAATATCAAAATGATAGTTTATTATAGATTTTTATTTGTAAAATAATTGAAAACATGTATAGGAATCTAAATATCCTAAAATGGTTACAACAGCAAGAATTTCCATTAATTCTGTATGCATTAAAAACACATTCTTTTTTACTTTTGTAAATAATGTAAAATTTTTTTTTATAAAAAATTATAAATATTTCTTCTATAGATTTCAAAAATTTAAAGATAAATTAAAATTTACATAATAAATCATTTGAGTAATAAAAAGGACTTTTTTAAAATAATTTTGAAAAATGTTTTCATGGAAGAAAATTATATCCTATTCAAATAGAAATAAAATTGGGTTTTATTTTAGAAATTTATTTTATTGATTTAAGTGTAAAAGAGGAAAGTTTGGAATAAAATATATAAACTCTTTAAATATTTAAAGGATAATTAAATAGATAAATTTTATGAAGGATGTATTATAATAATCCTTCAATGAAAATTATGGAAATCTTAAAAAATGAGATTGTTAAATAAATCATTACCTCTTTGGTAACTTTTTAATTATAAATAATTGAAAGAATATAGTTTAATTTAAACATTAAAAATCATGAAAAAGTAGTTATTCAGGTTAAATATATCCAATTGAAAATATATAGACCACATAAATGTAAATAGGTGCATAATATAAAATATGTATCAATATAGTGGAAATTGAGATGGGATTCCATAATCTCACATTTCAATTTAGGTAAAATTAATTTACCCTAATGTATAATGGTTTTAAATAATTTATTAATTTATAAAACAATGATATTATTATAAATAATATCTTATATGGTCATCTTATAACACCTTATCACCTATTTGTTAAAAATATTTCATTATAACATTTTTTTTAGGTGTAACTGCTTCATTTTATCATGCATGTTTTGTCTTGAAGTTTTAATTATTATGTATAAAAAATAGTTAAATCATATAAATAATGAAATTAACCTTATAAATATCATATTTTTTCATTAGATAACTTATTATAATTATTCTTGAAATTTTAACATGGAAAAAGACTTTTATCACTTCAGGAAGACGGTAGGCTATACGTCGCACGAGCGACAATATCATTTACATAATGGGTGAAAGGGTAAGTAAGTAGATGATATATTAAAATTAAATAATCAATATAAATTAACAATTATCATACTTATTTATTTTTTTCACCGTTATAACTGTCCATGTGAGTCAGCGATGGAAAAAAATTACTTCGGTTCACATGGAGGTAGTTTATTATACACACAAGAAATGGTTTTATTTCCCATTTTCTAGATAAGGAGATGGATAAATATTATGAAATAAAAATAATAACATATAAGTATATTATATAAATTTTTTTATTATATTATAATTATAATACATAATTTAAGGAGATGAAAGATGAAGTAAAAAAAGAACTTGGTGAAGATAATTACCTTCGCTTAGAAAAATATCATTTGGATATCTTATCAACGACCCTAGGGTTGGTATTTTTGGAAGAAAAATAGATATAGAAAATATATAAGGATTTTTTAGAGAGTTTTTTTTAGGGTTTGTTCAAGAAAAATAGCTTAAAATCTGTGAAGAAGTAAGGGGAGGAGGTTCCCTTTTATAATGGAAGTGAGTGGGACACTTGTAAATTTTCAAGGTTTTACAATAATGTTGAAACGCCCTGACCCCAGTTACCCAGAGTCGGTGCATTATTACATATCATTGGCTTGATCACAAAAGGTCAAGTCTCAAAAGAATGATTAGTTTAGTAGCCTTGGAATCACTAGATATATTCATAAAGTTTACATTACATCATAGAGTAAAAAACTACAACAACATCTTGTCTTCATATCCCCTCATACTATCCCTACAAATCATTCATAAATTACTTCTTCACATCCAGGAAAAAATAAAACATTGAAAGGGGTGAGATCAGATGCTCGGTAAGGATAAAAATATAGCAGAAACTTTCATAGATAAACATAAACATTTAAGGCAATGTATAACTAAAACAAAAGCCTTTTAAACATGAACTTCAGCATAATATGGCACAGATAAAATGAAATAATGCCATTTACTTATTCACATGGTTATTTTACTAGTCGAATAACCATATGCAATATCAATAACAAATTTCATAATGATGGAATGCATAATGCCAGACTATCATAACCACATACTCAAGGCCTCGTTCCAAGACTACAAATAAGATTTTGTGAAGGCCTTGTGACAAGACACTAGTTTTTCTGATGAGACCTACCAATGCATCTAGGAGCTATAGCGGGCTCCACCGTCACTTACTAAGTTCAATGCATTCCTCATATGAATAGTTTTAAACATAACATAAACATTCGTATTGAAACTAGCATACTAAATGTCAATACTTTAACCACAAACCACGAATGGTATAAAAATAGCACATCCACAGTCAAACATAACTCATTCGATAAAATATTGAAGATTTTATTATATCAGATTAACCTCAACCGAGAATAATGAAGGATATTGGCATAATTTAAAATAATCATCAAACTATTGAGAGAAATATCCCCCTTTTTCTTGAAAACATTTAAAAGGCACACTATTTGTCATGAAGCCATTTAAAATTGATTTTTGAATCAAAGTGTCCCATACCACTTTGAAACTTTTAAAAGGAATTTTGATTTGAAAACTTTAATGTCCATATAAATAAATCCTTAAAACCATTTTTAAAACATGGACATTAATGAGAAATATTTAGAATAATAAATCATTAAAACATTTTAAAATGATATTTCAGTTAGAGTTCCTAACCAAAAGAGAGACACTTGAATATAAAATAATTGAGGTAATAAAAACTACTTTATATAATTAGAATAAAGGGATTCATGATATACTATGTCAAAGTACATTATATACACCATATAAAAGTGATTTGGTGTATAACAACAAAGAAGTCTCAATGGAATGTAAATTGAGATGAAATCTCTTATAAAGACCGTATCCTTAGGTTAAGGATAAATCAATGACATAATTATGTGTGACAAATATAAATACACTCAATATGATTGGATATTCAGTGTAAATAAATCAGAGGAAATTCACACATATTCTTGTAAAAACAACACCAAGTAAAAACAACACCAATGAATTGGATGTTTAACTCAATAAATGGAGATTGAGTTAAAATTACTCTTATAAAGTTCATATCGATGACATGAGAATCTATCAATGAAGTGATTATGTGTATAAAAAGTATATCCATATAATGGGGAGTGGAAATTATGGCATAAGAAAATTAATAGTGATTCCACACATAATCTTGGAGTAAAATAATCAATGAAGTATGTGTAAAGCTGAATGAGTGGAAATTGAAATTTCAAATTCCCTTATTGATTTGTTAACTTAAGAAACATAAACCCATAAAATAAGGATCATACAATGATGATTTAAATATCCCTGAATTAAATTATATTACAAAATGAATACAAGCATGGGCAGTACACACACCTCATGCAATAAATAAGTGGTGAACAATGGAAATCTCACAGAATTAAAAGTGAGATAAGAAACCCCTTACTTTATACTTTTTCCTTGGTATAGGGTAGGTTAACCAAATTTATAATGGTGAAATAATTTTTATTTAATTACAGAAGAATCATATACATTAATATGACATCATATATGATCTTTTAACATCGATTTGTTGATAATATCTTAGTATTATCATCGTTTCGGGTGTTAACAGATTCATTTTCCTTTATATTCTTTATTACGTGAGCCATATTTGTTATGGATGGGATTTATATTATTCATATCCAGAATGATATCATGTCTATAAACATTATTTTTAATCATCAAATGAAATTTAGTCTTGAATGGATATGATGGGGAATGAATCTCATCACATTCGTGGAGACAATAGTCCGTACGTACGTACGAGCGACAATATCATTATTTTGATATTAAAATAATATATAATTAGATGGTATATAATATATAAATAATCATTATCTTTTTATATTTATTATTTACATGAATTACACATCATTATTATACCCATCCAAATAATAATGTAATGAATAACAATTACACTTTGATGTGGAGACGGTTGGCCGTACGTACGCACATATGGTGATATGTTATCCAAAGGATGGATAGAATACTGAATATGGTTATACAACATTTATAATAACATCAAAGTATATAGAAGATACTAGAGTTATTATTTTAGAATGGAACAACAAAGAAAGAAGAAGTTGATGAAGAAAGGAACTTGAAAAAGGGTGGTGAAAACATTACCTCTTCTTCGGGTTCTTCCTTTTGATTTGATCAAAAGGGATTCTTAAGTTGGATTTATGACCAATGGAGGGACACTATGATTAAGTGAGGTATGTTGAGAGGATATTTGGTCGGGGGTTGGTCGAGCCAAATGGATTTGAAGGTGTGAAATTGAGAGAAGGGGGAGTGCCCTTTTATAAGTGGGGTGAGGGGAACCTTAGGAAAAGCTAGAAATATTATTTTTTAATAAATTCATATTCTCTTTATAATGGATCCAAAGTAGATTATTTAAAGTTTAAGGTGGGTTTAGGTCTAAAAACACTCAACCAATAGGTTTTAAATAGGTTTGGGTCACTATATTAACCCTAACTTTTAGATTTAACTCTTAGTTAAATAGTTTGACATTTACCATGTCTCTTTTTATTTTTATATTATATAGTTAATAAACTTACTATAAACTTCCAAGAGACCTCCAAGTGGTCCATTAATAATAAAACTATCATTATATAAGTACTTTGGCCGAGACTTAGATTTTTAGGAATATAATATCAATTAATAATATAATATTTTTTTTAAAACTCCTTTATGTCAATTTTGACACTTTTTAATAATTGAATTTTTTTAAAGTCTTATCAACTTTACTAATTCAAAACAAATTCATTTGAGCAATAATGACATGTCATAGTAACCAAAAAAAGTTTTTTATTTCATCAAAACTTCCAAATTATATATACTTTAACATTTATAATAATAATTGTTTGATTCTTTCATTAATAAGGAAAATACTGCATCATTATTGTGTCATAAATAAATTTAATTATTAAATGTATAAAAATTATAAATAAAATACCATTATGTATTAAATCATTTTATTTTTCTAATGAATATTTATAGTCGATAATATAACATATATAACCCTATGTAAAAATTGATTTTCTAAAAGATATATGCTTATGTCATTTTTGTATTTATTTTAACATAATTAATATAAAGTGTTATTATCACTTACAAGTGGATCCATGGGGTCCCAAAATCGACCAAAAGATTCCCATGGTAGGACATGTGTCAAAAAATATGGTTATGAAACGTTTTAGGGTAATTTATTATTATTATAATATTATGTTTTAACCTTATTTACCGGATTTACCCTATAACCATGGTAAATAAAATATTTACCAAAGTAATTATTCAGAATGTATAAAAATAAAAGCTACATATTTACACAATTTGGACCTCATGATTATAAATATGGAATCTATTTTTGTAAATTCAAAACACAAAATTGGCAGAAATTAATTTAAAATTAATTCCTGTTGTCAAAACAAAAAGCGTGTTTTTAAGAAATAATAACTATCAAAAGATTGACACATGTTTATGACCGGTTTAAATGTGAAATTACGCCCAATTACAAACATTGTATTAAATGGTAAAACTATATTCTAAATATACTTTAAAACAATTCAAAAATATGGAGTTCAAGGAGAAATCTTAGAATAATGGTGAAAAGAAGATGAATGTTTCCTTATGCTCAAAGTGTGGAAAGAAGCATGGTGGAGATTGTCTTAAAGGTACAAGTAAATGTTTCAAATGTGGAAAGGAAGGTCATCGGGCATTTGAATGCCGCAATGATGGGAAGAAGATTCCTAATGATGTAAACAAAGGAAGGGATACACAGAATGAACCTACTACACTTCAATGCTTCAAGTGCAAGGAAATGGGGCATTATGCTAATAAATGCCCTAATCCAAGGGTTAGTGATGATCCACATGAGCAACCACTTAAGGCAAAGGAAAAAAGGGAAGTCACATGCGATCACCATTGGTGACGTTGAATATGACAACGATTTGGTAGAATGATTAAGTGTTTATGTAATGGGATTCCAGAATAATGTTGTATATAGTATCGTGGAATATTGGAATATTTAATTTTTGGTCTATTGTGGTTTTCCATAATTTTATGGAATAGGTAACCATGAAAAGTGATTGAAATGTTTTTGGAAAGCAGATTATATGCACATAATGAAGGGATAAAAAAATCTAATATGTTTGATAGTATTCATGAGCTCATGATTGATATAAGGACTAAGTGATATCATGGTTTGAGGATACGGAATTTTGAGGATTTTGGTGTGTGGAAAGTGTTAACTTTTAACTGCATTCATGTTTTCACTAAGGTTCAATGGATATTCATTCTTCAAGAGAATACATAATTAAGGTATTCACATATTTGTAATTTGACCAACAAGATATATCTTATGATATATGGGGGATAAATGATGGCATTAACGTGATCATTTTCTTTATACTATGAGCTTGGACCGAAGTATTTTAGATAATTCGAAAGATTGGAATGGATTATGTTGGACATAATTTAGTATTGTTTAAGGATAAATTTTTTTTGATATTGTTGATGGGATGTTATAGTAATATAGCTTTAGAAAAAGGACAACCTGCAGGACAGACGACAACCCATCGCGTCGGACAAGGCTGTGGGAATCGAACCCACAACCGAAGTGCGACTGGCCTTTACCGCCTACCACTGGCCTACAGGAAGTCCCTGTTTAGTAGAAACTAGTTTTATTATATTAAGAAGTATGATATATGAAGTATAAGTCCATTTTAGGAACCATATATAATTAATCTCACTATAGATGGACTTATGTATTTTTTTGATAACTTTTCTAACCTTTTGTTTGAGACAGATGGAATGACCCATCATTCTATCACATGATCTGCTAACACATCACGAATGAAAAATTCAACTTCATTTCTTTAATAGATGAAGTGGAAATTGTCCAAATAACGACAAACGGTGAGACTATACCAAAATCACGAAAGTATTTCTTCTAATTCCAATTTCATCAACTTTAGGGAAATGATCTTGAAAACCAAAAATGTTGTCCTAGTACTCTTATATCTGATAAATCATATGGTACCTTAGATCGTCACAAATTTATGCCTTTGTGATTGCTGGCTTTTCCATAGCCATGTTTTCTACCACTCTCCATCAGAACATGATGGTTAGATTTCTCTTCTATATCCATTTTTTCACCTATGTCGAAACCCAGTGATTAGTTTATTTGGGTAACTGTTACGTTTCATACTTTTGTTTTTAAATATTGGTTTCGGTATTCCTTTTTACGATGTGGGTTTCTATTAAAGAAACTTTCGAATAGTAAACCATTTATAACCCCAATGAATTTCGAGGGTGAAATTCATTTTAAGGGGGGTAGAATGTAACACCCCAAGATTTTATGAAAAATATTCTTTCAATTAATGTCTTGTGTTGTATGCTACACCAAGATTACCTTGCGCTATATGCAACACCGTATTAGCTTTCATTATACGCAACACTATTCTTGGATCGTGTTACACACAATTTTGATAATAGTTATTCTACGCAACATTGAGTATATATATATATATATATATTCAATTTATAAATAAAATATGGTTGTATTATGTTATAAGAAACGACGAAGGATTCTTGCACAACACGCAACCCTGACTTGGCTTGCATTACACGCAATCGCGATCTTCCTCGATAGCGTGTGTTGTACGCAATATCGGGTTTTACTAAACAATGATATATTATTATAATATTATTATGAACTATCCGTTATGAATAGTGTTAACTAAATTTTGAATCTTATAACATTATTATTCATCTTTAACATTTTCTAAAACATGGTGTAAGAACAAAATAAATTTTTTGCGTAAAATAAGTATTTTTCAAAAAATGCAGTTTTGCCACCTTTTGATGGCGCACCAACTTTAAATATAATTTTTGAAATGTTTATAAGTTCAATTTGACAAAATAAAATTATTCCTTGGAATCATGAAATAAAAATATACTTTGGATAAATTTTCATATCATTCTGGTAACTTTCATATTTTGATGAATAGTAAAAACACGCTATATTTTAATTAAAAACAACTTTTTTATCGAAATAATTTATATAGTTATATTATAATATTTAATGGTTTTAAAGTATAAATAGAATATAGTTTTACCATTTAATATAATGTATGTCATTATCATTGATTCTACCTTGAATTCGTAGGATAAATCAATTCAATCTTTTGCAATGTTTTAAAGAAAAACCCGTTTTCTTTCGACAACGGGATTACTTTTAATTTAATTTCTGAAACTTTTGTGTATTGAATTTGGAAAAATGGATTCCATATTTCGAATAAGTGGGTCCAAATTATGTTAATAAGCTACTTTTTATTTTTGGGCATTGTGAATAGTAACTATGGTAAATTTTATTTACCATAGTTAAAGGTAAATCGGGTAATTAAGGGTAAATATAAGATTATAAAATTACCCTAACACTTGGAAAAATCCTATTGGATGACTAAAAGTAGACCCATATCACCTAAGGGTCGGATTAGATTCATTTTATGCACTTTTGACCATGAGAATAATTTAATTATTATTAAAACCAAAGAAAGTGACAACATGTCACTCTCTTAAATCTTATAAGTATAATAATTTTAATTTAGTGATAAACATCATACAAGTTCAAACATGAATAGTCTCCAGAAAGCTAATAAAATTATCTACATCATGATAATTTATTTAGAATTTTTTGGGATTAAATAAATGTCATTAATAGTGATGCATTAATGAAGCAAAAATTATTTATTTAGTGAAAAATCAACAATATAGTTTTTATTGAAATAATAATACATATCAAAAGGCCCAAAAATCTGCACAAAACTTATTATTAGTGTATAGATAAACCCTAATCATCCACTGGCAGAATTTGTGACCATTTGGATCCTTATTAAGGTAATTATGACATTTATATTATTTTATTTTAAATGATGTCAAAGTTGTCACCTTCATAATTTAATAAATATAACAATTTAAATATTGTGATTTTAAGATGATAAATTAGAGTAAATGTATTATTGTTAAATTTAATAGATTTATCTTCATCATAGTATTTTATTTTTAATTTTTATGCAACAAATTAGTATATTAAATAATTATACAATAATGTTGTAGTAATTATTTTATTAAGAGATAAACCAAATAAATGTTTTTTAAAAATAATAAAATAACCATTATATTTACTATTTAATGTGCTCCACTAATTTTATAGATACATATGACCTTTTATGAATCTATTAAAGATTTTAGTTCGAACATATCTTCTGTATATATTGTATTTAAACTCAAATAAATGAATAGTGTCAAAATTGACAGTATTGTTATTTTATAAAAATAACATATTATAAAATTGTTTAAAAATCACAAAAATATTTAAAAATTATAAATTTAAATTTATATGGTATAAAAGGTTGTAAATTATAAAATTATGGAAAATTCACAACAAATAAGTAATTTTTTGTTATAATCTAAAATTTAGAATGTTATTACCATAAATAAAATTAAATTGATTAAGTAAGGATAAATCGAGTTGATAATGTTTAAAATAATTTCTTAACATGTCTAAATTTTATTGGTTGATGAGATTACAACCCTATCTCATCTTATATTCGAATATGAGTCGTTTTTGGAGGTTTTTAAGTGGGTTTAGATTTATTATAAATTAATATTTTTAAGATTTCCAAAGGTGCCCCTCTCCTCCCTTATAAAAGGGCACCTCATCCCTCTCTTCCTCACACCAATTTGAGCCTTCAAGCTCAGACAACCCCTGCCAATATCTCCTATCCACTTCCCTAGAATCATATTATAGGTTCTGGTCCTCTTCAAAGACCAACCCTAGTGCCCTAAGAGGAGGTTAAGAAGAGGCACATCAAAAAGAGGAGGTTTAGACACTTATGAGGCAAATCAGACCTAAGGGAAGGAATATATCACAATCTCATTTTTATCCGAGATTGTTTATACTTTGGTATTTACTGGGGTGTATTTTATCATCCACATCCATGTTTCCTCAATATGTAATATTATTTCTATCCACCAATAATGGTTTAAATCCCATTTTACCCTTCGGTGAGTTTTTAGTAAAAGATATCTAAGGAATCTTTTGTCGTTTTTCGTACGAGGTACTTTTTGACTTTTCCGACAAAGGTACGAGAAGAATGTTTTTTTAAAACTTATACGGCATGAATGGATTTTTAAAACATTATTTCGAAGAAGCTTCCTTTACAAGTTTTCAAGTTTATTTTTAATCAACTTCTTTTAGTTTAAAATTGTATGACATGTTAAGAAAGGAAAAGTGTTTTTGAATTAGAAAGGATATTTTCCTCAAGAATGGAGTTAAAGTGCATTATCAAAATTATTTTCCATCTAAGATATTATAGGGTTCTGTTTCTATCCCTATTATTACATTGATTTTATTATGTTGTGATGGAATTATTTTTATGAATTCCTTTATTTTATATGAATTGTTTTATGATGTCACGATGTTTAAGAATCTCATTTTTATTACATGGTTTATGCTATATGGTTTATGATTTTGTGGCACACATAAGAATGGTATCATTATGAGATGGGTGGGAACTATATCTCCCGCTAATGCATTGGATAAAGATTTTATATCTCATGAGATAGACATGGCTGGAACGGTAGGTTATACCGGTTTAGTGAAACAGGACTGAAACAAGGAGTGAACTCAGCTCAGAAAGGGACTTTGTCCACTAAGATAGTCTTAGCAATGAGTATTGACTAATAAGAAATTATTCTCTATGGTTATGTGTGTATACCATAAAGTTTCACATTTTAAGTTATGATTATTGGGATTACATTTCACTACTATGATTTATCCCATGTTATGAAATTATGATCTCTTTTGTAGGTTAAGATTTCCAAAAGATATGTTCTTATGAATATGACGTGATTGATATTTCTTTTGTTTACCCTTACTGATCATTTGAGCTAACCCTTTTATGTTTTCTTTTCCCCAGGACATAAAGAAAGGATTTAGGTTTTTAAAAAAAAGAAGATCTTTATGGTAGATATTGAAGATCTTTCACCATGACTAGAAGATTATATTCTGAGTTTCCAAAGATACTAAACTATTACGGTCCTTGTGTGTGTGTTTTTGTTATGTACTAAGTATTCCTCAAAAGTAATGTAATGTCCATGTACGTCAAGCTTCGGGTCTCTACAGTTGGTATCAGAGGAAAGGTTTAGTCAACCTTTGGAAACTAGGATGCGAGAACCTTAGTGAGATCCCTAGAGATATTTCTAAGGTATGTCTAGGGATGTATCTAAGGTTAAGTATACGTATAGGTTATAGTCCTAGAATTGCGCTAAAGATCTTAGAATTTTACCTAAGATGTTAGATATTGAGGTTACTCCCCCTTTTATTATGTTGTTTTCCCTAGCATGATTTTTGCCTCTCACACTATTCTTTTTGGGGTTTAGACGATGGATGGAACCTGAAGGAACCATGTTGATCAATGCAATGGACAATGCAATGATTTTCCCCTTGAACAAACAAATGTTATGGGAGATGGAGTGAAAAATCTTATTTCTATACTTACACAAGCTATGAATCATTCTGGACTTCTAAATGAGCAGAGAAGGGAACAATATTCTATTGAGTCCTTTATGAGGCAAGGCCCACCTTCTTTCAGTGGGTCTTCTGATCCACCTGTTGCTGAACAATGGATCAGTACCACTGAAAAGATATTTTCAGTTCTTCAATGTTCTGAACATGATAAAGTTGTCTTAGCAGTATATAGTTTGGAAGGTGAAGCTGATCAATGGTGGAATCTTATCAAGAATACGAGGCAAAGTGATGAAATTGAGTCCATGGAATGGGACGAGTTCAAAAACTTATTTTTCAATAAGTAGTTCCCTCTTATTCTTCGAAAAAAGATAGAGAAGGAGTTTCTTGAACTAAAGAAAAAGTATGATGAATCTGTTGGTGTATATGAAGCAAATTTTACAAGGCTTGCAAGGTATGCATCTGGCTTTATCATCCAACCTGAAAGTAAAGTTGATCGATTTTTCAGTGGCTTAAAACCAAATCTTCTAAGGGAATTAGCAATAAGAGACTTCAGTAGCTATGAAGAAATTGTACGTTGTGCTATCAAGGTAGAATTGGAAGTTGGTGTTACTTATCCATCTCATAGTTTTGACATGAAACGAAAGATGGAGTTCAAGGAGAAATCTCAGAATAATGGTGAAAAAAAGATGAATGTTTCATTATGCTCAAAGTTTGGAAAGAAGCATGGTGGAGATTGTCTTAAAGGGACAAGTAAATGTTTCAAATGTGGAAAGGAAGGTCATCAGGCATTTGAATGCCGCAATGATGGGAAGAAGATGCCTAATGATGCAAACAAAGGAAGGGATACACAGAATGAACCTACTACACTTCAATGCTTCAAGTGCAAGGAAATGGGGCATTATGCTAATAAATGCGCCAATCCAAGGGTTAGTGATGATCGACAAGAGCAACCACTTAAGGAAAAGGACAAAGGGAAGTCACATGTGATAACCATATTGGCGATGTTGAATATGACAACGATGTGGTGGAATGATTAAGTGTTTATGTAATGGGATTCCAAAAGAATGTTGTATATAGTATCGTGGAATATTAGAATATTTATGTTTTGGTCTATTGTGGTTTCCAATAATTTTATGGCATCAGTAACCATGAAAAGTGATTGAAATATTTTTGGAAAGCAGATGATATGCACATAATGAAGGGATAAAGAAAATCTAATATGTTTGATAGTATTCATGATCTCATGATTGATATAAGGACAAAGTGATATCATGGTTTGAGGATATAGAATTTTGATGATTTAGGTAAGTGGAAAGTGTTAACTTTTAACTGCATTCATGTTTTCACTAAGGTTCAATGGATATTCATTCTTCAAGAGAATACATAATTAAGGTATTCACATATTTGTAATTTGACCAACAAGATATATCTTATGATATATGGGGGACAAATGATGGCATTCATGTGATCATTTTCTTTATACTATGAGCGTGGACCAAAGTATTTTAGATAAGCCTAAAGATTGGAATGGATTATGTTGTACATAAGTTAGTATTGTTTAAGGATAAAACTTTTTTGATATTGTTGATGGGATGTTATAGTTTTATAGCTTTAGAAAAAGGACAACCTTTAGGACGGGCGACAACCCATCGCATCGGACAAGGCTGTGGGAATCGAACCCACAACCGAAGTGCGACTGGCCTTTATCGCCTACCACTGGCCTACAGGAAGTCCCTGTTTAGTAGAAACTAGTTTTATTATATTAAGAAGTATGATATATGAATTATAAGTCCATTTTAGGAACCATATATGATTAATCTCACTATAGATGAACTTATTTTTTTGATAACTTTTCTAACCTTTTGTTTGAGACAGATGGAATGACCCATCATTCTATCACATGATCTGATAACACATTATGAATGAAAAATTAAACTTCATTTCTCTAAGAGATGAAGTGGAAATTGGCCAAAGAACGACAAACGGTGAGACTATACACAAATCACGAAAGTATTTCTTCTCATTTCAATTTCATCAACTTTAGGGAAATGATCTTGAAAACCAAAAATGTTATCCTAGTTCTCTTATATCTGATGAATTAAATGGTACCTTATATCGTCACAAATTGAGGGCTTTGTGATTGCTGGCTTTTCCATAGCCATGTTCTCTACCACTCTCCATCAGAACATGATGGTTAGATTTCTCTTCAATATCCATTTTTTCACCTATGTGGAAACCCAGTGATTAGTTTATTTGGGTAACCGTTACCTTTCATACTTTTGTTTTTAAATATTGGTTTTGGTATTCCTTTTTACGATGTGGGTTTCTATTAAAGACACTTTCGAATAGTAAACCATTTATAACCCCGATGAATATCGAGGGCGAAATTCATTTGAAGGGGGGTAGAATATAACACCCCGAGATTTTAGGAAAAATATTCTTTTAATTAATTTCTTGTGTTGTATGCTACACCAAGATTACCTTGTGCTATACGCAACACCGTATTAGCTTGCAGTATACGCAACACTATTCTTGGATCGTGTTACACAAAATTTTGATAATAGTTATTCTACGCAACATTGAGTATATATATATATATATATATATATATATATATTCTATGTATAAATGAAATATGGTTGGATTATGTTATACAAAACAACGAAGGATTCTTGCACAGCACGCAACCTTGACTTGGCTTGCATTACACGCAATCGCGACCTTCCTCAATAGCGTGTGTTGTACGCAATACCGGGTTTTACTAAACAACGATATATTATTATAATATTATTATGAACTAGCCGTTATAAATAGTATTAACTAAAATTTGAATCTTATAACATTATTATTCATCTTGCACATTTTCTAAAACATGGTATAAGAACAAAATAATTTTTTCGGGTAAAATAAGTATTTTTCAAAAAATGTAGTTTTGCCGCCTTTTGATGGTGCACCCACTTTAAATAAAGTTTTTGACATGTTTATAAGTTCAATTTGACAAAATAAAATTCTTATTTGGAATTATGAAATAAAAATTTACTTTGGATAAATTTTCATATCATTCTGGTAACTTTCATATTTTGATGAATAGTAAAAACACGCTATATTTTAATTAAAAACAACTTTTTTAATCACAATAATTTATATAGTTAAATTATAATATTGAATAGTTTTAAAGTATAAATAGAATATATTTTTATCATTTAATATAATGTATGTCATTGGCATTGATTGTACCTTGAATTTGTAGGATAAATCAATTCAATCTTTTGCAATGTTTTAAAGAAAAACCCGTTTTCTTTCGACAACGGGATTAATTTTAATTTAATTTCTGAAAATTTTGTGTATTGAATTTGAAAAAGTGGATTCCATATTTGGAATCAGTGGGTCCAAATTATGTTAACAAGATACCTTTTATTTTTTGGCATTGTGAATAGTAACTACGGTAAATTTTATTAACCATAGTTAAAGGTAAATCGGGTAATTAAGGGTAAATATAAGATTATAAAATTCCCCTAATACTTGGAAAAATCCTATTGTATGACTAAAAGTCGACCCATATCACCCAAGGGTCGGATTAGATTCATTTTATGGACTTTTGACCATGAAAATAATTTAATCATTATTAAAACCACAGAAAGTGACAACATGTCACTCTCTTAAATCTTATAAGTATAATAATTTTAATTTAGTGATAAACATCATAAAAGTTCGAACATGAATAGTATACAGAAAGCTAATAAAATTATCTACATCATGATAATTTATTTAGAATTTTTTGGGATTAAATAATTGTCATTAATAGTGATACATTAATGATGCAGAAATTATTTATTTAGTGAAAAATCAATAATATAGTTTTTATTGAAATATTAATACATATCAAAAGGCCCAAAAATCTGCACAAAACTTATTATTAGTGTATAGATACAGCCTAATCATCCACTGGCCTAATTGTTGCCCATTTGGACCGTTATTAAGGCAATTATGATACTTATATTATTTTATTTTAAATGATGCCAAAGTTGTCACCTTCATAATTTAAAAAATATAACAATTTAAATATTGTGATTTTAAGATGATAAATTCGAGTAAAAGTATTATTGTGAAGTGTAATAGATTTATATTCATCATAGTATTTTATTTTTAATTTTATGCAACAAATAAGTATATTAAATAATTATACAAAAATGTTGTAGTAATTATTTTATTAAGAGATAAACCAAATAAATGGGTTTTAAAAATAATAAAATAACTATTATATGAACTATTTAATGTTCTCCACTAATTTTCTAGATACATATGAACTTTTATGAATCTATTAATGATTTTATTTCGAACATATCTTCTGTATATATTTTATTTAAATTCAAATAAATAAATAGTGTCAAAATTGACACTATTGTTATTTTATAAAAATAACATATTATAAAATTGTTAAAAAATCACAAAAATATTTAAAAATTATAAATTTAAATTTATATGGTATAAAATTTTGTAAAGTATCCAATTATGGACAATTCAAAATAAATAAGTAATTTTTTGTTATAATTTAAAATTTAGAATTTTATTATCATAAATAAAATTAAATTGATTAAGTAAGGATAAATCAAGTTGATAATGTTTAAAATAATTTCCTAACATGTCTAAATTTTATTGGTTGATGAGATTACAACCCTATCTCATCTTATATTCGAATATGAGTCATTTTTGGAGATTTTTAAGTGGGGTTAGATTTTTTATAAATTAATATTTTTAAGATTTCCAAAGGTGCCCCTCTCCTCCCTTATAAAAGGGCACCTCCTCCCTCTCTTCCTCACACCAATTTGAGCCTTCATGCTCGGCCAACCCCTGCCAATATCTCCTCTCCACTTCCCTAGAATCATCCTAGAGGTTCTGGTCTTCTTCAAAGACCAACCCTAGTGCCCTAATAGGAGGTTAAGAAGGGGCACGTCAAAAAGAGGAGGTTCGGACACTTACGAGGCAAATCAGACCTAAGGTAAGGGAAATATCACAATCTCATTTTTATCCGAGATTGTTTATACTTTGGTATTTACTGGGGTGTATTTTATCATCCACATCCATGTTTCCTAAATATGTAATATTATTTCCATCCACCAACAATTGTTTAAATCCCATTTTACCCTTCAGTGAGTTTTTAGTAAAAGATATGAAATGAATCTTTTGTCGTTTTTCGTACGAGGTACTTTTTGACTTTTCCAACAAAAGTACGAGAAGAATGTTTTTTTAAACATATATGGCATGAATGTATTTTTAAAACATTATTTCAAAGAAGCTTCTTTTACAAGTTTTCAAGTTTATTTTTAATCAAATTCTTTTAGTTTAAAATTGTATGACACGTTAAGAAAGGAAAAGTGTTTTTGAATTAGAAAGGATATTTTCCTCAAGAATGGAGTTCAAGTGTTTTATCAAAATTATTTTCCATCTAAGATAATATAGGGTTCTGTTTCTATCCCTATTATTACATTGATTTGATTATGTTGTGATGGAATTATTTTTATGAATTCCTTTATCTTATATGAATTGTTTTATGATGTCATGATGTTTAAGAATCTCATTTTTATTACATGGGTTATGCTATATGGTTTATGATTTTGTGGCACACATAAGAATGGTATAATTATGAGATGGGTGGGACCTATATCTCCCTCCAATTCATTGGGTAAAGATTTTATATCTCATGAGATAGACATGGCTGGAACGGTAGGTTATACCGGTTCAGTGAAACAGGACTGAAACGAGGAGTGAACTCGGCTCAGAAAGGGACTTTGTCCACTAAGATAGTATTGGCAATGAGTCTTGACTAATAAGAAATGATTCTCTATGATTATGTGTGTATGACACAAAGTTTCACGTTTTAAGTTATGATTATTGGGATTACATTTCACTACTATGATTTATCCCATGTTATGAAATTATGATCTCTTTGGCAGGTTAAGATTTCCAAAAGATATGTTCTTATGAATATGACGTGATTTATATTTCTTTTTTTTACTCTTACTGAGCATTTGATCTCACCCTTTTATGTTTTATTTTCCCCAGGACATAAAGAAAGGATTTAGGTTTAAAAAAAGAAGATCTTTATGGGAGATATTAAAGATCTTTCACCACGATTAGAAGATTATATTCTGAGTTTCCAAAGACACTAAACTATTACGGTCCTTGTGTGTGTGTTTTTGTTATGTACTAAGTATTCCACAAAAGTAATGTAATGTCCATGTACATCAAGCTTCGGGTCTCTACAGTTGGTATCAGAGGAAATGTTTAGTCAACCTTTGGAAACTAGGATGCAAGAACTTTAGTGAGATCCCTTGAGATATTTATAAGGTATGTCTAGGCATGTCTCTAAGGTTAAGAATACGTATAGGTTATAGTCCTAGAATTGCGCTAACGATATTATAATTTAACCTAAGATGTTAGATATTTAGGGTACTACCCCTTTTATTATGTTGTTTTCCCTAGCATGATTTTTGCCTCTCACACTATTCTTTTTGGGTTTTAGATGATGGATGGAACCCGAAGGAACCATGTTGATCAATGCAATGGACAATGAAATGATTGTCCTCCTGAACAAACAAATGTTATGGGAGATGGAGTGAAAAAACTTATTGCTATACTTACACAAGCTATGAATCATTCTGGACTTCCAAATGAGCAGATAAGGGAACAAAATTCTATTGAGTCCTTCATGAGGCAATGTCCACCTTCTTTCAGTGGGTCTTCTGATCCACTTATTGCTGAACAATGGATCAGTACCACTGAAAAGATATTTTTAGTTCTTCAATGTTCTGAACATGATAAAGTCATCATAGCAGTATATCGTTTGGAAGGTGAAGCTGATCAATGGTGGAATCTTATCAAGAATACGAGGCAAAGAGATGAAATTGAGTCCATGGAATGGGACGAGTTCAAAAACTTATTTTTCAATAAGTACTTTCCTCATATTCTTCAAACAAAGATGGAGAAGGAGTTTCTTGAACTAAAGCAAAAGGATGATGAATCTGTTGGTGTATACGAAGCAAATTTTACAAGGCTTGCAAGGTATGCATCTGGCTTTATCATCCAACCTGAAAGTAAAGTTGATCGATTCTTGAGTGGCTTAAAACCAAATCTTCGAAGGGAATTTTCTATAAGAGACTTCAGTAGCTATGAAGAAATTGTGCATTGTGATATCAAGGTATAAATGGAAGTTGGTGTTACTTATCCATCTCATCGTTTTGACAAGAAACGAAAGATGGAGTTCAAGGAGAAATCTCAGAATAATGGTGAAAATAAGATGAATGTTTCCTTATGCTCAAAGTGTGGAAAGAAGCATGGTGGAGATTGTCTTAAAGGGACAAGTAAATGTTTCAAATGTGGAAAGGAAGTTCATCGGGCATTTGAATGCCGCAATGATGGGAAGAAGATGCCTAATGATGCAAACAAAAGAAGGGGTACATAGAATGAACCTACTACACTTCAATGCTTCAAGTGCAAGAAAATGGGGCATTATGCTAATAAATGACCTAATCCAAGGGTTAGTGATGATCGACATGAGCAACCACTTAAGGCAAAGGACAAAGGGAAGTCAAATGTGATCACCATTGGAAATGTTGAATATGACAATGATGTGGTGGAATGATTAAGTGTTTATGTAATGGGATTCCAGAATAATGTTGTATATAGTATTATGGAATATTGGAATATTTATGTTTTGGTCTATTGTGGTTTTCAATAATTTTATGGCATCGGTAACCATGAAAAGTGATTGAAATATTTTTGGAAAGCAGATGATATGCACATAATGAAGGGATAAAGAAAATCTAATATGTTTGATAGTATTCATGAGCTCATGATTGATATAAGGACTAAGTGATATCATGGTTTGAGGATATAGAATTTTGAGGATTTTGGTATGTGGAAAGTGTTAACTTTTAACTGCATTCATGTTTTCACTAAGGTTCAATGGATATTCATTCTTCAAGAGAATACATAATTAAGGTATTCACATATTTGTAATTTGACCAACAAGATATATCTTATGATATATGGTGGATAAATGAAGGCATTCACGTGATCATTTTCTTTATACTATGAGCTTGGACTGAAGTATTTTAGATAAGCCTAAAGATTGGAATGGATTATGTTGGACATAAGTTAGTATTGTTTAAGGATAAAACTTTTTTGATATTGTTGATGGGATGTTATAGTAATATAGCTTTAGAAAAAGGACAACTTGCAGGACGGGCAACAACCCATCGCGTCGGACAAGGCTGTGGGAATCGAACCCACAACCGAAGTGCGACTGGCCTTTATTGCCTACCACTGGCCTATAGGAAGTCCCTGTTTAGTAGAAACTAGTTTTATTATATTAAGCAGTATGATATATGAAGTATAAGTCCATTTTAGGAACCATATATGATTAATCTCACTATAGATGGACTTATGTATTTTTTGATAACTTTTCTAACCTTTTGTTTGAGACAGATGGAATGACCCATCATTATATCACATGATCTGCCAACACATCACGAATGACAAATTCAACTTCATTTATTTAAGAGATAAAGTGGAAATTGTCCAAAGAACGACAAACGGTGAGACTATACCAAAATCACGAAAGTATTTCTTCTAATTCCAATTTCATCAACTTTAGGGAAATGATATTGAAAACCAAAAATGTTGTCCTAGTGCTCTTATATCTGATGAATCAGATGGTACCTTAGATCATCACAAATTTATGGCTTTGTGATTGCTGGCTTTTCTATAGCCATGTTCTCTACCACTCTCCATCAGAACATGATGGTTAGATTTCTCTTCCATATCCATTTTTTCACCTATGTGGAAACCCATTGATTAGTTTATTTGGGTAACCGTTACATTTCATACATTTGTTTTTAAATATTGGTTTTGGTATTCCTTTTTACGATGTGGGTTTCTATTAAATAAACTTTCAAATAGTAATCCATTTATAACCCCGACGAATTTCGAGGGTGAAATTCATTTTAAGGGGGGTAGAATGTAACACCCCGAGATTTTATGAAAAATATTCTTTTAATTAATGTCTTGTGTTGTATGCTACACCAAGATTACCTTGCGCTATACGCAACACTGTATTAGCTTGCAGTATACGCAACACTATTATTGGATCGTGTTACACAAAATTTTGATAATAGTTATTCTACGCAACATTGTGTGTATATATATATATATATTCAATGTATATATGAAATATGTTTGGATTATGTTATACAAAACAATGAAAGATTCTTTCACAGCACGCAACCCTGACTTGGCTTGCATTACACGCAATCACGACCTTCCTCGATAGCGTGTGTTGTACGCAATACCGGGTTTTTACTAAACAACGATATATTATTATAATATTATTATGAACTAGCCTTTATGAATAGTATTAACTAAATTTTGAATCTTATAACATTATTATTCATCTTGCACATTTTCTAAAACATGGTATAAGAACAAAATAAAATTTTCGGGTAAAATAAGTATTTTTCAAAAAATGCAGTTTTGACGCCTTTTGATGGTGCACCCACTTAAAATCTAGTTTTTGACATGTTTATAAGTTCAATTTGACAAAATAAAATTCTTCTTTGGAATCATGAAATAAAAATTTACTTTGGATAAATTTTCATATCATTCTGGTAACTTTCATATTTTGATGAATAGTAAAAACATGCTATATTTTAATTAAAAACAACTTTTTTCATCACAATAATTTATATGGTTAAATTATAATATTGAATGGTTTTAAAGTATAAATAGAACATATTTTTACCATTTAATATAATGTATGTAATTAGCATTGATTCTACCTTGAATTCGTAGGATAAATCATTTCAATATTTTGCAATGTTTTAAAGAAAAATCCATTTTCTTTCAACAACGGGATTAATTTTAATTTAATTTCGGCTACTTTTGTGTATTGAATGTGAAAAACTGGATTCCATATTTGGAGTCAGTGGGTCCAAATTATGTTAATAAGCTACTTTTTATTTTTGGACATTGTGAATAGTAACTATGGTAAATTTTATTTACCATAGTTAAAGGTAAATCGGGTAATTAAGGGTAAATATAAGATTATAAAATTACCCTAACACTTGGAAAAATCCAATTGGATGACTAAAAGTCGACCCATATCACCTAAGGGTCGGATTAGATTCATTTTATGGACTTTTGACCACGAAAATAATTTAATTATTATTAAAACCAAAGAAAGTGACAACATGTCACTCTCTTAAATCTTATAAGTATAATAATTTTAATTTAGTGATAAACATCATAAAAGTTCGAACATGAATAATCTCCAGAAAGCTAATAAAATTATCTACATCATGATAATTTATTTAGAATTTTTTGGGATTAAATAATTGTCATTAATAGTGATACATTAATGATGAAGAAATTATTTATTTAGTGAAAAATCAAAAATATAGTTTTTATTGAAATATTAATACATATCAAAAGGCCCAAAAATCTGCACAAAACTTATTATTAGTGTACAGATAAACCCTAATCATCCAATGGACGAATTTTTGACCATTTTGATCCTTATTAAGGCAATTATGACACTTATATTATTTTATTTTGAATGATGCCAAAGTTGTCACCTTCATAATTTAAAACATATAACAATTTAAATATTGTGATTTTAAGATTCTAAATTAGAGTAAAAGTATTATTGTGAAGTTTAATAGATTTATATTCATAATAGGATTTTATTTTTAATTTTTATGCAACAAATAAGTATATTAAATAATTATACAAAAATGTTGTAGTAATTATTTTATTAAGAGATAAACCAAATAAATGGTTTTTAAAAATAATAAAATAACTATTATATGAACTATTTAATGTTCTCCACTAATTTTCTAGATACATATGACCTTTTATGAATCTATTAAAGATTTTAGTTTGAACATATCTTCTGTATATATTTTATTTAAATTCAAATAAATGAATAGTGTCAAAATTGACACTATTGTTATTTTATAAATATAACATATTATAAAATTGTTTAAAAATCACAAAAATATTTAAAAATTATAAATTTATATTTATATTTTATAAAATGTTGTAAAGTATCAAATTATGGACAATTAACAACAAATAAGTAATTTTTTGTTATAATTTAAAATTTAGAATGTTATTACCATAAATAAAATAAAATTGATTAAGTAAGGATAAATCAAGTTGATAATGTTTAAAATAATTTCCTAACATGTCTAAATTTTATTGGTTGATGAGATTATAACCCTATATCATCTTATATTCAAATATGATTCATTTTTGGAGGTTTTTAAGTGGGGTTAGATTTATTATAAATTAATATTTTTAAGATTTCCAAAGGTGCCCCTCTCCTCCCTTATAAAAGGGCCCCTCCTCCCTCTCTTCCTCACACCAATTTGAGCCTTCATGCTCGGCCAAACCCTACCAATATCTCCTCTCCACTTCCCTAGAATCATCATATAGGTTATGGTCCTCTTCAAAGACCAACCCTAGTGCCCTAAGATGAGGTTAAGAAGAGGCGCGCCAAAAAGAGGAGGTTCAGACACTTACGAGGCAAATCGGACCTAAGGTAAGGGAAATATCACAATCTCATTTTTATCCGAGATTGTTTATACTTTGGTATTTACTGGGGTGTATTTTATCATCCACATACATTTTTCCTCAATGTGTAATATTATTTCCATCCACCAACAATTGTTTAAATCCCATTTTACCCTTCGGTGAGTTTTTAGTAAAAGATATGAAAGGAATCTTTTGTCGTTTTTCGCACGAGGTACTTTTTGACTTTTCTGACAAAAGTAAAAGAAGAATGTTTTTTTAAAATTATACGGCATGAATGGATTTTTAAAAAATTATTTCAAAGAATCTTCCTTTACAAGTTTTCAAGTTTATTTTTAATCAACTTCTTTTAGTTTAAAATTGTATGACATGTTAAGAAAGGAAAAGTGTTTTTGAAGTAGAAAGGATATTTTCCTCAAGATTGGAGTTCAAGTGTTTTATCAAAATTATTTTCCATATATTATAATATAGGGTTCTGTTTCTATCCCTATTATTACATTGATTTGATTATGTTGTTATGGAATTATTTTTATGAATTCCTTTATCTTATATGAATTGTTTTATGATGTCACGATGTTTAAGAATCTCATTTTTATTACATGGGTTATGCTATATGGTTTATGATTTTGTGGAACACATAAGAATGGTATCATTATGAGATGGGTGGGACCTATATCTCCCTCCAATGCATTGGGTAAAGATTTTATATCTCATGAGATAGACATGGCTGGAACGGTAGGTTATACCGGTTCAGTGAAACAGGACTGAAACGAGGAGTGAACTCGGCTCAGAAAGGGAATTTGTCCACTAAGAAAGTCCTAGAAATGAGTCTTGACTAATAAGAAATGATTCTCTATGATTATGTGTGTATGCCACAAAGTTTCACGTTTTAAGTTATGATTATTGGGATTACATTTCACTACTATGATTTATCCCATGTTATGAAATTATGATCTCTTTTGCAGGTTAAGATTTCCAAAAGATATGTTCTTATGAATATGACATGATTGATATTTCTTTTGTTTACCCTTACTGAGCATTTGAGGTCACCCTTTTATGTTTTCTTTTCCCCAGGACATAAATAAATGATTTAGGTTTAAAAAAAAGAAGATCTTTATGGGAGATATTGAAGATCTTTCACCACGATTAGAAGATTATATTCCGAGTTTCCAAAGACACTAAACTATTACGGTCCTTGTGTGTGTGTTTTTTTTATGTACTAAGTATTCCACAAAAGTAATGTAATGTCCATGTACGTCAAGATTTGTGTCTCTACAGGAAATTATGGCATAAGCAAATGAATAGTGTTTTCACACATAATCTTGGAGTAAAATAATCAATGAAGTATGCGTAAAGCCGAATGAGTGGAAATTGAAATTTCAAATTCCCTTATTGATTTGGTAAATTAAAAAACATACACCCATGAAATAAGGATCATACAATGATGATATAAATATTCATGAATTAAATTATATTACATAATGAATACAAATATTGGGAGTACACACACCACATGCAATAAATAAGTGGTGAACAATGGAAATCTCACAGAATTAAAAGTGAGATAAGAACCCCCTTACTTTTTAGTTTTTACTTGGTCGAGGGTAGGTTAATATACTTTATAATGGTGAAATAATTTTTTTTGAATTATAAAATAATCATATACATTAATATGATATCATATATGATCTTTTAACATTGATTTGTTGATATCTTAGTATTATCGTTGTTTCGGGTGTTAACAGATTCATTTTCCTTTATATTCTTTATTATGTGAGCCATATTTGTTATATATGGGATTTATCTTATTAATATCCAGAATGATATCATGTCTCTAATAATTATTTTTAATCATCAAATGAAATTTATTCTTGAATGGATATGATGGGGAATGAATCTCATCGCGTTCGTGGAGACGGTAGTCCGTACGTACGCACGAGTGAAAATATCATTCTTTTGATATTAAAATAATATATAATTAGATGTTATATCATATATACAGAATAATTATCATTTTATATTTATTATTTAAATTAATTACACATCATTATTATACCCATCCAAATAATAATGTATTGAATAACAATTACACCACGACGTGGAGACGGTAGGTCGTACGTACGCATGCATGGTGACATGTCATTCAAAGGATGGATTGAATAATGAATATGGCTCTACCATATTTCGAATAAAATAAAAGTATATATAAGTTACTGGAGTTATTATTTTATAATGGAACAACAAATAAAGAAGAAGTTGAAGAAGAAAGGAACTTGAAAAAGGGTGGTGAAAACATTACCTTTTCTTCAGGTTCTTTATTTTGATTTGATCAAAAGGGATTCTTAAGATGGCTTTCTGACCAATGGAGGGACACTATGGTAAAGTGAGGGAAGTTGAGAGGATATTTTTTCTGGGTTTGCCCGATCCAAATGTCTTTGAAGGTGTGAAATTGAGAGAAGGGTGTGTGCCCTTTTATAAGAGGGGTGAGGGGAACCTTAGGAAAAACTAGAAATATTATTTTATAATAAATTCATATTTGGTTTATAAGGGCTCCAAAGTGGATTATTTAAAGGTTAACGTCGGGATAGGTCACAAAACACTCAATCAATAGGTTTTAGATAGGGTTGGGTCACTATATTAACCTTAACTCTTAGATTTAACTCTTAGTTAAATAGTTTGACATTTACCTTGTCTCTTTGTATTTTTATATTGTATAGTTAATAAACTTACTATAAACTTCCAAGAGACCCCAAAGTGGTAAATCAATAATACACCTATAATTATATAAGTCTTTTGGAAGAACCTTAGATTTTTAAGAATATAATATCAATTAATAATTTAATATTTGTTTTGAAAACTCCTTTATGTCAATTTTGACACTTTTTAATAATTGATTTTCGTTAAAGTCTTATCAACTTTATTAATTCGAACCAAATTCATTTAAACAGTCCTAACATGTAATATTAACCAATAAAAGTTTTTGATGTCATCAAAACTTTCAAATTATATTTATTTTAACATTTATAATACTAATTATTTGATTCGTTCATTAATAAGGAAAATACTGCATCATTATTGTGTCATAAATAAATTTAATTATTCAATGTCTAAAAATTATAAATAAAATACCATTATGTTGTAAATTCTTTTATATTTCTAATTAATATTTATAGTCAAAAAATAAAACATATATAACCCTATGTAAATTTTTTTTTTCCAAAAAGATATATGTTTATGTCTTTTTTGTATTTACTTTAACTTAATTAATATAAAGTGTCATTATCACTTACAAGTGGAACCGTGAGGTCCTAAAATAGACCCAAATATGACCATGGTCGGAAATTTATCAAAAAATAGGGTTAGGACATGTTATAGTGTAATTTATTATTATTATTATAATATTATTTGTTTACCCTTATTTACCGGATTTATCCTATAACCATGGTAAATAAAATATTTACCGAAGTAATTATTCAAAATGTCTAAAAATAAAAGTTACCTATTTACACAATTTGGAAATCCTGATTCTAAATATGGAATCCATTTTTCTAAATTGAAAACACAAAAGTGGTATAAATTAATTTAAAATTAATTCCCGCTGTCAAAACAAAAAGTGTGTTTTTAAGAAATAATAACTACCAAAAGATTGACACTTGTTTATGTCCGGTTTAAATGTGAAATTACGTCCAATGACCAAAATTGTATTAAATGGTAAAACTATTTTATAAATATACTTTAAAACCACTAAAATTCATAATTTATCACTATTAATTATTTCTATTAAGAAAGTTGTTTTTAATTAAAATTTAGTAATTTTCACTATTCATCAAAATATGAAAGTTATCAGATATGTACCAAAAATTCACCGTAAGATAATTTTGAAATTCAGAATCCAAAAATGAAGACCATTATGAAATATAAAATGTATAAAATTTCAAAAAGAGGGTATTAGTATTCCTAACGGCTAGTTTGATTGGTTGTGGTGTGTGTAAGAACTCGAAGTTGCATACAACACACGCTACTGTATTATTCAATGAGAAGCATACTGTGGAAGCATGAGGTGATACAAATGTCATGTCACATTCTTAGAAATATGTCTCCAAAATGGATAATTTTAGAATAGGATAATTTTAAGGAAAAAATAATACCAACCAATTTTTTTGAAAAAGCATTATGGTCATTCTAACACTTATCTTTTTAGATTAACCACTGATAAACCTGTTTTGACCATAACCACAGTAATTAATTTTTATTATTTTTACTATTAATTATGATAAAAAATTAAGTTGAACTTATTAAAAAATATTAATTTTTATGGTTAAAAATATAAAATCCATTTTATTAAATTCTATTCACATAAGTGGAAGAATTTAAATTTAATATAAATCCACTAAACGTGTCTAAACACTTGTTTTAAAGAAATGCATTTTTCAAGTATAAGATGATCTTACATTAACTATATGACTAGTAATCATAATTATATGGGTTTAAATTCATATTTTTAGGTATAGAATGTATAAATTTATATTAAATCATTCATCATTAGGTATTGTTTTATTTTATTAAAATGGAAATACATTATTCCCTTAAAAAATCATTTTCTAAAAAATACCATTTCTTACCTCCAAATGATTTTATCTTTATTTTTATAAAATTGATAGTAAATAAATTATTAATTATACATGTTATAACAAATTATTATAAATAAAATTAGTAATATTTATATGCTAAATTTTCAATTATTCATAAAATCTTATTTCTAAGGGAAAATTTAAAAAATGCTTTCTAGGATTATTTTGACCTATTAAGTTCCAAATCGATAATCATCCTATAAATATAAAATTTTTATGTCATTTAATATTAATAATTTAATTGTTTTATGGATTTATTAAAATATAATTTTCACTTACTATAATGTAATCTTGTGTGTTATGTTATTCCATCCTATAAAAATTTCATCCTTGAATTTTTATGGATATTAATTTATAAACAAGTAGACTGGTTCTTATTCAAAATATCATATTATTCTCACATTACATTATATATTTTATGATTTCTAATAAGTACCTTTAATATTCAATTCATATTATTCCACAATAATTACTCACTAATTTCAAGGATCTTAATGGTCTCTTTATAGTAAAATAGATCAGGTTCTAATTTTATTTATTCAGAGGTGAGCACTTGTGCTGGGTCTGGAATGTACTTACTTAAAAATGATATATGGAACACATAATGGAATTTAGTGAGAATTCTTTGAATTTACTAATGGTAATCCTTATCTTAAATTATTTGCAGGATTCAAAAATTCCAATGTACCTGGGGATTAGTTTCACTTTCTCATCGAACCTTACGATGCCCTTCCCTAATGATACTTTCATGAAAAAATGATCTCCTACTTGAAATTAAAAAAAATGCCTTCGATTATCTGCATATCAATTTTTTTCTAATTTTACATGAATTATTAGGAGTCTTAATATTTTTAACATTTATCATTTTATCCTAAATATGTTTTGGGCATACAAGTTTCCTTCCACCCAATTATTCCAATCAATTTGGAGTCTGATATCTCTTTCCATATAACACTTCATATAATGCCATATGAATACATGAATAGAAAATATTATTATAGAAAAACTATAGAAAAGGTTAATAAGGATCTGACATACCTTTAAAGTCAAGTGAAAATGATATCAACATTTATTTTAATGATTTAATATTATTTCTAGACTATCCATCTATTTGAGGATGGTTGGTGGTGCTCAAATGAAACTCTTTTTCAAGATCCTTCTGAAGAATTTTCTAGAATTTTGATGTAAATTATTAATGATGACCAGACAAAATCAAAATAATTGCACCATGAATTCCTAAAATTTCATTAATATATTGTTATCCAAGGTTCTCAATAGGTAAATCTTCTCTTATATCAATGAAATGTGAAGCTTTGGTTTGATGATCAATAATAACCCATATTGTTTCATTATTTAGAGGAGATCTTTGTAATATAATGAAAAATTAAATAGTAATTTCATAACATTACTATTTATATATAGGTATAGATTACATGGATCTTGTAGTATTATATCTATTAGCCTTTACCTATTGAAAAACCAATAATCTTGATGCCTAATTAGCAATTTCCTTCATCATATTATCCCACAAAACATTTTCCTTCAAATCCCCATGCATCTTGGTGATATGAGGGTGTATGTAGAAATTAAAGCTATGGGAATCATCCAATAATTCATTTATTATTAGTTATACATGTAACACATAGATCCCTTCCAAATTTAAGAATTCCATCTTCATATACAAAGTCTTAAAATTTCCCATCATTCACAGCTTTAATTTTCTTCTTAAAATTCTCATTATCAGATTGAGAAATTTTTATATATTCCAATAAATATTGTTTCAAAATCATTTAAAAAAGAATTTATGTCTCCCCTTCATTAATAATTCCCATATATATATTTAATAGATCCATTAACATATGATCCTTATCAATCCTCATTTTATTCATAAATCCATGATATTTACTTCTCAATGAATTAACTTCTATATTTTCCATTCTTTGAATACATTTGCTTTCATAGGATCTACAAAGGTTACATCATTAGAGAAAATATGGACAAGAAAATAATATTTCTAAAGCCAATATTCACACTTTTTAAATTTCCCATATAACTATTTTCTTCTAAGAGTCTCAAGAATTATCCTTATGTGATTCTAATGGTCCTCATAGATTTTATAATACACCAAGATATAATAAATAAATACCACAAAAATTATCATGATATTAATTAAATAATATTTTCATTAGATCTAGAAAAATATGAGTTTTATTAGTTAATCCAAATTTCATTAATGTAAACTCATAATATCCACACCTCATTAAAAATAATGCCTTTAAATTATCTTCCTTCTTTAATCGCAATTGATGATACCCATAATGAAGGTCAATCCTTGAAAAATTTTGAGCCCTATGAAGTTGATCGAATAATTCATCAATGAAAGGTAAAACATAATTTTTATTTACCTTAATAGTTTTGATTTCCCTATAATCAATTCACAGCTTCATGGATCTATCTTTCTTCTTAACTAAAAAAATAGGGTTCCCCATGGTAAAACACCAGGGTATATAAATCACTTATCACAATACTTCTATTTTTGTTTCTTAAACTCTACCAATTGCATATTTCCCATTCTATATGGAGTTATTGATATATTTATTCTATTAGAGATTAAATAAATGGAAGACTCAAATTTACACTTTGGTGGACGTACAGGTAATTCCTTAGGAAATATATCATTATATTTCTGTATAATAGGTACATCTTAAATTTGATGATTATCTATTCCACATGTAGGCCATGTCTTATCTTCTTCCATAAGAATTTAATTTATAATTTCTACTGGGGATGTATCTATAAATGACTTAGATGTTGAATTCTACCCTCTAAAGATAAAAAATTTCTTATATTCACTGGGAATAATAATTTTCTACTCTTTGAAATAATTTTTTAATCATATTTTGAAATCTTGTCCATACAAAGCATTATATCAAAGTAAATCATAGGTATAATAATAAATTCATAAAATAAAGCATGTTTATGTTTCATAATGGGAACTCCCCGACACATCCTTGTGGCAGTAATATTTCTACTAGAAATTTTTGTCATGACCTGAGCCAATGGGGCTCACTTGGTTGATGATAAGCTGACTGTAACAACCCCAAGTCTACCTCCAATGGTCCATAGGTTAGTAATTAGTTCCATATAATCATATCACACATATGAGAGGTAATACACTATGGTACCTATATATATATACACAAACACACACACATCTATAAGCCCATACATTGATAAAAGTAAGGTGAAAATTATATTAATTCATTCATACATCCACATCCCAAAATAAGAGTGGGAAAATTTACTGGAAAACATAATGGAAAAATACTAACCCACAAGAAACAGGAAATAAAGTCTCACCTTCCCATAAAGAGGTGACTTTTTTCAAATGAAACACTGATATCAACCTTGTTAAATCTAGACAAAAAATATGATATGCCTACTCAGAGTCCTCCTAGGGCTCCATAAAAAATTCTATCATCTGTATAAGACATGAAATGTGTGGGAAGATCCCTTGTAGGGGTGAGTATAACTACACCTAGTATGAAACCCCAAAATCACAAAACATAAGGCATCAAGAGTAGTCATCTCATCAATACATAGGTAATAAAATCAAGATATTAGACATAATGATAAAAAAATAAGCCTATATATAATCATAAAAAACTCTATGTCTGAAGAGTACTCAACCACTTTTAGTCACTAGATTCTACACGAGGCTTTAAGGTAATTCTTTCTTGGGATAATCCACTCTATGATCCATGTTGTCACTAATGATGCTAATATGAGAATTCGTTCTAATAAAGTCTCTCCAAAAAAGTACTCATGAAAACTAAAAAGATGTCGACATATAGAAAAGGGTTACACCTAGGATTACTGGGGGATTCCACAAACCTTGCTGGACTAATCTACCAGATATGGGATTGATGCCTAGTGCATGGTGGTCACACTGATACCACAAACCCTTCCCATGGAAGAAGATATGATAGGGGATGCCACCCAAGGCCTCAAAGAGGGATACCAAAAGTTCTAAATGAGAAAAAATATCTAAATAGGGGAACACAATCCTATTTTTAGGATGTAATTTTACACTATTCCCTTATAGGTATGGACTAAGGAATCACACTCAAGTAAACCTGGTCTATACCGAAGTGATAGAGGGAATCAAATTGACCTAAAAAAAGTACATGGAATGTACTATCAGTACACTATATGTCTCTTCTACCCCAGGTCTACCAGTGTACCACAAACCATGATCATGTACCTCATTCAATGATCATGTACTTGGCCATGTCTAGGTCCTCTGGCTGTATCTCAGTACACAACCATGTCTGTGTACTCAACCCATCCATGCATTCCCTAATGTTTCTATGCATGTGTGACCTGTGATATACATGTCAAGATACTAGAACTTGGTCCATTGATGTGTGTCATGATGTGTGATATTTTTATCCCTATGGAAACCCTAGAACCATAGATGTGGGACTACATGATGTGGTCTTCGAACTATACACCACGTAGTCAGGAACTTTTTAGAAATTATAGATTGTTCCATGACTCTTCTTCTATGATATTTTCCTTTAATGTATCCATATTTCATTTCTAAAATCATAGATCTAATGTTGAACTACCCTCTCCATCACCTCTATCTATAATCCATCCTTCAATCTACTTGAAAATCATCCACCATTGCATCATGTCGTTGTCACAAGTTGAACCAAGAAACACAAAACCCCAAATAGATCTCAACCCTTCACTGTCACCATGCACCTTGATTTCTCCCTCAATCACAAACCATACCCATGGTATCCATATATTATGATAAATAATGGTTTTGAAATGATTAAATACCAAGAATTCATTTAATCACCGACAAAAGAAATTACCATCGATGAATGTGCAAAGAATCTAGAGACAAATTCCCAAATTAAAAAAATAATAAATGAATCTGATCCATTGTTTAGGTTGGGATTGAATTTTTCCATTAGAATGAAGAATGAAGAGAAAAAAATAAAAAATAATAATTCCCCAAATCCTAGGTAAAAAACCCCCCACTCATAACACGATTAACCTGCAAATCAATCTATTGGTTGATTTGACTTGAGTTCAACATGGGATAATCAAACTGGTAAATAAAAAATGGAAAAAACACCCTACCTAGGTTTTGGATTTATCACTCATGAAGAATGTTCTTGCATCATTTTCATTGAAATATCTATAAGTTTTGGTTGGCACAACAATCACCAATCCTTTATCTTTCACTATTCATTCGAGAATCCATGAAGAAATCGCCCCTAATGGCTCCTCTCAATCCCTAGGGTTGTAAATATAACCATAGGTCATGAATATAATAGGTTTTTTTTATAAATATATAGTTAGGACTTAGTTTTATAATAATAAATAAATAAAATTATTTTATTATTTATGCCCATGAGAACACTTCATCAAAATTCCCGATACCAACAATGGTTATGTTATGCCTAGGGTAAAACCCATGCTCCAGACACAACAATGACCATTTATTTTCCATCAGAGTCCCCATTCAAGAGTTGTTCCATTAATTCATAAAAAATTCATGCGTGTGAAATAATATATTTATTATTTATATAATATCAATACTGAGTCTCTTTAGGACTCTGAATCTCATGTTGTCACAACTAGTGGCTCTAAAAAAATATTATATATATTTCAATGTATTACATGGAAAAAATAGTGATGTTAAATCCTACCAAACTTATGTATTTTCATCCTGAAAATAGATAAAGAATACTAAAAATGGTGTGGGTACTAAGACCACATCTAGTTCTCTCTCTCTTCAGTACTCTCCTAAAGATTTACATTCTTCCACTAGGCATGCACCAACGGAATTTCTTGGCCACAAACGATATTATCCTTCCAATCCTCAATATTCACTGGGTAATTTGAAATGGTAGATCCAGCCCTAATTTACCGATCACCCCAGTTGAAAATATATGATGGTTTGTGCACAGACCTCCTCACCTGTGAAATGTGGAAGATACTGTGTACCCAGTCTGACTACGTTAGTAGGGCCAAGTGGTATTCCACCTCACCACCTCTACATAATTTTTTTGAAGGTCTAATGAATCTTGTATATTGATTATCATCTAGACTAAATCTTGGAAATACATGTCGAGGTGAGACCCTCAGAAACACATATTCTCCCTCCTCGAACTCCAAGGGCCTCTTTAATCAGTCTTTATATAAATTCTGATGGCACTGTGTAGTCCTCATCCACTAATAAATTATCTTCAACTTCTCTATAATAGATCACACCCACTATGGGCCCATGAGTACCAACTCACTTGGATCAGTCCAACATAGTGGTGACCTGTAGGGTCTCCCATAAAAAGGTTAAAATGTTTCCATAGAAATTGTGTAATGGTAGATTTTTTGTACAAAAAATACACCACGGGTCGGTGATCCTACAAACTAAGTCCAAAGTATAACATGCAATCCCACAACATGTCCTATTGAAGTTAAATGGTTCTATTAGACTGGTCCTTATTCAGGAGGTGAAACACAATGCTCAAATTAAATTGAGAACAAAAGTCTTCATGCAATCCTCTTCATAATCATGATGTGATGTGAGTATCATGGTCTAAAATGATCATCAAGGGTACTCCATGAACCCAGATTTTCTCTTACATGTAAAGGAATCCCAAGATATATATTGAAATATTCTCTTGAATAGAAAATAAGTGGTCTTACTTGGTGAGTCAGTCTATGATCACCTAGATCGAATCATTTCCTCTATAAATTCATGGAAGAACCATAATAAAGTCTACAAATATACTATCCCACTTCAAATCCATCACCTATAGGGGTTGAGATAAACCTACTAGAACCTGTTGTTTATCCTTAACATTCTATCAAGTGATGCATTGAGAGACAATGTTTTCTTTAAACTTTTTCATACCTAGTAACCATAATTGATGTCGAAGTCCCCATACATATTTTCCACACCCAGATTCACCTAAAAGGTGTATGTGTTAAAATACCTCATAAAATTCTCATGAAACTTAATTAATATGATCATTCATCCTCTAAAAAATATAACATTCTCCCCACCTTCTGAAAATACATTAGGAGAAAGTCCAAGTGATATCTATGCATGAAAGGTATCACAGTCAGTATCTTCATGCTAGAACTACCTAACACATTATAGAAGTAGTTGGGTAACAATAATAGACTGGAGGTAAGTCTTTCTATCCACACCAACTAGGAAAAAATGCGATAAAGATAACTTCTTGGAATCCTTGGTTAACAACTAGAAAAAATATCTCATAATGAGATAATATGACACTAAAATTACCTTCCCAAGAGTATAGACTATATTGAAGTCATAATACTAGAAGAACATTAGACATCACCATTGTATCAAGTTAAAATCCTTCTAAGAGAAGATATAATTGAGTCTCTTATTTTAAAAATAGACAATAGACCACTCACCCATAAGCAAGTGTCATCATATATTAAGGGTAAATACCACCACTTCATACTCTAGATCATGGGTTATTTAGTTATTCAAGTGTTGTCTTAACTGTCAGAACCCACATAAAATCATTGCCTACCTATGCATTAAAAAATGAACATGTTTAGCCCTAGAGGCATCATAGAACACTACAAACTTGACACTATCCTCTGTAAATCTCAAGATGGGAGAAGTCATAAACCTCTTCCACAAATCTTAAAGATCCTACTAGCACATATCCATCGAAATGGAAGGTTGACCATTCTAGGTCAAAGTAGTGAAATGTTTTGATTTATTGGATAAATAAGTCAAAAATATCCAATAATAGCCTATGAACCCAAGGAATATTTATACCCTCATCATGCTCTTGGGTGGCTCCCAAGATAACATTACCTCAAACATCATTAGATTCACTATTACACCCTCTTTTGAGATGAAAATTTCAAAATATTGGACCTCTTAAATCCAAAACTAACACTTTGAGAACCTCCCATAAATATTTTTCTCTCATAGTATATCTACGACTAACCTAAAGTATATCATGTTCTACTCCTCAGATAATGATTACATAGAATGTCATCGATGAAGACCACCAAAAACTGGTCTAATAAAGGCTAAAAGGTCTCGTTCATGAGTCCCATGAACACTAGGGTGTTTTTTATTCTAAAAGGAATTACCAATTACTCATAATGATTGTAGGAATATTGGAATTCCATATTTGGTATATCCTCATCCCATACTCAAATATGGTGATAGTCAGATCTGAGATCAATCTTCAAGAACCATATCAACCATCTAAAATGGTCAAAGAGGATGTCGAGCCTTAGTAGTGGATACATATTCATCACATTCATCTAGTTTGGGTGTCAATAATCCATATATAACCTCAATCTCCAATCCAACTTTATAGAAAATAATACCAGGGCTTCCCTGGGTGAAAAAATGGGTCTAACAATTACCTTCCTTTAAATGTACTCCAATTGCACATTCATATCTAAAAGCTCTAATGGATCCATCTGATATATTGGGATAAAGATCAGGGTTATCCCTAGGTGAATGTTAATGTATAAGTCTATCTCTAGGTGGGTAAGTATGCTTATCACATTCTCAAGATAGACGTCCACATACACCAGCACTGTGGGAAACTAAAATCCCATAACATCAACTACTATAAGGGTAATATTATATATGTACTATGTAATTTTCTTACATCCTCAAATGTATGAGCCCATCCTTCTATATGTGGGTTTCTTTTTTCCACAATGATGGAAAACCTTGATCTTTTACTATAGATACATCGTGTCCTCTACCTATAACAGTCAATCTGGCAATGAAATATAGATATACATTCCATACCTTAGATGACTTTATAAGGCCTCATTATTTATAAAAATAGGTCCCATAAGAAAATCTATCCTCCAAGATTAAGTTCACATTTTTGGTAGAAGTGTGTGATCACCAAATCATCTCCTGTATGAGTCTCCAAGTGTAAGGGTTGAGCTAATAGCTTAACCAAAATCTCAAAAAATAAAACTGGAGAAGAGAAAAGATAGGACAGGACCACACCCATGTTTATCAGTACTACAGGTAAAATAGAGAAGACACCAATCATACCTATTATCATCCCTAAATCCTCTATGCCATAAGATCACATTGCCTATAGGTTTCCCCATTCCTAACCACCATCTCCATGAGTCTGATGTGAACCATTAGAGATTAGTGGTAGAAATATGTAAAACCACATACCACCTCCTGATGCTCTACTTGATCCTCTTTAACATATTTCCCCTACTGACCTCCCTAGTCATATTACTATCTCCTTCTAAGAAGTCCATTGATCATCTCTCTATCAGTTGCTTGGTGGATCGGACAATTTAGAGCAAGATGTCCCTAACCATCATAAGAGAAACATTACCTCTATCAACTATGAATAAATAAATCCCAAGAGCCCTGAATAACTGATCCTCCTTCTTGGTATCCTATCTTAGAGTATCTAACATTCCCAGATCCACATGACTATCATTGGATACCATCTGGAAAGGTCTCAACTCCTGGGTTCCCACTACCAGAACCCACATTCGGTGCTTGATCTTTCATGAAGCTCTGTACTACTAATGTTGGCTCTAGAACTCCAGTATTGGTGTGAATTCAAAGAGACGTCACTAAAGTAATGATATATTTGATAATTTTGATTAAAAGGTCCATTATCTAAATAATGGATTTCCAACCATATCCAATGTGTATCATGAATGGTTATTGAACCTTTCTGACTACTCTTCCATGATCACACTACCATGATGAAACAATAAAAGATCATGGATGTGAACTGACTAAAACATGGATAGATACAAGTCCCCCTAATGATAAAATTGATGTCAGATAAAAATAGAGACATGTATTTCTATTTCTTATTCACTACATTCCTCTATTTCTAAAAGCATGCCTAAACAAGAATCACTGCTATGACCACCATATGATTCGTAGGTGTCCTCATAAGGCAGGAAACTTACAGAACCACCTCTGTAAATTTATCACCTACATTGGGGTCTAGATCACCCTAAAACCTGGGAGGTCAATGCCTCTAAAAATCATAGAGTGTTCTCATCCTATGCACATCCTCTACTGGTTCTTCTAGAAAAAAATATTGATCAACAAGTGATAACAATATTAGAAAACCACTCAGAGGTACCACCACCTATATAGACCCTTGTATTGAAGACTCTTTACTTGGTGTATCAACCTCATGATCACTCTTTAGAATCATGACTAGAAAATTTCCCATAGGCATCCAAAAATAAACAAGACACACTAAAGTTAAAGATTATACCTAGGTTCCTGACTCAAGAAGGACATGGAAACCACAAACCATTTATAATTATGCATGTTACAATGTTCTTACCTACAAACAAAACCTTCTAATACTGAGTCAAAAAGTGGGTTATTAGATTCCTAGTTAATGGATATGTTGGCCACCACACTAACACTGGAGTCCCTAGGTTGAAATACAAACTCAAAACACTTTAAAAAAGTTTCTATAACTCCAAAATCAAACATCACAACTATAAAAAAATATAACTATAGTCCTAATGTAGAACCGACCCTATGATACCACTTTTCCAGGACCCAAAACATTAGGGGCCCTCTTTTTTGGTGATAAGTTGACTGTGACAACCCCAAGATCACCTCCAATAGGCCAGGGGCTAGTGATCAATGCTGAGTAGGCATATCAAACATATGTGAGGCATTAACCTAGGATACCTATATTCATACAAACATATCAAATCATATAAAATGTTTAAATTAAGGTAAAAATGATCCGATTTCAGGTATACATTCATATTCCACAATAAGTGTATGAAAAAGTAATATAAAACATAAGAGACATATACAATCCCACCAAAATGGATATAAAGTCTAACCTACTCAAAACGAGGGTATTGATCTAAAATGAAACATTGGTATAAACCTTAGTCTATTTAGAACAAAATATGACCCTCTTTCTCCTTGTCTTCTCAGGGCTCAGTCAAAAGACCTATCATCTGCATAAGACATGACATGTGTGCGTAGAGACCATGAAAGGCTGAGTATAAAAATACCTAGTAGGGTACCCAAAGTATAACTAAACATAAATAATCAAGAGTATTCAGCTATCAATACATAGTTATTTAAATCAAGATATTATATATAATAATAAACAATAATAAACCACGAAATAATCATAAAAAAATTCAAGTTTCAAGAGGTCTCAACCATTACCTGCCACCCTATTATGGATGAGGCTTTAAGGTAATAATAATCTGGGAGAATCCACTCCATGATACACGATATCACTGATGGCGCTTATCTTAGAGGTCATGTTCCTCATGTACCACTAAAGAAGTAATAACATAAAATCTAAAGATATCAAAAATACAAATAGGGGATCCACCCAGAACTACAAGGCGACACCACAAAACCCATTTTACCAATCTACTAGATAGGGGATTGATTTTATATACATGGTGGTCATGTTGATAGCATGAACCCTACATAGGGAAGAGTATACAATAAAGGATCCAACCGCAGGCCTCATAAAGGGATACCATAAACTATATTTGAGACAAAACCCATAGAGGGGATCAAAATCCTATATTTTAGACATAATTTCAAACTATATCCTCATAGGGATAAGATATAAAATCACACACATCTAAAATTAGTTTATAATGAATAGAGAGATGAAGTCACACTTCCCTATAAAAATTATATGACATGTACTGTTAGAAAATGACATGTCTCATCTACCCCAAGTTTACTTATGTATCGTGGCCTCTACTTGTGTACCTCTATTCATGTTCATGAAATATAGATTTCCCATGTACTTGGATATGTATGGGTCCTCTGGCCATATTTTATTAGCCATTTCCTTGTACCCTAACCATTCCCATCTGCAAGAACATTTTTGTGGTCATGTACCCTTCGAGGTACACACTATGCCACTAGAACTGGGTCACATGAAGTGTGACATTTTCCCCCATGTAAATGCTAGTACTATAGAACATGGACTAAAAAACATTTTTTTTCTTTAGATTACATATAGTGTAGTTAGGAATTTCTCATAAATTCCAAACTATCCAATTCATCTTCATCTATGCCTCCCTCCACTGATCCAGCCATGAATCATTCTAGAAAACATGGATCTAAGGTTGAAATATTTTAACCCTCACTGATCACTAGAATATGATCTTTAATCCACTCAAAAATCATCCACCATCACATAATGTCATTTCTAAATGCTAAAATGGGAAATGAAACCCCCCGAACTGATCTCAATCCACAATTATCTCTATTTACCTTGTTCTCTCCCTTTATTGTGAACTGTACCCATGGTATCGATCCATTTTACAAAATAATGGTCATGTAATGATCAAATACTAAGTATTTATTGAACCATCGACCAAAGAAATTATCATTGATAAACGTGCGAAGAAACTGGGAAGCAATACACAAATCTAAAAATTAGGAATAGATCTTATCTGTTGTTTTGGTTGGACACAACTAATTATAATTAGAATTATAAATAAACATCAAAAATGAATAAATAATAATAATTATCTAAATCCCAGGTAAACAAACCCGCATTCACAACATGATCGACCTGAAAATAAATCCGTTGGTTTATTTGATTTACGTTTATCATGGTATAATAAAACAAGTAAATAAACCATAGAAAAAATGACCTAACTCAAGTTAGGATTGATCACTGATGAATAATGTTCTTATGTCAACATCATTAGTGATATCCACAAGATCTGGTTGGCACATGAATCACCAATCCTTGATCTTCCATTATTCGTTCGAGAATCCTCCATGAAATTTTTCCAAAGAATCCTCTCCATCCCTAGGGTTATGTGGCTAAAAATAGTGCCTGATCATAATATTATTTTTACAATGAGAGGGTTAGGTCTCCGTGTTATAATAATGAAAAAATAAATAAATTTATTTTTCTAAATTTTCCCACTATATCACTCCAAAAATATAATTATATATATTTCAAATATTTACACAGGGAAAACAGAGATTCAAAACTTTTAAATGAAAAATTTCCTCTTAACGTGCATGGGAAATATCTAATTTTCTTAGAAAATATGGAATATATAAAAGAGTGTGAGGATTTAGAATCAAATAAATTTATCTAAACATATTGCTATGATTTAATTACTAACCACCACATTTTGGGAACTTTAACCTTAGCTATTGTGATTGCATAAGTTTGGTGTTATCACTATTGAATCTTCTATGGTATATTCCCTTAAAGATAGGGAAATTGGTTTGAATAAATCCCCATTTCATTACAGTTGAAGTACTAGATAACAATGTTCCCTTATTTCACATACATTAAAGAGCTAGATGACCCTTATCACTTCACTCAAAACAAACTATGACAACCTTCAATAATTTTCTAAGATGATTAATTATATAATTTTTACATGATGAAAATTAATGCATTTTATTATTCATTTTACACACATTCTATTTCTCTTGGTGTTCATATAAGCTATTATTCTCTTGATTTCCCTTGAATATATAATATTTATATTTTTCCCCTATTTTGAGGGTGTATAAAATTATTTCATCATTTTATGAAAAAGTTTGAGAACCTAGTTCCCTTCAGAGACTTGGATCAATACCATCAATGAATTGGTCAATATTTCATTCTATATTACATATTCAATACATATAATATATGGATAGTCTAATAAATGCTACCTCATACTCTAGAACACTTTATTATTACTTTTTATTTAAGATAAGTAACTTTCAATTCATTTTATTTCATTACACATGTTGAGAATATTTGTTGAAGAATGTTACATTAAAATATCCCCTTCCTTGTTTTTTATTTCGTATTACTCTAAATTAATCTGGATAAATGACCCCCATTGATCAGAATTACTCTTTAGATAATGTAATTCTAGTATAACCTTTTCCCTTTCATCACATCCCATGGTCAGACATATATTTTCATGGGGATTAATCCATTTTGTAGTTACCATTTGATTAGTAGTTTCACTAAAATTAGGGGGATTATATCTCATGAAATGATCAAATATAGGTGGATCATGACATGTAACATCATTTTTATGTATATTTTAATGGTTATTAGTCATAACCTTGGTCAAATTTCTTAATATGGCCATGATCTGCTTAGCTCCAACACTATTTTTATTGTCGTACTCAACTGGTAAATTTATACATTATCCTTGAGTATTGATACAATTACTTCTTCCATTAAATATTTAGAAAAAATGGAATTTACTATATTATCCCACGAATTTATTGTTTTGAAATCATAATATATTTCTCTAAATCTAGTGTAACACTTTATGTAAATTTAAAATTGATGCATTGAAAAAATTGGAATTATAATTATGTTTTCTTTGTGAATATATTTAAATAATAAAAATATTTTCAAATAGTTACTAATCATTTGTAAAGAAAATGTGAATTACTAAAAATATATCTAGTATAATCAAACTATCTACGTATTAGGGGCCCATTAACCATGAATTAGAATTATTTTCTAGATATACTTGAACAAATATTTTTATGGCTATTTCCCCTATATGCATATGTACTAAAATTATGTCCACTTGTAGCATCCATCAAGGGATGTATTTCGTGGAAAACAACATAATATCTACCTTCGAAAAACTATAGGATAATATTATATAATTCTGATTCTTATCAAATTTTGTTATAGGGTTATGTTCCCTAATATATGTTTTCCTAAATCTAATTCCCAATGTTTCTACTAAACCACCATATTATACCAACCATGACATCCTAGACTCTAGTAACTCGGAGTCGGTGTCAACTTTATTACATTAGAATAGATACAAGGGTTATAATCCCTAAGTACCGATCATTTTAGTACTCTCATAGACCTCGATATATACATGATACCAACTTTACATTGTAAATAAAATATAAAAAATAATAATAGAAAACATTCGACATCCATGAAACTAATCAAATAATTATTCTTCATATCATGATGAAAGAAAAAAATAAGGGTGAGATAAAATTATCATAAAGTGTTACATAAAAATTAATCTATCATTAGTAAATATGGCGTAATAAATATAGAAAGGAAAATAATTTTAAACTCATGCAATTTAGTCGATAACATGAGTATGAAATACATCCAAGTAAAATATCAATGAAAAAATCTCATGGATAGTAATAACTAAATTATCAATGAATGAATTGATTAATATTGGAATTCATTATCTTAGACAACATGGTATCTATACTGTCAAGACCTTGCACTAAGACAGTTTAATCAATGGTTAGGTATACCCCAAAAAACCATTTAATTTGCCCAACTGAATTGTCTCAATAGACTTGTCGATACATTGGGAGGATATCTATAATTTTTTCCCCACACATCACTACATTTATTATTCGTTACTCATATATTGAATTTTGAATTCAATTAATAAACAATATTTCTTATTAATAAATATCCATATTGAGCAAAGAATATCGACACATCAATATTTTCCCCAGTTAATCAAATGACTTCTATAGTAAAAAAGTGTATGTAAAAATGGTATATGGTTTACGTAATAATAATATTTATGATAAAAATAATATGAATATTTAATATAAAAAAATTGACTAATGATCATAATAAAGTGAATTTTTCATGATAATGTTAAATACAAAAAAAATTAATAAAATGTAATAGATGACCATAGATTTATTGGAAACATTATTTTTAAAATAAAATCATGTCATTTGGCGAAGTAAATAAAATAGAATAAAAATATTGAAATAATATTTCATTTAAGAGTATTATTTATATAACAATTAAAAACATGTATAATAATATAAATGTCATAGAACAATTATGATGTCAAGAAAGTCTGTTAATTCCATATATGATAAAAAAATCATTTTGAATTTTTTTAAATAAAGTTGAAAAAACCTACCAAGAAACATTATAAATATTCGTATGATACATTTTAAAAATTCAAGGATAACATAAAATGTCCTAATTGGATATATTTTTCTTCCATGTCCATATTTTTTAAAATTATTTTTTAAAAAACAATTTTAAAAAATATGGACATGGAAGAAAAATATATCCAATTAATAGAGAAATGGAAATTGTTTTTTCTTTTAGAATTTTCTTTGCATGATTCATGTGAAAGAGAGAGGAAATATTGGAAGAAAATATATAAATTCCATATGTAACATCTCAAATTTTATCAATGGTGTGAACCATTGTTTTTGGTTTAAAATACTTGGTTTGTCTCTAATAATGATTCCTAAGGGAGAAAAGGAGGTCACAAGGGTGTTCGGGGCTTGTTTAGAACCTGGAGTCTCGAAAATTGGAAGAAAATACTACACCGTATGGTTAAGATAAACCATGCCACCCAGTTGGCATGGTTTCCCTAACCATGCAGTAGTGAGGCATAAGGAATCATGGTGTTTCAAAATTTCTCTAAGACCATATGGAAGGGGGAACATGCCCATGCAGTGTTGCAGACCCCCTGGATAGTGGAATTCTACATGGCTCATGCATGGTTAGACAATTCATTCTCCCAACTCATGAGGGGTTCCCCTTAAAGAAGTAATGAGCACATGGTTGGAACACCGTTTGGATAACCATGCGACCAAACCATAGGCCTAGTAAATAATGGGACCTTACCTCTTCCATGTCAATGAATTAATATGCCATAAGAACTTATTTATTTTCCACTATTTTTTGTATTTGGGCCCCTCCTCCACTCCATGGAGATCTCCCAGGCCTAAAAAAGGGTTGTTGATATCTCCTCCATCTGAGCTCCAAATACCTTTCCATCGAGTGTGTTAGATTCCCCTCGATAGTCTCTAAAATAATTTTCCTTACACATCAAGTTTGTTGTATACTCTATTAATCTATCTCAATGAAAGATCATTTGAGACATTTTTTAGGTCATTTGAAGATTCTTCCAATAACTGTCATTCTAGCTCGATTCAAGGGAAAAAAATGAAAAAGTGGCCATCTACGCACCTCAGTTAGGTGGTATTGGTTCTTTACCCATGTTTTGATGTATTTTATAATTTTGTTGTGTACTATTCTCCACAACATTTTGATGATGCCTTTTTTGTCAAATAAATTCAGTGTAGTTGTTTCCCATGCCCATGAGGACATTAGTGAGTAGTGACTCGACCCATTTGATTGATTTCTTGACATAAACTACCCCAATGGGTGTGTTCTACCATTAAATAATATTTCCTCTTATTTCCATTTTATTAGAAACCTCTTGAGGGAGTTTTCTATATAATTAATGCCTCATTTAAATAAAATGATTAGAATGATGAGCCATGAGGTTTTCCCATATGCCTTATGAAATAAATGGATTTATTAATTAAATTAATTGACCAAGTTTCCATTTATGTTATAAATTCTTTCTTGTTACATGGTATGGTCATGCTAACCAAATCATACACTCACTATGTGTCGAGGGTGATACATGGGGTTTTGACATAAGGAACTATTGGAGGGGATCATTATTCCTTATAGTTTGTTTTTTAATTAATTGTAAATATGTTGAGGAAGACATTAGTTATTCATGGGATGGGTCCACAACATATTTCTTATTTTACCTAAATATGAGTGACACGAGTTCCATAGGGGAGATCATGTGGATGGGCTTAATGGAGAGATTGTTTCACCTTTCCCTAAGAGAGACTCATGCCCCTTTTGTGTGATACTAGGGATATACTCAAATGTTAGTTATATTGTCATCACACATTGTCTGGAGTGACACTTAGATCTCATTCCTGGGTCTCCTTGGAAGGAATCCCATGAAATTGGACATATATGGAGCCCCTAAAGCAATACATGGGAATACTTTGAGTTCAACATACAAAAAATTTTGGGTGACACCAAATAATTTAAAAATATGTTGACTAAATTGAAAGTCTAATAATATGGAACTGAACTCTATAGAGATGCCCTCCAATCCAAATCACTTGCTTAGGAATGGTCTAACTTGATTTGTTTCTTTATATATGCCTTTACCATATTTTAAACTTGTGAAGGTTACCCCAGTTCAGAGACACCGAGCTTGGATAAAGTAGGTAAAGTTATATGAGTGTTCAATGTGGAACCTAGTATGATATATATTATTTAATTATCACCTTGAATTTATTTACTTGGTATTGGAATAGTTCATTTTATATTACATGTACTGGATTGATCTAGACATTGTTTGTGGTGGCCTACAATGTTTATATCACACCCTGATTGGGATTCCTCTGGTACCCAAGTAGACTTCATGATTATAGGTATATATAAAGTGAAAAAAATAGCTTTTGATTCTTGATTACAAGAACTAGGATGGATTACGGGAGTGGAGGACTAAGACTATGATCACAATGTTATTAGGAGTTATTTTCATCCTTTTTTGTATTTTTCTGTAGAATGTGGTATATTTCTACTCCCCTATATCTTGTTTCCTTCATTTTTATATAGAAACCTAATCATCATCATCATTTAATATCTACTTATTACTCAGCTTCCACTTTTCATTTATATTACATGATCATTCCTACTGCCTATGATATTTTTACTATGGCGGGTTACTAGTTAGGTCATATAGTGTCATCTATTTCTTATTTATTATATATTTCCACAATCTACTATAATCAAAGAGGGTATAGTTTACCCAAGAATACTCCCTAGGCCCTCATTTCTATTTGGTAGCTTCTGGTATTCCATGATGAATGCCTGAGGTCTTGTGGCCACCATCTCGGGCACCTCTAGGGGCATTTGGGGAGTGATTCTACAAAGTGGTATCAAAGCCCCCATTTTCTTTTATCTTACTATTTTTGTAATAGATTGTAGAATAGAAGTATTTTAATTTTCTAAGGAGTATTTTCATGGGAGTAGATAACCCCCATATAGGGAAAACCAAAAATACTTGGGACGAGTTAATAGAGTTATTGGTATCACTTTTATGATTTTACATATTTCACAATTGGGAGACTCACTTGTTTTGTGCTATTATTATTGTCAATATCATTATGGGGTAATTTTTTCTACCCTAAACTTATGATATAGGGGTTTTAAATTCATGCATCATACTAGGCACCATAGGACCTAAATTTCATGCATTATTCCATGCCGTATCTATATTTATAAATTCATTTCCTGTATTGTCCATACTTTTTGTGGTGCCTCATTCATTATGAATTACAATGTGATAGTGTTTCTTATAGGAGGACATAATTTGATCAATTAAGTTTTCTAAACCAATATAAATGTTGTTTTCCAACATAGATTAATGGTGACACCTTAATTAACCAATCATTTAACTTTGGTTGGTTTGATTGATGAATTAAAAAAGAAATTTAAGCGGTGAGAACCTCTATATGTTAGGAATGGAACTTAGTAAATCAAATCACCATGCATGGCATGTTAGGTACTAATATATGATGTACAGGTCCAGACACAATTACTTGACACGCCACTTCAGTGTATAATTGTATGGAACATATAAAATTTTAATTGGTGATGCAATTGACAGGGATAAGATATATGTAACCAAATAAATAATAATAAATTTAAACAAATTATTGTTTTAAAATAAAAGGGTTAATGCTAGAAGAAAATTCAAAATGAAAAGTAAAGGGTGTTTTTCTCTGTACCTTTCATTGGACACTCCATATACCGGAGCCTCTACGGTGTTATAAGAGACCTTGACCCTAACTTGACCACAGTAGTGAAAAGTAGGATGTGTATCCTATAATCCTTCTATGAATTTTATTATCACATAGAACTGGATCTAAGAGCAGGTCGAGGTTTGTGAATCAGTTATAGGAAGGTCTTATGCATGTTCATTTCTTTATCTCTTTGTATATTAGTTATAAATCCTTTGGCATGCTCTTGGAAATTGTAGATCTATGCCGACACGATGTCCTCATGCTGTGTGACAAGAAATTTGTGATGTGCACACTCTAGAAGCATTGGGACCTAATCCACCAGTGATACCATAATAGTTCCACCTAAGTAGGCTCCTCCATATCTTCCACTGGTAGTTGATGTTCATTTCTGTGACATATTTTTTTTGTTTCATGCAATCCGTATAGGTTTCTCCCCAAACATCCCCTACTGTGGTAGAGTTTAAAAAGGAGTTATAGTAGAAGCATCCTACAACCTCATCAGGGGATGTAAGACCTTAGGCTACTGATTTATTGATATAGACTATGTTTTCTATCTTCGATCATATCCAGATGTCTCCAGAGTGGATGGTCTATCTTTCCTCCAATATGTTATGTGAATCCACCAAGTGCTGGTGGGACATCCTTACATAGGCTATTTAACATCATGGTATGCTTTTGGTGGATTTAAAAATAGCATTTTTATAATTATTCTTTATGTAGACCTTGAGAATATACTATGCTCATAAGTTTATGTGCATTTAGTAAGGTGACATGTAAGTGATGGAATATTCAGACCGCTTCACCGAATCGTAGCATTTTTCACTAGAATTTTTCGGTGTTGAGCTGATGACTATGAGGTGGTTCAAGAATTGGACTGCCTAAACCATCTGATCAAAGGTGTACTTCTTTAATATTACCACCATTTTTGAAATCAAGAACCAGACCCTCATCACTAAGTAGAACTTAAGGGAATGTGGATACATGACACATGTCAGTTCATCTTCTAGGTAGGGAAGTGGGTTATCCAATGGAAGGAAATTTAGTTTTGAGGGTGAACATAGGAATAGTAATAGCTAGGTGTCACACACGAGAAGTTATGTGGTGTGTAACCAGTGTGGCAGGAAAGACTATAAAAGTCCTAGTGTACAAGGAACCCGATCGAGTTCTAGAATTGTAGTAGGAATATTCACCTCCAGCGTTTTGACTGATCATTTCCTTCATATACAAGTGAATGGTGTTTAGTAATGACACCTCTATTTTGTAAAGGATAAAAAGCTTCACATTAGGCTAGTATTTAGTCTTTTACAGGCCAATTAGGCTGAGCAGATCGTTGTGGCTGAGGTGGTCAGACCTCAGAGTTTCAGTGTCAATAGAGTGAACCTACTCAGGTAAGTCAGGAAACATCTCAAAAACATAGTTCATTCCATATTTATTATGTGTATATTAATATAAGGAGAAGAGTTCATTGCCTTATACTATAAATGTTACTATTCTGGTATCCTATACTCTAGTTTCTTCCTTTTTTGATATAGGTGCATCACACGCATTTCTATCTGCTACAACTACGGAAAGAATTGGATCTGTGATAGAGTATTCTAGTGGAATGATGACTCTTAAAATAAAATTGGGAGTTCATTATGAGTGTATATACTAGTTTAAGGAGTTCCCCCTTGGGATATGAGGGTATCGCATCATGTGTAATTTGGTCATCCTTGAGATGACCGGCTTTTATGTCATTCTTGGTATGGACTGGCATGTGCCTTATAATGCTCATGTAGATTTCTATTGCTGGTGGGTGTCCTTTACATAACCCAAGTCAATCATTTATATCCATAAGGGTGAATGTGATATCTAATAAATTTTATCTAGGCCCAAGAATATTGGGCTATGTTGAGTGACAACTAATATATAAATTCTCTCTATGAGTGAGGAGGGAATGAAACTTGTGGAATTCCCTATCATTGTGGATTGTTTTAAGGATGTCTTCATTAATGATTTCTATGGATTACCTCATGATATAGAGGTTGAGTTCACCATTTTCCTAGTTCCAAGTGTGGTGTCAGTGTGCATTCCTCCCTTTAGGATGAAACCTGTAGAGCTCTAGGAACTTAAGAAGCGACTATAAGATCTAGAGGAAAAGGGTTTTATCCAACCTGACACTTCTCAATGGAGATCACATGTCCATTTCACAAAGAAGAAATATGATACCCTTTGTTTTTGCATGGATTATGGCAAATTATACTAAATTATGATGAAGAACTGGTATCCACTACTTGGTATAGATGAACTCTTCAACTAGCTCTGGGAAGAAAAGATTTTCTCCAAGATTGATATGAGGTAGGGATATCATTAGGAGCATGTAAGGTCATCAGACATACCACATAAAATGTTATAGATTAAGTACGACATGCTTTAGTATCTGGTTAGGCCATACGGCCTTATTAACATGCTGAAAATCTTTATGTCTATGATGAATTGGGTTTTCCATCCATACCTGGATTCATTTTTGGTGGTCTTCATTGATGAAAACGTAATGTATTCTCTCCCAAATACAACCATTCCAACCATCTTGATACTGTGATGAATATATTGAGAGATAATCAACTATATAAAATGATCAGTAAAATCCACTTTTGGATTAGTAAGGTTCACTTCCTAGGTTATATCATTTCAGAGGCAGACATATTTGTTGACCTAGATTAGGTGAGTGTTGTGGCTTCCTGGGAGAAGCCCAAGAGAATGTTTGGAGTACATAGTTTCTTTAGGCTATATATATATTAAAGTCTATTCAATTAAGACTTATCCAAATTATAAGTTCCTTTTATAGGCTTGACTAATATGGGTATGAAGTTCATCTGGTATGAAGATTGTGAGATAACTTTCCAAGATCTAAAGTGAATATTGAATTCAGCAACAATCCTAATTCTGGTAGAGATAAGAATGATCTATACTATTTATTGTGATACATTAGGAATAAATCCAAGAGCAGTGTTGATGCAGGTTGATTGGGGTTGTAGTGTATGAGTCCCGACAGCAGAGGCCTCATGAGCAGAATTGTCCTACTCAAAACCTCTAGCTACCTATTGTGTTGCATCCACTATGATTTTGGAGGAATTATTTATTGGGAGAGTGGTACAATATTTACATGAATAAAAAAAGTCTAAAATACATCTCCACATAGTGAGACATGTATCTGTGGAAATATAGATGGGTAAATTACCTGAATTCCTTCAACTTTGAGCTTGATTGTACACCCAGGAAGGGTAATGTAGTGTCCAATTCCTTGAGCAAGAAAACCTAGACCCAACCAATCCTAGAAGATAGTAGTGAGTGGCTAATGATGGATCTATTTTTGAGTTGAACTCGGAGGTTCAAGGAAAACACGAAAATCTAGTTCTAGAAGCTCTAATGGTAAAATACTCCCTTTTAGAGATGGTTCATATGAAGCTACTATCTGATTCTAAGGGCCATGTCTCTGGGGAGAGTTTTATAGGTAAAAACTACCTCTAGATTGGGTTTTTGATGCGAATACGATCCTACTCCTCTATGGGAACGTTTGGGTGCCTTTTGATTTATGAGAAGAGTTTATGTGGGAATGTAATATCTATATTTTGAAGGTTTATATTGGGATTAACAAGATGTACTGAGACATAGATCATTAGTGTTGGTGGCCAGGTATGAAGATGCAGATATCAGGTTTCATCATAAGGTGTTTCACCTATCAGCAGCTTAAAGATGAGTGCCAAAAACCTATTGGACTTCAATAGCCATTATTCATTCCTAAGTAGAAATGGAATGTCATCACCATGTATTTCATGATATGATAGTCGATATTCCTATGAGTTAGTGATTCAATATGGTTTATTTTCCATAGGTTGACTAAGGCTACATAGTTCTTATCGATCCAGGGAACCTTCTTAGTTGATTAGTTTGGGAGGATCTATATTTAGGATATTTTTCTCGTTCATGGTGTTTCCTATTCTATAGTGTCATATAAAGATCACTGATTTAGTTAATGGTTATGTTAGGGGAAAAAGAAGGCACTGGATTCACATGTTCTCTTGTGTAAAACTTATTACCCTTAGACTTATGGGAATTTAGAATGGATGATATGATTGTTAGAGGACATTCCTTGGGCATGTGTCTTTGATTTTTGAGGTTCATGGGAGAAACATATAACTATGATTGAGTTTTCCTACAATAAAAATTTATAGGGAATGATTTATATGGATTAGTGAGAGGCGCTTTATGGTAGGCCGTGATGTTCATCTATATATAGATTAGAGATAGGGGAAGCATTGCTACAGGTTTCTCATCTTGTTCAAGAGAGTTCAAAGAAAGTCTAGTTGATTCAGAAGCATATGGATAGAACTCAATCCAAGAAGAAATCTTATACTGATAGTCATTTTAGTCCTCTAGAGTTCTAGGTGGGACATCAGGTCTTCCAAAGGGTATCACCTAGACTGGGTCATAGATGAATTTAGAGATAGAGAATGTTATCGCCTCAATACATTGGGCCTTTCGAGATAGTAGAGAGAGTCAGACTAGTATAATATCAATTACCGATACCTTAGAGTTACTATTCATTACACGACATCTTCCACGTATTGCAGCTTCAACGGTATCATCCTAACCCGTCTCATTTGTTTGACCACAAGGATATTAAGCTGTAGGATGATGCATCCATCTAGGATAATCTATTACATATCATTTATTAGAGAATGAAGGATATTTTAGGTAGGTTAATTAATAAGGTCCAATTGCTGTGAAATAACTAATGTACAAGACACGACTAGGGAGAGGGAGGCCAATGTACATGCACAGTGGCTGAAAATATTCTCTAATGATGTTCTATCACCCTTGGAAGGGAAACTTAGGGAGGTTTTGTCTTAAAGAGGAAATGTTTTAACATTAAAACTTTTCTCAAAGTTGTAGACTGTTGTTTTTTGTTTAAATTCATTGGTTTGACCCAAATAATTATTCCTAAGAGTGAAACGGAAGTAAAAATGGTGTTTGAGGCCTGTTCAGATCCTCGAGCCTCAAAAATTGTAAGAACATACTGGACCTCAAATCCAAGAGAAATAATACAGCACAACCCACACAGTTTCCCTAATCATGTACTAGTGACATAGAAGGGGGAAGGGTGTCACACATTTTCTCTATAATCGTGAAGAAGGGGGAACATGCCTATAGGGTGTTTCAGACTCCCTAGACAGTGGAATTCCACACATCTAGCATGTGATTATCCAAATCATGCACCCAAACCATGGGGTTGCCCACTTAAGTAGTAAGGGGAACATGGCTGGCACACAGTTTGGCCAACAATGTGGCCAAATAGCGTGGCATAATAAATGATGGTAAATTACCTCTTTGACCTTAACTAATTAATAAACCCTAATACTATATATCTTTTCCTCCATCAAGTAGAGTTTCAACCCACCTTTTAGCCATGGAGCTCTTCATCTCGTAATGAAGTGTTTGTGATATCTCGTCTATCTGAGATCCCAATAATCTATCGTCGGGTTCATTTTAATACTCTCAATAAGGTATAAAATATTTTTCTTCTATTAGTGTTTCTCTTATCCTTTGTTACACTATCTAAGTGAGAGGTCATTTCCCCATTTTTCAGGGCATTTGATGATTCTTCCAAAACCACTTGTTGTAGCTCGATTTAAGGGATGAAATCAGACGAGTGATCATATACGCAACTAAGGTAGGTGGTAAAGGTTATTTCTCCATGTTTTGAGGTATTTTATAACTTTCACCATGTGGCATGTACTAGACCATTTCAGCAACACCACTTTTTTTTTCAAATAAATTCAATCGATTTGTTTCCAATACCCATGATGACCTTAGTGAGGGGTGAATTGACCCCTTTGGTTGATCACTTGAATTTTAACACACCAAAGGGCAAGTTCTACCTTGGAGGCCTATTTTACCCCTGATTACATTTTCCTAGACACTACTTGAGGGTTTTTTATATATAATTATTACCATATGTTAATAAATTGATTATAATGATGATCCATGATGTAAAGACTGAGAAATTTCAAGGATTTGTTTTAAATACTTTGGAATTTTACGAGTCTCTGGCTTCTGATGGTGCTTGATTCTAAGGCCCGGTGTGCCCGAAATCAATTTCCGAAGTTTAGCTCGGGTACGTTCAGTGAATGAATGAGTGGGTTTTTCTATCTTTTGAACCGGTTCTTGGAAGTAAAATCTAAGGGCACTGATGAACTCGCAGCGCCGGTAATTGCTTAAGGGGACACTTACCGTAGTTGCGTTCACAAAGGAGGAGAAGATAATTTTGGGGGTTTATTTAAGAAGTAAATAAAAAATTTGTCGGAACAATTTTTTTTATTTCTTGTGGTTGTTTTCCCCTCCTATGGGTAGTTAAGACTGGGGACCACAGCCACTTAACTACCCAGGTGTGGATGTTAGGGAGGTGGGGCCCACACGAGCCCCGCCATTTAATTTCCTCTGACCCCATTTATCCCCATGATGTTTCCTTGACTTTTCCTCCATTAATATCCCTTGTTTAATTCTTTGGTAACTCCTCATATTGATTGTAATCTAGCCTTCCTACCTCCTCATCCATTTAAACGTACCAACCAATTAATTTATGTCAGCGTAAATTAATTTGTCACCACGTTGAAATTAATAAGAATTGCATGACAATTCTATTAATGGGTGAGCCACCTTAAACCTTGGGCATTGGGAAAACACTTTGGAGGAAGGATCTAGAGAGAATTTTAAAAATGCAGGCGAACCATTCTTCATCAAAGAATGACGAAGAAAGTTGGTCTCCAATGAAGAACACTGGTTTCTCAGAGAGTGACGACGTGCCACAAATCCTTTTCCCTGCGACAAGAGAGAAGATGTCGCTTCCTCCTCGGCGCGCCCCGATGACGCCTACGATCCTATTCTCCACGACGCCGTGTACCGTGACGCCAACGATCATCTTTCTTGTTGAGGTAGGGTTTTTGATTTATATTTTCTTTATGAGAATTATACCCTCTGCATGACGTATAATTGTTGGGAGTTAACGTGCTGGGCACGGACCAACGAACAAATCTGAACCCACCGCTTTTCTGTACTTGATGTGAGGAATGTTTGGCGACGTCAAAACGGATCCGAATTGGTGTTTGGAGGCTGTCGCAGTAATGTACGGGTCCTGAGACGACCACAGGCGCAGACGGAAGTAATAACGGACCACCTAAATGACTCTGGTGGCCCGTGGAAATCTCCGGTGGCGCGGGTCGCCGGTTCGGCGGTGCCGGAGGCTGGAGGTGGTGAAGCTCCGACGCGCCGCCGGTAGGATCCTGCCACGACTGAAGCCGCGGTGGAGAGGAGCTGGATCCCGCGGCCGTGCGGGATCCATGGAGAGGCGGCGCGAAACGCCGCGTCCGCGGAGCACAAGGGGGGGGGGAACGCGTCCCCCCTTCTTGGCCCGCTGGCCGAGCCAGCGCCCCCCGGATAGGCCGGGGCGGGTCGCGCGGACCGGACCGGGTCTCTCCCAGCGGGGCCGGGTTGCGCCCGGCCGGGTTGGGCCGACCCAGGGGGGTTGGGTCAAGTTGGGCCGGGCCCAGACCCCCCACTTTGGACCTCTTTCGGTCTTTTTCCCATAACTTGTGCTATGGACCTCCGATAGATGCACCATCAGTTGTGTATGAATCCTTTGATCGAGGCAGTCATTTAGGTATTTTAATCTGGAGGTTTTGACAAGGTTTGGGTATGGCCGTGTTGGTTCGAACTCGAAACCAACCAGGACCTTGGAGCAGAAACGCTTATATCTCAAGGACAGGACATCCGATTGACATGCCGTCAATTGCGTTGGGATCCTTTTGTCAAGATGGTCCTTTTGGATTAATCATTTTGAGTTTTGGATTCGGATGGAGTATGTTTGGGTTGGTTTTATCTTAAAAACCAACCGGGCCCCTGGGATGGAAAATCCAATAACTCTCAGACTGGGCGTCCGATTGACGCACCGTCTATCGCGTTGGGTTTATTTTGATGAGATGGAACTTTGGGATACACCAACTTTGTACTTTGTGATAGTTGATTTATCAAATATATCTCTATCTTTCTCAAGGAGCGGACCCTCCCGGATTCGAGCATGTGGTGTGTGGGAACCCTAGAGCTGGCTGCAACTGCGACGATGACGACTGCACTTGGATCCTCCATGGGTTCAGCAGCAAGGATGATTGTACTTGGTTCCTCCGTGGGTTCGGCAGTGAGGACGACTGTACTGGAATCCTCCGTGGGTTCGATAGCGATGACTACTATTCTTGTATCCTATGTGGGTCCGGCAGTATTGACCTCTGTACTTGTATCCTGTGTGGGTCCGGCAGAGTAGCTAGTCTTGTATCCTTTGTGGGTCTGATAGCTTAGCTAGTCTTGTATCCTATGTGGGTCCGACAACTTTGATGAATCAGTGGCTACATATGATCATCTCCATCACCTTACAAAGTGTATAACTGTGTGAGATGATTGTTTATTATCAATCATTATCATCGATGTGATTGACTTTCTTTCCTGTGTGGATTGGGTTGTGCTTTCCTGTGTGGATTGGGTTGTGCTTTCCTGTATGGACTTGGTTGTGCTTGGGATCAGGAGCTGGAGATGAACTGTAACTGATGACTTAGGTTTATGTATGGGAATATACCTAAGTAGTGTTGTTGATACTTCGTGATTGTATCTTTCCTTTGTGGTTTATCCTTCATGGATTCTGAGAGACCTTCGGGGTTCTCGGGGTCCCTACTGAGTATCGTATACTCACTCCTGCATGGGCTATGCCCGCACTACATTGTATTGGATGCAGAAAACGGACAACACTAATCGAGGTGGATGCTTGTGGAGCTGGACGGTACCCGGAGGTGGACCACTAGGCAGGGCGTACACAGAGCGGATGACCGAACCCGAGGATCCAAGGAGACTATCTGTACCCACCGTTCAGGTGGGATTCCAAGAGGATGACTTGGTGCTGCTGTTTTTTACTTACTACTATTGTACTTTCCTTTCATTTTTACTGTACTTTCAGTTGGGTTTGTATACTGGCCCATTTACTTTTTCAGCACTTACCTTTTACCCAGTTTTAATTAGCGCTTACTTCACTTGCATACTCTGTTGTGTTTTTGTTTACATTATTAAAGTAAACGACTTCACTTATCTTGGGATTTACGCCTTTGGTGCTAGTCTCCAGCCCCTGGCATATGGAAGGTGGGCTTGGTGTAGTCACAGCACGGGCCCCGAGGACGGGTCGTGAGAAATTGGTATCAGAGGAGTCAGTTCTACTGTAGAACTCAGGACTCTGACAATTTCTTCTCCGTGAAGAAAGAATGTTTAGAGTAATGAGTGTGGTTATCAGTCCAGGGATTCCAGTGTTGGTGCAGCGGCCGACGTATCCATACACCAGGATCCTGACTTCTGATTTCCGACTCAGTGCACGAAAACATTGATTTCATGTGTGTTTCAAAAGTTTTCTTTGTGATTACTCTGTGTCAGCTCACCAGGTATACTGTATTAACCGTGTTGAACCTATTTTTTTTCAGGATGGCCCCATGACGGCATCCAGCTAGGGTTACAAGCATTGTGCGAGACAGAAGCCCACCGAGCGATGAGGCCTCGGTGCAGGGCCCCATTATAGAGGAGACACCGGAGGTACCTCTACCTGCCGAGCCACTGATGCTACCCGCCCCAGCGGGAGTGAGTGGACACCGCCTAAGCGCATTGCATGAGTTTCAGAGGCAGAGGCCACCCAGGTTCAGCGGAGATACGGATCCTCAGGTAGCTGAGGATTGGCTGGAGGCTATCGTCAGAGTCTTCAGATTGGTAGGGACACCAGCAGACCTCATGGTGATCCTTTCTGTGAGTCTCCTGCGTGAAACAGCAGGTAGATAGTGGATCTTGATGCTCCAGGTGCACGAAAAAGCATATATAATTTGGATGGACTTCGAGAGCCTCTTCCTCTTGGAGTTCGTTCCAGCCACCCTCCGTGCGGTGCACATCCTAGAGTTACTACAGCTGCGATAGGGAAGCATGTCAGTAGCCCAGTACTCAGTGAGAATTACTGACCTCTCGTGCTACTCCACAGATATGGTACGAGACCCATTCTTCCAGGACCAGACCTTTGACCAGGTACTGAGGCATGAGATCAGAGCTTCGACGATTCCACTCAGCATCCCGACGCAGGCGGGGGTTCTAGAGCGAGCTCTGTTAGTGGAGATCTTTCTCGCCAAGTAGCCATCAGCAGTGAGACCCACCGCAGGATGACACGGAGTAGAGTCTTCTGCAACTGGTAGTCGATAGATGACGCAGGAGTCCAAGTAGACCAGGTCGTCTGGTGGGCAACCTCAGGACACGGGTTCAGTTCTGCGAGGCACACAATGCAGATCCAGCCTTACGAGGAGCTGACAGTGTTATGCATGGGGAATGTAGGTCCACATGGCTCGTGACTGCCTGACCCACCATGTAGACGAGAAACAGACAGTGGAGGGACCTCCCAGACAGAGGCAGAGGTTCGACCGTGGCGGTCCGCATGGAGCAGGTGGATGGGGCAGAGGAGTTAGCTGAGCAGTGGGTGGTGGACGATGCTATGAGGCTCTACCACCACCACCCCCATGAGGTCCACCCCGACCACATGGAGCTGGCGGGAAGAGTCAGGCTCAGCTCTAGGCAGTAGAGGATTACGACCACGGTGCACCTGAGATGATTCGAGGTACTATATGTGTCTACTCCACCCTTGCTGTAGTCTGATAGACACAGGTGCGAGTCATTCTTTTATTGTCGCTACCCTTGTTCGGAGCTCGGAGATTCCTATGGAGTTGTTGGATCGATCCTTGTGGCTAGAGACTCCTACAAGAGTAGACTCAATGATTACACATTGGTGCCGGTACACGAGCTTACTCTAGGAGGTGAGAGCTTCAGCTAAGATCTTCTTGTAGCGGCATCGAGGCTTTACGACGTCATCTTTGGTATGGACTGGTTATCTACATTCCATGCTCAGATCGAATATATTAGGTGAAAGGTGCGGTGTGTCTGCACGGATGGGACCAGGTTCACCTTCACCGGCGAGAAGGGAACCTTCGTAGCACAGGATGGACTCACACAGAGGAGAGGGCAGCTGATCACACATCGGTTGGCTAGTCTCATCCTTGGAGCAGTTGACATGCAGAGTCCGAGTTTTCCTATAGTGGTGGATTAGTATACGGAAGTTTTTCCTAACGATGTTCCAGGACTACCTCCTCACATGGAGGAATATTTCTACATAGACCTATACCCCGGGACATCACTGATATCCACTCCAGCATATCGGATGGTTCCTGCTGAGCTCTGTGAGCTCCGGGTACAGCTGGAGGACTTATAGGGGAAATGTTTCATCCGACTCAGTGTTTCACCCTGGGCTTCTCCGGTCCTATTCTCCAAGAAGGTGGATGGGGGCTTGCGACTGTGTGTCGATTACCGTCTTCTGAACCAGGTGACTGTGAGGAACAAGTATCCGTTTCCGAGGATTGACGACCTCTTTGATCAGCTCAAGGGAGCACGTTCGTTCTCAAAGATAGACCTCAGGTCAGGCTATCATCAGCTCCGAGTTCAGGATGAGGATGTACAGAAGACGGCCTTCAGGTGTTGGTATGGCCACTATGAGTTCTTGGTCATGCCCTTCTGTGTGAACAACACTCCCGAAGTGTTCATGAGTCTCATGAATAGGATCTTCCCGCCCTACCTCAATTGGTTTTTTATAGTCTTCATTGATGACATACTAATTTACTCGACGACTGAGGAGGAGCATGCCTACCTCCTACGGGTTGTACTTGATAGACTCTGAGAGCCCCAACTTTATGGTAATTTCTCAAAGTGCCCGTTCTAGTTTTGAGAGGTTCACTTCTTGGGGAATGTCATCACTGAGGTGGGAGTTGCAGTGGATACCGTGAAGGTCGAGGTGGTACTTGCTTGGGAGCCACCCAGAAGCATGACAGAGGTGTGGAGTTTTCTAGGTCTGTCTGGGTACTATCAGATATTTTTTCCAGAATTCTACAGAGTTGCATCACCACTTACATCTCCGAGGAAGAAGGGTAAACCCTTCGTGTGGTCAGACAGATGTCAGCAGATCTCCGAGAAGCTGAGGTGGAGATTGACTAGTGCGCCCATCTTGACGCTACCAGAGGAGGGCGTAGGGTACGTATATTACTGTGACACATAAGGGACTGGGCTCGGGTGTGTTCTGATGCCGGAGCGAGCAGTGATCGCTTACGGTTCATGTAAGTTGAGGCAACACGAGAAGAACTACGCTACCAATGACCTGGAGTTAGCAGTAGTGGTCTTCTCCCTGAAGATGTGGCGACACTATCTGATGGGTGAGTGCTTTACATTCTACTCTGACCACCAGAGTCTCATGTAAATTTTCTCGCAGAAGGACCTGAACTTGAGACAGCGGCGATGGCTCGAGTTCCTCTAGGATTATGACTTTGAGTTTGTCTATACTCCCGGGAAGGGGAACATTGTGGCTGATGCTCTCAACAGAAGATCAGGCATTCAGCTACTTGGAGAGGTGATAGAGCAGTTAGATACTTTGCAAATATCCTTCGTGGATAGAGATGGGGAAGCCTATCTATTGTCCCTCACAGTCACTCTTCCACTTCTTCAGCGGGTCAGAGAGGCACAACGTGTGGATGTTGACTGTGAGGCGTGACGTGCTCAGATATCCTCAGGGCTAGCACCCGATGGATTTTCTGAAGGCAGGGAGCACGTCATCCTCTTTAGGGGATGTACCATAGTACAAGTTTCACTATAGGAGGAGGTGATGATGGAGTTCCACACATCCCCTATAGCGGTACATCCTAGGGTAGAAAATATGTACCAGGAACTTAGATGACAGTACTGGTGGCCAAGTATAAAGAAGGCTGTGGTAGAGTTTGTTTCTCGATGCCTCACTTGTCAGCAAGTGAAGGCAGAGCCCCAGGTACCTGCAGGCTTGGTACAACCCTTAGAGGTCCCAAAGTGGAAGTGGGATGAGATATCTAAGTATTTCGTGATGGGGATTCCACGTACTTCCAGAGGACATGACACCATCTGGGTGATCGTAGACCGACTCACCAAGTCGTCCCACTTCCTACCGACCAGAGAGCAGGGCTCAATAGAGAGCTTGGGATGCCTCTACATTCAGGAGATCATATGGCTTCATGGGGTGCCATCATCTATCATCTCCGATCGAGATTCTCGCTTTACTTCTTGGCTTTGGAAGGGGTTGCAGGAGGCCTTTGGGACGCAGCTATGCCTGAGCACTGCTTTTCATCCTCAGACGGATGGCCAGATGGAGAGGACCATTTAGACACTCGAGGACATGCTCCATGCATGTTTCCTTGACTTTGGTCGCAATTGGGAGGATCACATACCCTTGGTGGAGTTTGCGTACAACAATATATACCACTCCACCATCAGGATGGCACCTTACGAGGCACTGTACGACTGACCTTGCAGATCAACTCTGTGCTGGACTAACCCTGGGGAGTATACACTCGCAGGACCAGAGATGGTTTAGACTATGACGGAGAAGGTGCAGGTCATCCAGGAGTGGATGAGGAATGCACAGAGCAGACATAAGTCCTATACTGGTAGGAGGCGGAGGCCACTGGAGTTCGAGGATGGCGACCACGTTTTCCTACGGGTCTCACCTCGATGTGGGTTGTGGAGATTTGGTCGGGGCGACAAGTTATCTCTGCACTTCATTGGGCCTTTTCATGTCCTCAGCAGGGTAGGCAAGGTGGCCTACTGCCTGGCCCTTCCACCTCAGTTGCACCGGGTGCACGACGTCTTCCACGTATCTCAGCTGAAGAGATATGTGCACGACCCGATGCATATCATCGACCACGGGGAGATGGACATCGATGACGAGGTGAATTTTGCAGAGGTCTCGGTGGAGATCGAGAATTGACAGGAGTGGGTCCTATGTGGTTGGTCGATTCCTCTTGTGCGCATTCGTTGGTAGCTTGGGAACCTTCAGGGGAGCACATGGGAGCGGGAGGCTTAGATGCGTACTCAGTACCCTCATTTGTTCCCCTAGTTTATGTGGTAGCTTTACAGGGGTGTAAATCCCTAAGGTGTGAGTAATGTAAAGACCCAGAAATTTCAAGGATTTTTTTAAATACTTTTTAATTTTACGAGTCTGTGGCTTCTGACGGTGCTTGATTCCGAAGTGCGGTGTGCCCAAAATCAATTTCTGAAGTTTAGCTAGGGTACGTTCAGTGAACGAACGAGTGGGGTTTTCTATATTTTGAACCGTTGCTCGGAATTAAAATCTGAGGGCACCGAGGAACTCGCAGTGCCGGTAATTGCTTAAGGGGACACTTACTATAGTTTTTTCAAAAAGGAGAAGAAGATAATTTTGGGGGTTTATTTAAGAAGTAAATAAAAAAAAATTCAGAACAATTTTTTTATTTCTTGAGGTTGTTTTCCCCTCCCATTGGTAGTTAATAGTGAGACCCACAACCACTTAACTACCCATGTGTGGATGTTAGGAAGGTGGGTCCCACACGAGCCCATCCATTTAATTTCCTCTGACCCCATTTATTCCCCTGCTATTTCCTTGACTTTACCTCAATTTATATATCTTGTTTAATTCTTTGGTAACTCCTCATATTGATTGTAATGGAGCCTTCCTACCTCCCTCATCCATTTAAATGTGCCAACCAATTAATTTATGTCAGCGTAAATTAATTTGGAACCACGTTGAAATTAATAAGAATTTCATGACAATTCTATTAATGGGAGATCCACCTTAAACCTTGGGCGTTAACAAAACACTTTAGAGGAAGGCTTTGGAGAGAATTTTAAAAATGCAGGCAAACAGTTCTTCAATGAAGAACGATGAAGAACATCGGCCTTCGATGAAGAATGATGAAGAACATCGGTTCCTCGGAGAGCGACGACACGCCGCCAATCCTTTTCCCCGCGACAAGAGAGGAGACGCCGCTTCCTCCTCGGCGCACCCTGATGACGCCTACGATCCTCTTCTCTGCGACGCCATGTACCGCGACGTCGATGATCGTCTTCCTTATTGAGGTAGGGGATTGATTTATATTTTATTTATGAAAATTATTCCATCTGCATGACGTATAATTGTTGGGAGTTATTTTGAACCACTAACGCGGTGGGTGAGGACCAACGAACAAGTCTGAACCCACAAATTTTCTGTTCATAATGCACGGAACGTATGGAAACATCAAAGAGGAACCAAATTGGCATTTGGAGGCCGTCGCAGTAATGTACAGGTCCCGAGATGATGGCAGGCGCAGATGGGAGCAAGAACGGACCACCGGAATGACTCCGGTGGCCCGCAGACATCCCCGAAGGCGCCGACGGATGGAGGCGGCGGAGCCCCGGTGCACCGCCGGTAGGATCCCGCCACGGCTAAAGCTGTGGCGTCGAGGATCTGGATCTCGTGGCCGCATGGGATCCTTGGATACGTGGCTCCAGGTGCCGTGTCCGCGGAGCACAATGGGGGGGGGGACCGCGTCCCCCGGCTCGGCCCGCTGGACGAGCCAGCGCCCCCCAGGCTGGGCCGAGGTGGGTCGCGCAGACCGGGACTTGCCGCGCCCAGTCTGGTCGGTCCACACCCTACTGGTTCGGGTCGACCCAGTTCGGGCCAACCCAGGGGGGTTGGGCCAGGTCGGGCAGGGCCCAGACCCTCCACTTCAGACTACTTTCGTTCTTTTTCCCACTACGTGTGCTAAAGACCTCCGATCGATGCACCGTAAGTTGTGTATGAATCCTTGGATCAAGACGGTCGTTTTGTTATATTGAAATTGAGGTTTTGGAAAAGTTTGGGTATGGCTGAGTTGGTTCGAACCCGAAACCAACTGGGCCCTTAGAGCAGAAACACTTATATCTCAAGGACTGGACATCCGATTGACGTGCCGTCAATTGAGTAGGGATACTTTTGTTGAGAGGGTCATTTTGGCTTACTCCTATTTAGGTTTGAATGCATCTAGAGTATAGTCGGGTTGGTTTTAGCTTAAAAACCAATCGGGCCCCTGGGATGGAAAAGCCAATAACTCTCAGACCGAGTGTTCGATTGACGCACCGTCTGTCACGTTGGGTTTTTTTTGACGAGACAGAACTTTGGGATACATCAACTCTGGACTTCTTGATAGTTGATGTATCGAATCTATCTCTCTCTTTCTCGAGGAGAGGACCCTCCCGAAATCGAGCATGCAATGTGCTTGAACCCTAGAGCTGGCTGCGACTGCGACGATGATGACTGCACTTGGATCATCTGTGGGTTCAGCAGCAAGGAAGACTGTACTTGAATCCTCCATGGGTTCGGCAGTGACGACGACTATACTGGAATCCTCCGTGGGTTCAACGGTGATAACTACTGTTCTTGTATCCTATGTGGGTCCGACAGTATTGGCCTCTGTACTTGTATCCTGTGTGGGTCCGGCAGAGTAGCTGGTCTTGTATCCTTTGTGGGTACGACAACTTAGCTGGCCTTGTATCCTATGTGGGTCCGACATATTTGATGAATCAGTGGATACATATGATCATCTCCATCTACTTAAAAAGTATATACCTATGTGATATGAGTCTTGATTATCAATCATTATCATCGATGTGATTGAATTGCTTTCCTGTGTGTATTGGGTTGTGCTTTCTTGTGTGGATTGGGTTGTGCTTTCCTGTGTGGACTGGGTTGTGCTTGGGCTTGGGATCTGGAGCCGAACTGTAATTGATGAATTATGTATATGTATGGGAATATACCTAAGTATTGTTGTTGATAATTCGTGATTTTATCTTTCCTTTGTGGTTTATCCTTCGTGGATTCTGAGAGACCTTTGGGTGTCTCGGGATCCCTACTGAGTATCGTATAATCACCCCTGAACGGGTTATGCCCGCACTACGTTATGTTGGATGTAGATGATGGATAAAACTAATTGTGGTGGAGGCTTGTGGAGCTGGACGGTAAATAGAGTTGGACCACTAGGCGGGGCGTACACGGAGCAGACGACCAGACATGAGCAGCCGAGGAGACTATATGTACCCACCCTTCAGGTGGGATTCCCGGAGGACACCTCAGTGCTGCTGTTTTTACTTACTGCTGTTGTACTTTCCTTTCAGATGTACTGTACTTTCAGTTGGGTTTGTATACTAGCCCATTTACTTTTTCAGCACTTACCTTGTACCCAGTTTTACTTAGCGTTTACTTCACTTGCCTACTCTGTTGTGTTTTTGTTTACATTATTAAAGGCAATACCTTCCCTTCTCTTGGGATTTACACCTTTGGTGCTATTCACCAGCCCATGGCCTATGGAAGGTGGGCTTGGGGTAGTCACGACACGAGCCCTGAGGACGGTTCGTGACACATGAGTTGGGACCTTATTCCTTATTACAAAAATAGATTGCTTAATTGAATGCCTTGACCAAATTTCTGTTTATGATATGAATTATTTATTATTACATGGTATGGTCATGCTAACCAAATAATAGACTTACTATGTGATGTAGGTGATACACAGGGTTATAACTTAAGGACCCCTTGCATGGGCTCGTCATGACTTATAGTTAGTTGGTTAATGAATTGTAAATATATTGGGGGAAATGCTAGATATTCCCGGGATGGACTCGCCAGGATTTTTCTATTTAAACTCCAGATGAGGGACACTATTTACCTAGGAGAGACACCATGGATGGGTTCGGTGGTGCGATGGTTGCACCATTCCATGAGATAGACTCAGACCACTATGTGTGATACTATGGACACGCTCATATGTGAGTTCTATTGTCATCACACCATGTATGGTGTGACACTAATGATATAATTCTTGGGTCACTTTGGACGGACACCCATGACATTTGACATATATGGAGCTCCTAGAGTGATACTTAGGTTTCCTTTAGGATCACCTTGGATGGGTTCTGGGTTCCTTCTAATAATTTATAAATATGTTTACTAAATTGAATGGGTAAGAATATGGAACTAAAATCTTTGGATGCACCACCTAGCCAAATCACATTCTTGGGGGTGATTCATATTGATTTTGTTCTTTATAGAAGCCTTTACTATATTTTAAACTTATATATATTACCCCATTTACGAGACAACTAAATTGGCCGAAGCAGGTGATTTTTGACATGTTTCTCAAGTGGAAACCAGTTCGATACATTTTATTTATTTATCACCTTGAATTTATTTATTTACTATTAGTACACTGTTAATTTAATATTTCATGTAATAGAATGATATATAAACCATTGGTGGTGTCCTAAAAAGTATATATCACACCCTTCTTGGGATTCCTCTAGTTTCCAAGTAGACTTCATGATTGTAGGTATAAATAAAGGGAAGCGTCCAGCTTCCAATGCATGATTATAGGTACAAGGATGTAGTACGAGAGTATTGGACCAAGCCTATGCTCAAAATTATAGTAGTATTTGTTTTTGGACTTTTTTGTTGTTTTTTGTAGCATGTGGTATATGCTAGATCCCCTATATCGTGTTTCCTTCATCTTTGTCTAGCTGCCTGAGCATCATCATCATCTTGTATCTATTTATTATTCATCTTTCACATGTCATTTATATTTACTTGATTATTCATTATACCTCTAATATTTTTTTCTATGGTAGGTTACTATTCAATTCATATAGTGTTTTTTTCTTCTTATTTCTTATATATTTCTATGCTCCACTCTAATCAATGAGGTCATAGTCTCCCAAAAGATACTCAGTAGGCCCTTGTTGCTATTCAGAAGCCTCTAGCATTGAGGGAGGTGAGATTGAGGTCTGATATCCACTGTCTCAGGGCAATGCTATGTGGAATCTTGGGAGGGATGCTACACCTTAGAAATCCATAGGATAAAAAAATTGATAGATTTTATGACGTATTGATTATAATTTTATTTTAATGAAAATTAAGTCAATCCCAAAAATGATATTATAAAATAAATCTTTACCTCTTTGGTAGCTTTAAAATTATAAGTCGTTGAAATATTAAAATTGAATTGAAATATTAAGAATCATGAATAAATAGTTATTCATTTAAAATATATAAAATGGGAAGTATATGCATCGTATAAAAATTAACAGTTTAATAATATGAAATATGTCTCAATGGAGTGGAAATTGAGATGAAATTCTATAACCAATTAAATATGATTTAACGTCATTATTAATGGGTTTAAATATGTTATTAATTTATAAAAAAACTATATTCATATTTATAATATAAGATAGTGTCCTCTTATAACATCTTATAACCCATTTATTAGTAATATTTCATTATTACCATTGTTTTAGGTGGGAACTACTTCATTTTATCATGCATTCTTTTTCATAGACGTTCTGGTTCCTATGCATAGGATATATTTATATTATATTTCTAATGATATTAAAGTTATAAATATCATATGTTTTCATTATATAACTTTTTATAATCATTCTTTAAATTTCAACATGGAAAATGAATCACATCGCTTCGTTGATAAGGTAGGTCGTATGTATGCATGAGCGACATTATCATTTTTTAATTGGGGAAAGGGTAAGGAAGCAGATGATATATTAAATTTAAATATAAATATCAAGTCATAATTATCATATCTATTAATTATTTAATACGTTATTAATATCCATGTGATTCAGTGATGAAAAATAATTTACATCGATTCGCAAGGGGGTAGTCCACAGTATACAGGAGTGATGGATTTGTTTTCTATTTTATAGGGAAGTAGATTGAAAAATATTATATAATCAATATAATAACATCTTATTATATGGTATATACTATTTTAATTATATTTTGATTATTAATTAATAATTAAAGGTGATAAAAGAATAAGTAAAAAGGAAAGAACATGGCGAAGACAATTACATTTTATTAAAAAAACCTAATTTGGATCTCTTCTTGAGGACCATAGGGTTGGGGTTTTTGAAAAAAAATCCCTTGAATGTATATAAGGATTTTGAAGATATATATTTAAGGGTATTTTATATATAAAAATCTTAATATGTGTGAATAAGTGTGGGGAGGAGGTGCACTTTTATAATTGAGGTGACTGGCACACTTGTAATTTTTCAGAGTTTTACAATAATGTCAGGTCACTTTCTTAAAAAAAATGGTTCCAAAATGGATTAATTAGAAGGGTATAAGTTTAAGGATAAAATAAAACTATGAAATGGTATTTAAATATGTTTTGTTTTTCATTTTAACCCTTATCTTTATAGATTAACCCCCTCGGTAAACCCGTTTTGATCTTAATTGTAATAATTAGTTTTTACTATTTTTTCAATTAATTATGAAAACAATTAAGTTGAACATAATAACTAATATTTATAATTCAGATATTGAATATGGAATTCATTTTATCAAATTCAATACATATAAGTTCTAGAATATAATTTAAAAATAAAGCAGTAAAACGTGTTGAAAAAACAGTTTGTAATGCATTTCTAAAGAATTAGATGACCGTACATTAACTATACAACTAGTAATTGTGATTATATTGATTTAAATTAATATATTTAGGTATATAATCTATTCATATCATTTTAATCATTAATCATTACATATTTTATCAATTAATTAAAATGGAAAGACATTATGCCTTTTTTTAAAATAGTTTTTGAAAAAATATCCATTTTTACATCCACATGATCTTATCTTTATTTCTATCACTCGAAATGGACAAAAGGCCTTATTTTTTTTATTTTATTATAGATCATCCCCCTTTTAAGGGGTGAAGGGGAACAATTACATGACTCGTAGGACCAAGGAAAAAGGCCCGACATGACTCGTAATACATGACCTGAAGGCCTAGAGGCATACCATGCCCATAACATGACCCGTAGGCCCAACCCACTAGAACTGCCACTCCCCAGCTTCTGCATCATTTATCGACTTTAGCTCCCCACTTGAATTACTGGTCATCTAGCATTGCCCCGTACAAATCTGCACGATGTCGGGTCCTAATGGCGGTTGCCACACCCTCTCATTCATCCAATCTGGTTAGCTCTGCTTCTGGTGACTGCTACTGGTTCTCTGATCCTCTTATATGGCCTACTCTGTGTGAACTGGGCTACTTCATGGTCTGCAATGGCGTGAAGGCCCTATGGCCCGAAGGCCTTTGATTGCCCGAAGGACTTTGATGGCTCGAAGGCCCTTGAGACCTGTAGGCCCAAACCGGTGGCTCGAAAGCCCAAATCAGGTGAATAGTTTTGGCTACTACAGTGCTGAACAGTACCTGCTACGATGCCTACTATAGTGCCTTCTACAGTACTACTACAGTACCCCTAGAAATTCGCCTCCACCTGGTTTTAAACCTGGGTCTCTTGGATGCCAAGCAGGAGCCCTTACCTCTCGGGTACAGGCTCGTTAGCTTTATTTCTATCAAAATTATATTAAATAAGTTATTAATTCTATTCAATATAACAAATTATTATAAATAAAATGAGTAATATTTAAATTTTAAAATTTTAATTATTCATGAATTCTTATTTTTAAATAACGATTTTAAAAATTCATTCTATGATTATTTACACCTATTAAGTTCAAAATCAATATTCATCCAATAAAATTAGATTTTTTCTTTCATGATATATTGGAATATTCATGTTGTTATAGTTTTTTTAAAATATAATGTTCAATTATTATTATTGAATATTGATTGTTACAATCCTATTTTGCAGAAATCAAACATGTCGTAGTTCAAGTGAAATAGTTTTAACATCATGTGGAAAGACGATACCATACATTTTAACATCATGTGGAATATAAGTTTATATGAAATTTTATTTCATTTTACTAGGACATTGGACACAAAGTTTATCATAATTCTATAGGATTTTCTATGTCATGAAAGGTGTCAAAACAAAGGATTGAGTCGGTCTTATATATATGGGTCTGACCTAATCATGCTATGGAAATGATCAACCAAAACCAATAGGACCACATGAGTTTTTATCACTGTATGAAATAAGATATAGTGTGATATAAATAATGGTACTTGAATGTATGAATGAAATATGTTCCTTTAAAGAGGTTTAAAAAAAATAAAGGACTCAATAAAGATGAGTAAAGGATTATGAATTATGGATACCCTAACAGATGTGATTGTGGATTACAACTTGGAAGGAGGCCCATTGGGAGAATGGCTCATTGGGTGGAGAAAAATCCATCATTGAGATATAAGTAAGAACATATACCTAGAAGGAAGTCCATTCTCCCATCTACCCACATGTATGTAGGTGGGGGAAATATGAAGGAGGCCTTCTCCCAACCAAGTGACTGGAAGGGTAGATGTAGGTTCTATGCTAGCTTTGATTGCCTCCTTCATTGAATTTATTCATGTTCTTACCAAGAAATCATTCCAATAAAATTTGGATGGGGGTTATCAAGGTTATGATCTATGGCTTGGAGATGGTCTCAAAAATTTCCCAATGACGGGGACTCTCGTTATCAAGGGAATACATGAATGAAAATCCCTAGAGGAACCTATTAGTTAGGGATGAAAAATGGGGTGTAACTTTTATAAAGGGTATTCATGATTTAATGTGAACTGTAAAATTCCTATCTTGATCATTCCCATTTGGCATATTTAGAGGATGAATTCACATTTTGTGGTCTAAGTAGAAGACTTGGGCGAAGGGATTCTCTACCATTGAGATTAGGATGTTTATGGTACCATATTAAGGGAGAAAAAATGGGATGGTTACCCTTAGTGAGAGACTTAAATTATGATTCACCTAAGTTAAAAGAGGGTTATAAAGGTAGTTATACCAACTGAGTCTGAATATAAGGGTTCACCCAAGTGATACTAATATGAAGCAGATCCACATTGGTACTATGGTGATATGATATTCTGGGTGATAGAACTTGGGCACAACTTTTCTGTAGAAGAAGTGTAAAAACATAATATTTTAGGATTTTTTTTGAATAAATTAAATTTATTTTAATTAATTAATTACACATAAATAAATTAATCTTTCACTATACACAAAACTATGTTATCTTGCATTACACACAAAACTAAGTTTAAAAAAACCACGATATATTATAGTTATTTAAACATGACTATTATAACATAGAAATTAAACTTTGAGATATGAATAGTAGTAAATAATTTTTAAAAATTAATTATAATGGTTTTATATAAAGGAAACATATTGATAAAAAGTATTTAATTTTTGATAATGTCTTTATATGTTTTGAAAATACTATTTTCTAAAAAATGTTTTTTTTTATTTTTGAAAACATTAATAAAATTAATTTTTCACACTTTTAGAAAATTAATTTGGTAAAATAATATTTATTATTAAATCTTCATGTCAAAAATATCATAGGGTTATTTTTTTGGATTTTTCTAAAAAGTTTCATTTTTTGAGGAATAGTGAAAAATACTGAATTTTAATTGAAAAATGTCTTTTTGTTTAATTTATTTATAAATTTAAATTATTTTTTAAATTGGTTTTAAAGAAAAAATCATTCAATTATACATTCATTAATCCAATTTATGTCATTTTAAGAAAATTATTATTGAATCTTATATAAAAATATTGTAAACTTTTGAACACCTTCTCTTTTAAACACATACTTTCTTATCATGTCTGTCGGATTAATTTTAAATTAAAAATTTACACTTATATAAATGGAATTTGGAAAAATTTATTCCATATTTTTAATCATAATAATTTATATTATCTAATTTATTGAACTTATTTTTTTACCATAATTATTAGTGAAAACAATTAAAAAATTAATTACCATGATTAAGATTGAAACGTGGTTTTGTGCATTAAATACGCTTGTGCTAAAATTAACTTTCCAAACACATATAATTTTTATATAATAAATTATATTTCAAATTTATAAGAATTATTTCTAAATATTCTAATATCGATCTTTTTATTTTAGGCTTAAATGATAAATTACAAAGGTTAAAAGAGAAACTAGTTACCATAGTGAAAGTTAAAATGATAAAAGTGAGTAAAACTTAAAAGATATGGAATGAAATGGTTAAAACATGTTTATTTTTTGTTTCTGAGGTGAGTATAGACAATATCATACATAAACTATATTTATCAATTTTTTTATCCACATGAGGTGAGAGTGACTTCCCATTAAAGAATACTATTTGATATTTAAAAAAATGCCACTCCTCCTCTATTATGAAAGGCCACCCCACTCTTCTCCTCTTCAAACATTAAAACCCTTTAGGATCAAAAAATAACTCCCCAAAAAACCTCCAAAACTCCCTCTTATCAACATATAAGCCTTATTTTGGACAGAAATCCAACCTAGGAATGATTTTGTGCAAACCTAAGGAGGATAATCGAAGAAGAGGTAATGTTAATCAACGAGCGTTTTTTTTATTTATTCATCTACCTCATTAAATTATTATTATAATATGATGATATAATAAAATAATTATCTTTCATATACTTAGATGTTTTTATGTTATGTTAATAACATAAAACCCCCTCCACTTCCATCAAATGAGTTACGAAATCATCGTTCATGTGTATGATGAACTACCACCTAGAAAAACGATGTCATTCATTATTCCATTACCACCTATTATGGTTGGAACTAATTATGGGCTTATTATTTATATATTATGTTTAGATATTATTATACTTCTATAATTATTATACAACACTTAACTTTATGCACTCTATTTTGTGGAAGTACAATAATGTGTCCTATGCGTATGACAGAATACCGCCCCACAAAGCAATGTGATTCTTTAAAGCATTACAAGGAAGGTAATAAGGATGGTTTTAATGAAAATATTTAATATGTATAACATAAATATGATTCTGTAATGAAAAAATATCATTAAACATCCTTTCTTTTAATCTAAAAAGAAAATGGAAAAAATGTTCATGCGTATGTATAGACCACCATCTCCACAAACAATGTATTCCATTTTCCATCACTAAATTTGATGGATTACTATAAATACATATATAATGAATATATATGATATTTAAATAAAATTTTAAACACTTTATTTGATTAAATCATGATAAAATTAAGAGGAATAAAAATAAAAAATCAACACATATACAGAAAACACAATGATTATTACGCGAAACGTAACTTTAACATGGAATTGTTAATAAATAGGTAATAAAAGTTTATAATAAAATTCTATATGTTATGATATATATAAATATTTTTCTATAATAAATTTATAATAAATTTATATTTATTATATAGGATTTTTTAATGTGTACTAAATAACTCAAGGCTTAAGGTAAGATATTTTCATATCACTTTTACTTTATGTGAGACAAATATCATATTCACCACATGTTTCTTTTATGGTTTTTATATACAGTACATGAATTGATTTTATTATGATTCTAATTAAAATTATTTTCATTTAAATATCCATTTATGTATTTCTATTTCATGGGGTTTATGGTTAAAATGATTCCAAATTATTAAGGTATTTCTAGTCTCTCTTTTATTTCTGGGAGACTTATACAAATTCACTACTCGTTTCTTCTATTTGGTGTATATATTTCCCATTTGAAATTTTATATCATGAAACCTATTATTTTCATGATATTTAAAGTTTCATTTCATGTCATTCTTAATTATGGATTACAATTCAAAATATTACTAAAGCGTTAAGAGATTATTGTCTCAATTTTCCTTCAAGATAATTGTTATATTATGTACCTATCCTATTTTATGAGGTGAATATTGTTTTCTGATAAATTTGGAATGTTTTGGGATCGATTCTTAGTTCTTGGTGATTGAGGAAGGTTTCACAATCATTTTCATTAATTTTACCCTATTTTTCTCTAACAGAAACTTCTGATGGTTCCTATATCTAAATCTAAGTACATACCTGCTTTACAAAGGTAAAAGATCATTAGGGTTTCATACCCAATGATTTTTAGGAACCCACATTGGTTTAGGGGAGGTATTTTGGGATCATCGCACCATTTTGGGGGGAATTATTACTCATTAAGAGACTCTCTTATATATATTAGATATGTTTGTGAAATACTTCCCCAAACTCGATATGAGACTGGTTACCACTATGTCAAAAAGTTGATTAAGACCATGTGTTAACGAGAACAACTATGTGTATAAAAAATTTTCTCCATAATTCTATTGTTCATTTATGACAATTTAGGTTATATCCATATTCAGTGCTCTAGAGTTTATTATCATTTAGGGAAGTGATTAGTGCCTTGGATATAGGATTAAACCTCCATGAGGGATCCTATGTATCATGTGAGAATAGGAATCAAAACCCTCATAGTTCATTTGAAATGGATTAAGGTCATATGGCAGGACTATACCATGAAATTTAAAATCATGCAGTAAGGATGTAAATATGGGGCTCATGCATTGAGGTGGTATCCTACGTATCCAGATATGAATTGAATTAGAGTATATATAGTTCATGTTATGGGTAATTACATCATTAAAGATTTGAAAAAAGGTCCTTGAGTGAGACTTATTTATATAAGGCTTACTTATATTACCTTATCAAGTGTATATCTATTTGAGTAAAGATGATATATAATCAGGCTCACATCCCATTGAAGGACCCATGTTGGGGGAATCCTCATCACGCTAATGGTACAATCATAACCAGTCTCTAGGACCATGTGAGTCATTCTTTGTGTGAGAAACCATAGATCTAGAAAGATTATATACATCTCATGTGAGTTAATTTGTATTTGGAAAACACATTAAATTTTCCCTTTGAGATGTATGATTACCAGTCTCATAGAGGTTATGGTATGGAGATCGGGCCTTAGGAAGTTGTCCTATGTATCCTGCTTATAACAGGAATCAGAATCCTTGTATTCTAGTTTGTACCAAACCCTTTGATGGTTTTGAGGTACTTGGGGGAATGGTCGGGGCTTACACTCAAAGGATGCCTATTTGTAACTCCCCTTCTCATATGTTGATGGAAAAGGAAGGAGGGTATACTTATGAGAGAATTCAGTCCCATGAGTCAAGAACATTTGGGATATGGAGGGATTTAGTATAGGGTGTATGCCCATAAGATATAGGTCCCTAGGAAGGTTTCCAATGTATCTTGGATGGTCAGAAATCAGATTCCACATAGTTTAGTTCATCCCTAGCCTATATACAGATTAGGGTAGGTGGTTACACTCAAAAAAAATATTGGTATCCTCACGGTTTAGTAATGACAAGGGATTATACCATGATGGATTCCCATATTGCATATTCACTATTAATCTCTGATAGGTAAAGAGAGATGACAAATAAGAAAGGCCAAATGGATATGCATGGAACAAAACAGAGGGATCATTCTAGAACATGATACAAATAGGGCCACATGAGTGCATAACCCTAACCCATTAATGATAGTCACCTTATAAAGTGTAAATTCAGCCAAAGGTTCCTAGAAAAGGGATACCATGGTGTAAGTACAAGAGTTTCTTCTTGACATGGCCAAGGTGTCTTCCCAACATGTCATGATTGTCTTCCCGACATGTTCAGGGTGTTAGTATGAAATGGAATAAACATCCAAGGGTGTTATAATAACATGTTTTGATTATCCAATCGACATGATCAGGGTTTTGTTTTAACATGGAATACATATATAAGCATGTCTTCCTAAAATTCCCAAGATTCTTTGCATAATCAAATTTGACATGTCCAAGATCTGCATGATTATCTGACTTTTCCAGGACATTTTTTTCATGATATAGTAACTTTTCCATGATTTTTCACATGATCAATGTGACATTTCTAGGATGTCTTTTCATGATCAGAGAAACTTTTCCATAAGCTATAGCATGATCAACATGACTTGTCCATAGACTGTCTTGTGATCAACATGGATTTTACAAGGCCATGTAAGGGAATTGTGAGACTAGTATGGGGTGTTGTGGTTATGTGATCTTATGAGAGTTATGTAGTGGGGTCTGACAAAAATATCAAGGACCTCATACACATCCATGTTTTGAAGTTGTGTGTACAAATGGATCATGCCTCAAGGTTTCATGGATAAAAATTTTCATAGATGTTTATTAATGAGTATCATTTCACAATCGCGACTCCTAGGGTTTTTATGGAAAATAGAGGGTCTTTACATGAGATTATATTCATACCAAAGGTAAATAAATGTGAAGGGGTTACCACAAGATGGAAACACATGATGCTTAATTTCTTATGAAACTACATTCCCTCATTTGAATCTTGTGAAGGGTTCTTTTAATATGAAAAGTGGCAGCATATTGGATCTGTAGGATGGACAAGGTGCACAACTGCATGTTGTTTTTCCCTGTTAAGAAATCACATGACTAAGGAAAGTAATTATAATAACCCTAATATTTATTACACAATAATACTATATTTATTACATAAAATTACACTCAATACATCCCAGAAGATCGAGAAGTTTATTATCTTTGAGAATTAGGTACAATACATAAAAACATATAACATGGGATAAAAAACATTATTGAACACTTCCTTGAAATGATCATAATATTCCAGAAAACATAAATCTGTATGGGATAACTTGGGGGAAAACATAATAAAGGGGTGAGATATAAAGCCCAATAAGAGAATAAACAAGGAATAACATGAATAAGATGATACATGTTCGAAAAATAGTATACAAATGGGGAATAAAAAGTGTAATAATCATAAAAATAAAAAACGAGACATTATATAGCATGGTAATCATAAAGGCAACATGGGAAATATGGCAACAACATAAAACACTAAATCATAAATGTAGGCCAAGGATAAACAACAAAGAATTCATGGTAAAGAAATTACCATAATGGAATTAGGTACACCCCTATCCCAATAAGACATATCATGATACTAAACATTACCCAATGCATTAGAGCTCTATCTAGCTGCACCCATATTAATCATTTCATTCTCATGCTTACATGTGCCACACAGATCATATGACATGGATTCATTCGTCATAATAATTTATTCTATAATCAAGGAATGTGGAATACGTACAAGTAAGTCCCCAATAAAAATTATATATGTATAAATGTAAATACCCTTGATAGGAAATGGGTATGGTACTCAGTATACAATTGTTTTGGCTTGGAAAATTGCGATGACATTTTAGTATCATAAGGACTTCACATAAAAAATCCATAAAATTGGTTTATGGGAGAGGAAGGGGTACATAATCATTCAAAAATGAAATTGAAAGTAATATTGACATGATAATACATGTATTAACATAAGTAATTGTAAATATAAGGCATACAATAATGAAGAAACATTAATAATGGAGAGATAGGAAATTTCCCTCACAAAATATGGGTATGATAATGGGTGTACATAATGGTTCATAGGAGGGTAAATGAGATTAAAATGGGATATAACAATTTATACATCAAATGGAAAGTAAGGGTGATATGTAATAACATATAAAAACATAACAAAATTTAAATTAAAAGACATAACATTAAATGAGTTCATGATAAAAGAGGAGAGTAGAAGATCCCTTACTTGAGTGTGTGACTCCGAAAGCTTGAGAGGGGCTTCTTGAAAGCTTGGGGTCACCTTGTGAGGATACTATGGAGTGTATGTAAGAGGTTGGAAATTAAATAAAGATTATGAGTAAAGAAAAATGAGATATTGGGTGGGTTTATAATGTAAAAGAGGGAGATTGCTTTATTATTTTGGTTTTGGACACTACATAATAAAATATTCCAAACCACAAACCATACCAGGGTTGTTTCCCATGGTTTCTACCAAATGGTACTGGATTTTATTATTTTATATGGTCAAGGTCCAAACTTATTAATATATTACCCTTGGTGATGCGGAGATGAGTCACAGTCTTAAAGAAATTATTTTAAAATATTAAAATATATTATAAGCCTTGAAGGATTCATAATGGATTTACCAAATAAATAAAATTAACTTAAAATCACATTATTTTAAAGGAAAAAATATATTTGTTTGTGTAAAATATTTATATTACTCATTACATCATTTCTAGGACATTGTGATGTCCTAAAACAAAAAGTATATTTATACAGTATTAAATTTTTACTGGAAAATTCAACTGTCTTACAAAGTATTTAATTCACCATGGGATAATTTTGATGTTCTGATTTAAAAAATAATATTCATTTTATCTAAATAATTTTCTAAATATTTGAACTTCCAATTTTAAAATAAGAATTTATATTTATTGAAAATGACTGTGCTTTTAACAATAACATTTTTTGAACCCTTATAAAAATTACATTTGAATTCATTAAAATTATATGATAATTTATATTTGATAAAAATTATTTAATAATAATATTTTATTAAAATTTTATTTATTTAAAAAATCCATTAATTCATAAATACATAAATTGAATTTAAATATTAACCAAAAATATAATTCATGCTTTATTGTATCAGAAATAAAAAACATTTACCAAGTAACAATAATAAGAAGAAAATTTATTCATTAATCTATTAAAAAAATGTATATAATAATTTTTCTTGGGTCTTGAAACATATACCTTTAATACACCAGTATACATTCTAAGAGTAAGGTGCGTGGTGGTGGGGATTTGATGGGGCTGTTTGGCGAACATGGTTTTGGTCGTGATCTCAATGAGCTTGAACTTCTCCTATAAACAGTTTCAATCATTCTTATGTTATGGGATCTAGATGTGTGATTTGTTAATGGGAAATACTAGAAATGATATCTCCCTCAGAATATTCAATAAATGGGATTCATCAGGTATGATCCTACTTATTGTTTCCAACAATTCGTTTTTTGTGATAATTGGATTTGTTAAAGAACTATATTTATAATAATCATGTGATGTATATTAAAAAGAAATATTATCAATGATAATGATTCTTGACATTCAATTAAATTTAAGTAGATTTAATGAAAAAAATAAGTGTATGTGTTTTCTATAACCATAATAAATTTAATTAAATCAACAAGAGGAATTTTATTCATAACAGTTCGGGTTGTTACAATCTTCCCCACTTTATAAATTTCTCCTTTGAAATTTTCTTTTCCAAAACAAAAATAAATAATGGTAACTCTTCATCATCACCTCCTCTGGTTCTGACATTTCTTACTCAAACTTTTGGTTTCTTCACAACACTTTGATGAGGGGAATTTTCATATTTCACAGAAATATTTCTCTATGATCTAATATATTCACAAACTACTCTTCAAAGGAAAGATTATTCTCCAATGGTACCACCACTGGATTGAATACATGAGAGGGACATGCTATGTACTTTCTCAATAGGGATACATAGAATATATCATATACATGTGATTGGTTCTGTGGGAGTTTTAGTCTATAGGACACTACTCTGATGTGATCAAGGATCTAAAAATGCTCGATGTACCTTGGACTAAGCTTTCCCTTATTACCAAATCTCATCACTTAATTCGATGGAGATTTATAGAGAAATACCATGACTCCAACATCAAACTATAGGTCTCATCGATAATTTTCATCCTAGATCATCTGTCGACTCTAAGCAGCATGGATTAGACATTGAATGGTCTTAGCCTTCTACACCATTTCAAGAACTAGAAGTTTTCATTCCCCAATTTTATCCCAACATTCCGATGTTATAAAACTCTTCCCATAAGTGGATTTATAGGGATACATTTGGATGCTTGAGTGGAAACTGTTGTTATAAGAGGACTCAACCAAAGGAAGATGTTACACCCATACACCTTTAAATTCCATATAAAACGCTCAAAATATGTATTCTAGTGTCTGAATAGTTCACTCTGATTGTCCATCAGTTTGAGGATGATGGACTATACTGAGATTCAACTCAGTGTTTAGATATTACTGGAGACGTTTCCATAACATGGTATTAAATCTTGGATCTCGATCAGATAAAATTGATCATAGTACACCATGAAGAATTACCACTTATCTAATGTATATCCATTCCAGTTGATCCAATGATAAATACTCTTAAATCGCAATGAATTGTGAAATCTTTGTAAGGAAATCCACAACAAACTTGATAACATTGTTTCCTTTGGATGTCTTCAGAAGTCTGGTAACAAATTCTATGGTATTGTTTTCCCATTTCTATGTTGGTATGGGTAATGGTTTCATTATCACCTTATATTTATAACTTTAAACCTTCACTTACTGACATACCAGGCAATTTGATGAATATTTAGCGATCTCTTTATTCATTTTCCCATCAATAGTCCTCTCAGAGATATTGATACATATTTGTGTATCTTGGGTTAATAGAGAAATTAAAACTATTTTCAAAATCCAATTATTCCATATTTAACTCTAGATTTGGTGGAACACATAGTCTTGACCCAAATATCACAATTCCATCTTAATTAACATTGAACACTGAGGATTTCCATTTCCTTACAGTTTCCACTTTATTTTGAATCCCCACATCATCCTTTTGAGCATCCTTTAACCCCCTTAATTAGTGAACTTTGAGCAATAATTTGTGAAAGGATTAATGATATTTCTTACTTTATGATTCCCATTTCTATCCTTTCAAAATATAAGAAGATTGGATCCCTCTCAATTCTCACCAACTATAAAATCACTAGATCCATTCTACTTAGACAATCCACCACCATATTTTCTTCACTAAGATGATAGTGGATTGAGTATTTGTAAACCTTGTTGAGATATAACCATCTTCACTCGCACATATTAAGATCTTTTTATGTGAATATATATTTGAGGCTCTTGTGATCAGTATCAATATCGCACTTCTCCCTAAAGAGATAATGCCGCTAGATTCTCCACAAAAATATCACAACTAACAACTCCCTATCATGTGTGGGATAGTATTTCCAATGAATTTTAAACTAAATTTAGATGTAGGCAATTAATTTTTCATTTTTCATCAACAATAAACCCAATACCTTCTTTTAAGACTCATAGAAAATTATAAAAAGTTACCCACTTGTGGGTAGTTTGAGCACAGAAGAAGTAATAATCCTCCTTTTTAACTTCTTAAAGCCTTCTTCACATTATTCATTATAAGAAAACCTAACTCCCTTATGAGTTATCTTTGTTAGAGGGTTTTAAAATCATGATAAATTTCTCACAAATCAGTGATAATACCTAGAGAACCCAATGAAACTATAGATATCTGTCACAGATATTGGCATCAACCGTCCTTCAATTTCATTTATCTTTAAAGAATCCAAAAATATCAAATTTATTATGCTCATATTCCTCAATAATGATAATTAATTAAACTATAACTCACAATTTATATACATTGCATAGAGATTATCCTTTTTCAAGGCCTTTAGCATAATTATCAGATTCTCCTCACGGCCTTCCTTTTTTTGGAGTATATTAGAATATCATCTATACAGATGTACACAATTTTTTTGAGGTAATATTTAAAGACAATATTAGTCAAGGACATGAAGATTTATATGTCATTACTGAGTTTGAATGGGATCACTATGAACTCTTAGTTCCCATAAATTGTATGAAATGAGGTCTTGGGGATAACTTCTTTCTTTACCCTTACATGATAGTATTTCGACTGATGATAAACCTTGTAGAATTACCATTCTCTATGTAGCTAATAGAATAAGTCATCAATCCAATGTATAAGATACATTTTCATTATAATTATCTTTTTGAGTTCCTAATAATCGATTCAAAGGTGCACTTAACTATCCTTCTTCGTGATTAAGTAGATTGTGCACCCCATGGTGAAGAACTTAGGCATATAAACCCTTTTTCTAGATTATCCTATAGTTGTTTCTTTAGATACTCAATTTTTAAAACAACCCTCCTATATAGATTCTTAGATATTGGAAATTCCCCAGGTATAATATCGATAGAAAATTCAATATCTCAGCTAGGAGGAAGACCATGAAATTCCTCAGGAAACACATCTGCGTATTTCCTCACAATATGCATGTATTCAAGGATGGTAATTTCTTTAAAATAAATCATTTGAGTAAGATATTATTGCTCATAGGGAAGTAATATGTATTCTTTATATGATTATGTTAAATAATATTCATTATCCTCCTTGTACTTGTATAGAATCAGTGTTTGATTATCTATACAGAGAGTGATTTCCTTCTCACAAAAATTTATATTAGATCTACATAGGGAAAGCCAACCCATGCCCAAAATTGTATAAAATTATACTAAAGGTAGTATAAAAAGGTTCACCAAGAAGTTCATCACAGAAACATTAATAGGGTATGAGTTTCATACTTGGGATATAATAATTTTCCCATCTCTCATTTTCACCAACATCTCTACTTCCATGCTTTGTAGTGGTGTTTGGATAGTTATATTAAGATTTCGTGATACGAAGTAATTCATAGAACCTAAATCAAAATGTATGTTATCTATAATTGAATGAATAACTAGCGTACATGCCACCACTTCATTTTTGGGATTCACCTTAGGGGTATTGGTGGAAAAAGATCACCCTTGTTTCCTTGGAGGTTGTTGGTTTTCTCCGAAAACCCTTGTCTTAGGGCATTAGTTTGAAATGTTACTTGTTTCCTTATAGCTAAAGTAATGGAAAATGAGCTAAGGGTTTACTAGATAATTCATTTCCTCTATCAAATTCATGGGTTTCTCCTGTAATAAATTATTTGTTATATGTCCTTCTATCATGAACCTAAAAAATTTCTTCATCCCCCTTAGGCAATTTTTACGGTGCTTCTTTCCACATCTTTAACAATTGGGATGTAGATCTTTCTTAGAACCATTATTTTTCACTATAGAACTTCTATAATTAAACTCTAATTTTAGATTATTATCCCCATAATAAACTTGGGATTCGTTGATCTCCATTTAAACTTTGACAACACATCAGAAAATTTCCTCATAGCTATCAAAGTCATGGATTACAAAGTATTTTCATAGAATATATTATATCCCACCATAGAAGTTGCCAGCCTTGCATTCAAGGGTAAAAAAACTAGAGGAATATCATGAAAGTCCTGTAAAGTTTTCCCCACATACCACAATATATTTTTTTTTTGTCTTTTTATTGAGTGAAAGAAAATCCATTTACATTTTATTATAGAGTGTCTGATGAAAATATTAATCAATTTTTTTTTCTGGAATCCCTTCCACTCTATTGTTTCAATCTATTCCTTAGGCTTCATATTCTTGATCATTTTCCACCACTGATCAGATTCTCCCTTAATATGATAAACATTCAAAAGAACCTTCTCCTATTTAGAACATTGAAGGATATAAAAGATCTTCTAAATGGAGTTGATCCATTGTACCATGACTAAGGGATCAGATGATCCATTGAATGTAGGAGGCCTTTATAACGTGAAGATATCTATTGAGTATTTTTCTCTCTTTGGGGGGGTTTGGTAACTCCTCCTGATCTAGGTTTAAATTAAGAACCTGAGTCATCATAGAGAGTATCATGACAAAGTTTTCAATTCCTACTCCCATCAGATTGGGAATTTCATTAGGGAAGTAATCACATTGATTATTTACCTGATTCATCCTATTTATGGCCATTTTCTAGAATAAATGGATATTTATGGATGATTATTTTTAAACTATTAATAAAATAATGGAGAGACCAATGAAAAAAAGGAATAAATTATAAATTATATTTTTTCCCTTAACATATGAATTTCTAGTCTTCCATCTATGTTATCCATTATCTATTTTCTAACATATATTCTTTTAGGAATTTTTTTGTTCCCTTAATAATGTTTCATAATGAGATTATGAATTTACCAAATCATATACCCAAAATTTTCAAACCAGGGGAACATTAAGAACCATTTTTATATACCAAATTACCCCGAGTCAGGCTTAGAACATCTTGCTAGAGTTGTTACTCTTATGTACATTTGTTCAAGAACCATGTCCAATTTTAGTATCCATATGTGGATTTATTTTCTTAATAAACCACTTCATCTATAATAACCAAAATTTAGGTCTATTTTCTTATAATTAGTCTTGTCCTGAAGGAATTTTCTAAAGTTTACTAATCCGAATCCCAAAAATAACGAAATTTTTCCATTGATACCAAGTTTAACAACCTTTCTCTTTATTATAAATTAATACTTGATTTATTACATAAAATTATAGTTAGTAAAACCCAATGTATTTATAATTCTAGTGTCTTTGGGAATTTGGTACATTACATAACAACTTAGAACATTGGATAAAAAATATTATCGAACACTTCCTTGACATGATCATAATAATGTAATGAAACTTAAACTGCATGGGATAACCTGGGAAAAAACATAATAAAAGGGTGAGATATATAGTCGAATTAGGGAATAAAAATGGAATAAAATTTAGAATACTACACATGTTATACAATAGTCATATCAACGGGGCATAAAAATAGTAGTAATAATAGACATGAACAATGAGACATGATATAGAATGGTAATCATAAAGGCAATATGGGAAATGTGGTAACAACCTAAAACGTTGAATAAAAAACATAGGTCAAGGATACATTGCCAAGTTATCCTGGTGAAAAAATTACCATAAATTAATTAGTTACACCCCTATCCCAATATTATGTATCATGATACTAAACATTTCCCAATGCATTGGAGCACTATCTAGACACCCATCATAATCATTTAATCCTCATCCATAAGTGTTCCACATAGATCATATGACATGGATTCATTCATACTAATAATTTATTACACGATAAAAGAATGTCAAATACATACATACAAGTGCCCAATAAAAATTATATGTGCATTAATGTGAATACCCTTGATATGAAATGAGTATGTTATTCACTACACAATTGTTTTGGCAAGGAAAATCGTGATGACATTTTAGCAGCATAACAACATCACATAAAAATTCATAAAATGAGTTGTTGAGATAGAAAATGAGTCTCTAATCAATTATAAATGATTTTTAAAGTCATAGGTACATGTAAATACATTTTCCAACATGATTAATTGTAAATAGAATGCATACGATAATGAAACAACTTAATAAAAAATAAAAAGGAAATAACCCATAAAAAACTTCCACATGATAACGAGTGTACATAAGGGTTAATAGGAGGAAAAAATGGGAGTGAAATGGGATATATTAATTTATAAATAAAATGATAAGTAAGGGGGATAATGAGTAAAAGTTACCAACATATTCAAATTGAAAATAAAAGACATAACATAAAAGGAGTTCTTGATAACATTGGAGAGTGGAAGATATTTTACTTGAGTGTTTGACTCCAAAGGTTTGGGAGAAGATTATTGAATTATTTTTGATAGATTGGGAGGAATAAAAATAGTTTATGGAAGAGTTTGGAAATTCCCCAATGAGTTTTAGTGAAGATAACTGGGAGGTTGGGGGGTTTATAAAGGAAAAGAGGGAGATTTATTTATTATTTTGGGTTTGGACACTACATAATAAAAAGTTCAAAACTAAAAAACATACCGTGGTATTTGCCCATTTTTTATGCCAAATGGGAGTGGTTTTTATTATTTTTTAAATCCAAGGTCCTAAACTATTAAAATATTACCCTTGGTGATGTGGAGGTGAGTCAAACTTTTAAAGAAATGATTTTAAAATCTTAAAATATATTATAAGTCTTGGAGGATTCATAATGAACTTACAAAATAAATAAAATAAAGTTAAAATCACATTATTTTCAAGAGAAACATATATTTTGTGTTGGATCATATTTATATTACATATTACATCACATCTGGGCCATTGGTATGTCATAAAACACAAAGTATATTTTTATGGTATTTAATTTGTACCTGAAAATTAAATTGTCTTAGAAAATTATGAAAATTTCATTATTGGATAATTTTTAAATTATAATTCCCAAAATAATATTAATTTTATCTAAATAATTTTATAAATATGTGAATTTTAACATTTGAAATAAAAACATACATTTATTGAAAATGATGGTGTTTTTGATATAACATTTTTAAACCCTTATAAAAACTACACTTGAATTCATAAAAAATATATGATCATTTATATTTTATTAACATTATTTAATGATAATATTTTATTAAAATTATATTTATTTCAAAAATACATAAATACATGAATTCATTAATTTAATTTTAATATTAATCAAAAATATAAATCATGTTTTGTTTTATCAAAATAAAAATCATTTATAAAGTAAAAAAATAGAAAGAAAATATATACAATATTCTATAAAAAATAATACATATAATCATATTTATAGGGTCTTGATATATATTCCTTGAATATTCTAGCATACACCTTAAGAGTAAGGTGCATGATTGTGGGGCTATCATAGGGTTGTTCGACGAACAGGGTTTGAGATGTGATCTTGATGATATTGAACTTATCTCGTAAATGGTTTCACACATGGTTATGTTGTTGGATCATGTATTGGTATTGGTCAAGAGAAAATTCTAGAAATTAAATCTCCCTCAGAAGCTCTGATAAATGGGCATCATATGGTATGATCCTTATAGTTGAGGCCATCACTTCCTTTGTTTGTGACAATTGAATTTGTTAAAACCCTATATTTATACTAATCATCTGATGACTATTTAATGACTCTATTATAAATGGTGATTATTATTAATGGTAAATTAAATCTAATAGGATATAATAAAATTAAATAAGTGCATGTATTTTCTATAATTTGAAGACATTTAATTAAATCAAAAAGGGGAATGTTATTTATAATAGTTCAGGTCATTAAAACATGCCAAGGGGGGTCTTCATGCTGAAGTTTCCACTATAAGGAATGATTGAAATCAACACAATATTTAGGGTTTATGGAATTGAGAGACTGGGGGTTTATGTGATCCCTTCTTTAAGACTGGTGGGACGTCTTACATTTCCAATGATGTATGTCCAAAAAAACTAGCATGGGTGTCCCACATGTACAAGAGATTTCATTTCATAGACGAACATAGGCATTATGATACTGAGGGTTATACCTCTTAACTTTTCATAGTGAAGAGGTACATTTTTTAGCTTCAAAAGTACATCACATTGTATAGGTAACATGATAATACTGTGATCACATGATGTATACTAGATTATTTGAGGGGAATTATGAACTTGTGGTTGGGCTACATGTTGGTACCATGTTCATGGATGATGGATTGCATAGCAGAGTCATGAAACTAGTGGGGAATCACATGATCATGTGAATGCCTCATATGAAGCAAGTGTCAAAGGATATTCAAATCCTCATGTGATCTCATGATCTTCCAGGGATCACATGATGGGTTTTAGTGATCACCTAAAGAAGTTCTCTAAGAGTGGTAGGTGATTCTTTCTCTATGTTTCCCTTATTCTCTATCAATATCGTATTTCCATCCCTTTCATCTCCCCTACGCATGAGTGTTTTTTATGGGTAGGAGGGATTTATATCGATGGAGGTGTCCTGAAGGTGGTTCCACCCTTCTTGGTGTGAATGTCGTGTGTCCTGTCTTGAGGAGGGGGAGATACTCACACAAGTTCCGTATGAATTTCATATGATTGCATGAAGGATTCATGTGATAGCAACTTGGACTCATTTATTGTCTTCCGAACCTATTTTCATTACTGTGAATTCATGTGATGACTTTTTAGAGGGACTCACATGATCATCTTTGTTTGATTATTCCCCGACATGCAGGGTGTTGAAGTGGTGGAGCTTCGTATGTTCCACAGATGGGAGGCTCTCATGATAGGGAGTTATGTTCTTATTTATGTGATACCAGTGATGTTATAATTTTACCACCTAATCGTCACTATCTCATTACATGATATTTAGAAACTCTCAAGATGGATTTCACATAGTTTCATGATTGACTTCATGTGATAGTGACCAATGTTCATGTGATAGAACTAGTGATTGTTGGCATGGCTCTTATAAAATTATATAGGTTCTTATGAAAGATTGATGATTATATCTATTCGATCACAGAAATCATCATGCATATTATGATGGATTTATATGATAACTTTGATTAGATTCATGTAAAGATAGGACTCATGCATGGATTTGATACATTGAGAATCATTTAGTTGTCTCAGGCTTGATTGTTGGAGATATAATTCATAGTGGTTGTTGAGTAGTGGAGTCATACAAATATCATGTGTGGCTCACTATATTGAACTAGTGGTGTCCGAAGTGTGGCATTTTAGAAAGAAATTGAAGATGATGTGGGAGTGGGATCAGATGGATGAGATCAAATTGATCAAGTGAGTAAATTTTTGTCCATATATTTTTTACGTATGAACAATGACATGACAGGTTCCTATCACACATTGGTTTGGAACTAAATTTGTCTCTTCTTAATAAAAAATTACCCAATATCCATTCCTCAAGCTGATAGCAGGGTCAAAACTCTCAACACATGCACCACACCCCCACCAGCCACACCCTAACATTACAAAGCCCACCTATGAACACCTGCACCACACCCTAGGTGCACACCACATGAGATATTCTCTCCCACATTCACACTGTGTAACAGGATGGATGACTGGCAGCTAGGGCATGGTTGAGTCTTGATTCCCATACATGCCCCTTGGTTGAATTGGCCTGCTGGTTGTCTTAGCTGGACTATTTTTTTTGGATAATGGGGGAATTCATAAATACTTATAATAAATTCAAAAATACTTAGAAGAACATTATACGTAAAATTAATATAAAAAGTCCCAAAAGAATACTCCCTTATAAAGAAAAAACCAATACCAGATTCCTTAAGTATTATACTTCTGAGTCCCTTGTGTGAGGAATATCATTATTTTTTATAGTCCCTATATTTCTAAAATATTCAAAGATGAAGTGCATGGTGCACAATTATGGGTTCCAAAAATATATCCCCTCTTTGAATTAGATTCCTTCAAAATGAAAATTATCTAATTATAAGGTGAACATATATTACTTTTTCATATATTTGAACATCTAACCGGATTTGATATTGATCCCCATGAGAGAATATTTCAAGAGTGTGTTGATGGAGGGATTTTAAATGTTACCAAAATTATACTAAGGATCATGAATTCTTGGATGCATCCAAGATTGGGAGTATCTTTATCTTAAGAAACAAATATCCCAAAATTAGATTAGGTGAGAAGGAACTTGTGGCTAGATCTAAAGTAAAGTAACTTGATGTCGCTACATATCCCAAGGGAATGAGAATCAAATTGTACATATTTCTATGATAAACTCTCATGAATATCAAACTCATTCTTAGGGAACATAGGTTCATGGATGAAGAACACTATGATAAATTTTCATAGGTAAATCTAGCTCATATCTATGAAATGGAATGTCCTCACTTTGTGACAACAACATAAGTAGGGTCCAATGTTTTGGTGGGGATGTTTCACGGATCTATCTCTCATGCCACATTTCATGACACATAATGTAGGCCAATATTAGTAGTGTATGGTCCTTCAGGATTGAGAAAGTCTCATATAGTTTTAAGGAATGAGAGATATAAGTACCCTCATCGGGGTTATGAGAAATAAAGATGCACTCTAATTTTTTCCATGATCAATGAAACTAGTGAAAATTGATTGATTTTTACTAGTTAAATGTAATGGTACCTACAATAATTTTTTGTCTATTTATATTGGCCTAACTTTTTCATAAGATTTATATAGGGGAATGATTAGCAGGTGTAGAATCAACTTTCTCTAAGTCCACCCTATTACAGGTTTTTAGATTGTAATTTTTTATTATATTTTCCTTTTATATGTTCTTAATATTTCTAGGATCACAAAAAGTTTATATCAAGTGATAATAGACCTAAATTTTTCTCTAGATTCCCTTTTTGGGTTTTCAAACTAGAGAGAAAAGTTCTTGATTCAATCAGATATATAATGGTATTGAAAAATAGAATGTCATTACGCTGTAATATAGGGTCTTCTAGATCAAAAATATTCTTCTGGTAGATTAGGGTATTCTAGATCATACCTTATACTGATGGTAGTTTTTGTTTTTCTATATTGGACTCTATATTTCTGGTAGTTTAGGGTATTCCAAATCATACCTTTTACTTCTAATTGTTTAGGTCCATCTAGATCAGACTTTCTACTTCTAATGGTTTAGGATATTCTTGATTTGAACTTATACTACTGGTAATTTAGGGTCTTTTATCTTGGTCCTTCTATTGTTGATAGTTTAGAGTCTTCTAGCCCAACCCTTGAGATGTCATGCAGTTTTATTTCTTACAACAAGGACTTGATCGATGAACATAGAATAGGGCATACATATTAGTGATGACCCAAAACACCCAATGGTGTTGAGTTCTTCCATGTTATTACTGAGGATCATGAGTATTAGAGTTCCTTTTCTTACAAGTAATATTTACCTCTAGTTGGTAGGATACACTAACTTATGTATGGGCCCTTAGGGATTACATTCATAGTCATGTAGAGGCATCCCCACTCTTTTCTAAGGGATATGAAAGATTTTGTAGATATGAAATTATTAGTTGGTAAAAATATTAGGGAATTTGAATCCCCTGGGATAGTTGGAATATGGGTTGTTTAAAACATATATCTAGGAGATTGAATTGATGAATATGGAATGGGGAAGACACAATAGGGATGATAGAAAACACCCTAAGGTGATGTGTTCTTCAATTGTGTTACCATGGCTCATGAGGATCAAAGTTACTTACTTGAATGGAGGAGATACATATATTTGGTAGGTCGAATCCCTTATGCATGAGCCCTTAGGAATTACATGCATGGTCAACTAGAAGAGTCACCACAATTTTCAATAGAACATGACATATTTTTTAAAGAATCAAAGGTATGTATGATGTAGTGGGGTATAGATAAAAGATCTATCTAAGAAGGTTTGTGTCACCCTAGGATAGTTTAGATTTTGTTTGAGAGGATTGGTATTTATTCAATGCGGTCTCAAGTAACATAAAGCAGGCCATCAAAAGGTTTGAGAATGGAATGCTGCATTCCTACTTTGAGAAAAGGTACAAAACATGGAAAATTAATGTCGATGATGTAGGATCATCTTGAATAGTTTGGATTTAGGGATCAAAAATCATGATCTAGGTTCATCTGAGTTGATATGAGTAGGTACTGGTGGTTATAGGACCACAATTAGTAATGTCAGGAGACAATAAGGTTCCACACAGTTAGAAAAATAACTCATGGATTTAAGGGGGGACTACCTAGGATCCAAAGGCCCATTTGGATGACCCAACCCCTATTACTAGTTTCCTATGGTAAATATCAAAGAGAAAATAACCCCAATTTCCATGAGGATCATATAGAAGGATAATAACTCAAGGAACTAGTTGTTTCATCTCAGACTTCCAATGCTAGAAGGTGGTTAATGGGAGATGGAATAGTCAAGAAGGTTTCATGTACCATAAATGTTGTTCCGCTTCTTAGTGAACATGTTATCATAGTTAGGAGATTTAAAAAACAACTAATCTAACTTTTTCCAAGACCAGGGGGTCCAATAAGAATGGTTTTCATATTATTAGGGTGAAAAGTGTTTCCTATGATATTTATGTCTAAATTATTTACACTCTATCTTTTTCTAAAACTAAAAGATGAAGGGTCCAATGAGTAGAGAAATGAATCTTTCTTAGGACACCATTTTTTGGATTTTCAACCTAATATGTTTTATGACTATTTCACTAGTAGTTTTGGGTCATGTGATTTATACCATTAAAATCTAATTTTTAAGGTCACATAGCTTTGACCAAAGTTTATGTAGTTTAATTTAATGAACCATTTAGACCTGTTTGAGGAAATATTTTCAAAACAACATAATCAGGATATCTCAAAGTTAAGAGTACTACACCATAATTTTGAGATGGAGAGAAAAATTTTGTAAATCATGGATCAAGGTTCTCTTTTCATGAGTAATGGTACGATATAATCATGTTTGGGATGACCCAAAATACCCTAAGGTGTTGAGATATTCCATGATGATGTCATGATCACAAAGATCAGAATGTCTTTCCTATAAGGCTAAGATGTCTCTAGTTGGTAGGCCAATGTCCTTATGGATCCCTAGAAGGGTCAAATAGAGAGATCGCTTTTTATTTCCCAGGGTTATGAATGATTTTCAGAAACCCAAGTTGATCAGGACCTGAGGTGTGATTTTTTGGTTGGGGGGCCAAAAAGATGATAGAAACACACCATACATTGGTTAAATGGGGTCAAGTTATTTTATTACTTTGATATGGAATGGTGATTGGTGATGGATTAAACATTTTAACATCATGTAGTTGGGATGTATCTGTCTTGTAGTATATCTTTATATGACAAGGATGTTTCGCTTTTAGTTTAACATCATGGAGAAAAGAATTTTTCCTTAAAATTTATTGTCATGATGTTAAGAAGTTTTCCTTGTATCTTATCTTTATGTGGTAAGGATGTGGTCATGTAGTTTAATTTCATTGAACTAGGATATAGTTACCTATATAATGTACATCTCATCCAAATTGGATAGAGTGTCTTAATAGGTTCTCTAAGATCACATGATCCATACTCAGCATGAGAAACAAGTGACAACTGGGTAGTTGACTGATCCTCACAAGAGTGGGCCTCAGATGGATTGTTGTATAGGTTTATCCTATATTCATTTTGAGGTGAACTGTTATCATTTTATATGTGGAAGATGAACCCAATATTGAAGATCTAGTGGTCACTATGTATCTTGTGATTGAAGGAATAAAGACACAAATAATTATTTCTCGAGAGCTCCCTATATAGGTGTGACCCATACATTGGACGAGTGAAATTTTTTAGGTTGTGTTTGGAGATTGGATTGGATATTTGAGCTGTAACACCCCATAATTTTAGAAGAATAAAATTATGTTCGATAGCATAAATGAAAAAAAACACTAAGCTTAGATGAGAATGTAACTCCCTGAAACATTATGATATATTTATTTTTAAATAAATTTAATTTCTTTGATGTCTTGATGTATATGCAACCCTAATAGTTTTATGTTGGATAGCGTCTTCAACACACAACACCAAGCTTAGACGACCCATGATATATACAACCGATATAACCTAGTCGTTAAATTGAGAGGTATGAATTGTATTAACCACTTTATGAAATATATATATATATATATATATATTATATACTCAATATTATTTATTGATAAATTCTTAGTAAATAATAAATAAATGTTTAGTAATGTGATTTCATTCATTAAAAATATGTTTTCTTCAAAAATTATTTTTATTTCATATGAAAAAATAAATAAAATAATGAATTTTTAGATATTTTAAAAAAATTTATTTGATAAAATTAACTACATTTTCATAATTAGAATATAAAAATTTACTTTAGATGGTATTTTTTAATTTTTAAAAAATATTTATTTTCAGTGAAAGTGAAAAATATTGATTTTTTTAAAAGTATTTTATTTTAAATAATTTATGTAATTTAAAAGTCACATTGTGTTTTGAATATGGTCCCATGTAACATAATTATTATTTAATAATTTGAATCTAATTAATGACATTTGAATCATCATTATATCTTATTTTAGTATAAGTTTGTTTTTGGGTTTAAAAACAAGTTTTTTTTGAAAACTATTTAAAATTGAATAATGTTTCTCCTTTTTAGTTAATTAAAATAATCCCCATTGAGTAATATTTAAAATAAATTTATATATTATATATCAATAAATTTTAATTTATATTCATACTATGATTATTATTAGACATACAATTAATATAAAATCATGTTATGCTTGAAAAATACAGTTCTCAAAAACAGCTTTTTCATCACATATGTGAGTTTCATTTTAATTTTTTTTGAAACTTTTTGTAAATATATTTGGAAAAATAAAATAGATTTTTCTAATTATTATGTAAAAGTTATATTAAGTTTATTTTTTTTATAATTTTCTGAAATGTTTTATTTTTTTGATGAATAATGAAAAATATTGAATTTTAATTGAAAACCCCCTTTTGTTTAATTTTTTTATAAATTTAGATTATATTTCTAATTGGTTTTTAAGTAAATTTAAATAAATTTTATTTCAATAATTCCAATTTGGGTCATTCGAATATTATTTATTTTAAATTTGATATAAAAAATCTGTGAGCTTTTGAACATTTTCTCTTTGCAAACTTGCTTTCTCATCACTTCTATAAGATTGATTTTAAATTTAATTTGGCCACATATATGAATGGAATTTTGAAAAATGGATTCAAGATTTTGAATAATAATAATATATATTATATAATAATTTATACTTAGTGTTTGACCAAATTGAATTGTGAAAACATTAAAAATTATTTACCGCAGTTAAGGTAAAATGGATTTATAGGGGTTAAACTAAAAAGGTTAGGTTAAAAATGAACTATAAAACGATATAAAAAACTATTTTTTGGATATATTTATACCATTAAATCCATAATATTTGTTAATGATCCATTTTATTTGATTTTAACATATGAAAAATGTGGGAGTAGTCAATTCTTTTCATAAATACCAAGCGTGCCCTCTTCCCCACTTAAAAAAGGCCACCCTCTCCCCTCTTCTTCACACATTCAATCCTATTGGGTTAGAAACATAACTTACCAAATAGCTTTCCAAATTACGTGTTATAATCCTAAAATCCTTATTTTTTTCATAAATATGACCTAGTAATTACTTTGGTGAAAACCTAAGGAGGACACCCGAAGAAGTGGCAATGTTCTTTTACGAGTGTTTTTATTTTTTCCCACCTCCTTCAATTATTATTAAACCGTGATTATATAATAAAATAAATATATTTAATATGATTATATGTTATTATGTTAATTTAATAACCTTAATATTTTACCCCATCCATCAAATGTGTTACAAAATCATCATTCGTGTGTACAACAGACTACTTTTTCGTGAACCGATGTCATTTGTTTTTTCCATTTCCACTTCTTATGGTTGAATATGATGATGGATATAACATATATTATATATATATAATAATTGAACATATTTTGTCATTATATCATATAATCCTTTTTAAATTCCATTTGATAGGGGATATGATAATGTTGCTCGTGTGTACAACGGACTTATTCCATGCGAAGTGATGTGATTCGTTTTGCACTAATGTATTACATCGAAGGTAATATGGGTAAAAATAGTTAATATATGTGATATAAATGAAATAATTATTATATTAATGATACATTTATTATTATTTAATGAAAAAAATCATTTTATTTTTTATATTAAAAATATGTTTACATTGTTCGTGTACGTGTGGACTACTGCCGTCACGAAGTGATGTGAATCTCTTTTCATCACCAGACCCCAAGGATGATATATATAAGTATATAATATAGTATATTTGATATTATGGTTACTATATAAATATATAATATGTTATATATGAAAATTTTATCACTATGGAAAGATAAAATATTAATTACCTTCTTTTCCATAATGATAATTAGAAAATAGAAATGTCACTCATGTGTACGCACGACCTACTATATCCATGATTGTAACATAGATCATTTTTCATAAAAAATAATTCATTATTTGTTTTAAAATTATAACTTATGTATAAATATGATAATTATTTAATGATTATTACTCTATATATGTTAATATAATGACTTCTTTGACCATAATCAACCTACCAAAGTCATTTTTGACACATAAAAAAATGGTCAAAAAATCTGATGTAAACCTAATAGATCAAGTAATCATATATAAAATGTTAATAAGTGAAATAAAATGAATATTAAACCTGAAAAATTTTCTTAATAAACTAAATAATTAACATAATTTTGTTATTCATAAAGATAAATAACAAGCGTGGTGAATCGAACTTGTGGTAAGGGTTTTCTTGTCTCACTTTTATTTCCCTGTGATATATGAAATAGTCACCAATTATTTTTTTGTAATGTATGTAATTCTTATAAATTTATTTTATTATTCTTATACATAAATTTACGTGTATTTAAATATCCATTTTATTATCTCTCTTTCACGGGGTTTAAAGTTTCAATGTTACCAAAGTGGTATGAGACTTTTTTCTCAATTTTCCTTCATTGAGACATATGTTATGTTATACACTTATATTATTTTATGAAATTTATATACTTTCCTTTTGACATTTTATGAAATTAATATAATTATTTTCATTATATTATATGTTTTATTTAATGATATTATTTTATGGGGATTACGATTCAAAGTTACCAAAGTTGTAAGAGTCCAATATTACAATCTCATCACTTATCATGATTTTTTATGAATATTCTTTGACACATTTTGATCCATATCTCAAGAAACTCAAACATTATCTTCTAATTTTGTTAATAAACATATTTAAAAGTAATAGTACCATTTCTCACTCTTTGGTACTTAAAATAATTGCAAGAATGTTTTTAAAGAAATCCGAATTCATTTCTCTCTTTGGTTTGAAATCAGTTTTATTCCCATTTTTTTTAAAATATTTTAAAAAATGTTTTATTACTATGATATGATTATAAAAAATTAATTTTTAACCATGTTTAACCATTTTTATTTTTTTAAAAAGTAATCTTCATGTTATTTTACAAACAATACCCATTTCGTTTTTACCAAAGATGTGAAAAGAAAATTCTTTTTTGTTTTCTAAAAAAGGAACCATTATAACATTTTTAAAGTGTTAAATGAATTTTCTTTGTTTGGTGTATGTATTGTACTGAATTAATCTTCATAATAACCTATTTTTTGATGATTCCTTTTAATTTTTACAATGATATTTTTTAACAAAATGTTATTTATAATATCCTAGAAATTCTTAGTTTTTAAAAGTGCTTTTCAAAGAAAAGGATTTTCAAAATGTATTATATTATACAAATTGGTTTTCAATGTAGAAAGTATATTTTAATCTAGAATGTTTTTTAAATGATTTTTTCTAAATATTCATTTATATGTTTCCAAGGATGATTTTAAAGAAAATTATTTTGGTAATATTTTGTGATTTTTTTAGTTTTTAAAAAGTTATTTTTAAAAATGAAAATGTTGTTTTCCTCAAAATGTCTTTAATGATATTTTAATGATATTCCAATTAATCAAAAATAAACAACCCTTATTGTAAATTATTCTCAAGAAATGATATTTTTTAATGATACCATCCCCGTTATTTCTTTGCATGTATTATGACTGTTTCAGTGGGATTGTTTTGGAACACATCTCTTTTCCATAGGTTAATCATGTTTCGAAGAGATTGAAATGAAATCCATTACCATTACATGGGTTAATCAGGTTATGAAATAATAATGATTGTTTTTATGAGTTTTATGATGAATTTAATTCTCTATATTCTTTATTCATGTTGTGGTTTGTGGATATTATATATGAAGGGTTCCCCCCAGATAGCACTAGGTGTCCCTATTATAACTCATATGATCAACGTGGCCAAATAGAATTTCAATTAATTAGGTAATGATTATTTTCTCTGTAGATTTATATTTCAAGTCTACAATATTGTTATTCTAATTTTAAGTGTTCTATATGGGTTTTTAAGTGTTAAATGATGATTATGTTATGAGATACTAATATGTTTTATTTAGGATTTCCATGAGTTTATAATGTTTTCATTAATCAAGATTGATATCAAATGGATCATGATTATTTATTTTTATGACTATTATCTTTATTCAATTATTATTCAATTGTTCACAATTTATGATTTAGGTCTTCATGGTTATGAGTTATTTTATGATCCAGTCATTTACTCTAATTATGTCTTCATGAACTTATGCACTTATTATGCTCATTAATGACATTCAATTGTTAATTCTTAAGATTAACCATAGTAAGTATTTTAGGTCACATTCATTTTCCCCAGGTTATAAATAACGATGGTGAACATGTTATCTCAATAAGGGATTTCAAATGGATAATGATGATGACTTAATGTGAAATATAAAAAGATGGGTTTTGTGGGAGAAATTATCATTTAACAAAATAGGTATTTTTTTATATAAGAGATTCGATTAATTTTATAAAACACTAGACCAAAAATTTCCCTAAGAATATATGTGCTTTAATTTTTAATTTTTATTTTTTAAGGCTTGGATGATAAAAAATGGGTTCATAATTATCAGTATCAATGCTGAAAATACATAGTTTACGATTTCACCACCGGATCTGGGAGTGTGTGTTCTGGGATGTTATAATCTGTATCAAAGGAATGGGTTAGATATATTTGGAGATTATGATGTTTTCATTTGAGGTTATATTAATAGTTTTTGATACCATTATTGGTATATAAGATTAAGGTTGATTGTAAATTCAATGTTTTGGCCACCCCATTTTATGGTTTTAAGTAGTAAAAAGTTTAAGGTAATTAATAAAAATTGGGGAGGTCTTTTATTGGGTTTGGGTATTTCAAACCCCTAGGATCAACAATAATTGTTATTTAGGGAGTAATTAATTTTTCCTTTTTAAAGAAAAAATAGGAGAAACCGAATTATAGGTGACAAACCATCATATTTGAAAGGTCTATAGAGGTTGAACACAGAACAAAAGGACGAAAAGGGTGTATAACCTACCACTGACCTACAAGATGTCCTGGTTATTATGAAATTTTATCTGTTAAGGATTATGTTCATCTAAAAAAATGGATTTTATATTATGAATAACAATTAATTGATCTTGGAAGAATATATGATAAAATCCTTTAAATATTTGGGATTCAAACATAGTTAGGTAATGTTTGATGAATTTTAAGGATAATTATTTATGGATTGATTTGGTTTGAAATTTGGGTGTTATTGTTGAAATTTGTAGATTAATTTTTGAAGGTTTATATTTTTTACTATGTGATAACCATTTTGGTTTTGGTTAGTGTCTACATATTGGAAGAATATCTTATTATGCTCTTAGGGATTATGTGGTCCTTTAAATATTTATTAATGCTTCAGACATGAGAAATTCATCCCAAATACAAATTATTTATAGAAAAATATGAGATTGTGGGTAAATTTATTAAAGGATGAAATTATACTAATAAAGTAAGTATATTTACATATTATCTTAGTCAACATGGTAAGATAATTACTCAACTCTAGGAAAAAGGATATTGAATAAAAAATGTTATCATAGTGCCTTCAATTATGGCGAACCAATGGTCTTTTAAATCATTAGAGATTTATGGTTTTTAGGCCCTTAAATTTCTATTAACCATTCCGTTGCTTGTGATCAATGACCTCAATAACTATTTATAATTATTTATGCTTTCCTTATATTCCCACTTATGTTATTCTATTTGGAAACCTAGTTATGTGTTATTCCATAAGACCTTTTTATTTATATTTTCTCACTTATTTAGAGGATTTTTTGTTAAACCATTTTATGATGTGTATTTACAATAAAATAATATTCAAATGACCATACTTTTATTACCGATATAAAGTTCAAATTATTAGGACATAAGTTATAAAGTGGGGATGAATTTAAAACCCTGAGATTTTAAAAGAATAAAATTATGTTCGATAGCGCAAGAGACACATAACACTGAGCTTAAATGAGAATGTAACACCATGAGACTTTATGATATATTTAATTTTAAATAAATTTCATCTCTTAGATTTATTAAATTACACACAACCCCAAAATATTTATGTTTTATAATGTATACAACATGAAACACTGAGATTAAATGACCCCCGATATGTATAATAATTATATGCTAGCCATTAAATTGTTGGATATGGATAGTATTAAATACATTAATATATATATATATATATATAAATTAACTACTCAACATAAATTATTGATAAATTTTTAGTAATTAATCAATCATTTTAGTAAAGTGATTTCTTTCTTCAAAAATATATTTTCATCAAAACTGAGTTTTTAATTATTTTTCATCTAAAGAATATTATAATCATTTTTTGGAAATTTTATAAAATTAATTTGATAAAATTAAATTAATTTTTTGGAATTTTAATATCATAATTCACTTTGAGTGTGATTTTATTATTTTTCATAAATTTGTTATTTTTATTGAATAATGAAAAATACCAATTTTTTGTAAATAGTCTTATCTTTTCAATAAAATAAGTATTTTAAAAGTAAATTTATGTTTTTAATATGATTTAAGGTAAACTAAGTATTATTTAGTTATATTTAATCAACTTAATTACATTTTAATCATCAATACATTGTTTTCTAGTGTATGTTTGTTTTTGGGTTTAAAAATGAGTTTTTCTAAAAACTATTTTAAAATTTATAATGGTTATCCATTTGAATTAATTAAAATAATACCAAATAAATAATGTGTTAAATGAAATGTATATATTATATATCAATAACTTTTAATTTATATTCATACTATGATTATTACTAGACATAGAGTTATTATAAAATAATCTGTTTCTTGGAAAATACACTTCTCAAAAATCCTCTTTTTCATCTCATATACAGTGAAAAGACCCATAAATTTCAATGAAATTTTTTTCTTAAATTCTTTGGTATTTTACGAGTACGCAGTTTCTGACAGCACTTGATTCTGAAGCCCGATGTGTTGGGAATCAATTTTCGAAGTTTAGCTCGAGTACGTTCAGTGAATGAACAAGCAAGTTTTTCTATCTTTTGAACTGGTGCTCGGAATCCAAATCCGAGGGCAACGATGAAACCGCAGCAGCGGTAATTACTTAAGATGACCTTTCCCGAAGGTGTGTTTTCTCGGGAGGAGTTATTAAAAATTGAGGATTAAATGTGATGTAAATAAAATTGTGGTACAATTTTATTTTCTTTATCTAATGTCTATATCCTACATGGGGTAGTTGGGGTAAGACCCACAAGCCCCTAACTACCCAGGTTAGGATATTTCTGAGGTGGGGCCCACACGAGCCCCACCGCTTCATATTTCATTAACTCCTCTAAACCCCCTCTTAAAGTAGCCAACTCCCCATTTAATTTTTGTATCCCTTTAATTATGTAACTCACCCTCTCTCCCTCTTTATTTCATGCCAACTCACTTTAAATTAATTAATTGAACCTATTCAATTAATTTAACTAAGAGTTTTAATTTTATGTTTTGAATGCATGGAATGTTATAATAAAATAAGAGTTAGTCTTATTTTTTTGGGGTTGGGATTGTTGTGTTGAGACTTTGGGGAGTGGAACTCTAACCCTTTGAAGAACTCATCCTACCGCGAATAACGACACCCACTGATGGAGAACATTGACATGACAACCACAGATTATTCCTCCTTTTCCTCCTCCACAGAAAGGAAGGAAGCAACGACATGGGAATTCACAAACGACATCACGCTTTGTTCACAACGTGATAAAAAGAGGAGACACTGCTTCCTCCTCGGACGCTCTTCGTCGACGTCTACAAAACCTCACCACGTGATGCCATCAACCACATCACCGACTTTATTCATCGTTTGATTGAGGTAGGGGTTATCTTCATCCAGGTTTAATTCATCATTATTTCTTGGATAAATTTGGCTGATTGTTACCAATGTAACGGGAGGAGATCGGACCGCACAAACACGACCAATTTCTCCTCCCCATTTTCTTGTTGAACATTGTTGGCGAGTTATGGCGAAGACGGCGTGGTACCGTTGCACCACACGAGAACGAGGATAACCGCGGCCGGAGCGGGCCGTGGTGGGGCTGCGCGACGTCGTCGCATCACACCGGAAAAACTGAGAGAGACCGCAGCATGAGTGGGCCGCAGCAAAGGGGCGCGACACCGTCACATGGAGTCGGCCGAAGAAGAGCTGCGACCTTAGGCCATGGCGGTCCAACAGGGGCGTCCAGACAACTAGCCGCCGGAGCTCCGAGAGGCGGGACCATGAAGGGTCCCACGGCAGCCCAACCGGCCAGCCATAATGTCCGGCCTTTTTTCCGGATAAACTGGGAGTTGAAACCCCAGGCCACTGCAAAGGGGCGGACCCCGTAGGGTCCGTCATTATAGAAACAGGGGGTGGCGCCCCTCCTTCGCTCCCCGCTCGGCCACGAGCCGAGGCGCGACCGACCTCTGAGCCAGGCCGCAGGCCACGCCCAGCTACGGGTTGGGCCGCGCCATCCGTACCGGGCCCCTGGTATGAAACGTGCCCGGTCTGATGTACGGTCGGGTTGGTTTTAGCTTAAAAACCAATCGGGCCCATGGGACGAAAAATCCAATAACTCTCAGACCGGGCGTCTGATTGACGCGCCGTCTATCGTGTTGAGTTCCCATTGAAGAGATGGAAGTTTGTGATACATCAACTCTGGACTTCGTGATAGTTGATGTATCAACCCCTTGGCTCTTGGAGCGGACCCTCTCGGATCGAGCGTGATGTTTGCGGGAACCATAGAGCTGGCTGCGACTGCGACGACGATGGCGATTGTACTTGCATCCTATGTGGGATCGGCAGCGAGGATGATTGTAATTGGATCCTACGTGGGTTCGGCAGTGAGAATGAATGTACTTGGATCCTCCGTGGGATCGGCAGCGAGGACAACTATACTTGGATCCTCTGTGGGTTCGGCAGTGATGACGACTGTACTTGGATCCTACGTGGGTTCGACAGCTATGACTTCTGTACTTGGATCCTACGTCGGTTCTGTAGGGGAGATGATTCAGAGGCTACATCTAATCATCTCCACACCTCTTTGTGAGTATTATACCTGTGTGAGATGAGTCTTGACTTTCAATCATTATCTTCGATATGATTGACTTGCTTTCCTATGTGGATTGGGTTGTGCTTTCCTTTGTGGATTGGGATGTACTTTCCTGTGTGGAATGGGTTGAACTTGGGATCGTGAGTTGGATCCGAACAGGAATTGATGACTTAGGTATATGTATGGGAATATACCTAAGTAGAGTTGGTTGATACTTCATGATTGTATATTTCCTATGTGGTTTATCCTTCATGGATTCTGGGAGACCTTCGGGAGTCTCGGGGTCCCTACTGAGTATCGTATACTCACCCCTGCACGGGCTATGCCCGCACTACGTTGTGTTTGTTGCAAACGATGGATAACACTGATTGTGGTTAAGGCCTGTGGAGCGGAACGGTACCTGGAGGTGGACTATCAGGCGGGACGTACACGGAGCGGACAGACAGACCCGAGGAGCTGACGAGACTATATGTACCCACCCTTCAGGTGGGAATTCCGGAGGAGGACTTGGTGGTTGCTGATTTACATTACTGCTGCTGTTCTTTCTTTTCATTTGTACTATACTTTCAGTTGGGTTTGTATTATGGCCCATTTACTTTTCAGCACTTACTTTTGTACTAAATTTACTTATTATTTACTTCAGCTTGCGTACTCTGTGGTGTTTGTTTTCTTACATAAAGGAAATGCCTTCCCTTTTATCGGGATTTATGTCTTTGGTTCTAGTTGCCAGCCCTTGGCCTCTGGAAGGCGGGGTTGGGGTCGTCACGGCACGGGCCCCAAGGACAGGTCGTGACAAATTGGTATAAGAGGCATTGGTTCTACCGTAGAACGTAAGACTCTGATAATTTATTTCATGTGAAGCAATAATGTTTAGGGTAATGAATGTGGTTATCAGTCCAGGGAGTCCAGTGTTGGTACGAAAGATGACGTATCGATACACCAAGACCCTGACTTCTGATTTCGGACTCTGTTCATGAAAACATTTATTGCCTGTGTGTTTCAATAGTTTTCTTTGTGATTACTTTGTGTCAGCTCACCAGGTAAACTGTATTAACCATGGCTCACCTGTTTCTTTTTAAGATGGACCCACGATGGCATCCAGATAAGTTTTCGAGATTTGTGCGAGACGACAGCCCACCGAGTGACGAGGCCTCAGTGCAAGGCCCCCTTACAGTAAAGGCACCAGCGGTACCTCTACCCGCCGCACCACCGATGCCACCAGCCCTAGAAGTTGAGGGTGCATGTCGCCTGAGTGCACTGTACGAGTTTCAGCGTAATAGACCACCCTGGTTCCGCGGGGAGATGGACCCTCAGGCAGTCGAGGATTGGCTGGAGGCTGTCGTTCGAGACTTCAGGTTGGTAGGGACACCAGCAGACCTCATGGTGATCCTTGCGGCGAGTCTCCTGCACGCAGTATCAGGTAGATGGTGGAGCCTGATGCTCCAGGTGAACGACGAGGAATCTCTCCTTTGGTCAGACATTGAGAGTCTTTTCTGCTCCGAGTTCGTTCCAGCCACCCTCAGTGTAGGGCACATCCAGGAGTTACTACAGCTGCGGCAAGGCAGCATGACAATAGCCCAGTACTCGTAGAGGATTACCGACCTCTCGTGCTATTCCACTGACATAGTACGAGACCCATTCTTCTGAGCCCAGACCTTCGATCATAGACTGAGGCATGAGGTTAGGGCATTGATGATCTCCCTCAGTATTTTTACGCAGGCAGGAGTACTGGAGTGAGCCATTCTTGTGGAGATATTTCTAGCTGAGCCTTCACTAGCAGCGATACCTACCGCAGGGCGGCACGTAGCAGAGTCTTCTGCAGCCGGAAGTAGACTGATGTTGTAGAGGGCCAAGAAGCCCGGGCCATCAGGTGGGTGACCTCAGGATACTGGTTTGGATGTGCAGGGCACACGCAGCAGAACCAGTCATTTGAGAGGCCGACAATGCTATGCATGAAGCGAGCAGGGACACATGGCTTGTGACTGCCCGAACCGCCATGCAGAGAAGCAGTAGATGATTGAGGGACCACCTAGGTAGAGGCATAGGTTCGACCGTGGCGGTCCACAGGGAGAAGGCGGACGAGTCAGAGGTGCTGGTCGATCAGCGGGTGGTGGGCGACGCTTTGAGGCTCTACAACCACCACCACCACCAAGCGGTCCACCCCGACCAAAGGGTGCTGGAGGATAGAGGTAGGCTCAGCTTTAGGCAGTGGAGTCCTATGAACACGATGCACCTGAGGTTATTTGAGGTACTATCTGTGTCTACTCTACCCTTGCTGTAGTTCTTATAGACACAGGAGAGAGTCATTCTTTCATTGTCGCTACCCTTGTTCGGAGCTCAGATATTCCGACAAAGTCGTTGGATCAATCCTTACGGCTAGAGACTCCTATGAGAGCAGACTCAATGATTATGCACTAGTTACGAAAGTGTGAGCTTACTCTAGGAGGCGAGAGCTTCAACTGAGATCTTCTTGTAGCGGCATCGAGGCCTTACGACGTCATCCTGGGCATGGATTGGTTATCTACAGTCTATGCTCAGACCAATTGTATTAGGCACAAGGTGTGATGTTTTCATGCCGATGGGAGTAGGTTCACCTTCACCGGTGAGAAGGGAGCCTTTGGAGTGCAGGATAGACTCACACAGAGGGGAGGAAAGCCGATTACTCATCAGTTGTCTAGTCTCATCCTAGGAGCAGTTGATGTGCGGAGTTCGAGTTTTCCTATTGTGGTGGATCAGTATGCGGACGTTTTTCCTGACGACGTTCCAGGATTACCTCCTCACAGAGAGGTAGAATTCTATATTGACCTTTACCCCGGGACAGCCCCGATATCTACTCCTGCATATCGTATGGCTCCCGCAGAGCTTTGAGAGCTACGGGTATAGCTGGAGTACTTGCAAGGCAAGGGATTTATCCGACCCAGTGTTTCACCCTGTGCATCCCCGATTTTGTTCGCCAAGAAGGAGGACAGGAGCTTGCGACTTTGTGTCGACTACCATCGCCTGAACTAGGTGATCGTGAAGAACAAGTATCCACTTCCGAGCATTGATGAACTCTTCGATCAACTCAAGGGAGCACGATGGTTCTCGAAGATAGACCTCAGGTCAGGCTATCATTAACTCAGATTTCGAGACAAGGATGTGTAGAAGACGGCCTTCAGATGTTGGTATATCCACTATGAGTTCTTAGTTATGCCTTTCGGCATAACCAATGCTCCAGCAGTGTTCATGAGTCTCATGAACAAGATCTTCCAGCTATACCTCAATCAATTTGTTGTAGTCTTCATCGACAACATATTGATTTACTCGACTACTGAGGAGGAGCATGCCTACCACATGATTTTTGTACTAGATACACTCCGAGAGTACCATCTTTATGGTAAGGTATTGAAGTGTTCGTTATGGATTGGAGAGGTCCACTTCTTGGGACATGTCATCTCTGAGGCAGGAGTTGAGGTGGATCCTTTGAAGATCGAGGAGGTGCTAGCTTGGGATTCATCCAGGAGCGTGATGGAGGTGCGGAGTTTCCTAGGTCTGGCTGGGTACTATTGGAGATTTGTGCCAAAATTCTCCAGAGTTGCAGCACCACTTTCATCTTTGACGGAGAAGGGGAAACCCTTCGTGTGGTTGGATAGATGTCAGCAGAGCTTCCAGGAGCTGAGACAGAGATTGAATAGTGCACCCATCTTGAGGCTACCGGAGGAGGGAGTAGGGTACTTAGTTTACTGCGATGCATCAGGGACTGGACTCAGGTGTGTCTTGATTCAGGAGCGGGAAGTGACCTCCTATGGATCATGAAAGAAGACGCAACATGAGAAGAACTACACTACCCATGACCTGGAGTTAGCAGTAGTGGTCTTATCCCTTAAGATGTGGCAGCACTATCTGATGGGCGAGCACTTTACAGTCTATTCTGACCACCAGAGTTTCAGGTACATCTTCTCGCAGAAGGACCAGAACCTGAGACAGTGACGATGGCTCGAGTTCCTCAAGGACTATGACTTTGACATAGTCTATACTCCTGGAAAGGGGAATGTAGTAGCAGATGCTCTCAGCAGGAGGACGGGAATTCAACTACTTGGAGAGGCGACAGATCAGTTAGCCGCTATGCAGATATCCTTAATGGATAGAGATAGAGCATCCTTTATAAAGTCACTCACAGTCACTCCTCCACTACTTCAGTGGGTCAGAGAAGTACAACGTGGGGACTTTGACTGTGAGACGCGACGTGCACAGTTATCCTCAGGACAGGCACCTGAAGGATTTTTTGTAGGAGGAGAGCACATCATCCTCTTCAGGGGATATACCATGGTATAGGTTGCATTACGAGAGGAGGTGCTAAGGGAGTTTCACACTTACCCTCTAGCGGTACATTCTGGAGTAGTGAAGATGTACCAGGATCTCAGACGATATCACTGGTGGTCGGGTATGAAGAAGGTTGTGGTAGAGTTTATTTCATGATGCCTCACCTGCCAGCAGGTGAAGGTGGAGCACCAGGTACCAGCAGTCTTGGTACAGCCCTTGGATGCCCCGGAGTGGAAGTGGGACGGGATATCTATAGATTTCATGACAGTGCTTCCATGTACTTCCAGAGGTCATGACTCCATTTGGGTGATTGTTGACCGACTCACCAAGTTGGCCCACATCTTATCCCTCAGAGAGCAGGGATCAGTGGAGAGCTTGGGACGCCTCTACGTTCAGGAGATCGTACGGCTTCATGGCGTGCCATCGTCTATCATCTCCGATCGAGATGCTCTCTTTACTTCCCAGCTTTGGAAGGGGTTGCAAGAGGCATTTGGGACGCAGCTACGCCTGAGCACCACCTTTCATTCTCAGACGGATGGCCAGAGGAGAGGACCATTCAGACTCTCGAGGATATGCTCCGTGCATGTGTCCTTGACTTTGGTCACAGCTGGGAGGATCACTTGACCTTGGTGGAGTTTGCGTACAACAACAACTACCACTCCACCATTGGAATGGAACCATACGAGGCATTGTACGGCTGACCTTGCAGATCACCTCTATGTCGGACAGACCCTGGGGAGTCAGCACTTGTAGGCCCAGAGATAGTCCAGGCCACGACGAAGATGGTGCAGATCGTCCAGGAGCGGATGAGGATTGCTCAGAGCCGACAGAAGTCCTATGCTGATAGGAGGCGGAGACCACTAGAGTTCAAGGATGGCGGCCACGTTTTCTTATGGGTATCACCTCGATGTGGATTATAGAGATTTGGATGGGGTGGAAAGTTATCTCCGTGCTTCATCGGACCATTCCAGGTTCTCAGCTGGATATGCGAGGTGGCTTATCGCCTGGCTCTTCCTTCTCAGTTGAACCGGGTGCACGATGTCTTCCACGTATCTCAGCTGAGGAGATACATGCATGAACCGACACATATCATTGATCACGGGGAGCTGGACATCGATGACGGGGTGACTTTTGCGGAGGTTCCGGTGGAGTTCGAGGATCGATAGGAGTGGGTCCTACGTGGACAGTCGATTCCTCTAGTGCGCATCTGGTGGCAGCACGAGAACCTCCAAGAGAGAACATGGGAGCGGGAGGCTCATATGCATGCACAGTACCCTCATTTGTTCCCCTAGTTTGTGATTTATCTTTACGGGGACGTAAATACTTGAGTTGGGAGTCATTTAAAGACTCGTAAATTTCATGGAAATTTTTTTGTTAAATTCTTTGGGATTTTACAAGTACGCAATTTCTGACGGAACTTCATTCTGAGGCCCGGTGTTCCTGGAATAAATTTCCGAATTTTATCTCAGGTACATTCAGTGAAAAAATGAGCGGGTTTTTCTATCTTTTTAACTGGTGCTCGGAATCAAAATTTTAGGGCACCGATGAAACCGTAACGGCAGTAATTTCTTAAGAAGACCTTTCCCAAAGGTGCGTTTGCTCGAGAGGAGTTGTTAAAAATTGAGGATTAAATGTGAAGTAAATAAAATTGTGGTATGATTTTATTTTATTTATGTAATGGTCATATCCAAGATGGGGTAGTTGGGGTGGGACCCAGAAGCCCCTAACTACCCATGTTATGATATTTTTGAGTTGGGGCCCACATGAGCCCCACCCCTTCAAATTTCTTTAACTCCTCTAAACCCCCTCTTAAAGTTGGGAACTTCCCATTTAATTTTTGTATCCCTTTAATTAAGTAACTCACCCTCTCTCCCTCTTTATTTCATGCCAACTCACATTAAATTAATTGATTGAACCTATTCAATTAATTTAACTAAGAGTTTGAATTTTATGTTTTGAATGCATGGAATGTTATAATAAAATAAGAGTAAGTCTTATTTTATTTGGGATTGGGATTGTTGTGTTGAGACTTTGGGGAGAAGAGCTCTAACCCTTTGAAGAACTCATCCTCTCTTGAAGAACAACACCTTCTGACGAAGAACATCAACATGGAAACCCCAGATTCTTCCTCTTTTTCCTCCTCTGTGGCAAGGAAGGAAGCAACGACGCGGGAATTCGCCAACAACGTAACGCTTCGTTCACACTGTGATAAAAAGAGGAGACGCTGCTTCCTACTCGGATGCTCTTCGTTGATGTCTACGAAACCTCACCACATGACACCATCAACCGCATCATCGACTTTCGTCATCATTTGATTGAGGTAGGGGTTATCTTCATCCATGTTTAATTCATCGTTCTTCAAAGGATAAATTTGGCCGATTGTTACCAACGTAACGGGAGGAGATCAGACCGCACAAACACAGACGATTTATCCTCCCAGTTTTCCTGTTGAACATTGTTGGCGAGTTGTGGCGATGACGGCGCAATACCGTTTCCCCACACGGTAACGAGGAGAACCGCAGCAGGAGCGGGCTGTGGCGGTGGTGTGCGACGCAGTCACGTCGCGCCAGAAAAACTGAGAGAGACCATGGTCAGAGCGGGCTGCGGCAGAGGGGCGCGACACCGCCGCACCGCTCCGGCCAAAGAAGAGCCATGACCTTATTCCATGGCGGTCCAGCAGGGGCGGCCGGACAACTAGCCGTCGGAGCTCCGGGAGGCGGGACCATGAAGGGTCCCGCGGTAGCCCAACCGGCCGGCCTTAATGGCCGGCCATTTTTTCAGATAAATCGGGGGTTGAAACCCCCAACCAGTGCAAAGGAGCGGACCCCGTAGGGTTTTCCGTTACGGAAACAGGGGGAAGCACCCCCCCTTCGCACCCCGCTCGGCCATGATCTGAGCCTCGACCGGGCTCCGAGCTAGGCCGCAGGCCACGCCCAGGCAGGCCGGGCCACACCCAAGCACCCCAGGCCATGCCTTCCAGGCCGAGCCGCACCCAAATGGGCCGAACCCAGACCCGGGACGGTTCGACCCGGTTTGGGCCGACCCAGGGGGTATCGGGCCGGGTCGGACCGAGCTTGAACGCCCTATTTTCGGGCATATTCGTTCAAACGCCCATAACATGGGCTACATACCTCCAATCGATGCACCTTTAGTTACATGGGGATACTTGGATCGAGACGGTCTTTTAGGTATATTTCAATCAAGATTTAGATAAAGTTTGGGTATGTTCGGGTTTGTTCGAACCTAAAACCAACTGGGGCCTTGGAGCGGAAACACTTATAACTTAACGACCGGACGTTCGAACGACGTGCCGTCAGTTACGTTGAATTCCTCTTAGTGATACGGATCTTTTGTCTTAATCCAATTGAGGTTTGGATAGAGCTTGAGTACGATTGTGTTGGTTTTATCTTAAAAACCAACCGGGCCCCTGGGACGAAAAAGCCAATAACTCTCAGACTGGGCATCCGATAGACGCGCCATCTGTCACGTTGAGTTCCTATTGACGAGAAAGAAATTTGTGATACATCAACTCTGGACTTCATGATCATTGATGTATCGACCCCTTGGCTCGTGGAGCGGACCCTCCCGGAATCGTGCGTGCTGTGTGCGGGAACCCTAGTGCTGGCTGCGACTACGATGACGATGGTGATTGTACTTGGATCCTACGTGGGTTCAGCAGCGAGGACGACTATACTTGGATCCTACGTGGGTTCGGCAGTGAGGAAGACTGTACTTGGATCCTCCGTGGGATCGACAATGAGGACGATTGTACTTGGATCCTCCGTGGGTTCGGCATCGATGACGACTGTACTTGGATCCTACGTGGGTTTGGCATCGATGACTTCTGTACTTGGATCCTACGTGGGTTCGGCATGGGAGATGATTCAGAGGCTACATCTAATCATCTCCACCCCTCTTTGTGAGTAGTATATTTGTGTGAGCTGAGTCTTGACTTTCAATCATTATGTTTGATATGATTGACTTGATTTCCTATGTGGATTGGGTTGTGCTTTCCTTTGTGGATTGGGATGTACTTTCCTCTGTGGATTGGGTTGAACATGGGCTCCTGAGTTGGAGAAGATCTGGAATTGATGACTTAGGTATATGTATGAGCATATACCTAAGTAGAGTTGGTTGATACTTTGTGATTGTATCTTTACTTTGTGGTTTATCCTTCATGGATTCTGGGAGACCTTCAGGAGTCTCGAGGTCCCTACTGAGTATCGTATACTCACCCCTGCATGGGCTATGCTTGCACTACATTATGTTGGTTGCAGATGACGGACAACGCTGATTGTGGTTGAGGCTTGTGGAGCGGAACAGTACCTGGAGGTAGACTATCAGGAGGGACGTACACAGAGTGGACAGACTGACCCGAGGAGCCGACGAGACTATCTGTACCCACCCTTCAGGTGGGAATTATAGATGACAACTTGGTGGTTGCTGATTTACTTTACTGTTGCTGTTCTTTTTTTTTCAGTTGTACTGTAATTTCAGTTGGGTTTGTATTCTGGACAATTTACTTTTTAGCACTTACTTTTGTACTCAGTTTACTTAGTGTCTACTTCATATTGCATACTCGGTGGTGTTTGTTTTCTTATATAAAGGCAATTCCTTCCCTTTTATCGGGATTTACGCCTTTGGTGATAGTCGCCAGCCCCAGGCCTATGGAAGGCGGGCTTGGGGTAGTCACGACAAGGGCCCCAAGGACGGGTCGTGACATACAGGTTTTGTTTTAAATGTATTTATTCACACTTTTAAAAAATATATTTAAAAATTAAAACATATTTTTAAAATCATTATTTAAAAATTAGATTGGAGTAAATTTTTGAAAATTTTCTAAAAACTTTAATTTTTGATACATAGTGAAAAATACAAAATTTTAATTGAAAACCGCCTTTTAATTTGACTTATTTACAAATTAAAATTATATTTTGAATTTGGTTTAAAGTAAAATTATTTATGTTTTATATAATTTAACTCAATTTAGGTCATTTTAATAATTTTTATTTTGAAATTGGTTATGAAAACTTTGTAAAAGTTTGAACACTTTCCCTTTGAAAACTCGTTTTCTCATTGTTTTCACAAGATTAATTTAAAATTGAATTTTTCTACTAAGGTGAATTTGATTTTTGAAAAATAGATTACATATTTGGAATCAGAATAATATATATTATCTAATTTTATAAAATTAATTTTTGAAAAAAAATGAATTGGGAAAAGAGTAAAAATTATTTACTGTGGTTGTGGTAAAAATGGATTTACCGTGGGGTTAAACTAAAATGATACAGTTAAAAATGACTTAAAAGTTTTTGTAAAAACTATTTCATAGAAATATTTTGACCATAAATCCTATAAGGTTATATAATGGTTCTTTTTTTATCTGTTTTACATATGAAAAATGTCAGAGCACTCAATTCTCTTAAAAAATAACAAGTGTGTCCTCTCCCCCATATATAAAAGGACACATCATATCCTCTATTATTCATACCATAAGACCTATTGGGATCAGAAAACACTTACCCAATTAACTTCCCATATTTCTTCCTCTCATCATCTATTCCATATTTTTGGTAGAAATCCATCCTAGGAAGTCCATTGGCGGAAACCTATAGAGGATAACCAAAGAAGAGGTAACATTATTCAACGAGAATTTTTATTTTTCTTATTTATCACTACATTAAATTATTCTTAAAACTTGATTATATAATTAATTAAGTTTATTATATATACTAAAATTTTATTATATTAATACAATCATCCAATTATTTTCCCTCTTATATCAAATGAGTTACAAAATCATCATTTGTGTGTATGGAGGACTACCGCCTCATTAAGAGATATCATACTATTTTTAATTAACACAACTCACAGTTGGGAATGATGATGGATATAAATTATATAAATGATATTTAAAATTTAATTATACCTATTTAGTAATTATATCATATTTACCTTTTTTAAATTCCCTTCCATAGAGGATATGATAACATCACTCACGTGTACGGTGGACTACTGCCTCGTGAAGCAACATGATTTGTTTTTCACTTACAAATTATATGGAAGGTAATAGGGATAAATATAATGAATATATGTGATATTGATGAAATAATTATGATATTAATGACATATTTATAATTCTATAATGATAATATATCATTTTTTACACTAAATAGTTGATAATATCGTTCGTGTGAGTGTGGACTACCACCTTCACGAAGTGATGTAACTCTATTTTGATCAAGACAACACAAGTATGATATATATAATAATATAATAGTGTATATATTATTTTATTATTACTCTATAAATATAATATATTACTTATATACTTTCTATAATGATAATTGGAAAATGGAAATGTTACTCATGCGTACGTATGACCCACCGTCTTCATGATTGTAACATAGCCCATTTTTCCTAACCATAATTCATGATTGGTTTTAAAAGTATAATTCATGTATAAATATAATAATTATTTAATTATTTTTATCCTATATATTACTATATAATGACATCCTTGACCATATTCAACCTCCCAAAGTCATTTTTGACACATAATCCAAATATGGCCAATATATCTGACGTAAACCTTATTAATTATGTAAAAATATATAAAATGGTAATATGTGAAATAAAAGTAATATTAAAATTTAAAAAGTTTACTAACCAAGTAAATAATTAACATAATTTTATTATTCGGTAAGATAAAGAAAAATCCTCATGAATCAAACTGAAGGAAAGGGTTTTCTTGTCTCACTTTTATTTTTGTGAGATTTATGCTATAGGGACCTGTTATTTTTTTGTGTGTTTATATAATTACATTGAATATATAGGATTTAATTGAACACTAGATAAAATATACACTATGAGTAGTGGAGTGAACCCAATAATCCTTCACTCTATGTATCTATCTCTAGAAAACCGTCCTCTACTGATATCAATGTTTCAATGAGTCTTAGTTTTAATACCAATCTTAAAAAAACTTGTTTGTAAGTAGTGTCAATAACCCTATAATCCAATATTGATCCTCCTATATCACTATATATTAATTTTATACAAGTAAAGGTAACCATGAATAACATTAAATTACACTCTAATTTAAGGAATAACGACCATATCATGATTCCCCTTTATTTGGGATGCTGATATCTAGGGAAACACCATTTTTTTTCTTAGGCCAGATATACGGGTTGGACCGACCAACCATTTTCAGGTTATGGTGGGAGAATTCTGTTTAGTTTTAGTGTTAAAAATTATAGAATTTTGGTTTCCAAAATTACCCATGTTGAAACAAGATAGAGACATTAAATTTACCTATGGATATCTAAATTTAGTTTAGTAGAAGAATTATTTGCAATAGGGGTGTTCAAATGTGGAAATGTGGAAGGAGAAATTTCAAGGATTGATCACATAGGGATAAAATACATTTTTAATGGAGTGAAACTAGTGGAATAGACGTTCTAGATATGGTATTGAAGTTCTATATAATATTTACATTTTAGCCTAAACTATTTTTGGGTGATGAGACTGTGGAAGTAGTCCCCACATAGAAATCCCTATAAAGGAATTAATTAAAGGTTTCTTATGATTTGAAAAGGTTGTTTAAGAGCCATCAAAAGGCTAGGCAAGTATATCTTGAAATTATCAATGGAAGGACTAGTCTAGGAAGTGGTACTCAGCCATTTACCTTGATTGAAAGGATGATTATCAAAAATATTGGAATTTTATGTACCCATAATGACTAAATAGTTTCTAGGGTAAACCTCCATAAATGGTGGGTGTAGACTCCCATTGAGAATTGCGATTGGATCGAGTGATATTATTTTTAGAATAAGGATGAGATAAAAACTATCCCCATGGGGGACTGCCGCACAAAATCACTTGTGGTTTGGAGGAGTCACTAGAGGTGTTTCCAAGGATTTTCTTCAAGTAGGTTGTCTTACAGGATTCCTTTATAAGATGAGATGCTTAGGGTTTTAAGGAGGGTTACATTGAAAATTATATCCCACCTTAATAAATAAATCAATGTGTTCATCCATCAAGTATGACTAAAGTCTAAACCAAGTAATTTTTGTGTGTTTTTATTGTTCTCTTTGTGTCATTTGTTTGATATTTCTTGATCATTAATTTAGAATATCATATCAAAGACCATAAAGTAACTATAACTAGAGTTAAGGGATGATAAACATGGTGGATAGGGTATTCAATCTCATTATGTTTTGATATTTATTTAAGTGGGGTGTTTCATATCATTTAAAACACATCAAGATGGCTTGTTCTATATATTTTGGTCTAGAAGATGACCTTTAGTGATAGGAGGTTGAATGGTTTTGATTCTGTGGTTGAATTTTCCTTAGATATGGTATTAAGTTCATGGGTTTTATTATTATTATTTATTATGAAACAATTCCCTAAAAAATGGCATCATAGCTACCATATGGTTTATTATAATGACCCTGATTACAAGAAAGTGGTATCATACCCGTTAGATGTTTTTTTTTCAATGGGTATGATTCCCAAAAAATTCCATCAAAGATATTTTTATTGAGTTATAAGTTCATATCTTGGTTACAGAGCATATGGGGATTGGTTTATCAAGTTTTAGAAGATCTACAGTCCGGTCATGTTGAGAAATATTAGAATACTGATGTGTACTTCTAGTCGAGGGGTTTTTTATGTTTCTGGAAGTATGTTACTGGTAAAATAACGATAATTACAAATATTTTAGTTTATATTAAAGGTACTAATAATATTGGGTCTCTTGAGGCATGCTTAATTATTTAGGATTAATTTAGAACTTTGTTGGAAGACTACTGAAAAGTTCCATGAGATTTTCCGGATACATTACTCTTTTCAGATTCAATGGGAGTTCATTATTTCTAGAGAATGATTTTGTATTTGGAAATTACTATATTGATTATCAATAGTTGAAAATATGGACATTATATGACACTATTTTACTTCTCATAGAGAGTAAATAAGGTTCAATAACAATGAATCATTCAAAAGTGACTTTTTTAGAAAAAAGGGAAATAATGATTAGAAATCATAAATGGAATTTTCAAGAAAGTGTATCTTGGTGAGATGGTTCATGGATCGAAAGATAGATTTTAATTATTAGGATCTTATCAAGGAGTTGTAAGAATCATTAAATTATATTTGGATGGTACCCTATATATGTAATGTCCTGAAAATTTATTTTTTAATAGAAAAAATATAATTTTAATAATAAATATTTTATTATGATTCCCATAAAAATACTTTTACATTTCAAAAGAACCTTAGAAATCAAGTAATAATATAAATGATTTCATGTAAGAAGATTACTAGTAGATAAAAACCAAAGAATAGTGAAAATTCTAAGGGAAAATCCCTAATCCCGAATTCTCCTATGAAAATCAATCCTTCCATGGTCAATGTAAAAAGAAAGAGAAGAATTAGGAATAAAATAAATATTATCATGGAATTTGTAGAACATTTTTAAGTGAAGTGGTGAATTTTGAGGCATGATAATTGTGAAGTAAATATAGGTTTTTAAGGGAAATGTGACCATTTGGATTTGACAGTTACTTGACCATTGTAATGAGATTAGTATATAACCATTGGAAAAATAATTATACCCAATATAATAATAAAATACTAGTTTAAATTAAAAATCAAAATATTCATAATAAATAATTAAATTTTAAACATGTTAATTATAAATCAATACATATTATATTATAATAAAATTAGAAAATTTTAATGTGAATAAATAATCTATTTTCCTTTAAAAATAATATTTTTTAAGAAATATGTAATTTTTGTTTAGAATAATTGTTTATCATACATTGGAATTTATTTGTTAAAATGAGAATCATATTTAAAAATATAACATTGAAATTTGTTTATAATAAAATTTTGTTAATTTTTTTAAATAATTTATTTTTCAGTGAATTTTAAAAATTCAGTTTCATGTTTTCAGTATGTTTTATGACTTCATAAACATGTAATAATGATGTAATAATTAAAATAATGGAATCCAATTCAAGAAAATATATTTTTTATTAATATAATCTATTTTAATTAATAAAAATGTCATTCCAAACTAATAAATAACTTTATAAAGTCTAAAGTGGAAATCCTGTATTTAAAAACATTATTTAGTGGGAAAATTGTTTTCCATCCCAAAAGTAATATAAAAAATGATGTTAGGTTATAAAACTCAAATATTTCAAAAATTGAATTTTTTATTTCATAAAACATGATCCAAAACAATGTGTGACCATGGATTTTTTTTCAAAAACCTATATTTCCAAGGGTTTTATTTGAAAAATAATAAACAATTATCTTCACTTTTTTGTAAATACCCATATATCCATCCCTGATAATTCACTCACAGGTTCATTATTTCATACATCCCTATATTATTCTATCATTAAAACCTTTTTTATGTTATCATGAAATCACTCTTCTTTCTTTAAGATGTGATACTTAAGGTAGGGGATTCTCTTCTTCTCCCATTTTATCTAAGTACTTCCTTTGCAAATAGTCTTCCAATTTTGATGCTGTTATATTATCGTGAACTCATGTTCATTATATTACTATCCATTTTTTTCTACTAATGAGATACTTTTATTATCTCTCATTAATCATATTCTATAAACAACTTTGTATACACTTTATGTTGTCGAAATAATTCATTGATTTTCCAATCCATCCTTTTACGTTTGTGAATAACCAACCCTATATTTATTCAAGTGTGTTCATATATATGTAATTATACTTCATTAATTAGGTATCTACATGTATGATACCCACAATCCCTTCCTTGGGGTAAAAAATGGTGAAAATTTTATATCTTTAAACATGTATGCACTCAATGATTTTATATAAAACTCATTATTTATTCTCCATGGTTTATTAATGAAATGATTTATTTATATATATGATCTATGTTGAACACATTAATTAATACATATGAATGGTTCCCTGTAATAGTTGTCTAATTCATTGGGAAAATAATTAATCTCTAGAGGTAACATGTTTTTGATACCTTGGTGAATAACATTTGTAATAAGATTTACGACACAATGGTGATGAACCCTAGTGATATCCTTTTGAATGATTTTTTTTATTTTTAGACACATTTCCATGTTATGTATCATATAGTTATAATTTTTCTCTCATGTTTTATATTTGATTTCCACATATATTCCATTTCCTTTGTTTATCCTTTTTTTGGGATTTGTGCTCACACTTTTCCATTGATGTAAGTCCCTCATAAATCACTTATAGTGAGGTGACCTAGTATGGAATGATAAAGGAGTCTTTCAAGAAAATAAAATAATGTTTATTTCTATTTTTTTATTATGTAATTAATGTTTTATGTATATATATTCCAAGAAACTAAACCTAAAAATATCATTGGATGTTATAAATTTAATGTTTTGTTAAGGAATTATGTTAAAAATAATGTTTTATTATGATAGTTCGATATTGTAGGTATTATAGAATGGTTTAGTTACTTGTGAAAATTAGGGTAATAAATAATTAGTAGTATCCATTGAGAGAAATATAAATAATTTAAAAAATATTATATTGTGGTAAAGTATAAAGTTTGTGTTTTCCTTGAAATTATATCCATGTCGAGATAAATGAAAGTGGATGCAACTATGGAATTGATGCACCTAAGGGTAATCACCTTGAGAAGGTAGATTGAGTATCACTGTATGATGAGTGGGACTAAGACATAATGATTATGTAGACACTTATTATGGATCGGATTAGTATAATCACATTACTTTTACAAACCATCAATAAGGATATTTTGATAAAATAAATTTTTAGATATTTAAGTATAACATCCTAGAATATTGTTATTAGAAAATTTTAAGATTAAAATTTTATTAAGAACTATAATAATATGATTTAAATTAGTAAACAATTTCCCACTTAGGTTTTCTTCTTCTTTAAAAATGGCTGAAAATATAAGGTCCCATGTAAATAATGGATGTGATATATAATTCAATGATGGCATTCTTAATATGTTGGAAGATGATATAAAAAAATTCATGAAGATGAATAATCAGTTAATTTAGGTCATGAATAACAACCTAAACCAAGTGAAGAAGCTTACTTCACCAAGGAAGAAACAACTAGTCGTTTCATACTTCATTCATTAATGACCACATGCTTTTAGTAGAACATTTGATCCACTAATTACATAAAAATGGATCAATATTATAGAAAATATATTTTCTATACTCTATTTTTTTGAGTATGATAAATTTACATTATAAGTATATCAATCACAAATATAATTTTATTAGTGGTACAAAATGACCAAGAACACAATTCTAAAGGATGTGGTGGTAACTATGGAGTGGGTATACTTTAAAAAAAATAATTTTCAACAAGTATTTTTTTTGTCCCTTTTGAAAAAGAATATAAAGCGAATTCTTTGAATTTTTAAAAAAGGAAAATTAATTAGTGGGGAGTTATGAGATTAGTCTTACTAGGCTTGAATGACAATCTTTAAGATTTTTAATTTATTATTATTAGAATATTGATCATTTATTTGGTTGAATAATACCTCATCTCTGAAAAGTTATTGTAATATGAGACATTGGGTTTTATGAGAAGATGATGTAGTGAGCCATCAATGTGGAAATAGTTTTTGGAGATATATAGTGGTATCATTGAATTAATGACAATAAGAGGAGGATGGATAAAATTTCTAAAAAAAATTGACCACAAAAGAGAAGGTAAGTAACAATAATTACTCTTGTACAATAACAGTTGGAAGAAGTATTCAAGGAATTTTTTAGGAAGTGGAAAGTGTTGCAACTGTGGAAGGGATGACCATATAACATCTTAAAGATGTAATGTATGAACATCTAAATCCAAATTACAAGGGGAAAATAGTTCAAGTATGATCTGTAGTATAATGATTCAAATGTGGGTAGAAAGGAAATTTTGTAAACCAATGTCCAAGTTTGAAGATAATGTGGGGAAAATTTATTTAACCCCAAGAAAGGATAACAGAAAAAATTTGTGATTTTTCATTCAGGAAGGATGAATTCAAGGATTCATAATGATGTGGTAGTGGGTATAATAATCATATACTCAAATATAGAATGTACATTGTTTGATTCTGGTTCAACATATTCTTTTATTTCATTTATGTTTGAAAATAACATCAAATTAAACCCCGAACTATTAATGGTTGTGTTGTCAATTAAAACCCATGGAGGAACTATTCATTCCCAAATAATATATAGAGTTTATCCTATTAACTTTGGTGAGTAAAATCTATCTTCGAACTTGGTGGAAATCATAATGGTGGAATTTTTCAATATACTAGGTATGAATTGACTGTCAAAGTATGTTGCTAATATCAACTATATAAGTAAGGAAATTTTAGTGGTCTTTAAGTGAGAGCATATAATTATCTTAAAAGGGGATATATCCTAGCATAATTCTTGTCAAGAGACACCTCATATTTTATTTTTTATGGAACTTTTGGGTGAATAAGGGGAATAAAGTGATATTATAAAGATAATAGATATACTGATTTTTTAGGAATACGTTTATTTATTTACCAAAAAATTATCTATAAATACCCCCGAAAAGAGAGTTATAATTCTTAATTGAACTCAAAACATGATAAAAATATACATAAAATATCCCACGTTAAAAGAAATATGTCGAGTTAGAGTAATTGAAGAAGAAAAATCAAGATCATTTGGAGATTGGTTTTATTTGACTATGTATATATCATTGAGAGAACCAATTATATTTTTATAGAAGGATGGACCAATGAAACTATTCATTAATTATAGTGACCATAATGGGATCACAATAAATAATAATTACCCCTTTATAAGGATTTATGGTTTGTCTTACTAGCTTCATGGGGTGTAATTCTTCTCCAAGATTGAACATAGATCATGGTATCAATTGATGTGGGGGAAGAAAGAATATATCCCAAAGGATTCCTTCTAAACAATATACATAAACTATGAAATTGTTGATACAACCTTTGTCTTGACTAATTATCCTTCTATATTTATGGATTTGATAAATAAATTTTGTAGGGAAAACCTTGATAAATCAATGGTAGTGTTTATAAATGATATTATGATATATTCCAGAATTTTTTAGTAGTATTCAGATCATCAGGGGTCATATTATAAACCTTGAGGGAATATAATAAATTTGTTAAATTTATAAAGTCTGTTTTTTGGTTATAATAATTAGTATTCTTAGGATACATTTTTATGATTTAATAAATCATGGTTGATCAATCAAATAAAAAGTATACCGAGGAGTGGACTTGTCCTCCAACGGTTACCACAATTCACAGTTTCCTTAGTATGAAAGGATACTATATAATTTTTGTGAAAAACATTCTCTGGATTCGTAATCTACTAACCGTGTTAACTCAAGAGGGAGTTAAGTTTATTTATACAATGAAGTGAGAATAATGTTTTATAGAGCTAAAAAAGAGGATGTTTAGTCAAATTGGGATTTATTTACCCTATAATGGGGAAATATTTAAATTTATAGTGATACATCCATGAATGTACTTGGAAATTTACTCATGAAAAATGATAAGGTGACTGCCTATGCATATTGATAGTTAAATCCTCACGAAAAAAATCATCCTACCAATGATTTGGAGTCAGTTATAGTTATATTTACTATAAAGAAATGGATACATTGTATTTTTGTGAGAAGTGTGATATTTACATTTAACCCTATTATATAAATTATATATTCACACAAATAGAACTAAAATTGAGACAACGTGAGTATTTGGAGATTTTTAAGGATGATTATTGTTTTAGTCATTATCACCCTAGAAAATTACATAAATTCATTGATGCATTGAGTATGAAACACCATAGATTTCTTGTGATAATGAGTATTAGAAGATATCCATTAATTAATGAATTGGTATAGATATAAATGGTTTTCATATGGGAAAGAACATAATCAAGAGTATCCCAAATTATTTCTCAACCATAATTAATGAAGAGGATCAAGAAATCACAAAGAGATGATACAATGTTATAAAATAATATATAAGATGTGAAAAATATAAATTCTTATAAGTTAAATGTTAAATAATATGTAGTAATGAGGTTTGGATTAGTTCTTTATATCCCTTATATTATAGAGTTAAAAATAGGGGCGATGGATAAATTTTACATCTCTTTATTCATAATACATCCTAGAAGAACCAAAATGTACAGTGATTTTTGAGATCATTATTTGTGGAATAACATGAAAAGGGAGATTTCTTACTATAATGCAAGACGGTTAGTTTGTCAGCAAGTGAAGGAAAGTGATTACTACCCAAAGGAGTGTTGCAACCACTACTCATACCTATATGCGAGTGGAATGATATAATTATGGGATTTTTATTGGCCTTTCTAAAATATCCAAGGAACACAATTCCATATGGTTAATAATTGATAGATTAACAATGTTTTCTCATTTTATCTCTATATGAGAGGATTTATCACTTGATTAATTTTCTCATATATATATTTAATAAGTGGTGAGACTTGATGGAGAACCACTATTAATTGTTTTAGACTAAGATCTATGATTTACTTATATATTTTATAGGATCAATAAAAAGTCTATGAATACTAATGTAAAACATAGCACAACCCATGATCCATACTTATATATTAAATATGAGTGGATTATTAAATTATTGGAATGCATGTTAAGTGATATGTCACTTGATTTTAAAGGATGACAGTGAACATTTTTCCATGTTTTGAATTATCATATATTAATAGTTTTTAGTAATGTATTCAAATGGATCCTTATAAATAACTCTATGAGAAAATGTTTAGAACTCCAACATGATGGGTAAAATTTTCAGAAGGAAAACTATTAGTATTATACATTATGAAATAAAATATGGATAAGTTACATGTTATCTAGAAACATATCATGGTTTCTCAAAGTTCACAAAAGTGTTATTAAAACAATAGAAAGCAGGAAATAAAATTTCATGTCAAGGACTATGTATTCCTAAAAATATCACCATGGTATGGATTCATGAGCTTTGAAGAAAATGGGAAACATATTTCAAGTAAGATTATAACATTTGAGATTTTATAGTATGATGGAGTATTTTCTTATCATGTAAGGGCTCAAATACATGCACTTTGTCCCTTTTCATGTTTCCAAATCATGTGGTTCTCAAAGTTGGCATAGATTAGTTCTGGGGGTGTTTGGCTACTAAAATATGGTACCATGGAGAATTAATGACATGTAAGGTTTTCACCAGCTGAATTTTTAGTTCATGGACTCTGTGAGATAGGTTCATGGGGCACTTCATGATATTAATTAAATCTATGTTAAATATTTTAAGGCAATGAATTTTTTGAATTAATTTAATACCCGATACTTACATGGTGTGAAACAGTTTAATTCCAGGAAAATACAGTGTGTAGTGAACCATTATAACCTACACCACCATGGGATTTCTCAAAAACTCACGGATCTCAATAAAATTATAATAAATTTGAGGTTTTCACTAAAGAATTTTTGGAATACCTTTGAGGGGGATCAATTATCAACATCCCGTTATTTATTAGTGGTGCTATGAGGTACATTCTACCTCTTCTGTCTTAGTTTTTCGATATAGAACCTTTATATTATTCCTTATATGTGATGGAAGTTTTTCTCTATTGTTCTAATGTATTTTTCTTAGTTGCTTTTTGGTGTGGCATCCTTAGAGGGATGAAACTCTTATAGGAGGGGTGATTAGGATCTAAGACATTGGTTCGCTCTCATGTGAATAACATTGAAACCTTTGAGGTACATATCCATTGTTTCTCCTATTTATTTACATGTAGTAATAATTTTTTCATGGTACAACCCTTGGTATGGAAATAGAGTTTACCTAATAATTATTAAATAGTATTAGTAAAGAATTGGTTAGAGATATCACATATTATTTCTTTCTACCGTGATATATTTTTCTTTTTTTTATTTTCTAGATAGTGTTATATAAATGTTATGCTGGTTAGCATGTCTTATTATGCTATGTACTAGCATATTTTTCATGATGGAATATGTATAAAATATAAATAAAAAATTAATTTATTAATTGACTTAAGTGTTATAGAAGAGTCATGTTATAATGAATCTGTTTTTCTAATATGATGATAATGAAATTGATGCAATGTGAATGCTTAAATAGAGTTACTTTTCTATGATAATGTAATTGATAAATAATATGAATCATGATAATGCTTTTTGATAATTTTGGAAATAATTAAATTTCATGTTAATGAGAATGGTACTTGTCAAATTTTATTAAAACTACTTTTAATGTTAAAATATTCTTTAGATTTTGATAGATTGTTATAGCTTGATTCCTTTGGTTCGACCTAGTTTGATCCTAGGAACAATGAATTAGTTAATTCCATATGTAATTAAAAATAGTTATTGATAATGATAATTTCTAAGGCCTTTGTTGACCGTATGATTGAAAAGGCCAAGTTCATTGAGTTTGTAGTTGTGAGTGATTGTTTGTATGTGAAGGCAGTATGTGTTGTATTAGGCCCTAGATTTCCCTATTCATGATACTTGTTTGTTTCTTTATTATTTTTTGTGATGTTCTTTGTACATGAGATTAATTATTTTATCTGATATGGGTTGGGGAGGCTTGGATGTCATGTGAGCCTGGGTTGGTTGATGTGATGTGGGCAGGGAGGCCCGAATGATGTGGAAGAAACTAACATGTGTGATGGAAGGATACATTAAGATATGCATGTGGTTGTCAGGGATGTCACCCTAGATGATATAACTAGTTGAATATGAGCTTACCCTTTTATGTGATATAGCTTGATGCTTAATTTAATGAATATTTTTATTAGATAATGGATGAGTGCCTTTTTATACATGAATTATTTATCCACTTGTTGACGTTGTTATATGTATTTGGATGAATGAATTCACTTGGTGGTATCTTAGGATGGGTTTCTTAGAGAAAATGGATTATGGAATGATTCTAATAATGAATAAATAATTCCTAACCTATGATGTTATAAATTATATAATACAAATGATGAAAAATGTTAATTGTAAGAAACCATGGACATTGTTTGGATTAAGCCTAGAGGGCATAGAATTTACTCTGATGATTAATTTAATGTAATGTGGAATAATATTAAGGGTAAATTTAATAGATAATAAATTTATGAAAAAAACATAAAATGATAAAAAAGAAAGAAGTAATTAATGTATTTTTTTTTAAATTCTTGTGTGCTTGTAGGAAATATGGTCTTAGTTGTGGAAGCCAAGATTCGATCAATGCTAGATTCTGTTGAGTCTAAAAATATGTAATTCCCATAGTGTGGTTGTGAGCTATATTATATCATGTATATTATTTTATTCCATATGTTTCCCCAGCCATCTTGATTAGGGAAACTGAAACCTAGTGGATTATAGGAGGGTGTTTTCCTTAATATCCTAGTGTGAGGATGGATGGATGACTATCCCCTCCGACTTATCTCCCTTCTCTTGGTAGTTACTTGTGCTGGTATTCACAGTGGGTAGTTTCCCCATATATCTGTGTAGATATATGTGATTTCATGTGGTTATTCACACAAATTTATCCATGAGTATTTTATCTAATGAATTATTATATGTATGACCTGTATAGGATGTGATAAGTTGAGGTACTTGCTCTGTGTTTGGGTTGTGATGGATGGATGTATAATACCGGATGTATGATACACATTATACGAGCTATGGTGGCACCCGAAAAATTCTTGGTTACTATATATGGATATTTGTATGGGACGATGTGATGATGTGATACATGATGTTCACGTTGTGATGCCTTTCCTAGGTGTCTTGGAGTTGGATTATTTTGGAGAGAGATGTTTCAGGATGTTAGACATTGGGGAATATTGGAAAACCAGTGGGGAAGAAGGAGTGGGATACCCTTGATGTTTCATTATTATATTATATGATCTCTTGTATACAATAATTTGTGAAATTTATCCATGGTGAGGTTGGGAACATAGTACACCTATTTAGGTGATGAATTTGTTTCATTGTTTTTCACTATGCTCTAGCATTCTTTATTTATCTTTTTCATGAGAGTATCCAAAGAGTATCCTACTGACTACACTATTATTCTCCCCCCACATATATAAAAACTATTTTTCATGTCATATAGAGTAGGTCACATATTGGGTTCGATATTACTGGATCATTGTTTTTCAGGAGTTGTTTGGCCTTTATTATGGATACCATATTTACTTTTTTTTGTAATTTTACTTTTCATTTTAGTTGTTACAGTACTTTATGGAATTTTATTTTTTCACTTGGATTAATTCATATATATGTTTGAGTTGGTGTTTATTGGTTTATTTCTATTATCACTCTCTTACTTATGTTTGCTTATAGGGTAATTCCTCACATTTGAGTGTTTATTATGCCCACTGTTCTATTTTTAAACAAGAGGCTTACAAGAGGTATGGATCAGGAAGTCATCATCTCCCTTATCTAATTTCCATATTAGGAGGGATACACAATAGGAAGAGGGGTTCATGACAGATTGGTATCAGACATTCAGGTGGAGGGATATGGTAGATTTTGGAGTTTATAACATGTGATATTACATGGGTTGGTAAGGAAACAATGTCAGCTATGTTTAGTGAGTGATGTAAACATGAGAGACTAGATAATACATGGAAATTTATCCCCCCTATGATATGATACACAAAACATTATGTTTACTGAGCCTACTAAATGATGTGATACTATTTGTAGCGTAGAGACCAAGGAAAGGATCATACATCATTCTTATTTATTTCTATATTTGAAATGGGTAGACCTTGGAATTGGTTAAAACCTTAACAAGACAATAAAATAATTACTTAATTAATTTTAATTATTAAATACTATATGTTTCGGTATTTAGATGTTTTTTTAAGGCATGGATCCAAGTTGATGTCCTCATCAGGTTCATGCCAATGTTGTTTAGTTGGATGTTCCACCAGAATGCCACAAAGTGGAGTTTGGTGAATATGACACTTGGGGGAGGAAAAATTGAGAGTTTTAGCATAAGAGTCTATAAAATAATTATGGATATGTTTAAAATTAAGTAACATAAGACATGTTTTAGGAGTTTGACAAATATTTTCACTTGATCCATGCATAGAAGGAGCACTGTGTTTTGTTTTCTATGAGGATACTGTATGGAGCTGCAAAGTAGTGGTAGTTTTTATTCCTTTGGGATCACAACAAATTGGTAGACTCATAAGATAATTTATGAGACCGGTTTTATGAATTGTTTCTTTCTTCAACCATTAAGGTGACCATTTTTTCAGAGTTTATTACCATTCAATAGGAGAGTTCTAGCATGTGAGAGTTTGAGATCCATTTCAGGACCCTTCTATGTTTTTCTTAAAACCCATTACTAGATGAGGAGGCCATGGTGAGGAATTTAGAGGTGGTTTTGTATCCAAAGATCCAATTTTAGGACACCCCACTTATACTGAATAAATATTTTGAGGTTATGGAACGAGTAGAGGTTATTTATAGGAAACTGGCCAGAATAATAACTTTATAAGAGGGGATTCATCATGATTCCTCAGGAAGTAGAGCTATAGTTTGGGGTTCCAGGTTTCCTAGGAAAAAGTGTTTTAGCCTATTGGGTGTAGGTCAAAGCCATCCTCATATCGTATTTATAGGTTTAGTAACTCTCATACGTATTCCATGGTATCATAATTGTGTTTTTTCTTTAGAGTCTGAGGTCATCAGTAGTGAGAGTTCTCGACCTTTTTGAGGAGTTAGTGTGTGGAAGGAGTTCCACTTCAGGTTCCTCCATTGAATCAATTGCATCTATAAAAATGCTAGAAGGGTGTTCTAGTTTGGGATTAATGGAGAGGATATGGGAAAGATATAATATACCCTTGAGACACTCCTCCTTCTCAGAGAGAAGAGTGTGGTCCTGGAGGTGTTTGTTAGCATGGTTAGAGAGGACATGGAGAAGGTTGTGTTCAACATCATTATATATCATTACTAGTTACAAGAGAGACATACATCATTCAAGGTAACCTTTTTTTGTTTTTTATAGAGGTTCATGTTTTTTTCATTCTATAGTGATGAATTATTTTATATCACATGACCTTGTCCATTCTTTTGGACTTGAGGAAGATAGACTTCTAGTTCTCTTGGCATTGACTACACTAGATAGAGGTTGTGATGAATTGTATGAAGTGTTTATTGACTATGAGTTACTGCTGGGGAAACACCTGTAATAGAGAGATTTCCTATGTTTATAGATCAAACCGTATGACATTATCTTTAGCATGGATTGGTTTCATTCAGTTCTGCATATCATGGATTGATTTAGGAGGCAGGTTGTGGTATATGATACTGATAGAGAGCTAGTGATGTTTGTTGGAAAGAAAGAACCTCATAAGGATTAGAGTCATGTTTCCTCATTGTCTTCCTTGATGAAAAATATGATAATGATTTCATAAAATTTTTAGAAGTTAGTGTTTCCCATGATTTTAGAAGAGTTCCCTAATGACTTTCCAGATGAGGTAATAGAATTACCCCCTCGATGGGAGATAAATTTTAGGATTGAGCCACCACAAAGAGTTTCTCTTATCCTAATTCCTCTATATAAGGTAACACCTTATGACTTTAAGGAGATGTGAGTATAGGTTGATGATATGTTTTAGTGAGGTTTTTTTTCTGATGAGTGTGTCACCTTGGAGTGCATCTATTATTTTGTGAAGGATTATAATGATAGTTTGCAGATTTATATCAATTATCATCACTTGAACCAAGTGATGGTGAAAAAATTATATCCACTTCCTTGGATTGATGATTTATTCGATTAGATGAATGAAGAAATTTGGTTATCAAAGATCAATATGTGGTTAGGATATTATCATATGTTAGGGAAGGATGAGGATATTCAGAAGACCGCATTCCATCATCGTCATTTGAATTATGAGTTCTTTATGATTCCATTTGGTGTGTCTAATTTTATATCTGTGTTCATGGGTTTGATGGACATATTTTTCAAAGATTATCTGGATATGTTCGTGGTTGTTCTAATCGAGGATATCTTTGTTTACTCTGTGTATAAGGAGGAGCATGCAGAGCATCTGCATGCCATTTTTGGAGTTCTTTATCATCAGAATCAATACGGGAAGTTGTCAATGTGTGAGTTATAGGATCCTAAATTATGTTTATTATGGAATTTTTCATCCTAATAGAGAGTATCTATGGATCCTTTAAAGATATAGGTGAATTTTTCTTTGGAATCCCCCAAGATTGTGGTAGAGGTGCAAAATTTATGTGGTCTTGCTAGATGTTATGAGAGATTTATAGATGATATTTCTTAGGTTAAAACTCATTAGACAACCTTGATTTAGATAAATAAGGATTTATTATAAACAGAACAATGTCAAGCATATTTTGAGTAATTGAAGAAGAAGTTGATTTGTGTTGAAGACCTTTGTTTTCTAGTGTATAGAGTTCAGTTTGAGGTTTTTTGTAATACATTATGTCCTAGCTTGGGATATGTTCAAATGAATAACATATAGGTTTTTTCTTTTTGGTCTCTATAGTTATGTTCCTATGAGAATAACTATGACACCCATGATCTTGTGTTGGTGAAAGTTGTGTTTTATTTGATGTTATGACAACATTACATAATAAAAAAATGTTTTTTTGTTTTTTACAACCATAAAATGTTGAGGTATGTCTTATCCCAAAATGAATTAAAGTTGTGTTAGTATCAGTGGATGGAATTATTGTACGATTACGACTTTAAGATTTTATATATGTTAGGAAATGGAAATTTTGGGGACGATATGCTGAGAAGGAAGTTACATAGTGACACCATGCGTGAATTTGGAGATTCCTAGAGAGTTATGGAAGAACTCTTAATGATGTATGTGGATATGTGAGAGGTTGGAGGAAGGGATTTTATTTTCCAAATAATGGTGCAGTCATATCTTATAGAGTAGGTGGATGAGTCCTAGTTGGAGGATTTTGAGGTAGAGATCTTGAGTGATGAAGTTGTTTTTGGAGATTCACCTTATGGTTACTTTTTTGATGGAAAACACCAGGTTTTGATCCAAGGAAGGATTTTTAGCCCTTAATCAATATGTGAGATGGTTATCCTTGAGTTCCATAGCTTTAATTTGGTTCTACATCCATATGTGAAAATATATAAGGATATTTTATGGTTCAATTTTGTTTTCTTGGGTTTAAGTGTGCAGTTTCAGAGTCCATTTATCGATGTTTGGTCTGCCAGAAGGTGACGTTTAAGCATTATGTTCTTGGTGGTTTACTCCAACCATTAGTTGTTCCCCAATAGAAATGGGGGGACATATCTATATACTTCATTACTCGTTTACCTCAATCTTAGGGAGGATATGATGATATATATAAGATAATAATTTTTTTAATAAATTCTTCCACTTTATAGTGATTAGGGAGTTAATCCCAATGGGGGTTTTTTCTATGCAGTATCTAGAGAAGGTTGTGTGACTCTATGGAGTCCTAAGGATGATCATATCTTATTAGGATCCTAATTCTAGCACTAGTTTATAGAGAGGTCTCCATCATGATTTTGGCTCTCAATTATTCCTTAGCACTACTTTTCATTCACATAAGGATCATATGATAGAGAAGACCATCCAGACTCTTGATGACATGTTGTGATCATGGGTCTGGGATTTTGGAGGTTTATGGATGGGAACCAACCTTTCATCATGTTTTATTAAAATAATTGTTTCCACTAAACTGTTGGTATGGTTACATTTTAAGATTTATATGGATGAAATGTTTGTTCTCTCTTGTGTTATATTAAGTTGAGAGAGGCAGAAATTGTTGATCCCAAACTGGTATAGAATATGGAAGAGATGGTATAGGTAATTCATGAGAGGATGAAGGAATCACATGATCATCATAAATCCTATGCTTATTATTGGATGAGGCCTCTAAATTTGAACATTGTAGATCATGTGTTTCTGAAGGTGAGTCCTCATCATGGGTAGCTAAGGTTTTTTTGTTGGAGTAATATTTCTCCCTATTTTTTGGGCCTTTCACGGTGTTATATTATGTTAGATCAGTGGGTTATCAGATAGAACTTCCCCCACATATGAGAAGAATATATTGTGTTTTCCTGTGTTAGAGATCTTAGGCCTATGGATATCCAAGACCACCAAGAGAAGGTGTTGTTTGAGAATCCAATTCCCTTAGATCATGTCTGGTGGTGGAATAGTGGCACAGATAAGAGTACATAGGAACACGAGTCATAGGGGCACACTATATATTCAAAGTTGTTTGATGTTTAGATACTATCTTTTAATTTTGTTCATTTTTTTGGATTTTGACCTTTTTGGTTTATTAGATAGTTCGCTCTTGTTTCTTATCATGAATTTAGTATCATTTGAGAGGTGTCTCCCCCAGGAGAGTTTTTAGGAGCTTGTTGTTACTGTTGTATGGTTTAGTGTGTGTTTCATTTAATTCACAGAGTTAAGCTCATATAATGGTGAGATCTATAAGTGGTATCTCACAAGGTGGCCATTCAGATAACCCCTTTGGTTTTATCTCTATGTTTGGTCTTCAATTTTCCTAGAAAAGAGTATTTTCAGAGTTATGTAATGTAGGGGACTAGATCCATATAGTTTTACCCTATTATGTTTCCAAAGACCGTGGTGCCAGGAGGAGATTTATAGAATTTCTAGAGGTGTTTGGCTACTAAAATCTAAAGGAAAAGAAAATTCATGATTTTTAAGGGTTTTATGTCATGAATTTTTGGTTCACATCATGTATGAGGTAGGTTCAATTGGTTATTTATGATGTGAATTAAATCATATTTTAATTGTTCGAGGTGACATGTTTTTTTGTTAAACTTAAAACCCGATACTCAGACAACATGAAAGGGTTTAACACTATGAAAATACACTATGCAGTGTTCCATAATAAGATATAAAACCTTAGGTTTTGTAAAAATCTTGTAATATCTCTTTATTTTAAGATGATTCCTAAATCTCTCCCTTAGTGTTTTAGAATCCCTTCAATGGGGATTTATTCTAAGATTACTGTATTTGATCCATGGTGATTTAAGGTATGTTTTAGCTCTTATCTAATGGTTTTTCAATCTAGATCTTACCAATTTTTATTTCCAAGAAAAGAAATTTCTATCTGTTATTACGAAAAAGTTTTCTTAGTTATTTGTTGGTGTAGTTGTGGCATGACATCATTGGAGGTATGCATCTCTTGCAGGAGGGGTGATCAGGATCTACAATGTTGGTTCATTCTCGTGTGGAGAACGCTAGCGCCTTTGAGGTAAATATTTATTTCTTATCCTATTTATTGATTTGAAAAAACAATGTTAGAAAGGTTTTGACTTTTTTATGGAAATTGAATTAACTTAATAATTATTGAAATATATTAGTAAATGTCTGGTCGTATCGATCAAATCTTTTTTCATTCTACTATAATAATGGTCCACCTATTGATTTTATAGATAGTGTTCTCTATATGTTATTCATGTTAGTATGTCTTTTATGATATGGAATAACATGTGTTTATTGATGGAATATGGTAAATAATGGAAAGTCCTAATTAATTGATTAATTGGGTAAATAAGTAAATAATATACATGTTGTAATAAATATAGTGTTTCTTATAATTTGATAATAATAAAATTGATAAAATGCACATGATTAATTAAATGTGTTCTTCCACAAAAATGGAATTGATAAAGAATGTGAAGCATGATCATTATTTTTGATAATGTTGATAATAATGAAAATGCATGTTAATGATAGTGATACTACTCTAAGTTTTTTGAAACATTTTTTAATTATAAAATCATGTTTAGCATTTGATAACATATTTTAGATTAATGCATTATTTTTCCCATAGTTGAAACCTATGAATAATGAATCTGTTAATTCCTGATGGAATGAAAACTGGTTACTAGATAATGATAATTGGTGCTGTTTAAGTTTGTCATCTTCTTGAGAAGGTCAAGTGCCTTGAGTTTTTAGTTGTGAGATCTCATTTGTGTGTGAAGAATGGATGTCTTATTTTAGGGATTAGATTTTATTATATGTAGTTCTTGTTTCTTTCTAACTACTTTTATGATGTGATCTATATGTGAGAATTATTATGTTATATGATATGGTGTGGGGATTCCTGGATGTGATACGATCCTGGGATGACTGAGCCTGGGATAGTAGTTGTGATGTGGGCGATGATGCCCAAATGGCGTGGTAGTAGTTGACATCTATGATGAAGAGATTCATCAGGATATACATGTGGGTTTTAGTAATGTAACCATAGATAATGGAATGGGTTGAAGTTAGGATCACCCATTGATGTGATAAATATGGATGCTTTCTAGAATGAATACTTTTAATGGATGGTGGTTGGGTTGCTTGTTTTATAATCATTACTTTCCCCACTCCTTGAGGTAGATAGATGTGATTGGTTGCATGTTTCTTGTTGGTGGTTGTTTAGAATGGGTTTTATAGAGTAATTGTATTGTGTAATGATTATAATATTAAATAAATAATTCATAACCCATGGTATTAGAAATGATGGCATAGAAATGCTGAAAAGATGCTTATCTTAAGAAACAAAGGACTCAGATAGGAATATTCCTTTAGGGAATGTACTATAAATTGATGATTAATGTAACATAATACATAATAGTGTTAATGGTTAATTTAATTTCCAAAGAAATAATTTAAAAAATAAAATGATAAAAATGAAATATGTTATTAATGTATCCCTTTTAAAATCTTGTGCACTTATAGGATATTTGATCTAAGCAGTGGCTACCGGGAGTCTGAGGGAAGTTAGTAGTAGTTGAGTCTAAGAATTGGTTATTCCCATAGTGCATTTGTGATATATATTATATGTAGTATATTATGTGATTTAATAGGTTTCCTCAACCCTGTACGTTATGGTTTAATACACACAGTGGACTCTAGGGGGTGTTTTCCCTTACATCTCGATGGGAGGCTAGTTGGATGACTACCCCCTCTGGCCTGCTCTCATCTCTTGGTAGTTACTTGTGATAGTATAAATGGTAGTTAGTGTCCCATAATATGTGTGTTTAGGGGTATTTTTTCTTATGGTTATTCACACACATGTATCCCTACATATAGTATCCAAAGGATTATTATAGGTATGACATATGTAGTGTGTGATGGCTTGAAGTAATTACTCAGAGTATGAGTTGTGATATATTGAGGAATAATAACTGATGTATGATACACATCATAAAATCTCTAGAGGATACCATAAAATAATTGATTAGTATAAATAGATATATGGATGGGATGATGTGATTATTTGATGATGTGATGCATGAGGTGCATGTTGTGATGACTTTACCTGGTGTCTTTAGGCGGGAATATTTTATAGATTGATGGATATGGACATGAGACTTTGTGGGAGAGTGGAAAACTAGTGGGTAAGTGGAAGAGAGGTAACCTTGATGTTTCATTACTATATTACATGATCTCTTTTTTGAAATAATTGGTGAGATTTATCCATGATGAGGCAGGGAACATAGTATACCTGTTTAGGTGATGTGTTAGTTTCACTCTTGTTTACTATGAATTAACATGATTTCCTTATCTTTTATTGGAGAGGATTTGAAGAGGATCCCACTGAGTATAATTTTATGCTCAACCCATGTATATATAATCTAATTTTAATTTCCTTTAGAGAAGGTTATAGATCAGGATGGATATTACTAGCTAATGGTTTTTCAGGAGCTTTTTGGACTTTGTGGGAACTATTGTATTTTTTTTGGTACTTATTGTTTTTCTTTAAGTTGTTATTGTACTATATGGAATTGAATATTTCTCATGGAGTTTATATATATATATATATATTAGTAGGATTTTATATGCGTATTTTTAAAATCTATCTATTCCACATGTTCTCTTAGAGGGTAATGCCACATATATTTATTTTTATTATACACTTAGTGATAATCTCTAACCTGGGGCCTACTTGAGGCGGGAATTTGGAAGTAACCTTCTCTATTATCTCATTCCTGGCATAGAAGGGGCACACCTGTGAGGATGAGGTCTTGATATATTGGTTATAACCACCTAAAAATATTTCCATGGTCCTTGAAATCTTCCACATATCCCTATTAATAATTTATATGTCATACCCGACACATATACTCAACACAGATGGTGTGGAATTGTAACCTTACCTATCATATGAAGAATATTTGATCTAGGTTCATTATAAAAGAGGAAAAAGTTTTGATAAATATGATAACCTAACAACTGAATGTCTTGAAGGGAAATAAAAATTTTGTATAAGAAAAGGAAAAATACCCCAATTTGTTTTAAAGTAGGATATAAATTTCATGGATGAAAAATTTTAAGAGGGGAGAATGTAATGACTCAATAATTTATTTATTAATAGAATAAATATTATTTTTACAATAACTATTTTATTATGAATAAAAAAATAATTTTATATTTTATAAGAACTTTTAAAATCATGTAATAACATTAATAATAATTTCTAAGAAGAGTACAGGTATATAAAAAACAAATAATAGTAAAAACACTATCATAAACTCCATTGGCCTGAATTATTCAATGAAGATAAATCTTGAATGATGACTATACAAATAAATAGAATAAGTAGTAGTATGATAAAATTATCAAGGGAATGTAGAACCTTTGTAAGAGAATTATTAAATGTAATGTTATGAGAATGGTTGAGTATATATTAGGTGTCATGGGCAGTGTGACAATTACACGGATTTGGTAATGTGACCCTTATAAGATCATTAAAATAGTTATAATACATAATATAACAAAAAAATAAATGTTGAAAATTAAATTAAAAATAATCAAATAAGATAATTAAATTTTAAATGTGTTAATTATGAATCTATACATATAATATTTTAAAAAAAATAAATTCTTTAATGTTAACCAATAACGTGTTTTTAATTAAAAATAATATTTCTCTTAATATATATTTTTTATTTAAAATAATTATTTATCGTACTTAATACTGAGTTTTTATAGAATGAAAATTTATATTTTAAATAAGTAAATCAATATTAGTTTAGGGTTAAATTTTGAAAATTTTCTAAAATATTTTATATTTTAGTGAATTGTAAAAATATCATTTTCTATGTTTGATATGTTTTATGACATAATAAATATTTAATAAATATTTAATAATTAAAATAAGTGAATTAATGACAAAAAAGAAAGTTATTATAATAATATAAGGTATTTTAATGAATTAAAATGACTTTCCAAACCTATAAACAAACTTTCCAAATTCTAAAGTAATAATTAATATTTTAAAAACATTATTTTGTTAAAAAAGTATCTTCCAATTTAAAAAGTTATATAAAAATAATTTTTTTTTGAAATTAGATATTAAAAAACCCACCTTATTTATTTCACAACTCATTATCCAAAACATTGGGTTTCCCAAAAAAATTGTATTTTCCAAAAACCAATAATTCTAAGGGTTAAAATTGAAAAATAATAAACAATTCTCCTCAATTTAAAATAAATACTCACAAATACAACCCATATTATTCAATAGAAATATCATTATCTCATTCACACATATCTTAGTATCTATTTATTCCCTTTTTTATTCTCCAATGCTCTCAGTGAATCACTCTATCTAGTTTAGTAAGTGATACTTATGGTAAGCGATTCTCTTCCTCACCATTTTTATTCACGTACTTCCTTTGTATTTAGTATTATAATTTCAAATTTATTATGTTATAATGAAGATATGATCATTAAATTACTATATAAATTATTTCTACTAATGAGAGACTTCCATTATCTCTTAATAATCCCTACCCATAAACCACTTTGTTTACCCTTAATGCTTTAAAAATCATTTATTGATTATCCATTCCTCATTTATTATGTTATGAATACCCAACCATATTTTTTATCAATAGAATTAATATATATATGTAATTATACATAAATTATTTTGTATTTCAATGTATGATATCCATAATCCATTTTCACTGGTTAAAAATGATGAAAATTTCAAATATTTAAACACTCATGTAATCACCAATTTTATATGAAAGCTAATATTTATTATCTATGGGTTATTGATGAAATTATTTATTATGATATATGATCCAGTGAAATACATGAATTAATACAAATTTATTGTGATACCTAATAGCACTCCAATTCAGTAGGTAAATAATAAATCTCCAGTGTAACGCCCCGACCCCAGTTACCCAGAGTCGGTGCATTATTATATAACATTGGCATGATCACAAGAAAGATCAAATCTCGAAAGACCGATTGGTTTAGTAGCCTTGGAAACACTAGATATATTCATAAGTTTTACATTACATCATAAAATGAAAAACTACTACAACAACATAATGTTTCCACAATCCACACTATTAACCCCTCATAAAATCCCTGCAGGTCATTCATAACTTACTTCTTCACATCCTGGGAAAAATAAAACATAGAAAAGGGGTGAGCTCAAATGCCCAGTAAGGATAACAATATAGCGGAAACTTTCATAAATAATAATAAACATTTAAGGCAATGCATTACTAAAACAAAAGCCTTTTAAACTTTAACTTCAACATGGTATGGCAAAAGTAAAATGAAATAATGCCATTTACTTATTCACATGGATATTCTACTAATCGAATAATCACATGCAAAAATCAATAACCACTTTCATAATGTTGGAATGCATAATGCCAGACTATCATAACCACATAGCCAAGGCCTCGTGCCAAGACTACAAATAAGATTTTGTCAAGGCCTTGTGCCAAGACACTAGTTTGTCTCATGAGACCTACCGATGCATCGAGGAGCTATAGCGGGCTCCACCCGTCACTTATTAAGTCCAATGCATTCCCATATGAAAAGGTTTAAACATAACATAAACATTCGTATTAAAACTAGCATACGAAATGTCAATAATTTCACCATAAACTATGAATGGTATAAAAATAGCACATCCATAGTCAAACATATCACAAAACCTTCAATACAATATAGAAGTTTTGTATCAAAATAAATCAACTTCAAATAATCTTAAAATCCATCAAAGGATGTTGACATAGATGAAATCAAAATTCTTTTTAAAGAAATATCTCCTTTTATTTTGAAATATTTTAAGATCCATATAAAATAAAACATTTTCTTTGAAAATATTCTTATAAGATTGTAAGGAAAGCTTTGAAGATTTTATAACGGCGTAAAATAACCGCACCCGCCGTATAAGTTAAAAAAAACATTCTTACCTCAATTCTGTCGAAAAGGTTAAAAAGGACCTTGTTTTGAAAACGACGGAAAGATTCCTTTATAAACCTATTATAAAAAGTCAAACAAGGGTATAAATGACTTTAACCCATATTCTTGTAAATAGTAAAAATGTTTTGAAATACATCTTTAAGAAACATGGATGTGGATGATAAAGATATCCCAGTAGATTATTACGTATAAACAACCTCGGATAATGAAGAGATTGTGAAATAAACCCTTACCTTGTACTTTTCCTTGGTTGGGGTAGGTTAACCTCCTGTATAATGGTGAAATAATTGTTATTAAATTATACAAGAATCATATACATTAATATGATATCATATATGATCTTTTAATATTGATTTGATAATAATATCTTAGTATTATCGTTGTTTCGGGTGTGAACTTACTTGTTTGCTTTTGTATGTTTTGTTACATAAGTCATGTTTGTTGTATCTTATTCATATCCAGAATGCTATCAAGTCCTTAAACATCATTTTTTAATCATTAAATGATAATTATACTTGAATGGATACGATGGAGAATGAATCTCATCGCGTTCGTGGAGACGGTAGTCCGTACGTATGCACGAACGCTATTTCCATTTAATTTTTTTATTTTAAAAGAATCGAATCCAAATGATACATAGGTATATTACTATTACAGTATAATATAATATTTTATATATGTTACTTAAGTTCATTAACACCATCCTTTATACGTTCCATGTGTGGTATGAACGAGTCATATCATTTTAAGGGGGCGGTAGTCCGCACTTCCTCAAATGAAATTATCGTATGTATATACAACATGAAACGAATAATGGTATGAAATAAAATGGAATTACAGAAGCTTATATATAAAATATATATCATTAATATCATATTTAATTACAGTGCCATCATAATGGCCACCATGAGAGGTGGTAAGATGTATTTGAACAATCATCGTTTCGTGAGGCGTTAGTTTGCCATCCACAGAAACATTATGTTCATCATCCATTAGATGGAGTTGTGTGTATGTGTAGTTTGAATCCTTCTTATAAAAACATCCTAGTATATTGAGGATACTGGTGTTGTTACAAAAGAAAGTAAATAAAAAGAGTTTGGGGGTTGAAGAAGCAAAATAAATGAAAATAATTTAAGAGAAATCGTTACCTTTAATTTAGGTAACTCACTTTGGTTGGAACCAAAGGACTTGTTGAAATGCTTTCTGCCTAAGGGGAAACTTCAAGGAGGAGGATAGGTATGTGGGGAGCTTAGTTGGGCAGAGTTTGGACGAGCCAAGTGGCTTGAGAGGTGTGAGGAATGAGTAGAAGTGGTCTCCTTTTATAAGGGAGAGGAGGGTCTCTTTAGGAAAGAGTGAAAGTATTACTTTATAATATAATTATATTCGGTTTATAATGGTCCAAAAATCATTGAGGTCGAAGATAAGATGACTAATATTCTAAATAACATCAACCAATAAGAATTGGACAGGTTTTAGATAATATTTTAATCATTATAATATTATTTATTTCAATGATTTATTAATGAGGTAAACATTGCATCATTATTGTGTCATTAATAATTTAACTTATTTGATGTATAAAAATTATAAATAAAATATCATCATGTAGGAAATCGTTTTAGCTTTCTAATGAATATTTATAATCGAAAATCCAACATGTATAACCCTATGTAAAAATTGTTCTTCTAAAAGATGTAAGCTTATGCCATTTTTATTTTTATTTTAACTTTATTAATATATTGTGTCCCTACCACATACAAGTGGCTCCAAGGGGTCCCCAAATTGACCCAAGGATGACCATGGTCGGGTATGTGTCCACCAATAAGGTTAGGACACGTTTTAGGGTAATTTTGTATTATTATAATATTATTTTTTAACCCTTATTTACCGGATTTACCCTTTAACCATGGTAAATAAAATATTTACCACAGTAACTATTCAAAATGTCTAAAAATAAAAGTTACCTATTTACACAATTTGAAAATCCTGATTCCAAATATGGAATCCATTTTCCTAAATTCAAAACACAGAAGTGGCAGAAATTAATTTAAAATTAATTCCCGCTGTCAAAACAAAAAGCGTGTTTTTAAGAGATAATAACTATAAAAAGATTGACACTTGTTTATGTTCGGTTTAATTGTAAAATTATGTCCAATGACCAACATTATATTAAATGGTAAAAATATATTATAAATATACTTTAAACCACTCAAATTCACAATTTATCACTATTAATTATTTTGATTAAAAAAGTTGTTTTTAATTAAAATTTAGTAATTTTCACTATTCATCAAAATATAAAAGTTATCCGAAAAGTACCAAAATATCACCCTAGGCTAATTTCAATATTCCGAATCCAAAAATGAAGTCCATTTTGAAATATAAAATATATATGATTTCAAAAATTAGGTATTACTATTCACAACAGCTAGTTTAATTAGTTGTGGTGTGTGTTAGAACTCGAAGTTGCGTACAACACACGCTATCGCATTATTCGAAGGGAAACGTACCGTGGAAGCTTGGGGTGTTACATTCTCCCCTCCTTCAAATAATTGCGTCCTCGCAATTTCTAGGGTATTACTGCATAAAAAGACTCGGGTGGTTCTTCATCATAAGTTCCTCGGGTTCCCACGTTGCCTCTTCCATCTTATGATTTCTCCACAAAACTTTTACCAGACGCGTCGTCCGGTTTCTCAGTACTTGTTCTCTTGTATCAAGAATCTTGACGGGCTCTTCACAATAAGACATATCGGGTTCTAGTTCTAATTCCTCATAGGTGAGTACATGCGTTGGGTCAGGCATGTATTTTCTCAACAGAGATACGTGGAACACATCGTGAACTTTGGAGAGACTTGGCGGCATTGCCAATCGGTAAGCTACAACCCCAATTCGTTCTAGAATTTCGAAAGGTCCGATGTACCTGGGACTCAATTTACCTTTCTTTCCAAAACGTATGACTCCCTTCCATGGAGATACCTTTAGGAAAACATGATCACCGACTTGAAATTCCAAATCCTTCCTTCGATTATCGGCATAGCTCTTCTGCCTACTTTGAGCTGCTTTGATGTGATTTTGGATTACTTTCACCTTTTCCACCGTTTCCTCCACCAGCTCTGGGCCTACAAGTTTTCTTTCACCAACGTCATCCCAACGGTTTGGTGTACGACATCTCTTTCCGTATAACGCTTCATATGGTGCCATCTGTATACTCGAATGGAAGCTATTGTTTTAGGAAAATTCTACCAAAGGTAAATATTGATCCCACATACCCTGAAAGTCAAGTGAGCAAGATCTCAACATGTCTTCTAAGGTTTGAATAGTCCGTTCTGATTGTCCGTCTGTCTGAGGGTGGTAAGCAGTGCTCAAATGATGTTCAGTATCCAGGGATTTCTGAAGACTTTTCCAGAATCTTGAAGTAAAATGGGGATCACGATCAGAAACAATCGATAGGGGTACTCCATGAAGTCTCACAACTTCATTAATATATAGTCTTGCTAGACGTTCCAGGGGTAGATCTTCTCTTATAGCAAGAAAATGTGCTGTCTTGGTAAGACGATCAACAATAACCCATATTGCATCGTTCCTTCTAGGAGTCTTTGGTAGCCCCATGACAAAGTCCATCGTAACATTGTCCCATTTCCACTCCGGTATAGGAAGAGGTTTCATGACTCCTCCAGGCTGTTGCCTTCCAGCTTTCACTTATTGACAAACCATACATCTTGACACAAAATCAGCAATCTCCCTCTTCATGTTGTCCCACCAAAAATGTTCCTTCAAATCTCTATACATTTTGGTGCTCCCAGGGTGTATAGAGAAATTGGAACTATGAGCATAATCCAGCAATTCCCTTTTTAGATCAGGTATATTGGGAACACAAAGTCTCTTCCCGAATTTCAAAATTCCATCTTCATACACAAAGTCTCTCAATCTCCCATCATTCACAGCTTTAATCTTCTTCTGAAATTCTTCATCATCGGTCTGAGAACTCTTAATCCTTTCTAGTAAAGATGGTTTGGCAACCATTTGAAAAAGCATTGATGTTTCACCTTCCCTGGTTATTCCCATGTCCATCTTCACTAGATCCATGAAAATTGGATCCCTTTCAATTCTCATCATGTTCAAAACACCATGGTCTTTTCTGCTCAAAGCATCTGCCACCTTGTTTGCTTTCCCCGAGTGGTAGTGTATCGTGCAATCATAATCCTCGAGTAATTCAAGACATCTCCTTTGCCTCATGTTGAGTTCTTTTTGTGAGAAAATATACTTCAAACTCTTGTGATCAGTATAAATCTCACATTTTTCACCATAGAGGTAGTGCCTCCATATCTTCAAAGCAAAGATTACAGCTGCTAACTCGAGATCATGAGTAGGATAGTTTTGTTCATGAATTTTCAACTGTCGTGATGCATAGGCAATAACTCTATCATTCTGCATAAGGACACAACCAAGTCCTTTCTTTGATGCATCACTATAAATAACGAACCCATCATTCCCCGATGGTAGAGTCAATATAGGAGCATTGACTAATCTTCTCTTCAGTTCTTCGAAACATTCTTCACACTCTTTTGTCCAAACAAATTTAACCCCTTTACGTGTGAGCTTCGTTAATGGGTTAGCCAATCGGGCAAAATTCTGGACGAAACGTCGATAATAACCTGCCAAACCAATAAAACTGCGTACCTCAGTTATACTCGTAGGTGCTGGCCATTCTTGGATTGCCTTGGTCTTAGAAGGATCAACAGAGATTCCATCTTTTGAGACAATATGGCCAAGAAAAGAAATCTCCTGAAGCCAGAATTCACACTTGCTAAACTTCCCATATAATTCATGCGTCCTCAGAGTCTTCAAGATAATGCGCAAGTGATTTTCATGATCTTCGTAGGTTTTGTAGTATACCAAGATATCATCAATAAATACCACCACAAATTCATCGAGATACTCCTTGAAAACTCTATTCATCAGATCCATGAATACAGAGGGTGCATTAGTCAATCCAAAAGGCATTACAGTAAACTCGTAATGCCCGTACCTGGTTCGAAATACTGTCTTCGGAATGTATTCCTTCTTCACACACAACTGATGGTATCCAGATCGAAGGTCAATCTTTGAAAAGTATTGAGCTCCATGCAGTTGGTCAAATAAATCATCAATACGAGGTAGGGGATACTTGTTCTTTATCGTTATAGCATTGATCTCCCTGTAGTCGATACATAACCTCATAGATCCATCTTTCTTTTTAACAAAAAGAACAGGGGATCCCCATGGAGAAACACTAGGGCGAATAAATCCCTTATTACTCAATTCCTCTAGTTGTTTCTTTAGTTCTACTAACTCTACAGTGGCCATTCTATAAGGGGTCTTCGATATAGGTCTTGATCCAGGAATCAAATCAATGGAAAACTCAACTTCTCGTTCTGGAGGATGTCCAGGTAAATCTTCCGGAAATACATCTACAAATTCTTTCACAACAGGTACATCCTCTATTTGAACATTCCTTTCCTCACCGACAGTTATTTCATTCTCTTCCTCCCCAATAATTGAATTTAGTTGAGCTACTGGGGGTGGATCTAAATAAGAATTAGGTGGTGACGATTCTGCTCTAAAAATAAGGTGTTCCTTATCATTATCATCAAGAATCGTAACCTCTTTCTTCTTACAATAAATCTTTGCATCATAGTCCGAAAGCCAGTCCATACCGAGGATTATATCAAACTCAATCATAGGTATGACGATGAGATCAGCAGATAATGAAAATTTATGTGCTCTAATGGGGACTGATTCACAAAACTTTGTTGCAACGATACTTCCCTTAGGAGTTTTAACTGACAACTCCCTTATTAAATCAAATTGGAAATATCTAATTTTCTTAGAAAACTGGGAAGATATGAAACAATGCGATGATCCAGAATCAAATAATGCATTTGCTAAACTTGAGGAAACCATTAAATTACCTGCCACCACGTCTTTCAGAGCTTCTACCTCAGCAGTAGTGATAGCATAAGCCTGGCCTTGATCCCTTGGACTTTTCTGAGGTAAGTTCTCCTGACGCTTAGGACATGCATTTGCATAATGCCCCATCTCCCTGCAATTGTAGCACTGAATGTTGGTAGCTTCCTTCTTCCCCTTGCAATCATGAGCTTGGTGGCCTTTTTCACCACACTTGTAACAGACTCCCATTCCCTTCAAGCAAGTACCAGGATGTTTCTTCCCGCATTTACCACAAGATGGATATTCAACCTTCCCCTTCTTCCCCTTATTTCCATTCCCAGATTGATCAGCAGGTCTCTTCTTCTCTTGCTTTGCTTTAAAGTCATAAGACTTAGAGAATTCCTTTTCGGTCTTGATAGCACACGAGACAATGTCTTCGTACGATGAAAAGGATTGTGAGAATAATGCTCGACGGAGAAATGGTTTTAACCCATCAAAGAAATGATCAATCTTACTTCTTGGGTTGCGAATATAATCACCAGCGTACCTCGCTAACCTTGTAAAGTTAGCCTCATACTTTGTGACATTCTCATCCTCCTTTTGTCTCAGACTCAGAAATTGTCTTTCCATATCTGCTCGATGGTCGCGAGGGAAGTATTTTTCTAAAAATAGATCTTTGAACTCCCTCCATTCCATATTTGATACTTCATCATCTTCCTTCGTATTTTGAATCAATGACCACCATTGATCAGCATCTCCAGTGAGGCGGTAAACTGCCATGATAACTTTTTCCCTTTCACTGCTCCCCAAAGCCTGAAATATTTTCTCTAGGGAATTTATCCATTGCTCAGCTACTAAGGGATTTGTACTCCCATTGAACGTTGGTGGTTGTTGCCTCATGAATCGATCTAACATTGATCCTCCACGCTGTGGATCAGGGTGCTCCATACGGGTAAGGTTATTATTCATAACCTGAGTAAGTTGTCCCAGTATGGTGATTAGCTGATCAGCACCAGTTGCATCACCAGCCCCACTATAATTATCTTGAGCAGGAGGGAAATCCCTACATGGAGTGCTTGCATTGATACGGTTTCCATTTCTTCCACTAGGCGCCATTTCTAAACAATGGCATAAACTAGATCAGTTTATGAATCAAAATACATAATCCCATACTTATAAAACACTTAACATAAATTGAACTATTTATGGATATAATCCATAATCATAAGAATGTTTTCTTTGAGGAAGTATATACTCATAATCCCTTCAAAATTATTTGTAAAGAAAATGAGAGTTATCCTAAGCATATCCCCCGGGAGTGTCGTAACCAAGAGTGCAGCAAGGCCCGTTGTCGTGCACCAGTTCCCGTTCGAGTCTAGCTCAAAGCGGTGTTTTCGGGTTTTACCCCTAGGTACATCTGTGCCAGAGCCGCCTCTACCTGCTCGTATCCAGACGGGGATGTATTGCTCGGAAAACTCACAAAATCTCTACAATACCAAAATTCTAGGAAGTTCTTCTATACTAATCCTCAATGTTCATCTTAGGTCTACGTGCTCTAATCAGAGTTTATCTAAATCTAGCTTCCAAGGTTTGTACTAAACTTCCTCTGATACCAACTGTAACGCCCCGACCCCAGTTACCCAGAGTCGGTGCATTATTACATAACATTGGCATGATCACAAGAAAGATCAAATCTCGAAAGACCGATTGGTTTAGTAGCCTTGGAAACACTAGATATATTCATAAGTTTTACATTACATCATAAAATGAAAAACTACTACAACAACATAATGTTTCCACAATCCACACTATTAACCCCTCATAAAATCCCTGCAGGTCATTCATAACTTACTTCTTCACATCCTGGGAAAAATAAAACATAAAAAAGGGGTGAGCTCAAATGCCCAGTAAGGATAACAATATAGCGGAAACTTTCATAAATAATAATAAACATTTAAGGCAATGCATTACTAAAACAAAAGCCTTTTAAACTTTAACTTCAACATGGTATGGCAAAAGTAAAATGAAATAATGCCATTTACTTATTCACATGGATATTCTACTAATCGAATAATCACATGCAAAAATCAATAACCACTTTCATAATGTTGGAATGCATAATGCCAGACTATCATAACCACATAGCCAAGGCCTCGTGCCAAGACTACAAATAAGATTTTGTCAAGGCCTTGTTCCAGGACACTAGTTTGTCTCATGAGACCTACCGATGCATCGAGGAGCTATAGCGGGCTCCACCCGTCACTTATTAAGTCCAATGCATTCCCATATGAAAAGGTTTAAACATAACATAAACATTCGTATTAAAACTAGCATACGAAATGTCAATAATTTCACCATAAACTATGAATGGTATAAAAATAGCACATCCATAGTCAAACATATCACAAAACCTTCAATACAATATAGAAGTTTTGTATCATAATAAATCAACTTCAAATAATCTTAAAATCCATCAAAGGATGTTGACATAGATGAAATCAAAATTCTTTTTAAAGAAATATCTCCTTTTATTTTGAAATCTTTTAAGATCCATATAAAATAAAACATTTTCTTTGAAAATATTCTTATAAGCTTGTAAGGAAAGCTTTGAAGATTTTATAACGGCGTAAAATAACCGCACCCGCCGTATAAGTTAAAAAAAACATTCTTACCTCAATTCTGTCGAAAAGGTTAAAAAGGACCTTGTTTTGAAAACGACGGAAAGATTCCTTTATAAACCTCTTATAAAAAGTCAAACAAGGGTATAAATGACTTTAACCCATATTCTTGTAAATAGTAAAAATGTTTTGAAATACATCTTTAAGAAACATGGATGTGGATGATAAAGATATCTCAGTAGATTATTACGTATAAACAACCTCGGATAATGAAGAGATTGTGAAATAAACCCTTACCTTGTACTTTTCCTTGGTTGGGGTAGGTTAACCTCCTGTATAATGGTGAAATAATTGTTATTAAATTATACAAGAATCATATACATTAATATGATATCATATATGATCTTTTAATATTGATTTGATAATAATATCTTAGTATTATCGTTGTTTCGGGTGTGAACTTACTTGTTTGCTTTTGTATGTTTTGTTACATAAGTCATGTTTGTTGTATCTTATTCATATCCAGAATGATATCAAGTCCTTAAACATCATTTTTAAATCATTAAATGATAATTATACTTGAATGGATACGATGGAGAATGAATCTCATCGCGTTCGTGGAGACGGTAGTCCGTACGTACGCACGAACGCTATTTCCATTTAATTTTTTTATTTTAAAAGAATCGAATCCAAATGATACATAGGTATATTACTATTACAGTATAATATAATATTTTATATATGTTACTTAAGTTCATTAACACCATCCTTTATACGTTCCATGTGTGGTATGAACGAGTCATATCATTTTAAGGGGGCGGTAGTCCGCACTTCCTCAAATGAAATTATCGTATGTATATACAACATGAAACGAATAATGGTATGAAATAAAATGGAATTACAGAAGCTTATATATAAAATATATATCATTAATATCATATTTAATTACAGTGCCATCATAATGGCCACCATGAGAGGCGGTAAGATGTATTTGAACAATCATCGTTTCGTGAGGCGTTAGTTTGCCATCCACAGAAACATTATGTTCATAATCCATTAGATGGAGTTTTGTGTATGTGTAGTTTGAATCCTTCTTATAACAACATCCTAGTATATTGAGGATACTGGTGTTGTTACAAAAGAAAGTAAATAAAAAGAGTTTGGGGGTTGAAGAAGCAAAATAATTGAAAATAATTTAAGAGAAATCGTTACCTTTAATTTAGGTAACTCACTTTGGTTGGAACCAAAGGACTTGTTGAAATGCTTTCTTCCTAAGGGGAAACTTCAAGGAGGAGGAGAGGGATGTGGGGAGCTTAGTTGGGCAGAGTTTGGACGAGCCAAGTGGCTTGAGAGGTGTGAGGAATGAGTAGAAGTGGTCTCCTTTTATAAGGGAGAGGAGGGGCTCTTTAGGAAAGAGTGAAAGTATTACTTTATAATATAATTATATTCGGTTTATAATGGTCCAAAAATCATTGAGGTCGAAGCTAAGATGACTAATATTCTAAATAACATCAACCAATAATAATTGGACAGGTTTTAGATAATATTTTAATCATTATAATATTATTTATTTCAATGATTTATTAATGAGGTAAACATTGCATCATTATTGTGTCATTAATAATTTAACTTATTTGATGTATAAAAATTATAAATAAAATATCATCATGTAGGAAATCGTTTTAGCTTTCTAATGAATATTTATAATCGAAAATCCAACATGTATAACCCTATGTAAAAATTGTTCTTCTAAAAGATGTAAGCTTATGCCATTTTTATTTTTATTTTAACTTTATTAATATATTGTGTCCCTACCACATACAAGTGGCTCCAAGGGGTCCCCAAATTGACCCAAGGATGCCCATGGTCGGGTATGTGTCCACCAATAAGGTTAGGACACGTTTTAGGGTAATTTTGTATTATTATAATATTATTTTTTAACCCTTATTTACCGGATTTACCCTTTAACCATGGTAAATAAAATATTTACCACAGTAACTATTCAAAATGTCTAAAAATAAAAGTTACCTATTTACACAATTTGAACATACTGATTCCAAATATGGAATCCATTTTCCTAAATTCAAAACACAGAAGTGGCAGAAATTAATTTAAAATTAATTCCCGCTGTCAAAACAAAAAGCGTGTTTTTAAGAGATAATAACTATAAAAAGATTGACACTTGTTTATGTTCGGTTTAATTGTAAAATTATGTCCAATGACCAAAATTATATTAAATGGTAAAAATATATTCTAAATATACTTTAAAACCACTCAAATTCACAATTTATCACTATTAATTATTTTGATTAAAAAAGTTGTTTTTAATTAAAATTTAGTAATTTTCACTATTCATCAAAATATAAAAGTTATTCGAAAAGTACCAAAATTTCACCCTAGGCTAATTTCAATATTCCGAATCCAAAAATGAAGTCCATTTTGAAATATAAAATATATATGATTTCAAAAATTAGGTATTACTATTCACAACGGCTAGTTTAATTAGTTGTGGTGTGTGTTAGAACTCGAGGTTGCGTACAACACACGCTATCGCATTATTCGAAGGGAAACGTACCGTGGAAGCTTGGGGTGTTACATCCAGAGATAACATGTTTATAATACAATGGGGAATAGACTTTATAATATGTTTTATGAATCCATGGGGATGATCTTCAGGGATATGATTATGAATTTCTCATTTTTATGATGTAGACACATTTTCATGTTATATATAATATAATAATTATTATTACATCATATTATTCATCATTTACTCCATGATTATCACTCATGTCCCATTTTCTTTGTTTGTCACTTATTAGGATTTATATTCACACATTTCTATTGATTTATATTCACACATTTCTATTGATTTATATCCCCAAGAAATCACTTTTAGTGAGATAACCTAGGATAGAACAATAAATTATTTATTAAAGATGATTAAATATAGTTTATATCTATGTTTTCCTTATGTACCTCAAATATTATGTGCCTAATTTCCAAGACACCAGACCTCAAAATATCATTGGATGTTATCAATAAATTATTGTGTCAAAAAATTATGTTAAAAATATTGTATTTAAAAGGTGTGACACCATTGTTTTAACATTTTGTATTTTATGGGAAATGGATATTGGATAATGTATACAGAGAAATAATGTTCATTTCTAGAAGGAAATTTCTTGATGTTCCTAAAATCCAATATTTGAGAGTCGATATCCATTTTTTCTACCAAGTGTTCACCAAATATCAAGAGTCTAGTTTTTGGATCAAATTTTCTCATAAATGAAAATTCTAAAAGGGGAAAATGTTATTAATCTAGAATATTCGGTTAGAGGAGCTCTCAATAATGTTAGAGAAGTGGCTATTTCAACAACATTTTGTAAAGAATCAAGGAGTGAAACATAGTCCTGGTCTTATGAAATGTGTGTTTTTGTTTGTTAAGTTATAGAAGTTGGTTTTTGAAATGTTTTTTTGATGGAATAAAATTCCCACATGGGAATTCATGGTTATGGAAATGGGTTAGAATGAGGTCAAAACCCAATGTTTCAAAAAGGATTTCTTAAACTCAAAATTAATGACTATAAAAAATTTGGGGTGTGAAGTATTTAGAAGAAAAAAATCAATTATAATTATAAAATAAGAGACACTAAGTGATTTAAAATATTGGATAGTTCTGCATGTTCTCACATTATCCATTGTAATTTATAACTTTACTGATGATGTGTTATAGATGTTTTGATGTTTTTTCTTCAAGATAAAGTTTGAGGAATTTTTAAACCTTTATTGAAAAATAACCACTGTGTGGGAGATATCAGAATGTAAGAGGAGTCATAAAATATATATATAATAGGATGATTTTTTAGATATATGAGGTGTTTCTCAAGATCATCCAGTGGAATAGATTTTAGTTCAGGGACAATGAACCTAAAACACCAGAGGATGAATAAAATTTGATGAATTGTTTCTTAGGGAAGGATATTTCTGAGATAATTCATATCTATAATTGGGGTGGTTTATTTATTATTTCACCTATAAGGTATTTGGTAAGTTAACCATGATAACATAGATTCTGAAATAGGGATAATCCCAAGTCTTAGGAATGTATCTTTGGAAAGAGTGGTGATGAAAACATTAGTATTTTTGGATATTCGGTAATGAATTTAAGAGGGTTATCATAGTTATAGAATGTATTCTATGATGTAGAGTGGCCTTTTATGTTTTGAAATTTAGATATAATGTAGTGGAAAAATGACTAATTCATAACCTGGTTTTTCTGTGAAAAGGTGACCAGATGGTGCCAGGTTGTTTCAGTGGGAGTTCATTTGTTTTATGATACCATATTTTAAAAATTTTATATTTTCAATAGAGTTCCGTTTTGGAGGTTTCACTGGAGTTTCATAATCATAAAAATATCATATTGTGGAAGATACATGAAAATGCTTCAGAAGACCATGATTTCAGAAGGATTAGGGCTATAGGCATGGAACTCAATGAATATTTTTATGGGACTTAAAAAAAATTTGTCTAGATATTAGGAAGTTTTCATTTGGATAAATCCCTTGGATGAATTACTAAGGTTTCATGGTAAAAATACAAGTGTTCGTAGTTTATATAATTAGGGAGGTTTTTATGGTGGGTCTTGTATGATCATAGAAATGTTGGGGAACCATGGTGAAATTACAAATGGAGAAAAATGGAGGATTCTATTTAGAAGTTGGTTGATGAAATTTGGTAAAATCCTTTATAATGTACATTAATAGATATTTAATAAGAACCAACCCACTAAAATAATTCTCTATTGGGATATTGTTGGGTTTTGGTATGAGAATATTTCAATAGTTAAGTTTGGTATTTTGTTAAACTTGTAATTATGAAAGTACACTTGGTAGATCCAGATGGAGACATGTTCACCATAACCTGAAATTTTTGTATTCAAGTCAGTGGAAGTATCAATAGAAACAACATTGATCAAGTATGTGAATAATGAATGAATAATGTTTTGACACATGGAGTTTGGGAGGAAACACCTCCATATGGAGTGATATATGATTAATGATAGTTATGGGTGTGTCATAAGAGTTTTTGGGGAAGTGGGACTACAAAAATGATTATTTATAGATGATGGGATTATGTAACTAGACCACACATAAGAATTACTCTGATGGATTTTCATAAGGGTTCCATGATCCCACATTGAGTTTTTAGTATTTTTTTCAATGGTTACCTTTGGTTTCTAATGGTTTTTAATGGAATATAAGGATTCCATTGATGTAAATATGAATTTAGTAAGTGTATAATATAATTTTCTTGAAAGGTTATGTGAAATATCAAATCATTTGAATTAAGAAGAAGTAGATTTAAGGATGAATGAAGAAGGGTGTGCTAATAAACCCATGTTTATTGAAGTAGAGAAGAAGTTATAATGTCTTTCTATCCTAGAAGATTATAAATGATGTTATTTAATTTGAAAATTTTAGTTTATACTAAAGGTGAATGTTTATTTGATGGTCTTAAATTATATATGAAAATTGGTGAGAAAATCTTAAGTTCTATATAACATTTCCTTTTTTTAGATAAGATCATTTATTAAATATATTATGAAGTTTACAAAAATAGTTTCCTTATGAATTTATGGATTTTATGTTTTGGATAGAGAAATATGAATCAAGCAGATAGATAAAGTCAAGTCAAATGAATTGAGATGACTGGATGAAGGGTTATACTAAGAGTTTTTTGACTGTTTTCACAATTACATCATATAGAGAATGATTACATAAACAATATCATTAAATGCCTGGTGATGTATTACTCATTAATGAAACATCTAAATAACTTATGGATGTCATTTAATATAATTCTGTAATAAGAAAAGACATTGTTTAATGGAGGTTTTTGAATGAATAAGTTGGTGAGATTGGGTGGAACTATGTTTTACATAAATAGGATTCGTATACAAGATTACCAGATATTACAAAGTTAATAAAACCATAAGATAATGAATTTATATAAGATCGTCATATATAGAAGTTTAGAATGATCAGACATAAAGTTATGAATCATCAAATATAATTTTCCAAAACAAAGTATCATGAAAAATTTTCTATGAAAAGTCACTAGATATAGGTTTCCAAGTGGAGTATTCAAATAGAGCTCTCAGATAGAGGATACCAAAGCGTGACATTTGATAGAGTGTTGGGGATAATTTTACTGGAAAAATATCAGTAGAAAAGTAAATCCTATGAATTATAATTGGATATAGAAATATTATTATGATTATACATGAATAATGTTAACAAATTAAGAGGATCTCAAAAGTTACCAAATAGGGATATTTTTTGTGTTCATCGGATAAAAAAGTCAGATTAACTTTCGAGAATTCATTGAAAAGAAGAAGTAGAGTTGAAATTGGAGAGTATATTGGAAAAAAATATAGATGATTGTTTTTTAGTATAAAAAATAAATAAAACATTATGAAAATTGGGAAACCATCTGAAAAAGGAATCTAGAAAAAGTTTTAGGATCATTTTACCAGAAAGAGTATTGCTAGATCGGAAAGACATTGTAAAGAAGTATGGGATAAAGGTTTGAAAACCTTTGTAATTATTTTGTAAATTTATTTATTGTGATAATGATGATATGTGCTTCAATAATCATACAAGGATGATCATAATTCAAGTTATTATTTCATGAGGGCTTGAATAATGTTGACTTAGAGTTTTGAGAAAATTATTTATGAAAGGATATTGAATAAAATTCCTGTATAATTGTGAATCTAGAAAAACAACGTATATTTTGAGTGGGATATTAAAAGTTCGTGTTGGAGCTTTGAATTTTTTTTTGTTCTCTACACATATTTTTCGAGGAAAAACAACCTATATAAATGGGAGTAGCCCCACTATGAATAGTTGTTGTTGGATTATGTTATTGTCGATGTGATTTCTATTAAAGAAGTAATATTACATAGTGATGTGTTGTCCATGAAGCTTTCTAGAAATTATCTTTTGGTTAAAAGTATCTAATATAGAGGTAATAGATGAAGCAAGAGGCATTATATATAGTTTATGCACCATACATAGAGGTAAAGTATCAAATGAATAATAACCACCACTGGTTTTTGTAGGATGAAGAAGAAAAAAGAAGAAATAAGAGAGAAAATAGATCTAGTGACATTAAATCTCATTAGATAAAGAAAAAACTAGACAATGAAGGGAATGTATTATGAGAAGAAGAAATTATTAGATGAATTTTTTTAGAAAAATCTATATTGGATGAATAATATCAGAATAAAATTATCATAGAAATAGTATCATATGGAGAAGGTTCGGATGAACAGGTACCTTTTAAAGAAGTGATTAATCGAATGGATATGTTACAAATGAAGGAAGAATATAAAGAAAGAGAATATTTATGTTTACTTTTAGGAAGGAGAATAATATGAGAAGAAGAATTCATGTAACTAGTTTAAGAAAAGAAGCACTCCAGTTGATGTAATGAAGTGAAATAAGTCAGTGTACATCATAATACAAACCAGAGTATAATAATAAAAGTTTATTGTGTAAAATTTATATGTAATAGAAGAGTTAGAAGATAAAATTAGCACTAAAAAATTTAAAAAATTTATCATTTGGTGGATGAATTTCACGGTGTTTCAAAGAAACATGAATAAGTTTAAGAATATATGAATAGAAAGTATAAAAATCAATCAATGCATTGCATTTTGATGAAACATTTAATATTATAGGGAATAAGGATCATTTATTATTCACCCTACAATATTGTAGAGAACCACACTAGGGAATTGGATTACTTTCAAGTGAAACCACAATATTGGGTATCTCATTATAGTATATAATCAAGGCACTATTCACCACCATACACGGTAAGAACTAGATACTCTTACTAAGTAGTCAACCTTATAAAAGAATTCACATGAGATCCTTTACATGATTTCTTATACATGAATATCAAAATTAAGATACAATAAGAGCACCAAGATCCTAATAGGTCTAAGAGGTATAGGGATAAAAATTATTAATTATTTTAAAAAGTTTTTATCATTGAATAACCCCCCTCTCAGTGTCTTTAATATCCCGAAGTGTACCCTTTAATTAGTATTTTTTGGAGAATCACATAAATCGGATTCTCATCATTTGTAGTTTTTATCTTTAAAATATTTGAGTTTATTTCTTGTATTTAAAATGTAGCAAATTTTTTGTGAAGGTTCATCTATCTATGAGAAGATTATTATTTATACCAAGACTATGATGAACATGAGAAAGAAAGAGAAAATAAAGTTAAAGAATAAGTCTCTCTTAATTCAAGAGGAAGAATGATCTGTATCTCGAGGCCATGATAATAAATAAAAAAATATGGCTTGGAAACTGTAGAAAATGTGGTTCAAATTACAACCATGGGGAAGGATGACATTCATACTACAAGATGATCAAAGTTAAGTAGACATTAGTTATGTTAATTTTTTTTTTCAAAAACTATACCTAGGAATAATAACCTAGTATAAGTCATGATGATGATCAATCTATAAATTCTCAAGATATATCATTTAGTATATTAAAATATATTCTTTATTTCATCTTAGATAAATAGTTTCAATTATTTATGGATACTTTGAATTATTTTTGAAAGAAATCACCCAACTTGAGGATGAAACAAATAATATGGAGAATGATTTTTAGGAAAGGGTTCTAGAAATTATAAAGTTCTCCAAGTATGTTGGCACCTATGATACATGATATGTGGAGTTTTAAATAAGGTCCTTAAAATTTGAGAACAAATGTATCAAAAAAATTAAAGAGAGAGATGAAGTCAGGAAGAATATTTAATATAATATACATGCACTGAAACAAAAGTTGAAAACAAAATTGATTTCAATTATTCTAAATTGGTGGTGAAGTCCAATATGATCAAGGAACATGACTAATTGTTTCAAGAAATGGTTAGGATTCATGACGAAGATGTGGATATATTATATAAGGATTGATAAGAGGGGTTTATTATGATTTAAGATAAAAAGAACACCCACAATAGGAGGTGTCTAGAATTGGATGTAAAATCAATCAATCTAGAAAAGTGACATATTGAGTCTTAAAAAAATAAGGAGAAAATTATTTATGCTACACAATACTAAATAGAGTATTTGGAGGTTAAAATACATCTAACATGTGACAAGAATATCATAAATTCATTTAATGATCTATATCGCGTAGCTATAAGGAAGGGGTTACCATATATATATATTCTTGTAAAAATGTATGTAAACACATTTTCATGAATAATAAAGGTTGGAAAAAAATATTTATCAATATGGATAAATGAAAATTAGAATGAGCTTACCACCATCCTAGGGTAGATGGGAAAAGTATTATGGATAAAGGTTCCCCATGAATATACCAACAAGTTTTGATGAAACCCCAAAAAACCTATCCATTGTTTTAAAATTTTTGAATGACATGCATTAGATATAATAATATTAATATATGTGGATTAATGTTTGTGACGAAACATATTTTTACATTTTTAATTGTATTGATGGTAAAATCCTCTAAATATTAAAGCATAATTAAATCCCCTTCCATAGAGGATAAATCTAGAGATGAAGAAGAAACATCAAAAAATTAACAAAATTATATATATTTCCAAAAAAATATGAATCATTGAAAATATATGTGATGTATAAAATAATGGTGGTCATAATATTAGGGAATTCCCATCTAGACATGTGTCAAAATAATATTAGAAAAGAATACCACATAATTTGGTGAAGAAAGAAGAAGCCTCCTTGGAAATTAAGTAAATTAAATTTTAAAACAAGAATTATTCCACTAAGATATTAATAAAGATAGGTGATAAGAACATGGATTTTAAATATAAGAAATTGAATAAGAGTACTCCATTAAAAAAGAAACATTTTAAAGAGATTCACTCAGAAGAATCCATGTGACGACTCTAAAAAGGTATCTGTTGACCCCAAAAATATATTAATTATTTGTCTAGAAGAACTAGAGAATGAAATGATGATGGAAGAGAAACATGAAAAGTCTATTGTAAAATGAAAATAAAATATTCCACATGAATATCCAAAATATCGCGAGAGGTTGTTAAAAAATACAACCATTATATTATAGAAGAATTGTGCGTGAGATGCAACATTACTAAAAACACTCCTAGAGATTTTTTCATATTAATTCCATCACAAAAAGAGTTATTAAAGAAGATGAAAGTTTCTCTAAATGATCCAAGTCACTTAAAGTATTATAAGAATAGTAAGTTCACACACAAAGAAATTAAAGAAGTGGTAAGATCCATGTTTGCACAATCTGAATTGAAGTTCAGATGTTCAAGTGCGAAGAGTGGAAAAAATAGACCAACTTGGTTGAGAAAATCATATCAACCTTATTATTTACATTAAGAATAATGGGAGAGATCCTTTATTCCCTTAATATTCATGTTTTTTATTTTTTACTTTCAATACAATGAATTTAAAGTGAAGTATGATCTTAGGGGGGACCTGAGGAAGTGGGTGCGCTCACAACATTAAAAAACATTCAATAATTAATTTAACACTCTAAAATGATTCCTATATTTTTATATTGAAATATATGATAATATGATCTTCATTTATGAGGTTAAAGTGGTTTTTTTGGAACATGATAGAAAAGTGAAGTAGATCTCAACTTAGTCTGATCATATTTTTGTAATTGCAAATGAATATATTGATGAAGATCATCCTTGGTGAAGTTGTGGAAACTATTAAATCTATACATCCTTACATTTAAGATCTATTTTAGTCAATTCTAGATATGGAAATCACAAATCTTATCCATTGAAGAGATTAAATGTGATGATGATTATGAGAAATATGTCCTTGAGTGGGAGACAAGTAATGTTATTGAAGAAGAATTATCGAATTATTATTTCTTGAAAATTTGATTATTCAAGAATGTTATAGAAGGAATTTCATTGGAAGAGGTATGTATTTATTAATCTCTCATCCATGGATACAAAAAATAAAAATTTTAATAAAAGGGGGAGAAATTTAATTAATCAATGACATATGAAAAGTAGAAGAATGAAACTTATATGTCTATTAATACTTACATTCATACATGAATTCTTTAGACTATTTGTTGAAGTATGTTCATAAGTTTTAGGTTTATTAATTTTACAACAGTTTTTTATCATAATTGGTATCTTCAGGCTGGAATACATTCAGGAAAACCTTGAAGAAAAGATTTAGTGTTCTCATCTTAATAGGGATCATGATGAATTGTAAATGGATATATTTTTTATCTTAATAAAATTATATTAATTTATATAATGATGATGGATCATATAAGATTAGAGTGATATGGTTGATTACACATTTCTTAAGAATGAATTGATACCCATTTTACAAGTACTTTTTATTTCTCTAAAATAAAGTTGAGATAAAGTGAAATGAAAGTTTAAAAATAAAGGGAGAGAGAAAGAAGATAACGATTCACATCTTAACATATTAATTTTGAATATATTTTCAATAAGTCAAAAGGGGGACTGATTAGACCACATTGTGTGTGTTGTCATTGCTTTCAATGGTTTACTTTGTTTTTTAATGGTTTTCAATTAAATATAAGGATTAAATTAATGTCAATATGATTGATGTATGCGTATAGAAGTAGTTACATGAAAGGATGTCTAAATAATCCAAGCATGTAAATGAATAAGGTGTAGCTTGGGTGATTAGTAGAGATGGAAATAATAATGAATCAAAGTTATGTGTAGAGAAGAAGAAGTTCCCAACTATTAGTATCAAAGAATGAGATAAATAATGTTCTCTTCTTTAAAATATTTGATTTATATTCAAAGGAGAGATTTTATTTGAATACTTTGAATGATTTATAATGAGTTCTGAGATGATATTAATGTCTATAACATGTTCCATGTTATTGTAGAAGCACAATCATTAGAACCATTATGAAGTTTCCTTAATTAGTTTCATTATAATGTATCTAGATAGAATGTTCTAAATCGAGGTGGATGAATTGAATAGATAAATAAATATAAGTAAAACAAACCAAGATGATTTGATGAAGGGTTTGACCATGTATTTTTCTATTTATATTCATAGTTATATCAAACATAGGATAACCATAAAAAATATCAATCTATTGTTAGTGACGTATTCTTTATTGATTAAACATCACAATGCCATGTAGATGTGATTAATGCTAATTATTTTAATAAGAAAAATACTTTGTCAATAGAAAGTGTTTGAAGAAAGAGGTTAGTGAGACTCAGTGGAACAATTTTTTCTAGGAATATTTTTCCTCCCCAAACTTACTGAATAATGAAATGTTAATATGTCTAAAAAATAAAGAATTTATATAAGATCATTAGAATAAGAGGTTTAGAAAGATTGTAGAGAGAGTTTTGAATCATAAAATAAATCGAGAAAGAGAATAAAATATAATCTTCATTGAAAATAAACCAAACATAATTTTCTTAGAAAATGAATCATACCAAGGTTTCTGAGTGGAGTATTTAGATAGTGCCATCAGATCAAGGATTCTAGACTGATCCATCAGGAAGAGTGCTAAGGATCATTATACAAGAAATGATATTTTTAGAAAAATAAATCCTATTGAGAATAATTAGATTAAGTAAGCTTATAAATATTATAAATTCTGAATTTTAATAAATAAAAGGTAATTGTAAGTTACCAAATTAATATATCTATTTATTTCACTAGAAAATACATTTTAGTTAGAATTCCAAGAACTCATTGGATATAAGAATTAGAGAGGACATCTGAGAGCACATTAGAAAAAGAACTCTGAGTGAATTTTTATGAGTTAAATAAATAAAGAAAACTAGAAAGACATTATGAAACCATATAATGGAGGAATATTGAAAATGTTTGTGCATATTTTCATTAGATAAAATATTATCAGATAGATAAGTTTATATGATGAAGTACATGATAAAGTTGAAAAGTTATTTATACAGTTTTTGTAAAGTAAATAATTATGATTATGTTGAGATGGATAATAAGTACTTTAATATTAAACAAGTAAATATCACGATTCAAGCTAGGATTTTAGAGGGTTTTACTAAAGATATCATTTGGTTTTGAGGAAAGTATTTACAAAGACCATTGAATCTTATTTGTGTGTGTCACGAACCAACCTGGGTCGACCCTGAACTGGTCACCTGAGCCAATCCGCGACATGACCCCAGAGGCATTCCTGATCCTCCCGGGCTAGCGACAAGAACCAGGGCATCAAAAGGGAGAAAGTGGGAATCATTTATCCCAATGAAAATAAATAGAGCAGCATAATTAAATAAAACACAAAGTAAATAAATGACACTAAAAAGAAAGAGCAGCCAACATGACACACTAACTAGGTCTCGACCAAAAACTCCTCATGACTCCGAAAGTCGCTCACCAGACCAAAACCAACTCTCTCCCATGGCGACCAAGCTCGAACCAAACCTGCAACAAAACTAAAAACAAAAAAAACACTATTTGCGTGAGTATTAAAACTCAGTAGGCGTTCCTAACAAACTATTCCCAATGCAATACCTTTAAATAGAGAAATTTACTATTCCAGGTTTGAACTAAATATACAAAAATGTTGGTTTTCATACACACACACTTTCACTTCTAAAACAAGTATCAATCCATTTCCCTTTAGAATTCAAAAAAAGTTTAATGTTGGAAAGGAATAGGTATATTTATTTTTAAAACATTTTTTGTGAACCATTTAGAAAAGTTATTAGCCAAAAAAGAAAAACCAAAAATATCACACAACACACACCAAGGGAAATGGGGCACACAGGGGCCAACAACCAAAATAGTCCTCTCAACCATCCACCACATACAAATAAACACCAAAGGAAACATGGGTCAAACCCAGGAGATTGTGAACAAGAAAGAACGTACTATACATGTGACTCATCCTAAAGGCATGCCCTAACTCAATGATTTCATAACGTCCTAATTCGTGGCATAACCCTACATGGACTAAATAAGGGCCTCAATCCCCATAGCAGTAAAAACTCAGTATTCCCCTACTATGGGGACACTAGCCAGTGTGTAATCTAAAGTAGTGCAGCAATCGTTCTCATAATATTCACTCACTGTATCAGGTTCCCATGTCAACACAAGCAATAAAAAAGGTTGTGTCCACAATGTAAATCAATCATTCGTGATGCAAAAACATCACATACAGCTCACACAGTCAATGCACACCAATGATCACCCCTGAGTGGGTTTTCCAAAATAATTTATCTTATTAAAGTGCCAACCGACCCTTCAACAATTTTAAATAAAAACCTCATTTCTCAGAAAAACCCAAAACACTCATTCACGCGTCAGAAGAAATAATTTATCATTTAAACCAAAACTACATTTGGAATTTCTTGAATTATGTTTAAAAGACAAAGGGTTATTCTTTCACTACTAGGTGTCCATTCATCGAGAAAATATTTCAAGTGTTCGGTATAAAATAAATGGATCTTTTTACACCAAATAATCATTTAAAAATTAACTATATTATATGATTTCTTATTTATAAAAATTAATAAAACATGAAGCAATTAATAAATTATAAATTTAAAGGTGAGTGTATGGGGGACCTACCATGACTTTCAGCTCGGGTACGATGATGCAATACGCCTCGTACATGCACACAAGCACGTGCAACCGGTTAACCGTGGTATCGCCGAATTTCTCTGCCAACATTCCGTAGCAATCATAAATCAATAAAAACCCATAAGAATAGATTTCAAAAGATACAAATGAATAAATAGCGCAAAACTCACCTCAACAATGGATTAGGAACAACAGGCTGAGCTCAAACTTCTCGCCCTCAGCGGCGGCGTTCGTCGCGCGCCCAATTACGAACCAGGCACACGACTAGTGAAAAGGGAGTTGATGGAGCTGGTCGTTCCACCCTGGAAGGCTAGGGAGGGGCTGTAGGGCACTGGAAAAGTCACTGGTAGGGGGAAGTGTGGCCGGGAAGGGTTTGTGACCTGTCGGAGGGTACCCGATGGGTCAGAAGGCACGCAACAGGAGGTTACCAGCTGGTCGGAGTTCTGTGGCGGCTGAGAAGAGGTCCTGCCAGTCAGAGACGGTGGTCGAAGGGTGTGTGGCAGCCTAAGGCGGACAACTAGCTGGAGAGGATGGGAAAAGAGGGCTGCAGCGGCTGGAAGGGGAGGCGAATAGTGGAGCTGATAGGGAGGGGGGTATGATGCCGGCACATGGAAGTCGCGCCGGCCAGCAGAGGGTGCACCGGCGACAGGCTCGCGTGGGGTGTGGTGGAAGAGGCCGGACAAGTATAATATGGGGCACGCAGGGGTGCGACAGCTTGAAACGTAGTTGGGTGGGTTCTGTAGTGCTAGAGCAGCGCAGGGCAGGAGGAGTGCAAGGTGAGGCGTGCGACGAGGGGCCCTGGCCAATAGGAGGGCGCCGAATCGGGAGGCGAAAGTCCACTGGAGGTCGAGCAGACATGGGAGATGACACACAGGCCTGGACGGCGGCACTTCTGTTGGAGCACGGTGGTGGTTGGCTATTACTGCTAGGAGGTGGAGCAGGGTGCGGGGGAGCCAATGCACGCTGGGGGTTCGCCGGGCGGAGCAGGGTGCGGGGGGCCAAAGCATACAGGAGGGGTTCGCCGGGCGGAGCAGGGTGTGGGGGAACCAATGCGGCGGCTCGCAAGGTAGTCCACCAGGTGCAGGAGGCTGGTGTGGGGTGCACGGGAGGCTTCTGCGGCACTGGGGGGAACATGTGGAGCTGGGCAAGAGAAGGGTGCACGGGAGGGGATGGAGAGGAGGTCGAGGGCGCTACAAGGTGCAAAGGCGTGACGTAGCATGGGGGATAGAGAGAAGCGCTAAGACACTATAACAGAAAAGAAAAAAAAGAATGTGGGGCGGTTGGGGACATCCGCATGGAAGAAAAGCACAAATAAGACAAAAGAAAAAGAAAAATAAAAACAAGAAGAAGATAAAATAGAAAGTAAAAAAATAATAAAAATAAAAATCTGACTAATAATAATAAAAACAATACTAATAATAATAATAATAATAATAATAATAATATTATAAATTATTGTTATTTTTATTATTAAACATTTTATAAAATTATTTTAAATTTAATTTATTCATTTAATTTTATTATTTATCTAAACAGATGGGCAACCACGCACTCACCAGGTGTCACGAACCGGATCTGGTCGCCACCTTTAACGGCACCAAACCCGGCCCGTGGCTAGGCCTGAAGGGCATTCCCTATCCCCACAGGCTGGCTCAAGTGCCCAAGTATGAAACAGATCTGGTTTGGGAACGATTTACCCGAGTATGAAAGCATAAATCATAAAAAAACAATCAATTATTAAAATCTGAAAATTTCATGCTAAACAATTCTTAACAAAACCAGATCTGAATACATATGTTTAAAGACACTACAAGTGGTCTAAAAACAAATAATGACAACATAAAGACATCCCCATGGACTCCACATGACAAGGGGTTCATCACCCGCAAGCCGTCCCCGCAACTCCGCCCCAACGATGGGGACTAACATCTCGAACCGCCATCACCCTTAGCCTTCCCTTTACCTGAGTCAAGCATAAGAAGGTCTACTTACACCCAAGGGGTGTAAGTAGTGTATGAGCATAATCCCAGTAGGATACCACCAGTTGATTCCAAAGAGTATGCAATATAATGTGAACAAAACAAGCAATTTTAATACACAAGGTGAAACAGTGTTAAAATTCAAAGAAATGAAACTTTCAAATGAAAACAATTTTCAATCCGAGAATTTCAGAATGTCAGCACATTAAATAGACATGTGAGCTACTATAATGAACTTCCAAAAACAACCCACAACAAGGGTAAATACCACAAATCCTATGAGCATCAAAATCAGGAACACCCCTAAGCACTAGGTTGTCTCGGGCCCTATGTACCTCGTACCTCGGTGTAGAGTAACCATAGAAAAATCCGTTCTCATGCACGAGCCACTAGTAGGGAACATACCCATAACCTAGTGGTCCCCAATCATCATCCAAATAGTTTAGTTAGAGTTGTCGTTATCCAGATGCTAAGTGGAACAGGGACAAAAGTCATCTGATCCACTAGTTGTACTAGTACAAATCCGCCCCACCTAAGTACCTGGGCTTCCCCTTTTTGTGATCAAACAATTTCAGCAAACAACACACATAATTTTTCATATAAAATATCACTACTGGTCTCAAAATTTTTTTACAGTAGCTACACACATTTTATACCATTTAAAACACACAATAATATAATTTTATTTCCAATAAAACAACCTCTCAAAACATCACATTGTTTTTCACCCAAAGCTCTTTAAGATATCCACCTTCCACACTATGACAACACTTGTAAGTTATTAAAACAAAATTTCAGTTCAAAACCTTTTAATGAAACCAAAAATTCAGTTATGGGGCATCCCAAAATGAACCAATAAAAGATTTGAATGGAAACCCCTCAATTTCACCAAAAATTGAAACTTAAAATTCATTTGCATTATAAATGCAACTAAAACCAATTTTTACAGAAACATTCAAGTGAAATAAACATTAGATTACCATGAAAATAGCAAGATAATTCACAAAAATTGCACACACAATGGAATCACCTACCAAATTAACAAAACCCCTTGAATCTCCGTGCGAAAATCAAATCGCACCCCCACCTCACCAAGAGAGAACTAGATCAAACCTAAAACCACACAAATTGGCCAAAAAAGCTCAAAGTTAAACCCTAGGTTCTAAATCCTAGTTTCGGGACATTAGTAAACTCAATTATAATCGAAGAAACCCTAAGAACAATGAGTTAAACCCAAAGTAATTTGAAAGAGGAAAGAAAAGGGCTCATTTACTTGAAGTATCTTGAAGTAATCACTCCAAAACTCCAGTATCTGAAATTTAAAAGAGCCCCAATTTAGGTTACGTTCTAAAGAGATGTATTATCTCATTTAGAATCTGGAATGAAGGAAAAATATTGAGAATTGAGAGAGTTATGAAAGAAATACTTTACCTCTTCAAATCTGAGCGAATTGAGGAACCCTATGAAGATCGGCACAAAATCGAGATTCTACAGAGCTCCAAATGGGTGGGAGAGAGTTCAGACGCGCGGCTGGTTTACTTGGGCTTGCGTGAGACTTAGAATCACTGAAAAATCCCAAATATTGAATAAGTTATAACAAAATCAACTTTTATTTTTAAAACAGGAATTGGGCTTTCGGGCAGGCCCAACCCCTTAGACAAAAACCCAAATAACCCCTGATTATGGATTTCTAAAAGCTCCAAATTACCTTGGTGGTGTTAATAGGTTAGGGGAGGTCAATAAGGAATTTTAATGTATGAAAAATGTTAAAAAATTAAAAAGTTATAAAATATACAAAATTTATTTTTTAATCTGGAATTGGGCTCACGGTTTGACCCAATTCATGAATACTCATCTATTCCTCCCTAAAACCTAGGGAAACCCCCCAAAAAAGAAAGGATGTAAATTAAATGAAAAAAATTACCTTTAAAATATTTCTTGTATGTGACAATTCTCCCCACCATGAAGGACTTTCCGCCCCGGAAAGTCAACATGAATCTCGGTTGGAAAACAAGAATGGGTACTCTTCCTCGACCCATGACTTTCGCTCCCATGTCTCATGTGTATCATTCTCATGCTGCCATAGAACCCGGACTAAAGTAATATACTTTCCTCGAAGTATCTTCTCTTGGGAGTCCACTATTTTCATCAGTCTCTCAACGATAGACAAGTCAGGCTCTATCTCCAGTTCTTCCCAACTCAACACATGGGATGGATCCAGATAGTATTTCTTCAACTGAGAGACGTGGAAGACATCATGGATAGACGTCAACTGAGAAGGTAAGGCCAACCTGTATGCCACCTTACCAATACGCTCGGTGATCTCAAAGGGTCCGACATATCGTGGCATCATCTTACCTTGCTTCCCCAATCGACGATGGCCCAGACGAGGGGCCACTTTTAAGAATACCATGTCACCCACAGAAAACTCTAGGTCTCGACGCCTCCGGTCCGCATAAGATTTATGACGACTCTGAGCTGTCAATAAGCGCTGCCTGATCAACTTGACCTTCTCAGAAGTCTCCTACACAAGGCTCGGCCCCAATAGTGAAGTCTCTCCTACCTCAGCCCAACATAGGGGGGACCGACAAGGCCGACCATAGAGCGCCTCAAAAGGGGCCATTCGAATCGTAGATCGGTAACTATTATTATAAGCAAACTCTACCAATCCCAAATGGCTATCCCAAGAACCTCCAAAGTCCAGGACACATGCACGAAGCATGTCCTCCAATATCTGATTCGCCCGCTCTTTCTGACCATCCGTCTGTGGGTGGTATGTCGTGCCCATCTTAATCTGAGACCCGAAGGACTTCTGAAGGCCTTCCCAAAATCGAGAAGTGAAGTGGGGGTCTCTATCCAAGACAACAGCTGATGGTACACCATGGAGTCTCACCACTTCCTGAAGATACAAATGGCCCAACTCATCTACTTTAGATGTATCTTTTATCGGAATGAAGTGGGCTGATTTGGTCAGACGATCAATCACCACCCAAATAGCATTCTTACCCCAAGGTGTACGAGGTAAGCCAACAATGAAGTCCATGGAAACCTCTTCCCACTTCCAGGTAGGAATGGGTAGTGGTTGGAGAAAACTGGATGGCCTTTGGTGCTCTTCTTTCACCTGCTGACATGTGTAGCATCTCGAAACAAAGTCTGTTATGTCCCGTCTCATACCAGGACACCAAAACTGCCGACGAACATCATAATACATCTTAGTGGAACCCGGATGGACATCCCACTGAGACTGGTGGCTATCTTGCATTACCACCTTCCGCAGAGATAATGGCACTACTAAACGGCCCTTGAAGCACAAGATGCCCTCGGGAGATGACGACCAATCAGAGGATGTCTCCCCACCATGAAGGAACTGCTTAGACCGCTGACAAAGATCATCACTGGGCTGTTCCTGCTGAATCAACTCCAATAGAGAAGGAGTCAACTGGACACTTTCCAAGAATGCCCCTCCACTGTATTCCCTAGTCTCCACATGCATCTGAGAAAAGATACCCATCAATGCCCACTCATCACTAGACTTCCTCAAAGCCTGCACTGGAACTCTTCTGCTCAAAGCATCGGCCACTACATTACCCTTGCCTGGGGTATGGACAATGTCAAAGTCAAACCCCTGCAAGTACTCGATCCAGCGATGTTGCCTCAAGTTGAGGTCCTTCTGTGAGAAGATATAAGCCAAGATTTTGTGATCAGAGTATACCACAAACTTCTCCCCAAATAGGTAGTGACGCCAAGTCTTCAAAGTATGCATCACCGCTGCCAACTCCAAGTCATGGGTTGGGTAGTTCTTTTCATGTGGTTGAAGTTGGCGAGAGCCATACGCGACCACATGATCATCTTGCATAAGCACGCACCCAAGACCCATACCTGAAGCATCACAATAGACCATATATCCCTTTCTAGCCTCTGGAAAAATCAGCACGGGGGTTGTATTCAGCCGCCTCTTCAGCTCCTCGAACGATGCCTAACATTCTGGACCCCATACAAAATTCACCCCTTTCCGGGTGAGGGAAGTCATCGGTGAAGCAAGCCGACAGAAATCCCGAACAAATCGCCTGTAATAACCGGCCAAGCTAAGAAAACTCCTGATCACAAACACATTATTCGGTTTCTCTCATGACATGACTGCACTAATTTTCTCAGGGTCCACCGAAACTCCATGCTATGAGATCACATGCCCCAGAAATATCACCTCTTTGATCCAGAAAGTGCACTTTGACAGCTTTCTATAGAGGCGGTGATCTCGTAATGTACCCAAAACGATCCTCAAGTGATGTTCGTGTTCCACCTCAGAGCAAGAGTATACCAGAATGTCATCCACGAACACCACAACAAAGGAATCGAGATACTGATGGAACACCCTATTCATAAGTGCCATAAATACCACTGGAGCATTGGTCAATCCGAAGGGCATGACCAAATACTCAAAGTGGCCGTACCTGCTTCAGAAGGCTGTCTTAGGGATATCTGACTCCTTCACCCTGAGCTGATGATACCCAGAACGCAGGTCTATCGTTGAGAACCACTTTTCCCCCTTCAACTGATCAAAAAAATAATATATTCTAGGCAAAGGGTATTTGTTTTTAATTGTTACCCTTTTCAGCTTCCAGTAGTCAATGCACAACCGGAGGGATCCATCAGCCTTTTTTGCAAACAACACAGGAGCGGCCCAAGGAGAGACGCTCGGGCGAATGAATCCTTTGGATTCTAAGTCGTCCAGCTGTATCTTTAATTCCCTCAACTCGGTGGGGGCCATGCAATAAGAGGGAAGAGATATCGGCTGTGTTCCCGGCGCCAGATCAATCGAAAACTCCACATCCCGGTCCGGGGGCAAACCAGAAAAATCATCAGGGAATACCTCGGGAAACTCATTCACTACACGAGGTAGTGAAACTTCAGGGGAAAGACTATCCTCTAGCATAATCGAAGATAACTGGAAGATAACACTTCCCAACTCTGGGAGTGGAGGCCCTACACGACTTGATCGTGGATCCCATTCTCCATGAAAAACCTGACGACTCCCATCAGGTGCTGTGAAACTCACACGCCATCTGTAGAAATCGATGTCTGCCTGGAAGTGTACTAGCCAATCCATCCCGAGTATGACATCAAAAAGGTCCATATCTAAGACCAAGAGGTCCCACTCCATCTCGACCCCTAACACAGAAAGTGCACACGAGGGGCACCTCAGGCCCTTCTCCTTCTTCTTTCCCAATGGTGTCACCAACTCCATCGCAAAAGACATCAACTAAGTTTGAAGATTCAGCATGTCCACAAAATTTCCAGAAATGAATGAAACAGAGGCACCAGTATCAAAAAGAGCAGTAGCTATAGAAGATGCGATCAGAACGGTACCTCGAACTGTCGACGGTCCCGCCTCTGATCCTGCTGGTGACTGATCCACTGCATGGAGATGTCCAGTATCTTCCTGAGGAAGACCGATAGTCTGTGGTTGTACCCTGAACTGGCTCTGCCCAGAAGATGATCCATCCCTACCACCACGACCACCAAATCGAGATCCCCCAGTCCTCGACGGCTCGGACTGTGCTGGCACTCCTCTTGAAGCCACTGACCCTTCCCCACTTGGGAGTGGACGTGCCACACCGCAGAAGCGCTGCAAATTCCCTATACCTCGAGACTGGTAACAAGGCTTTGGAGGAAGAGGACATGCTGGTCGGATATTCCCAGGCCTCCCACATTGGTGTCACACGACCGATCTCGCATCAGAAGCCGCATAAGAAAACTGCCTGGAAGAGTGGCCTGAACTGCCCCCTCCTTTCTTCACATAATCCTCCCTCTTCCTTTTCTTCTCTGAGGAGCTGCCACTACCCACTGCTGATACCGAACCATAGAAACCATCCTTGCCTTTCCTATCAATCTCCACCATGCACGCCCGATCGACAACCTCAGCATAGGTCCTCAGCTTAAACAAGAACACCTGGGAGTATATCTCTGGTCGCAAGCCTTTCTCAAACCTATGGGCCATCGCTTGCTCATTAGAGACAATTTCTGGAGCATACCGAACCAATTCAGCAAAACGGTTGGCATACTCCATCACATATAGATTCCCCTGAACAAGTTCCATGAACTCTATAGACCTGGCATAAGCCAACACCGTAGGGCAATACTGTTCATTGAAGACAGCCTTGAAATCTCCCCAGCGCATCTGCTCATTCTTCCCAGACTGAAGCACTGACTCCCACCATTGATGGCTGGGACCCTCCAACAGAAAGGAGGCACACTTCACCCTGAGCTCCTCGGGTGTTTCTAGGAACTCAAACATATGCTCGATCTTCTCGAGCCATTCTTCTGCTTCTTGGGGTTCTGCGCTACCTTGGAAGGTAGGAGGCTTGTTTTTCAGAAACTCTTGTGCTTTATCTTTTCGAAGACATGTATCCTCTACCCTAACAGGAATAAGATTATGAGATGCTCCCTGTCCCAAATCTTGGATAGCCCGAACAACAGCCTCCACGAGCCTCTGATCAATCGGCGCGGGAGAACTCTCTCCAGCTTCCTCCTGTGGGTGCGTGGGAGCTTTCTGGGGAGGCATGTTGCTACAAAATGCAACAGTCACAAAACAATAGTCAATACCACAATTCTAAAAATTGTAATCAAATACATCAAATATAAACAAACTAAACAAATTCTTGTAATAAAAGAAACAACTACTCCACATCTGCTTGATGTCCACATGTGGTCTGCAGCCCACACGTCTCACCTGGAAGTGAAGTCAATCAGTAAATTCCAACATCCTATGGTGACTCAAGGTCTGCCATGAGAGGTGTGGGCCAGGAACCCTACTCACAACCAATACCCCGAGCCCCGACAGTCCTAGCTCCTGTCTATCCCGACTCATCTCAAAATAAAAATATAACCCAAAAACATTAACCTCCTGTGATACCATTTTGTCACGAACCAGATCTGGTCGCCACCTTTAACAGCACCAAACCCATCCCATGGCAAGTACTGAAGGGCGTTCCCTATCCCCACAGGCTGGAACAAGTGCCCGGGTATCAAACAAATCTGGTTTGGGAACGATTTACCTGAGTATGAAAGCATAAATCAAAAAAAAACAATCAATTATTAAAATCTGAAATTTTCATGCTAAACATTTCTTAACAAAACCAGATCTGAATACATATGTTTAAATACACTAAAAGTGGTCTAAAAACAAATAATGACAACATAAAGACATCCCCATGGACTCCACATGACAAGGGGATCATCACCCGCGAGCCGTCCCCGCAACTCCGCCCCAACGATGGGGACTAACATCCCGAACCGCCATCACCCTTAGCCTTCCCTTTACCTGAGTCAAGCATAAGCAGGTCTACTTACAACCAAGGGGTGTAAGTAGGGTATGAGCCTAATCCCAATAGGATACCACCAGTTGATTCCAAAGAGTATGCAATACAATGTGAACAAAACAAGCAATTTTAATACACAAGGTGAAACCGTGTTAAAATTCAAAGAAATACAACTTTCAAATGAAAACAGTTTTCAATCCGAGAATTTTAGAATGTTATAACATTAAATAGACATGTGAGATACTATAATGTACTACCAAAAACAACCCACAATAAGGGTAAATACCACAAATACTACGAGCATCAAAATCAGGAACACCCCTAAGCACTAGGTTGTCTCGGGCCCTATGTACCTCGTACCTCGGTGTAGAGTAACCATAGAAAAATCCGTTCTCGTGCATGAGCCACTAGTAGGGAACATACCCATAACCTAGTGGTCCCCAATCATCATCCAAATAGTTTAGTTAGAGTTGTCGTTATCCAGATGCTAAGTGGAACATGGACAAAACCCATCCGTTCCACTAGCCGTACTAGTACAAATCATCCCCACCTAAGTACCCGGGCTTCCCCTTTTTGTGCTCAAACAATTTCAGCAAACAACACACATCCTTTTTTCATATAAAATATCACTACTGGTCACAAAAAAATTGTACAGTAGTTACACACATTTTATACTATTTAAAACACACAATAAAATAATTTTATTTCCAATAAAACAACCTCTCAAAACATCACATTGTTTTTCACCCAAAGCTCTTTAAGATATCCACCTTTCACACTATGATAACACTTTTAAGTTATTAAAACAAAATTTCAGTTCAAAACCCTTTAATGAAACCAAAAATTCAGTTATGGGGCATCCCGAAATGAACCAATAAAAGATTTGAATGGAAACCCCTCAATTTCACAAAAAATTGAAACTTAAAATTCATTACATTATAAATGCAACTAAAACCAATTTTTACAGAAACATTCAAGTGAAATAAAAATTAGAGTACCATGAAAACAGAAAGATAATTCACAAAAATTTCACACACAATGGAATCACCTACCAAATTAACAAAACCCCTTGAATCTCCGTGCGAAAATCAAATCGCACCCCCGCCGCACCAAGAGAGAACTAGATCAAACCTAAAACCACACAAATTTGCCAAGAAAGCCCAAAGATAAACCCTAGATTCGAAATCCCAGTTTCTGGACATTAGTAAACTCAATTATAACTGAATAAACCGTATGAACAATGAGTTAAACCCAAAGTAATTTGAAAGAGGAAAGAAAAGGGCTCATTTACTTGAAGTATCTTGAAGTAATCACTCCAAAACTCCAGTATCTGAAATTTAAAAGAGCCCCAATTTAGGGTACGTTAGAACAAGATGTATTATCTCATTTAAGAACTGTAATGGGGGAAAAATATTGAGAATTGAGAGTGTTATGAAAGAAATACTTTACCTCTTCAAATCTGGGCGATTTGAGGAACCCTATGAAGATCGGCACAACATCGAGATTCTACAGAGCTCCAAATGGGTGGAAGAGAGTTCGGACGCGCGGCTGGGTTACTTGGTCTTGAGTGAGACTTAGAATCACCGAAAAATCCCAAATATTGAATAAGTTATAACAAAATAAAATTGTATTTTTAAAACAGGAATTGGGATTTCGGGCAGGCCCAACCCCTTAGACAAAAACCCAAATAACCCCTGGTTATGGATTTCTAAAAGCTCCAAATTACCATGGTGGTGTTAATAGGTTAGGGTAGGACAATTATGAATTTGAATGGATGAAAAATGTTAAAAAATGAAAAAGTTATAAAAGATACAAAATTTATTTTTTAATCTGGAATTGAGCTCACGGTTTGGCCCAATTCATGAATACTCATCTATTCCTCCCTAAAACCTAGGGAAACCCCCCAAAAAATAAAGGATGTAAATTAAATGAAAAAAATACCTTTAAAATATTTCTTGTATGTGACACCAGGTCTGAACACATGATCGGACCGAATTCGTGGTGACCACACACCCACCCGAACCGAATGTGCGGTGACTGCTAGCAGTGTAGTGACTGCGCACTGGCCCGAGACCCACCGAAAACATTAAAGCTTCAAAAATTCAAACCCGGACCAAAACTAGACTGTACCCAGAGTCGCAGGACCGATAAAAGAATAAAAACATGGGCGTCTATGGTCGGGGTGTGACAATTTTCCCCACGACAGAAACATTCTTCTCCCAGAAAGTCACCAAGCCACCAGTTGACACAACTTGAGTTCATTCCTAGACAAAATCATAGAGAACCGAGTGATTTGGGGTAACCATTCCCAAAAAAAGTCACATGCAACCAATTCAAGAAAAACCACTGTTCTAGATTGAGGGTATATCATGAGAGGGTTCTCCCCACCACAAGAATTTATTAATACAAAAATCCATGAAACCTGAACAAACCATCCCCTAGGAGAAAACACGAAAACTCCAAAACCAAACTCATTCATTTTTCCCACATGTACCTAACAATACACCTAAGAGTTGACAAAAACTTGTTACAGAACAATCCAACAACTTGAGGATGGGAAATTAACTCAACACCTCCCATCAACTTCGTGAAACGAACATTCCCCTATCGAACACAGCTAGGACCAACTCAAAATCAGAGCAAGTATGAAAACCCTGGTTTTTATTACAACTTAAACATGATTTATTACATAAAACTTCACTTGATAAAACAAATAATATTGATAGGTTTAGTGTCTTTGGGGCTTAGGATCATTACATAAAAACATAAAACATGAAATATAACATCTTTATTGAAAACGTCCTTTACATGACCACTACATTTCTTCGTACTTAGCATTGCATGGGATAACCTAAGGACATGCATAAGAAAAGGGTGAGCTATAAAGCCCAATAAGGGAGTACACATAGAATAACATGAGGAGTACAATACATGTTATAAAATAGGAATATCAATAGAGCATAAAAAAACATGAACATAAAGGCATGATAAAGCACGATAATCTTAACATGGAAATGTGGCAACAACACTTAACATGGAATTAGCATGAGCCAAGGCTCATTGCACATGGAGCATGAGTAAACCCTCATTGAACATCAAGCACGAGTAAACCCTTGTTTAACTTGAATTATCATGAGTCAACACTCATTTCACATGACGTATCATAATACTATACTTTACCCAATGCATTGGAGCGCTATAAGGGCGCACCCTTCTTAAACATTTCATTTCTTGCATAAGTGTGCCACATGGATCATAAAACATGGATTCATAAAACATAATCATTTATTCCAAGATAAAGGAATGTGGAATTAATACATGAAAATTTACAATCAATAAGTAAATGTGCATAAAGTTGAATACCCATGACGGAGAAATGGGCATGGTATTCACTACACAATGACATTGGCTTAGAAAATCAGTGCGATTTCGGCAGTATAACGACGTGACATAAGAATTCATAAAAATGGTTGATGAGAGAAAAAGGGTTCCTAATCATATTTACATGTAATGGAAAGTAAGGAGGTCATATATATACATGTCCCAACAATTGTAATGGAATTTAGAGTCATGATACAAAAGTATTGCTTGAATGTAAAAGAGGAGAGAGAAGTTCCTTTCAGAATTTCTGCATAGTAACGGGTGTACATGGGAGGAATTTAATGAGAGAGAAAGGATCTCCCATCATTCAAACTTAATGAGGGAAGTATTAGGGAGGTTTGAAACCATACCCCAACATTTATAATTGAAATTAAAAGGGTAATACAACTTAAAGAAAATTGGACAAAAATGAGAAAGGAAGAAAAAACCCTTACTTGGAAGTGTGCTTCCAAAGGATAGAGAGATGCTTCTGAGAGGAATTTTGGGAGATTGGGGAACCTTGGGAGGATTCTAGAGAGATTAGGGAAGAGTTTGGACGAACTAAAAAGGCTTTTAGTGAAGAGTAAGTGGGACCTTGGGTGGGTTTATATAGGAAAGGTGAGGGAATTATTTATTATTTACGTTCGGGACCCCTTATATTAAATTAATCCAAACCACAAACCATCCCATGGTTTTTTCCAATTTTTTTTGGAAAAGGGAAGAGGAAAATAATATTTTACAAGATCAAAGTCCTAACTTCTTAAAATATTAGGGTTTCTTATGTGGAGGTGAGTCACACTCCCATGGAAATTAATTTAAAAAGAGAGGGTGTTTAATAAGTCTTGAGGGGTCCATTAATGCTTTGAAAAGTAATCCAAACAAACCCAAAATCACATTATTTTAATGGAAAACATATATTGGCCGAACATAAAGATTATAGTGTTTTATTACATCACTATTGGGTCATTATGATGTCATAAAACACATTATATATTTAAACGGTATTTAATTTTTACTCAAAAATTTGACTGTCTCAGAAAATTATGAAAAATTCACCGTTGGATAATTTCGATGTCTAGATTCCTAAAATAACATTTATTTTATCTAAATAATCTTCTAAAAATGTTAATTTTTAATTTTAAAATAAAAAATGACATTTATAAAAAATTCACGGGTTTTGACAAAAATGGATTTAAAACCTTAATAAAAATTATAATTGCATTCATACAATTACATGATCATTTATATATACTAAAATTAATCTAATAATAATAATAATAATATTTTATTAAAATATTATTTAATTTAAAAATCCCTTAATTTAATAAAATAGATTTCTTAATTAAATAACACCATTTGTACTTTAAAAACTATTTACAATGTATTAATAATGACAAGAAATTATATTAATTATTATATAGAAAAATAATGTACATGAACATAGTACTATCGATTAGTTACATAACCCCTTAAAACAGGCGCATAAGACCTAAGGTTAAGGTGTGCGATGGTGGCAGACTCATGGGGTGGCTCAGATAACATCGCTCGAGTGGTAATTTCTATCAACTTCCACTTCCCCCGTAGACGGTCCCGTTCGAGCTTGACATGGTGAAGCTCAGCTTGAGCTTGGTCAAGAGCGAAGCCCAAGGATGCCATCACTTTTCTGTGCTCCGATAAATGGGCTTCGTATGGGGAAATTCTACTGGATGAGGCCATCTCTTCCTTTGTCTAAGTATAATTGGGTGTGTTAAAGCCCTATATTTATACTAATCTTGTGATCACTGTTCAACGACTATAAATGTAATGGTCAAAATTCTTATCATAAAACCAATGAAGTTGACATTTTATAAAAACATTTTATATAAAGAGACATTTAATAAGATCAAGAGGGATTTTCCATTAATGAAACTTTGGGTCGTTACAGCAGGTCCGTTTAGTCACAGGCCTACACCATTCATAGAGACCAAACAACTTAAGAACCACACTGAGAGCAGATAAGACCACTTGGATTGTGGGGGAATGAGCTCATAACGCCACCACAACAAGGATGAGATTACAACAATGATGAGAATAGAACAAGGGAAATTTTGGATATTTCCATTCCAAAGCTAAAGAAATTATATAGACTGAGGTTCCACACACCCTTGGAAACTCCTGACTATGCGCGAGCTTCACCCCGAGACCTGTGGTTGGGGCCTTGATAGATGAAGCATCTCCTGCCTCATAGTCAGACATTTTCATCCTCTAGTGTCTAAATCCTTCTTCCATTTGATTATTCGAACAACCACGATGGTCGTACATTTTCAAAGGGATGCAACATGACGACTTAAAATGTCTGGACAAGCCATACTGGTGGCGCACAAGAGAGTGGTCCAACGAACTAGGAGTCGGTACTGAAGAGGATGGTTTCTTAGAGATAGGTTCCACTGGACCGCACTCCTTTCCAGGTGGGGAACCTTCGCGGAATTCGATCGCCATTAATCACACCCAAAACTCTAACGATGATGAGACATTTCATCTTTACTAGTCCAAAACTAAACCATCAAATAACTCTACAATGGTACGAACCTTAACTAACCTGGGAGTTCCCAACAACCCTAAGACACACTATATTTCAGAACAATACAACTACCTCTAAGAGACATTGACTACCTCGATAGGCAAGCAACACACAAAAGGAACTGACAACTGAGCATAACTCATTGAAAACTTTGGGAGGCTTTCTGGGCAGCATACTCATAACAACACGAAAAACACCATCGAAATCAGCATGAATCCAAAACTCAATCAAGGCAACAACACAAGCCAAGGGAAAAAGTCACATAATCTAAACACATACAACACAAGGGGAAATCACTTTTCCAAAACTTTTATTTCTTTAAAATTTTCAAAACTCACCTATGGCACTTTATGAACCGTCACACATGCGTTCGTTCAATCCCGATCATATCATCTGTGAAAAAGTGACCCACACACTTTCCATACATACCCACGCGTGTGTGACCCTCCATAAAGAGTGTTAAGGTTCAAACACTTCTTTTCCTTACCAAATCCAAACACATGCAATGTTTTTCGAAGCCGATACACATCCTCTTTAAAAACGCACTTTAGTAATTTCAAATACAATTTAGAAGAAACACTTTTCCATTTAAATCCCAATTTCACTATTAACGCACACTCAAATCAACTGAGACTAAAACAAAACCCAAGTAGTAATAACCCACTAGAATGAGGAACTAGTCCATATGTCTGACCCAACGACATGGTGGTGAGTCATGCCCCAAGTAAAGCAAAACACTAAGAGGACCTTAAACCGGACACCTGGACTCCACATGGGTCACCACCCCATGTGAGGACGCAAAGTGGCCTGATTTTCCTCCATTGTCATCCCTCAATCCAAAACAACCAAAGAAAAAAGATTCAAATACCAAACTAACCCTGGTAACTCAGGTCTCGTCATGAGTGGTGGTGATCAAGCACCGACCCGTAACCTACCTCATGAGCTCTGACAGTCCAAATCTCCATTTACTGGACATCCCAAATAATAAAGGGTGCTCTGAAAAGCAAGGTCCACTAAGGGCTAACCACCTTTGATACAATTTTTTGATGAATCAACCGGGGTCGACCCTTAACTTATCACCCGAGCTGATCCACGACGTGACCCGAGTGGCATTCCTGATCCTCCCGGGCTGGCGACAAACACTAGGGAATCAACAGGGAGAAAGTGGGAACGATTTTTCCCAATGAAAATAAATAGAGCAGTGTAAAGAAATAAAACACACAGTAAATAAATGACACTGGGAAGAAATAGTAGCAAACAAAACACACTAACCTAGTCTCGACCAAAAACGCTTTGTGATTCCGAGAGTCGCTCAGTAGACCACAACCAACTCTCGCCCACAGTGAGAAACCTCGAGCCAAACCTGTAACAAAACAAAAAACAGGAAAACACTATAGGAGTGAGTATTAAAACTCCATAGGTATTCCCAAAAAACTATTTCCAATGAACTACCTTTAAATAGAGAAATTTACTAATCCAGGTTTGAAATAAATATACAAAATATTGGTTTTCATACACACACACACTTTCATTTATAAAACAAGTATCAATCCATTGCCCTTTTTAATTCAAAAAAAAAGTTTAATGTTTGAAAGTAATATGTATATTTATTTTTAAAAAAAATTCTGCGAACCATTTAGAAATTTAAACTTCAGTTATTATCCAAAAAGGAAAAACCAGACATATCACACAACACACACCAAGGGAAATGGAAAAAGTGGCACACAGGGGCTAGCAACCAAACTAGTTCCCTCAATCGTCTACCACATTCAAATAAACACCAAAGGAAACATGGGTCGAACCTTGGAGATCGTGAACAATCCAGAACGTACTATACATGTGACTCATCCTGAAGGCATGCCCTAACTCGATGACGTCATAACGCCCTAACGCTCGACATAGCCCTACATAGCCTAACCGAGGGGCCCAATCCCCATAGCAGTAATAACTCATTATTCACTTGCTATGGGGCCACTATCTAGTGCGTAATATTAACTAGTGCAGTAATCGTTCTTAGAAGATTCACTCACTATGTCAGGTTTCCATGTCAACACAAGCAAAAAAAGGGGTGCGTCCACAATGTAAATCAATTAGTCACGATGCACAAACATCACATACAACTCACGCAATCAACGCACACTAGAGATCACCCCTGAGTGGGTTTTCCAAAATAATTTATTTTATTAAAGTGCCAAACAGGCCTTCACCAATTTTAAAGAAAAACCTCATTTCTCAGAAAAACCCAAAACACTCGTTCACACTTCAGAAGAAATCATTTATCATTTAAACCAAAACTACATTTGGAATTCTCTGAATTATGTTTAAAATCCAAAGGGGCATTCTTTCACTACTATGTGTCCGTTCATCGAGAAAATATTTCAAGTGTTTGATATAAAATAAACGGCTCTTTTTACACCAAATAATAATTTAAAAATTAACTATCTTATATCATTTCACACTTATTAAAATTAATAAAACATAAAGTAATTAATAAATTTTAAATTTAAAGGTGAGTACAGTGGAGGACCTACCTCGACTTGTAGCTCGGGTACGACGACGCGACACACCTCGCATAGGTGCACAAGCACGCGCAACCGGTTAATCGTGGTATCACCGAATTTCTATGCCATCATGCCGTAGCAATCATAACACAATAAAAACCCATAAGAACATATTTCAAATGATAAAAATGAATAAATATCACAAAACTAAACTCAAAAACAGAGAATCCACAATGGGGTGAGCCCAAATCGCTTGCCTTCGGTGGCAGCGTTTTTCACGCGCCCAATTATGAACCAGGCGTGCAGCTGGTGACACGGGAGTCGACAGAGTTGGTAATTCCACCCTGAAAGGTCAGCGAGGGGCCGAAGGGCATTGGAAAAGTCACTGGTAGGGGGAAGTGCGGCTGGGAAGGGTTTGTGACCAGCCGGAGGGCACACGACGGGTCAGAAGGCACGCGGCAGGAGGGTACCGGCTGGTCAGAGTTGTGTGGCGATTGAAAAGAGGTCCCGCCAGTTAGAGACGCTGGTCAAAGGGGGCGGAGCAGCCCGAGGCGGACAGCGGGCTGGAGAGGACAGAAAAAGAGGGATGTGGAGGCCAGAAGGGGAGGCGGATAGCGGAGCCGATAGGGTGGGGGTGCGATTCCGGCACATGGCAGTCGCACCGGAGGGTGTCACGCCGGCCAACAGAGTGTGCACCGGCGAGAGGCTCGCATGGGGTGTGGCAGTAGCGGCCGAAAAAGGCAGGGATGGGGTGTAGGGAAGCGGCAACTGGAAATGTAGCTGGGAGGGTGGTGTAGCGCTATAGCAGTGCAGGGCAGGAGGAGTGCAATGTGAGGAGTGCAGCGAGGGGCCCTAGCCAACAGGAGGGCGTCAGATTGGGAGGTGAAAGTCCGCTGGAGGTCGAGCAGGCGGGGGACACCGCACACAGGCCTGGAGGGCGACACTTCCACTGGAGCACGGTGGTGGTTAGTTGGTGCTGCTAGGAGGCAGAGCAGGGTGAATGGGAGCCAAATCACGTAGGGGGTTCGACGGGGGGAGCAGGGTGAGGGGGAGCCGAAGCACGCATGGTGGTTCACCGGGTAGAGCAGGGTGTGGGGGAGCCGATGTGCCAGCTTGCAGGGTTGTCCAGCATGTGTGGGAGGCCGGTATGCGGTGCACATGAGGCTTCTGCGGCACTGGGGGGTATAGGTGGCTGAGGTAAAGAGGAGGGCACGCTGGAGGGGATGGAGAGGAGGCTAAGGGCACCGCGAGGTGTAGAGGCGCGATACAGCATGGGAGATGGAGAGAAGCACTATGACGCTGTGCAAGAAAATAAAAAAAAGAAAGTGGGGTGGTTGGGTATAGCCACGTGGAAGACAGACACAAAGAATACAAAAAAAAGAAAAATAAATTGGAAGAAGATAAAATAAAAAGTAAATAATAAAAAAATAAAAAATATGACTAATAATAATAATAATAACAATAATAACAACAACAACAATAATAATAATAATAATAACAAAATTATAAATTATTGTTATTTTTATTATTAAACATTTTATAAAATTATTTTCAATTAAAAATATTCATTTAATTTTATTATTTATCTAAACAGGTGGTAAACCGCACACTCACCTGGTCCGAACACACGATCGGACCAAATGCGCGGTTACCACGCACCCACCAGGACTAAATGTGTGTTGACCGCTAGTAGTGTGGTGACTGCGCACTAGCCTGAGACCCACCGAAAACATCAAAGCTTCAAAAATTCAAACCCGGACCCAGACCAGACTCTACCCTAAGTCGCAGGACCGAGAACAGAATAAAAACATGGGCGTCCATGGTCTGGGTGTGACATTGGGGAATTTTAAAACCAATGAAATGGATAATTTTCTGAGTGGTATATTCAATGTTTTAGTGGGAAATTTTAATATGATGTTTTCGAACCTCCAATATATTTTAGTGAAACACTTCCTATATAAACAAGAGCATGCACCCTATGAAAATATTTTGTTAGATCATGTTGTTGAAGCATTGATTGCTTTTAAATAAATAAAGTGTCGTAGTGAAGTTTTGACTATGGTTCTTGGGAGTAAGTTTATTTTGGGTTGATGTATCATATGGAGAGGTACCAGACAGATTAAGAGGCACCAGATGTAGCAGAAGAACTAGAAAATGATGTAAAGTATTAGATTAATAATAATCAGTGCTGATTGATTACCCTGAAGAAGAAGAAGAAGAATAAATATCAAGGAAAAGAGATCTAATTGAATTAAATATCACTCTATAAAGAGGATATCATGAGAAGAAATGAATGTACTAGGTGTAAAGGGATCTGACTATCTAGAATCAAATTAACTTCCATCATATGAACAGTATCATACAAACAACATCAGACTAACAATTCCGATGGAGAGGGTTTAGATAGATAGGTACCAGATGGATAGTGGAGAATAAAATGGCTAGGTTTGGGATAAATCAAGGAGAGAATAAAGTGAACTTTTTATTTTTTTTGTGATAAAGTAGAGAAATAGAATAAGAAGTCTTGAAACCTGGGAAATACAAGTATCCGTCTAGTTGATGGTGTGAATATAAATATGTTTGTCAGAATAATGTTTCATATAGGAGGAGAATTATAAGAGTTTATTTCATACTATTATGAAAGTAAGAGAAGATAAATTGGATAGAAGAATCAATATTACATTTAATATACGTCTGAACTACTATAGGACTATCTTGGTGTTACAAGGAATCTTAAATAATTTTAATTCTATCTACAAAAATAGTATAAATATCCATCAAGGCATTGAATTTGGACTAGGAATTTATCATTAGATGGAATATTGATCCCATCCTATACACCTACTAAAGTATATAGAACTATTCATTCGAAAATTATTATTTGGAAGAGAAACCACTATAATTGGTAACTCACTATACTGGTGAATCTATATTCTAGTCACCATGATACAGAACAAGGACTAGATACTTTTTTTTGATTTGTGAACCTTGTAAAAAAATCATGCTATATCCTTTAATTACATTGATATACTATCATTCAAAAAGGAAGATAGATATATAGAACCAAGATACCAAATGATCTAAGAGGTGAAGAGATAAAAATTATTAATTGGTTCAATAAGTTCCCAAAAAGAATTCACCACCCTCTTTGTGTGGAGAATATTGTGAAGGGGTCCTTATAAGAGTCTTTAGAATTCTCCATAATGAGATATTGTTCTATTTATTGGAAGGTCTAGTTAAGAAGGGATTCTTAACCAGTTTCTTTGGTAAAATGGAGGATTATATTCAAATTTCAAAAGATGGTGCAAATAAAATGATTGAAGGGATGTTGTGGTGAACCTTCATAATTGAAGGGTTCATGATAACATTCAGCGGTGTGAGAGTATAAAGTGAGATTTGATCTAGAATAAGTACCAGATAATATCATTCACTTTGAGGATAATTTTCTGTGGAATCAATTGTGGATAGAAGGAGTGTCTTGAATTTTTTCTAGGGTGGTTCTATAAGTAGGGTGTCTAAATAAAGTACCTTGTAACTTGGGTAGGGTAGAGGTTTCAGGATAAAGGTTCCCTTATAATGTAGTTTCCCCATTAACAAATTATGTAGTGATTTCTCCTATATAATTTGACTTAATTTCAAACCATGTAATTTTTCTATGTTGTGATTATTTTATTTATGTCATGTGCTTTTTCTTGATTTCTCATTGATTCAAAATGTCTTTTGAAAGACCATGGAGCTCCCAGAATCAGAGTAAAGGGTGGATTAACAAGGTGATTGGGGTGTATGGTCATCCTAGTTCTGGAAATTGATTCCACTAGGGTGTTATATATCAATCCAGACCCTTCAATATGGATTGTTCTACAGATTGAGGTATTGAAGATAAATTCCCTTGATAGAAGGTTTGATAGTTACAATTCTATAATTCCATTTTCACTGGATGTGGTATGTGATACATTGGTTTAGATTTAAGTCATAGGTCACAAATTACTACAAAAAATGGTATCATAGAAACATGATGGTTTCTTCTGATGTCCCTAATTTCCAAAAAGTGGTATCTGATCTACTGAATTCTTTCTTCTATTGGCCCTAATTCATTATAATCAAAGACATTTTTTAAGAATAAAACACAAAATATGACTAAATATGGTGGAAGTTCATGTTTAATCAATAAAAATAAAAATTCAATAATATTATTTCTATATGTAAATAATATATAACACAAATTGTTTCTGAATAAAAATACAGAAATTTTAATTTTCTACTAAATTCAAGTTTAGATGTATTAATTAAAAAATAAATTCACATTGAAAATAAATATCCCATGAATTTTTAGATTTAATAATGACTTTGAAAATAAATTCTAATTTTAAAATGTATTTTTATAATAATATCATATTTCTAAAAAATATATCTTTATCCAAGGTAAACATTTGACATGTTTTTTTTAAAAATATACCCAAACCACTCAAATGTACTCTATGTATATAACATGTATATTCACATGAATTTTTTTAATATAAAATTAAAAAATTATTTTGATTATGAGAATTAAAATTTGTGTTCATTTTAGATATAAAGGTTAATAAACTAGAAGAATTTTATTTTATTCTAGAAAAATTGTAAAATATAATATTTTTTGTGTTTTAACTATAGTATTCCCTGAAAGTTGGAAAACATTCAAATAAGTTCAAAATAGATTTCCAATAAAATCATGAGGTATCACTCTCTATTTTATAATCCCTATTTTACCTTTAACCATCAATTCAAAGATTTATTTTATTCATTCTCCTACAGTTATCTTACAATAATTATTAATCCAAAAATAAATGCGCAAAAATAAATATAAACTCATTAAAATATATATTAAAATAATGACTTTCTTTGATTTTCACACACCACCTATGCAAACCTTTAATATATAAAGAAACCGTCATTTGAATTTTTTTTTTCAATATTCCATACAATAAAGGAAAAAACGTCTTTAGTTCACTTTCCTGCATGAAAAAACTCATTTTGTAAGATATCCTTACTAATTTCTGGATGAACCAAGCTAACCAAAACTACATATGTCACACCCAACAAACCCTTAATAACCAAATTAGAAATCATAAAAAAATCAACCTCAACCATCTTGATCAATTGATCTAGAAAACATATAATCTATACATATATATATCTAAAAGAACAATAACATGTTTTAAAGTATATCATCAACAAAATTATCCTCCTAAAAATGAACTTAAACTTTCAATGTTGAATACCATTGGTATACAAGTTAATATTCTACAATAAATAAGAAAATGAGAGAAAATTTCCCAAAAATGTATAGAGATTATAAAAGACCAAAATATTGTTTGATTCAAACCTTATTTACAAATAATCCGATTGACTTGAAAAAAAACACCCTAAAATACCACCTAAGAATTAAGAAATTGTGAATCATTTTAGAGATGGGGAGAATGAATATATTCAAAGAAATTATAGCCTTATCAGAGAGTTATAATTTTTAAATTTAATAATGGTCACATATAAAAACTTATTGAATTTCCCAGCTATCCTAATTCAGATGAAAATATTACCATAATACGTAAATAAGAAGATTATAATTGATATAAATAAGGAATATTTCCCAATAAACCTTTAATACATATAATTTTGAGTTATTTACATGATGAATTATTCTGTATCCTATATTTGGAATATAAAAATACACTTTATATTCATCTTGGGGGAACATGATATTTTATTTAGTTTTACTCATATAGATTTAACTTCAGATTCAAATGTTCCAATTATCTGATTTTGACCCTTGAACTTCTATAACTAGTGAATTAATTAAAATCATTTTAACTAGATTATAATGTTTAACCTCTTGATTTCATTAGAGGTGAATCCTATACTTGAATAACTTGGAGTTTATTATTAGGGTGGTTTTTTTACACCAACACATATAAATAGAAACATAGGTTTTTCATAATAGGAGACAATGAAGTTACTTATGTTGTTCTTGGAAGAGAAAATTCATTCAAGAGTTGTGTACTACTTGAGTTCATGAAATATTATGTCTATATGTGTTGTTTGTTATCTTCTGAGAGATTTTTATTATGTGTAATTTAATAATTAGATCACTAATATTTCCTATTAGAAATGTTTTTTTTCTAATCTTCTGTAATTGAAGAGGCTCTAGTGATATGATTTTATGCTTCCAAAAATCCAGTTACAAGAATTTAGGTAGAGGAATTTCTAAAAATTATTTAATGAAGGTGGAACTCAAAGATAAATATTATTTATTTCTAAATCTAGTAAAGAAGTCTAGGTATGAAAATTATATCTTCTTATCTTTTACATCAAGTAAGTTATGATGTTTTAGAACATGGTTTCATTGTATATGGGTAGTTATCCTCATATTATTTTGGGATAAAACTGAAGATTTCAATTTTTTGTAATTGTTTATATCCATTAATAAAATTAATTTAAATAAATTTATATATTTTAATTCTAAACATTTCAACATTTTTTAATCAGTTTTTTATTCTTATTTATGTTTTTTTACCTCAATTAGTTTATAAAATCTATTTTTTATTTCCACTACATTTATTATTATACTAACTAATAACAGTATGACAACTTATTATCTTGAGTGGATAAATAGTTATGTTTTTTAGACTTTAATTTAAACCCTATATTGAATCTTTTATATCTGGGAGAAAATTTGATATTTGATATTTTATATACATTTATTTACTTACACTAATGAATAGTAGAGAAAATATTTTTCTATGGTAGGGGTTCTCTACCAGTCAAATCATTGGAGAACTTAAATCTTATTCAATCTCCAATATTTGATGGTACTAATTAAGAATATTTTAGATACACAATGGAATATTATGTCATTAATACAAGAGTGGATAGCTATATTATGTTGATTAAAGAGTACAAGATTCTAAAAAAACTAGTTCCTAAATTTAGTAATGAGGAGAAATTTGAGTTGTAGATTCTCAAACCGATTATCCACCCGAATAGTTCTTCCGCTCAAGTACCATGGGCCTTAGGCATGCCTCCCCGCATGCCAGTGGTTTATAACTAGTAGTGAGGGTGTAAAGTGGTGATGTTTGGGAGACTATACCCTTTGGAGATGATATAATAATGGTCCATCTAAATATAATATATATATAAGAATAAATAAAAAATCCAAATAAATCATTCTTGGTTAAATTTTCATATCAAAACAAGTCATACAAATAACAAATTGAAAGTTCGTGAATGGTTAACCATAGTAAATACATAGATTATGGCATGATGATACAAAAAGTGAAAGAATGAGACACTCTAGATGATGCAGGAACCTCAGGGTCCCTTTCCATCCATCCCATTCCAAACAGCCAAATACAATGGTCTCTCCCTATATCCCCATCCATTACCTGAACTCCGGGCCATAAAATCTACATGCATTCCCGAAGGACCTGTGTAGTGTGTGATAAAGAATATCAGTAGGCCACCATGAATGTGTTCCTATATTAAATATATTATTTAGGTGTTTAATACTGAAGTAAATAATTAATGCACATGTATTTAAAAAACACAAGCTTTTGTGGTGCCCAAAATCCACTAGAAAGTTATCACCTACTTTGGTCAATTCTGGAGTACTGCAGAGGAGAGGATCCTTAGCCTCATCCAAAGGCATACCATGATGTAAATCACTCCTAATGAACCCTATGTTTACAAATCTAAAAAAACCACCAGTCGCATCATTCAAACAGACACCTAATGTCCAATAAAATATCTAAAATCCTGAAGGCATGCCCAAACATGTACCTGGTCCCTCAGACCTCAATTCAGAAGTAATTCTGTCATATCTAAGCCTGACGTCCCAGACACAATGATATATGTCCTCTAAATAATATCATCGTTGTCTCAACTGTCTATATCTTAGAGAATTACATTTTCTACCCTACCAAGTATATCCAGGCCCAATTGCCTCAATTATGGTGGCCTCATCCCCCAAGAGAAAGTCTCATCACTATCAACCGATGGCTTCTCACCTTCCCTATAGCTTTCAATAGAAAGAACCTCCAACCAATTCCCTAATACAAAATTACCAGAGGCCTCTATCCACATTAGTGGTCAATACCACCACATCATATGAGTCATCCTATGTGAAAAACAACTCCAAACCAATCATTGTGCAACAAATGTGACAATAAATCACTAAATAAGTACCTATGTCACACCATTCTAGCACCTCATGCCCCTGCCACCACATCACTCATCAGACAGACATCACCATCCAATATCACATGGGCCATGCCTATAACATGATGACCTAGTTGCCTCAAAATAGAAACAAATTTTCCCAACCAGTGATCAAAATCACTCAAATTACTTGGGCCAATCCCATCATTACAATAAGATCACCTCATACTAGATGGACAACACTATCTCTATCCTCAGAACAAACCCATACAGTTCCCATGGAACTCAATAATCCTTATTATTAATTTAAAACAATTAAATTTAAAAAATAATGTACCCACCCTAAATTTCCCAAGTTCACAAGAGAATCACTCATATAAAAACATTTATAAACTTTAGGAGCCTTCCCATAGGGATCCCCCATGGGTTCAATTAATTATTTAAAGAAAAAAATTTAATTTATAGGGTTTCGACTGGACTACCCAATTGTGTGATCAAAGACACCCTCGAATAAACCGTGAAATCATAGAGAAATTTGAGAACCACCTACATCATATTGGTAGAAACCCACACATCCGATCATAGCCTCTAACTAGAGTTGATTCGGAAGAAATTGCGTTTTAGATGAACACCATCAAAATAGTGTAAATATTCTCTCATAGATTTATTTTTCTATAGGGTGAGAGATAAGAATAATAGAATAAAGTTCATTAATGGGAATACTAATACAGATCCAATAAAATGATTGATCAAATAATGGATTTTAGATGGAGAATCTAGCTCAAAATGTTAAGGAATAAAATGGGATAAACCCCACTTCTGCGTGAGACTAAAGGAGGAAGAAAGAGGAGGAAAAAGAAAAACAAATGGGGGAAGGGAAATAATCGACTTTTCACACTTTTAGTGGGATGTATTGTTAGCTCACATGGTTTTCCAAATTGTGCAACAAGTTGTGTGGATCCTTCTTCATTTGAGTAAAACCTCACATTTTTAGCTCGGATGGTCAGGAAAAACAAATTTGTGTCCATGTGTAGCCAATCCTTAAGTGGAACTAAGAGTGAAACTTCCAAACATTTTTTCCAAACCTTGTGGAAGACATGTAGATCCCTTTTCTAAAAACTACACAGGACCTCACACGACTGTGTACTCCATCCTGTATAGTTTTCCAAACAATTTTCAGTGCATTTGGAGGCTACACGATTTCTCCTTGGAGGCCAAATTGTTTTTACAAGTTATGTGTCTCAGTCGATGCACTTATAAAACATGGGTTTTCTGCATTTGCAGACCAAATACCCAACTGAACCACCGAGAAACTTTCTAAGCATTACGAATAATTTAAAATCACGGTATAGGGTTAATATAACACTCAATAATTAAGTTATTTTGATCTTGAAAATTGTTCTTCTAAACAATAGACTATAAAAATTCAAAATGGTTGATGAATTCAACCCACTCCAAAAACCCGAGATGTTAGAATCACCAGACCATAACTTAGCTCATACCTAAGCTATAAAATAACCTGAATATGGTACCAAACATACCCATATTATTAAAATTAACCCAAAATTCCCCAGTCTCAAAATAAAACAAAACCCTAGTTACACTCATAGAATACCTCTGATAGAAACTATCTCCCCAGAATTCTTTGCACCTAGTGGATCCACAACGTGAATCTAGCATGAATCTCAACTACCTAATGCCTAACCTACTAGTGGTGTTGCACCAACCACTGAGAAATGACCCCAATTTTGGGTCTCATTGTCTCTACTATGACCTTTGTGTGCTGTTGATACTCAAATACCATCCTATGTAACTTCCCCTGATCCAATCTCGGAATCCGGAGTCTCCCCTAGTCCGAAACTATTATTTGTATGAGAAGGATTCCTATAGAACCTCTTGAGATGACCGACCTACCTGCATTCTTGACACTCCTTCTGTGCATGATCACACTACATCTAGGCATTACCCAACTACCTACATTAGAATCCCACCATCGACGATCCTCTTCGAGGTGGTCTACTCAAGTGCCTGGCATGACTGCCATATTGGAGCTCCCCTAAACCTTTCTTACTACTATATGAAGCATCAATACCAAAATCACCTCATACCATCACCCTGCTTGAGTGTGGACGATCTATAAAATTGTCCTCGACTATGAGTTCCATGTTAACCACCTATGAGAATGAGACTAACCTAAATATTTTTACCTACACCCTAATGGTGTGTTGTAAACTATCCGAAAAATGATGACTCCTTGAGTTTTCATTTCCCACCATACTTGGTACAATGAAAGAGAACTTGGTGAATTTTACTGAACAGTCCATTATGGACATGTCACCCTAATGCAGGATCAAGAACTCATGATCTCTCTCTACCAACAACATCTCCAGGAAGAAGTTCTCAAAGAACCTAATCTCAAAATACTTCTAGTCTAGTCCATCATGTCTATATTCCTTAACCCACACAGCCCACCAGTGCTTTTCTGGTGCCTTCATCATGTAAATTATCAACTTCACCATCAATCTTGGGGGTGTCTCATACTGCTCTAAGATCATTTTCATCGAATCAATATAGTTCTCAACCCCCTCATGTCCGACGTCACTATGAAACAATAGTGGGTGTTATGTCTAGAAATAAAAAGTCAGATATGTCATAGAAGGATTTGCTCCATGAGATCCCCTATCAACCCCCTGATGAAATGTACTAAAATTTATCTTAGTTGATCGACTATCCATGACCCAAAAGATCCCAGATTTGGATGCTTCTCTTCTTACACTAGAGCCTATACCCAAGCCTTTACATGTATCTCATTGTCTTCCTAGCCCTCTAGGACCTCATCTCGACCCTCAGCATTCTCAAAATGTTCTTGCTTATATGGAACTAAATCATCACTTGTCTAATGCTCCATTGGATCCTCTCTAGGTGGGGTCATGTTTAATACCAATATGTAATGCACAGACCCCAGAATCCTGGAGACAGTGCCATATTTTTTTAAAAAAATTTCATTATTAAAAGGAAATAATTTCTGAAGTACCAATCGATTTAGCAGAATTAGAAATCTAGATTTCATACATGATACCCATTATACATTGAGAAATAGAACAATAAAAACATGATATATAATAAAATTAAATAAAAAACATCCTTAAATCTCAATGAAAGGATCCCTCATCCTAACCTGGGGAAACGAAACATAATAAGGGTGAGCTAAAATTCCTAGTAATGTTACATAAAGTGGAATAAATAATTAACCATTAGTAATAGATTAACACAGAAATTTTAATAATTTATAACACATGCCATTCATATAACTAGATAAGGCAATATCGGTATGGAAAAGTAATAAACTGAAACACATGACACTTAAACAATAAAACTATGAATATAATCTCGCCATATATATATTGATGAAAAATATCATGGGAAATAATAATAACTTAGATCTCAATAATTAAAATACTTAATTTTTGGATTTCTTATTTCCCTAGTACATGGAAACATTACCATTAAGACCTATCACAAGACATTTTAAAACATACTGGTTACAAACTAATTTAGTTTGACCAAACTTAAATCTACTATGAAGAACTTTCATAAGGTAGTTTTTATCATACTGGTTACAAATTTGAATGGTTTTTCTAAACTAATTTCATCCCATGAGACTATTGATTCATCTAGGGGATTTCACTAACCAGTCTCCCACCGATATGGATTACCTTAAACGGCCCCAACCCATGTCTTATGTGTCCAAAGAATTCCTCAAATAGAGTAATAGATTTAATTAATAAACAATTTTCCTTATCATATATCCATATTTAATAAATAATATTTATTTATCAATAATACCTCATATTATGATAAATAACAACAAGGGGTTTTCTCATTAATACATTATTGAGGAAAATAATCTTTAAACATTCCAAAGTGTCCCATACAACATTGAAACATTTAAATAATGATTCCCCATAAATTAAAAAGAAACATAAATATAATGAGATTCATGAGATTCATGATATAACATGTCAAATTAAATTACATACAAAACATAAAAGTGAATTGGTCCATAACAAAAATAAGTCTCAATGGAATGTAAATTGAGATGAAATACCTTACCTTAACCTTAATTTTTGTGTGTGGTATTTATCCTACTGTATAGTGGTTAAAAATATGTTAAAAAATTATTCTAGAAATATTCTCATTTTTTTAATATTATATATCATCTTATTATGACATGTTATTACCCATTTGTTAACAATATTTCATTATTTTGACTATTTTAGGTGTTAATTGCCTAGTTTTCTCAAGTATGTCTTGACTTGTTATTTTACTATTCTACTACATAGACATTAATTTAATCAGGTAAATAATTAAAATCATGACTCAATTATATTATATTTTAATTACATATGTATTTATAATAATCTATAAATTTTGGAGATATGAAATGAAATGCACCGTTCATGGAGATAGTAGGCCATACGTACACATGAACACTAATTTCAATTATTTATTATATTAAAATAATTAAATGCGAATGAAATATTTATATTATATTAGGAGTATCATGTAAATATTATATATTTTACAAAGGTTTATTGATACCATCCTTTATACATTCCATGTATGGCATGAACTAGTCACATCGCTTTGAGGGGGAAATAGTCCACAGTTTCTGAAAAACAATTATCATATTTACATATGATGGAAATAATAAAGTTATGATTTAAATAAATATTATAGAAGAATAAATAAATTATAAATATATTATATATCATATATAAATATAGTTTCCATCATAATGGCCACTATGAGAGGTGGTAAAGTAATAATGAACAATAATTATTTCATGAGGTTGTAGTTTGCCAAACACAAAAACAATATATTCATTACACATTATAAGGAAGTGTGTGTAAGTGTAAGTTAAAAACATAAAAAATAATAGTATATTTTTTAAAAAAAAATTAGTAAATTCATTAGTAAATAATATTTTAGGGATTGGATAATGGAAATAAAACTGAAAAGCTTAAGGAAGTTTATTACCTCCTAATTGGGTACCGTCTTTTGGTTTGAACTAAAAGTATTCCGTATATGGATTTATTTACAAGAGTAGGATTATAGTATTAGGTTTGGGATGTTTCAAAGATATTTCTCCATATATTTTTGAATAAAAGTTTCATTAGAGATATGATTATGTGGTAGAGTGCTTGTCTTTTTATAATAGAGGAGTGGAACTCTTGTAAATACAAAAAGGTATTGTTTAATTGGAGGTATAACATGCCTAAAGTTCCTAAAAATGGAATAATAATGTATTAAAGGGGAATAAAGTTATATTAAAACCTCCACCACCCAAAAAATAGGGACACTTTAATAATTTGGTTCCATAACTTCTAAGATTCCCTAATTTTATTATTTTGGTATTTATTAAATCATCTACTTTTCCAACCTATGTAATTTAACCACTAAAACTAAAATAAAGTTATATTTATTATAATATATAGAGAAAATGAATTATTAATATTATATATAATTCATAAAATAAAAAACAATATGTTTTGGAAATTATTTTTAAAACAACTACATGGGACGTGTTAAGACACTACTTAAACCCGGGTTGTGTTAACTAATTTTTTACAAAATATTGGTCAATATGTTAATTATTAAAAATAAATTGGCCCAATAATAGACCATATTTAATATTTATTAACAAGTAAAAGTAATTTTTTATAATATAGGATTTTTATTAATTTTAAATCATTTAATAAAATAGCATTTATTGTATAAAAATAATAATGTCAATTTTGACCTTATTTATTTAAATTCAAATTTAAAATATCAAAACAATGTTAGAATTAAAATATATTAAGTTTAATGTTTTGAAACATGATATATTCATATGAAAAAATTAATTAAAATAATTCAATCAATATAATTCATTTTTAATATTTATTGTATCATTTATTTAAGTAAAATATTAACTAAATAATCACTACATTGACATTTCTAAAGATTTTTAAGTAATTAAATAATATATAGAAATTATTGATTAATTATTACGATAAAATAAACCATTTATATATAAAAATTATATGTATAACTGAAAATATTATTTTTTATATATATCTCATTGTTTTATAAATGTTAAAGGTAAAGGAATTTCCCTTGTTTTGTGTTTTTATACTTAATCTTTTATATAGGAAACTTGCATTTAATAATATACTAATAAAAAAAATATTTGAAAAAATAGGGGACATAGTCTAATTATTTTTAGAAAATTGATTTTGTACAAGTTTCCAGGTCATTTTGGTACCTACTATTAAGATTTAATCCCTTATTAATCTTAATTTTACCTTAATCACAGTAATTAATTTTAACTAGTTTCACAAATATTTTTGGTCAAAAATTAAGTTGATATTAGAACATAAATATTATAATTATTACAAACATTTATTTAAATTTAAAAAAAAATTATCATAGAAGTGCGAAAATTAAGATTAACGCTAATCCACAGAGGTGGCGAGAATGTAGGGTTTTAAAGTAAAACATTCCAAAGTTTAATTTTTTTATATCTAATTTATAGATAAAAATTATTCCAATTCAATCCATAAGATTAATATATGTATAATTTATATATTGTGAATTTGAAAACCAAATTAATTTATAACTTCATAGTAATCAGTTTTTAAACAAAAATGGTGTTTTTAACTAGATTGCAGATTTTGTTTTCTATTCATCAAAAAATAAAATTTCTCAGAAAAATCCTAAAAATTCACCATAAAATAATTTCATCATTTTGAATTAAAAAATGATGTTTGTTTTTAAAAATAAAATTCATAAATGTGTTAAAATTTTGATTTAAAATTAGTTCTCCATTAAAAGGCTCTAAAAATCGGTCTTGCGTGTAACACTATCTAATTCATTGTTATGGGTATCATAAGTTTATCTTTATGTATAAATAATGATAAAAAATATTATTTTATTCTAAATTGAAAATATTTTAATGTCTTGGGATGTCACATTATCCCCTCCTTAATTAAATTACATCCTCACAATTTGAACATGATCTTAGAAATCATGGAATTGATATTTGAAAATACTATTATTGAAAACCCACATAATGAATAGGGTTAATAAAAAATATTCTTAATAAGAGATAAATGAAAGTACAATAGTCACAAAACTAGGTTCCTTAGTAGTATAACATAGGTAGTAAATAAGATCCTGGATATAGAGGAAAAATCTAACAATCATGTTTTGATAGAGGGTTCTAGAGAACATAGTTAAGAGAATGTTAACAATCAAAATCCCTAAATCTATGATGATCTTAGGGGCCATTTGATAAATCATTAATAATGATTCTGGGATAATTTATTGGTTTCAAGATCATTTTCCTTTTAGTTTATTACTTATTTCACTCTCTAAGAATATAAGTTAGTACACATTTTATAAACATAATCATTTCCATTGATTATACCTTGAACTATTTCTACTTAATCACTTAGTATAGGATGCATCGAATGGTGAGGTAATACATTACCCTCAAAAATCACATCCAATGATCAAATTAAACCATTTTATAAATGGATAAATTTTAAAAAATATTATTATCCAATAATTTGGAAAGAATGTCACTGAATTTGAAAAATGATCTTATCATTATCCTTTAATCAACATAAACCATACCTAGATTTTCATATTCCTAATATGGGAATAAATTCATCACGTGTATTGGTTAAATATGGTAATAACTTTAATCACCATAAAACCTTACGAGAAAAATGTGTTCCTCCTTATTCCGTATGTAAGACACATGTTATTGGATATATTCCATAAATTCAAATGTGTTGTAAACTACATCAATAATAGCTTATACCACTGGTCGACAAGTCATCAGTCAGTTCCAGGGAAGTAAAAACTTATTCAAACTATAATTTATTCATTATTATATTAACATTAGTAACATATTAGGGGTTTTATTTCCCTTAATCATTTTTATTCTGAAAATTTTATCTTACTAATGAACAACTTTTCTTGGTACCTTTCAACATATGATCTAATATCCTTAACGAAAAAGTTATATAATGAAATCCAAAAATATTTTATTATTCTTATAATTAATATATCACTAATAAATTACTTTTAAAACATTACAAAAAATATCCAAATATATAAGATTAATAATCATTCCACATCAATTGTATCAATAACATAAGCATGAAATTTTTCCCTTGGCATTTGGTAATGTATTTTTCTTTTTTGTTTGGGGAATTTATTTTCACAGTGACCAATCCCCTTATAGTGGAATCATTACACATTGGATTTTTCATTCTTTCTCTTCCCATCAAGAACATGGTGTCCTTCTTCTTCACACTTATATCAAACTCCCATTCCCATCATTCATATACCAGGGTGTTTTTTTACAGAATCTTCACATTAAGTCAAATCCCTCATTCTCTTCATTCCCTTATCCATTTTTATCCAATATCCTCTTCTTTTTTGGATTCTGATAAAAATAATAATACTTAGATAATTATTCCTCTATCTTGAGAGTACATAAAACTATTTCATCGAATGATGAAAAGGTTTGAGAAATTAGTTCCCTTCAATGATTTGGCTTAATACCTTCAAAGAAGTGATCGATCAATCCCTAAATGTTTCATATATAGTCCATAGAATACCTAGATGAACTTGTAAATGTATATTCATAATCTGTAATTCTTTCTTCTTTCTTTTTCTTTAAGCAAAGGAACTTCCTTTTCATCTATTTTTTATGATCAAAAGAGAAGTATTTATTAAAAAATGTATCCTTAAAATCCCTCTAACACAAGATTTCAATTTATTATCCCTCCCTAGTATTCTAGATCAATGGACACCATTGATCCACACCATCATTGAGACAATACACTTCAAGTGTAACCTTTTCTTTTTCACTACATCTCAATTCCATAAATATCTTTTTGTGAGACTTAATCCAATGCTCAGCTATAATTAGATTAGTAGTCCCACTAATGGATGGGTTTTTTAGAATAACGTGATCCATTATAGGATAGTTTTATTGTGGTATAGGTTTTTCCATTATATTGAGGTTATTCATCAAAACCTGATTATGTTTCCCAAGTATCGCCATAATTTGTTCTGTTCTAATACAAGCTGTATTGGTTTTCCCAAGAGGTAAAGCTCTACATATTCCATGGGTATTGATATAGTCCATTATTTTTGGAACCATTTATTTACAACATAATACACTATATTATCTCATAATATATAATTACAAATATGGTATAGTCGATAAAATAAATTTATGTAACAAAAATATTAGAATAAAAAACATTAGTTACTTCATGGAAACATTACTTTTAAATCCTTTATAATGGAAGGTAAAAAATGTGAACTATCCTAAGAGTATCACATGATAGTGTCAAAAAAGGAGCACCTTAAGGCCTATTTTCATGTACTAGGTTCGCCTGAGTCAGGCCCAGGACACCTTATCAGAGTTGTTACTCCTAGGTATATCTGTTACATAACCATGTCCACTTATATTATCTAGATAGGGTTATATTTCTAGGAATTCCAATATAATCTCCACCTGAACAAATTTATAGGATGTTCTTATAAAATTATTCCCAAATTTTATTTTATGGTTTTGTTCCCTAATCTATGCTTTTTAAATCTAGTTTACAAGGTTGTTGTTAAACCTCCTTTGATACAAACTATAATGGTCTGACCCTAGAAGCTCGGAGCTAGTGCATTATTTTATTATAATAGAATGATTAAATGGAATAAAATACTAAAGGAATAATTAGTTTAGTTATCTTGGAATTTCATATTATATACATGATACCCATAATATATTTGGAAATAGAAAAATAGAAACATGGTACATAATAAAATGAAATAAAGAGCATCCTTGAATCACAATCAAAGGATTCTTGTTCGTAACATGGGGAAAGGAAACATAATATGGGTGAGATAAAATTATTATTAAGGGTATTAAATTTGGAAGAAATAATTTAATAGTGATACTAGATTAAAATGTAAAGTTAAATAACTGATAACAAACTCCATTCCAATAACTAGATAAGGAAATATCGGTATAGAAAGGTATGAAACTGAAACACATTCCACTTAAATAATGAATTTGGGAATATAATCTATCCATATATATGTCGTTGAAATATTTAATGGAAAATAATAATAATTTAGTTCTCAATAAAGTAAATGGTTAATTATTAGGTTCTATGTTTCCTTGGTACATGGAACCATTGCCGTCAAGACCTTTCATAAGACAGTTTAAAATATACTGGTTCCAAATTTTTTTTTGTTTGTCCATCCTTAACTATACTTTCAATACCTTTACCAAGATAGTTTATATCACACTGTTAAAAAAATAAAATGGATTTCCCAACCAAATTTCATCCCATGATACTACGGATGCATCGAGGTTCTTTCATTAATCGGTCCCCAATTGGAACGACTTACTTTAAACGGTCCCCAACCCTTGTCTTACATGTCCAAAGCATTCCTAAAATCAAATAATCAATTAAATTAACAAAAATGTTCCTTATAATGTATTCATATTGAATAAATAATATCTAATTATCAATAATACCTCAGAAGAGGATATGTAACAATAACAATTGTTGACATTAAAACATTCTTGATGGAAAATAATCTTTAAACACTCCAAAGTGTCCCACACCACATTGAACCATTTAAATAGTAATTTCTCATTAATTAAATTAATATTTTAATATAATGAGAATAAGGATATTCAAGATATTAAATTTCAAAGAGCAGTATATACATCATATAAAAGTGAATTGGTTCACAACAAAAATAAGTCTCATTGGAATATAAATTGGGAGAAAATACCTTACGTTAACCTTTATTTTGTTTTGTGGTATTTATCCTCATTTATTCTAGTTTAAAATATGTTAATAATTTATACCAAAACCATAATCATGTTCTTAATATTATAGACCATCTTTTTAAAATGTCTTGTTACCTGTTTGTTAACAATGTTCATCATTTTTACTATTTCAGGTGTTAATTTCCAAGTTTTCTCATGTTTGTTTTGACTTGTTATTTAATTATAATATTACTTAGATCATAATTTAATCATATATATAATGTAAATAATGATTTAATTATAATATATATTAAGTAAATTTGTATTTAGAATAATTTATAATTTCTGGAGATAAGAAATGTAACACATCATTCCTGGAGACGGTAGGCCATACGTAATCATGAACACTAATTTCATTTATTTTTTTAATCAAAAGAATTAAAATAAAATTATAAATGTATATTATAATTATAGTATCATATCTCTACTATATATTTTATATAGGTTTATTAATACCATCCTTTATACATTCCATGTATGGCATTAATGAGTTATATCGCTTGGAGGGTGTGGTAGTCTATACTTCCTCAAATGGAAATATCATATTTACACAAGATGGAAAGCATAAAGTTATCTTATAAATAAAAATTACAGAAGAATAAATATATAATAAATATCATATATATCATAGAAAAAAATATTTTCCATCATAATGGACACCATGAGAGGTGGTAAAGGAAAAATGAACAATAATTATTTCGTGAGGTAGTAGTTCATCATACACAAAAATAGTATGTTTTCCTCCCATTAGATTGAAGTGTGTTTAAGTGTTGGTATAATCCTTAGAATAATATAATAATAGTATATTTATGATATTCTTTTTGTTATACAAGCATGAAATAATAATAATTTAGGGATTGGATAATGGAAATAAAAGTAAAAAAGCATAAAGAAGTTTGTTACCTCATAATAGGGTAATTTATTTTGGTTTGTATCAAAAGGATTCCATATAAATATTTATTCCCAAGGGAGGATTATAATATGGGGGTTATTTAGGGGATTTATTTTAGAAGATATTTTTCAATTAAAAGTGTCTTGAGAGGTGTGATTAAGGGGTAGTCTTCTTTTCTTTTTTATAATGGTGGAGTTGTAATCTTGAAAATACCAAAATAATTTCATTAATTGGTGGTATAACTGTCTTAAAGAGTCTCTAAAATATAAAAATAATGGATTAAATGGTTCTAATGGTTGAATACACCCTCCACCACCCAAAAATATGTGCATTTTAAAAATTTGGATCATTAACTTATATGATTCCCCAATTTTATCATTTTGGTTTTTATTAAAGCATTAACTTTTCCAACCTAAGTAATTTTACCATTGAAACTAAAATAAATTGAGATTTATTAGAAAATATTTAGCCACTAAATTATCAATATGATATATAATTTATAAAATTAAAATACAATGTTTTTTTGGAAATTCAATTTAAAATAAGAAAATGTGACGTGCTAAAACCCTACTTAAACCCTAACCGTGTTAACAATATTTTTACAATATATATCAATATGAAAATTATTAAAGATAAATTGTTCCATTGATAGAACTTATTTAATAGTATTAAAAATTAAAAATAACTTTTCAGAATATATTAGTTTAATTAATTTTAAATCATTTAATAAAATAACATTTATTTTAAAATAACAATATTTCAATTTTGATATTATTTATTGATCTGTAATTTTAAAATATCAAAAAGATATTGGAATTAAAAGAAACTAAGTTTAATGTTTTTTAACATGATATATTAATCTAAAAAATAATTAATTACAACAATTCAATCAATATACTTCACTATTAATATTTATAATATCATTTATTTTTGTTAATTAATAACTAAATAATCACAATATTGGCATTTCTTAAGAATTTTAAGTAACTAAATCATCTCTAAAAATTATTGATAATTTATTAGGATTACAATAACCCAATTATATTTTAGAAGAATATTTATAACCTAAAATATGATGTTTTTTACATATCAAAAAGTTTTATAAATGTTAAAGGTAAGGAAATTCATTTTTTTTGTCTTTTTTCATTACATAACCTTTTAGATAGGGAAATTCCATTTAATAACATGAAAATAAACCATAAAATTATAGAAAAGTGGGTATTTTCTCTAATTACTGATTTCCAATGGATTTTGGTAAAGTTTCCATGCTATTTTGGTATCTAAGATTATGGTTTAATCCCTTATTAAGAATAATTTTAAACTAATCACTATAATTAATTTTAAAAACTTTCACTAATATATTGGGTCAAAAAATATGTTGATCTTATTAAAATAAAAATATTATACATATTTCAACTGTTCATGTATTTTTTTCAAAATTCAAATAATATAAGTGGGAAAATTAAGTTTAACGCTAATCTATAGACGTGATAAGAATACATGTTTTTGAAGTAAAACATTCAAAAGATCAGTAAGTTTTTATATCTAATTTAAATTTAAAAATTATTAAAATTACCATAATTTCATTAATATATTCATAATTTATCTATTGTGACTTTAAAAATCAATTTAATATATAATTTTACACAAATAATTGTTTAAATGAAAAGGTTTTTTTTAACTAAATTGCATTAATGTTTTACAATTCTTAAAAAATGATGTTTCTCATAAAAATCCCAAAAATTATTCCCAAAATAATTTCAAAATTATGAATTCAAAAATGGTGTTTATTTTTTTAAAAAAAATCATAAAACTTTCAAAATTTAGTTTTAAAATGGGATCACTATTAAAAGTCTGTAAAACACGGTCTTGTATGTAACAAAATCTAATTCAGTGTTCTATGCAGCGTAAGTTTAGATTTTTGTATAAAAAATGATAACAAAAAATTATATTTAATATAAATGGAAAATATTGTAAAGTCTTGTGGTGTTAAAAATACTTGTACAGACATCCCAGATAATATATATATATATATATATAATATTGGGAAAGTAGTAATAGTCAATGTAAACTCACTACCCTTACCTTCCCCCATTGCAACTATACCAAATGAAATATGGAATTGTTTACCCTTACCCATCCTTAATGAAATCCAATTATCACATATGCCTCAGACCATTCCTACCCTGATGAACCACTCTACCTCAATCTGAAGACCTCATCACCCAACCTAGTGATCAACATCACCCCATGTCATTATCCCAACCTACTCCTATAAGATCCTAACCCATATATGTAATATCACATATGAAAAATATATTTAATTAGGTCTAATTGTCTGGGTTGGTTTATTAATATTCCACCAATGAGATGCTAGTTCGGAAAATAATTCATAGTTTCCTTTATTTTTACATTTTATAACCAAACCCCTCTTAGCGCAATCCATGTCCCCAATGACAATCACAAACAATTTATCAAAGGCATACAAATATATATATATATATATATAATCCTTTATGCCTAATCTGAAAGCCTAACCAATTCTTCCTTTTTATACTAGTTTAAGGGTCAAATAACTCCCCCTTAACATACCAGGTCAAGGGGATCATCCTGTAAGAACATGGTTCTTCTTTTGAGGTATAGATCATTCATTTATAGTTTGTACTTAAGAAAATGGGGGAAAAGTGGTCTAGGGGATGGCTACATGCATGTTACATGATGTGACTGGGAACTATATGTTGTGTACTTATAGGTACACATTGTGTATGGAAGGCTACATGCCATGTAACTCTAGTACACAACCACATGAAGGCCATGCCAAAATACTATACGGACATGACATGTATTCTCATGTACATGCTGTGTAATTTTTTTAATTATTAAATTGAAAATTAGCATCATTTTTCGTTAGATGAACAGAAGGATTATTAGGGATCATGAACAGCAGCACCGAGAGCCATTTTCCTCCTCGACTATTCATCTAAACCCCACATCATTTTCTGTCATTTGCATTTGAACCTGCTCAGTGATCTCTTGATTCATCTTGAGACAATCTTCCTAATCTATTCTATCAACATTTTTATTCAAGGTTGATCATTTTTTCTTGTTTTGTAGATCTACTACATTATAGGTTGAATCAGAGCTCATAGCTAGATGAGAAGATTCATACTATAACGAGGTTGGTGGTCTTGTGCCTTTCACTAAATATCAAGTTGTTTATATGTGTCATATTTCCATTAAACCATGTTTATGGTTTAACCTTGAATGGGAATTGACCTCTTTTTTGACTAATGATTATTATGTCATGAATTAAATTAAATTAAGAATTTTAGCTTGTTGGTTTGATTTAGGGACACCCTGTGGATGAGGTCCCTTAAAATGACGATTTATGAATGTTTGGTCGAGGTTTCCTGTGATTCATACCTTGTTTTATCATATTGGGTTGTTAAGTATGAATTAATTTTATAATGGAATTGAATTTTTTTTAAATTGTGACAGATTTGATAAAAGGTTTGGAGATTTAGTGATTTCCCCCTTTCCCCATGATATTCCCATTATCATTTATGTCTTGTGATAGATTAAATCACTTGTTTCTTGATATCTGTGATTTCCATGTGAGTTTTTATAGTTTAACCATGTAATATTGTAATTTACATGTGTTGTTTAATATGATGAAATGATGATATACTGAGCTTTTCCATGATTGTTTTATGCCTATGGGTGATAATTTATTAGGCTTGTGGGAAATAATTTTTTATAACTATGGGTGAGGATTTTTTATGCCTATGGGTGAGGACTTTTTAGGCCAATTGGAAAGGAATTATTAGACCTAATGGAGAGGATTTGGTGATGCAGGAAGACATAGTTTTTTCTATGCTTGTGAGAAATATGTTAACTAAATTATTGAAATGGAATGGAATATGAAGCATCTATCAAGACAAAGGACAAGCTTTGATTCAGTCTTCACATTATTTGTTTAGATAGACTTCCTAGGTATCTCTTAATTATTATTTATATGGGGTATTGACAGGCTTAGTCTAGATATTGAGACATATATAATTCAACGTAATTGAATGGTTAAAATGAAAATAATGAACAAAAATGAAAAACATGAATTGTTGGATTTTTAATTTTGAGTACTTCTTAGTTTATTTCATTTACTTTTGTACACTACTTGTTCCATATAATCACTGATAGATAGGCATAGATATTTGCCGGTTTCCTACTGGTATTTATTTCTCACACCATATTTGGGTAATTATTTTGGACCCAAATATATTATATTATTGCAGTTGTCGATAAGGGCATGCTCTCTTCTATAGGTACTTGAAATGCTATTTAGAAGTAGGATATCATGGGACCGAGTTGAGGCTTGAGACACTTTTTAGTTTCCTTTGTTTCCTTCTCTTTTTTAACATATATTTTGAATTCTTGTAGTGTACCTATTTTGGATTTTTTTCTTAGAACATAACATGTTTCATGATCTTTTGTATCAAATGATGTTTAGTTATTTATCTTATGAAACTTCTGTTGTTTGTTTATGTTATATACTATTTACTTCTTCCGCTATTGTATATTATTATTCCTCTATTTTACACTCTACCAATGAGGGCATAGTCTCCCTACTATCACACCCTATTCCCTTACTTCTAGTCGGAATCCTCTGCTGTTTGGGGAAACTTTTTTTTGAGGCTATGTGGCCAACTAGGTATGAGGAACCAGTTGAGTGGCATTCGGATCCATGAAGTTACAAAGTGGTATCAGAGGAGTTTTATTTTTTTGGTTTTCTTTACTATTGGGTGACAATATAAAGGAAATAAAATTTGGATAATTAGCTGTTCCCGTGAATAGCTACCCTATGTATAGGGAAAATCCAAATTACCTTGAATGAAACTGTAATGTTTTGGATTTTGAGCTATTACAGTTGATTAGATTTCAATGTTGGGGGAAACACTTATTTTGTGATGTTATTATTGATATCATTGTGGTTCTAATTTATTTAAACCTGATGAGATGAGGGTATTCCATTTCATGAATCATATAGGAACTTTTTATAAATCACATGCCTTGCATTATTTCTATTCCATTTAGAGAGAATTGCTAATTTCATGCTATTATGATAGATGTCTTGATAGATATGCATTATTTTTTGATATATAACATGATAGATATACCTGATGTTGGGATAGGTGTATTGGTATGTGTTATGGTTTAATAGGATGGATGCCAAACTTTGATCCTTGAGTAGTATGGACCCTCTTCGATCAGAATTTTGTAGATCACATTTTGTACATGAGATTTATATTGTGTTGTTATGTGTTATATATGGGTTCCATGCACTGATTCTCAAGGAGTATGGGCCCCCATAGATTGTCATTTGGTACACCAATGATTTATTTTTCAAAAAACAGCGGTGCTGGGGGTGTTTCTAAGGTTTACTATATAGAAACCCATACAACAGGAAGTGTGGTCCTATGAACAAACGCCATGTGTTCTTCTATTCGGTAAGAAAATAATTTTTCCAAGTACACTCTGTGTACTCTATGTAAACGCCATGTGATATATGATATTTTTACCGACTGTGTGATATAAAACATGGGTTGTTGAGTTTTTATCAGGACATTCCATGTAGCTTATGTACACCCCGTGTAGTTTTACACTGGGTGACACGTGTAGCTATGGACGTGTATAAGTACACGTCCTAGAGGATAGACATGGGCATACTCCATGTGTCAACCTGACATGCCATGTATCTAGTATGTTTACACGTCCAAATCAGATGGAGTTACATGAACTTTTAAGAGTTTAAGGGGATGTACCATGTATAGTTCCTACACATTGTGTACTTGGGGTGTTTACATGCCCATGCTGACAAGAGTACACGAACAAGTAAGGGTTTAACTGTACACAATGTGTAGGATTCCTATAGACCATGTACTCATCTTTTGAGAATTTTAGAGGCTTTACTTCTCTTATTTAGTTCATGAGATCATTAAATACGAACCTTGATAAAAATTCTTATATTGAGGTGTGTGTGCTAGACTTTATAGAAAAATGCCTCCATGAAGACCTCCAGTGGTAAACCCGAAGAGTGGAAATGATCATACCCCAGAGGTGGTAGGCCATGGGATACTAGTGGATCCTCCATATGTTCTAGTTGTGATACCAAATATTATACCTAACACAAGTGAAGATGTGTAGTTTTGTGAAGGCTTCATGAGGTTTATGCAGACCTTCCATTGAGTACCTCATCCTTCCACATCTAAGGAAGAACTGACACGAGTATTTTTGCAGTAACATCTACTTATGTTATCATGGGATGGTGGAATATAGGCTATAAAGTAATTTCTAGATTTCATGCTTATGATCTTCGAGCATCTAAAAATTCCTCCTGAAATGAGGGTCAATCTTAGAATCTCTATGCCGTGTGATTCCTCCAAGAGGTGTCAGGATGTTACCACATAGAAAGAGCATCATAAAAACACGGCATGAGAAGATTTTCATACATTCCTGTATGAATACTATTTTCTTGAGACACTGAGGGCTGATAAGGATTTGGAGTTCATGCATCTGGAGTAGGGTTCTAGGTCAGTGATGTACTACTCTACCCATTTCACTGAGCTTCAAATATTTTCACCTATTATGAGGGGTGACAAGACATCGAGGGATAGAATATTCAAGGATGCTCTCAATTATGAAATATGATAATAGGTGAAGGTTTTCAGGTTAGCTTCTATATATTCCATCATGAATCAGCTGATGATTACCAAGTGTAATCTGTGAGAAGTTGGGGGTGCGAACCAGGGTGACACAACACTGAGATCTGGTACTGTCTCGACTAGGAGAAGGAAGCATCGTATGGAACTTTCTCATGGTGATATGACCAGATAGAATGATACTATGGTATATAGGTGAGGTTGTATTTGTTTGACAGTGCTTGGAAAATGAAACCACATTGCCTGATATACCCTTTCGAGTGCTAATATTATGATAAGATGGTCCATCTACTACACTACTATAGGGCGTTTCCACCAACATCTTGTGAGAGATGTTCTGCACCGACTATGCATGGGTCAGTGGATTCTCACCAATCAAGGAACTGGAATATGTTAGGCTTCTTAGGCTGAGGTGGTGGTCATGGAAAAGGTATAAAGACTCAAGGTTTTTAGAGACAATAGAGTAGATCATCTCTGGGCAGCCAGGCTATGTCACAAGGCTTCATTACAAGAAAGACATTTGGAGTGTAGTAGACCCAGTAGGAGAAGGTTCCCAGAACTTCTTCAATCAGAGGTAGTAATCTAGTCACCTCTGTTTTATCTTCTGCACTCTTTGATACAGGTTCTTCATATAGTTTTCTATTTGTACATGTTGTAGAGATCCTTGGGCTCTATGTTGCCTCTTCAAAAGATGTTGTGACTCTAGACACTTTAGTAGGGATAAGGACGACAAGTGTGTATCAGTGTAAGGATTTCCCCTTGAGATTGGTGGGTGTCACATTGTTTGGGATATCAATTTATTATAGATGACAGACTTTTATGTCATCCTCAGAATGGATTGGGTTACTTCCTTTTTGGACTTTGTTGATTTATATCACCAGAGGGTGAGTTTTACATCACCAGAAGGCTGATCGTTTCCATACAAGGGATAATGGGAAATCTAGAAAAGTCATGATGGACATGATAAATGGGGGTAAAGTGGGATGACATCATAGATTTCCATTTTATATATAGATTACTAAGGAACACATCCTATTGATTTCACTCCAGTCATTGATCGTTTCAGGGATACTTTCAAGGATGAATTTTTCGGTTTTCCTTCAGTAAGAAAGGTATAGTTCTCTATCGAGATAGTTCCAAAAGTTTCACAGGTATCCATTCCTCCTTATAGGATGGATACAATGGAGCTACAAGAGATCAAGAAGTAGCTAGAGGATTTTGAGGCTAAGGGTTTCATCCACCCAAATACTTCTCTGATGAGTTCACCATATTTTTTTGAAAAAGGCGGATGGTAGCCTCGAGTTATGCATGGACTATCAGAAACTGAACCAGCTAACAATTAAAAAATGATATCCATTTCCAAAGATAGATGACGTGTTTTATCATCTTTGAAGAGCCCAGGTGTTCTTGAAAATCAACTTAAGGCCCAGATATCACCTGGTATATGTTCAATCTTCATAAAAATGTTATACCACATTTCGTAGCAGGTATGGTCTATATGAGTATGTGGTTATTTTATTTGGTCTCATGAACATGCCTACAGTTTTCATGGCACTAATGAACTATGGTTTTCTATCCTTACTTGAATTCTTTTGTGGTGTATTTCGTGGATGATATCATGAAATACTCTTACGATTGACATGACCATGCCAACCATCTTGATATCATTTTGATGATACTGAGAGAGCATTAGTTATTTGAAAATATCTAAAATGTCCACTTATGTATGGATAAAATTCATTTAATGGCTCACATCATTTCAGAGACATGAGTATCAGTGGACCTAGAGAATGTGAGAGCAGTAGTTACCTGGGAGCAGCCTAAGAACATCTTTGGGGTGTGGAGTATTTTAGGGCTAGCTGGTTTCAACAATAATTTCTTATATGTTTTGCTATGCTTATCAGTTCCAATGAGAGGCTTGAAAATGAAGGGTTTGAAGTATGTATGGTCCAATTATTTTGAGATGCCCTTTAATGATCTGAAAGGGATATTAACTTTATCACAGATACTGATGTTTCCAAAGCCGGGAAGGATTTTACTGTGTGCTATGATGCATCAGCTATTGTGGTGGTAGATGTTCTTATATAGGGGGATCATGTCATTGAATATGGATGTCAGCAGTTGAGGCCACAATATAGGAACTATCTGACACATGATCTCATGTTAGCCGTGGTTGTTAACACCTTATGCTATTGGAGGAATTACTTGTTGGGAGAGAATTTTGTGTTATACATAGACCATAGAAGTCTAAAGTACATATTACTCATCATGATCTAAATTTTTGGTAGTGACGGTGGGTGGAATACCTTCAGTCTTTTGAATTTGAGCTTGCCTACACTCCTTGAAAATTCAATACAGTGGATGATGCATTGAGTACGAGGACTCAGATACAAGCAGTGTAGGAGGCCTATAATGAGGGGAAGCTGATGGTGTTGTTTTCTGAGATGCATCTGGAGGAGCACATAAGTCAAATAAAAACATTAATTTCTTATTTAGATATGAATTATACCCTCCTAGATAGAGTTAGAATAAGACAAATCTCATATTTTGAAGGCCTGGTCTCGAGGGAGTGTGTTGCATGTAAGGATCCACTACCTGGTTGAATGGTAGGTGGTGATGAGATATTGCATATCAATGGATTAATATGGGTTCCAGTCAAAATACATAAGGAGTTCATGCATTATTTTCATGCTTCATATTGGGTAGTTCATCATGGAGTTACAAAGATGTATTGTGACTTACGAAATCAGTACTGGTGGCTAGGTAGGAAGAGGGAGGTGGCTGGTTTTGTTACGAGGTGTTCCACCTGTCAGCATGTGAAGGTATAACATCAGCGGCCAGATGGGATTTTACAACTATTAACTATTTCATATTGTAAATGTGATGATTTCATGATTGAATTAATGCCGGGTTTACTGAGGATTCCCTGAGGTAATGATGTAGTGTGCGTGGTGGTTGTCAGATTTATGAAGGTCGCTCACTTCTTACCAATCAAGGAGAACTTCGGTGTTGAAGAGCTTTAGAAGCTATGCATCTATGAGGTGGAATGAATCAATGGGGTCCCTTGTTCTATCATTTTAGATAGGGAAACCCACATTATGTCTTGTTTCTAACTTAGTTTTCAGAGGGTGCTGGGAACAAAGGTGATTCTGAACATAGCATACCACGCTTAGATTGATGGTTAGTCAGAGCGTACGATACATGTGTTGGAGGGAATTCTACGAGCATGTGTACAAGACATAGAAGGATATTGCGAGAAGAATATTCCCCTATTTGAATTTTCCTTGAATAAAATTTTTAGGTGACTATAATTATGGCACATTAAGAGGATTTTTATGATAGGCCCTGCTGATCACCCCTATGCTGGCTGGAGGTAGGTGAGGAAACTTTTCTAGGACCACGTCTCATATATGAGGTTTTTTTAGGTCTAGTAGATTCATAATAGGATGGATACTAAGTAGTATCTTCATAAATCATATTTGGATCACCGTATACAACCTCCAGAGTTTGAGGTTGGGGATTGAGTTTTCGTGCGTGTTGCGTCGAGGTTGGGTTACAAGAGAATCAGGAGATAGGGAAAGCATTCACCAAGATACATCGGTCCATTTTAGATTCTGGAGAGGGTCGGAATGGTTGCATATTTATTGTAGTTACCTTACAGGTACATGGATATGCCCGATATATTTCAATTTTCTTTGTTGCGATAATATGTTTTGGACCTATCTCACACCTTTCATCCCGAGGAAGTAGAGTTTCAGGAAGATGCATCCTTTGAGGAGCATCATGTTCTTATTGTGGATCATAACAAAAAGGTTATCTATGGGTAGTTTGTTCCTTTGGTATAGGTTCTATGGAAGTATGACCGAGTGTAGGATGAGACTGGGGAGAGGGAGGCCGACGTATGAGCGCAGTGGCCAAAGATGTTCTCATATATTTCTTCACAACCATTGTAAGGGAAACTTGGAGATTAATTTATTTAAGGGGATTGTTTTGTAAGAACACAGTTCTTATATTGATCTATGGATCTTTCCTTTACAGTTTTACATAAGAAAATTGGGTAAAAGAGGTCGAGGGGCTGGATTTAGGCTTGTTACACAATGTTATTAGGAACTATATGCCCTGTACTTATTGGTACATGCCATGTATGGAAGGATACATGTCATGTAATCCCAGTACATAGCCACGTAAAGGTCAGGCCAGAAAACCGTATGGACACGATGTGTAATCTCATGTACATGCCATGTACTTTTTTTATGATTATACTTGGTAGTAGAGTTGTTTTTCTCAGATGAACATAAGGCCTTTCTGGGGTTGTGAACAACAACACCGGGAGCCATTTTCCTTCTTGATTGATCAGCTAAACCTCGATTCCTTCACCTTTGGTTATGATTGAACCTAATCAACGAGATCTATATTCCTCTCGAGCCTTTATTCCTATTTTATTCTCTCGATGTAGTCTTTCAAGGTTTGTATTTTTTTCTTATATTGTAGTTCTACCCCATTCTATGTTGAATGAAAGCATAATGCTGGATGAGGAGAGTCATACTACAATGAGACTGGTGGTCTTGTGCCTTTTTCTTAATATTGAGTTTTTATATGTGACGTATTTCCATTCACCCATGTTTACGGTGTAACCGTGAGTGAAAATTGACCCTTTTTGTTGTCTAATGGTGATTAGGTCATGAATTAAATTACATTTAGAATGTTTTAGATTGTTGGTTTGATTTAGGGCCTCCCTCTGGGTGCGTTCCCTTAGAATGATTTTTTATGGTCGTTTGGATGAGGTTTCCTAAGAGGAAGATCTTGTTATAAATTATTGGGTAGTTTAGTATGAGTTAATTTTATAATGGAATTGAAATTGTGTTAAATTGCAATTGATTTGATTATAAGGTTTAGGAATAATTGATTCCCCCATTGCATCAGGATATGTCGATTATCGTCTAAGCCATGTGATAGTTTAATTCATGTGTCGCATGATATGTGTGATGCCCATGTGAGTTCTTATAGTTTAACCATGTAATATTTTAATTTACATTTGTTGTTTAATATGTTGAAATGACAATATACTGGGCTTTCCCCTGATTGTTTTGTTATGATTGTGGGAAATAATTTATTTGGCTCGTGGGAAAGGATTTTTTATGCCTATGGGAAAAGATAATCTATGCCTGTGGGAGAGGAATATTTATGTCCATGCACAAGGAACATTTTGAACATGTAGGGTTTTTTCTATTCTTGCGGGAAATATGTTGAATATATTATTGAGATGGACTGATATATGACGCGTCTGCCAAGACAAAGCACATGTTTGGATTTGGTCGTCACTTTATTTGTTTAGATAGCCTTATGAGGTATCTATTGAGTATTCTTTATCAGATGGATTGATAGTCTTAGGATGGATCTTTAGAATTATATAATTCAATGTAATTGAATGGTTGAACTGAACATAATGAATGAAAATGGAAAACTGGACTTGTAGGATTGTTTACTTTTTAGTAATTCCTACTTTAATACATTTCTTTTTTTGTACACTATGTGTTCCATATAGTCACTAATATATAGGCACATATCTTTTGGGGTTTCTTATTTGGATTTATTTATCACACCCTGTTTGGGCCATGATTTTGGACCCAAACTTATTTTATTGTTGCAGGTGTCGATAAGGGAAAGTTCCCTTCTATATGTACTTGAGATGTTTTTTAGGAGTAAGAGAGAATGGGACCAAGACAAGGATTGCGATTCTTATTAGTTTCCTTTATTTATCTTTGGATCATATATTTTCAATTCTTGCAGTGCACCTGTTTTGGATATTTTCTTAGTACATAACATGTTGCATCATCTTTTGTATTGAATGATGTTTGGTTATTTATCTTATTAGTCTTCTTATATTTATTTCAATTATATTTTGTTTACTATTATAATATTTTATATTGTTATTCTGTGGTGTTACACTCTTCCAATGATGTTAGAGTTTCCCCACTATCACACCCTAGGGCCTCACTACTAGTCGGCAGCCTCTAGGGTTTGGGGAAATGCGCTTGAGGACTTTTCACCAACCAGGTACATGACACCAGTTGAGTGACATCTGGATCCTAGACATTACACATTCCATATAAAATAACATTCACACAACAAGTGAATCATTTGAGGAGAAAATTTAATCAACTGTAAAATGAGAAAAATAGAACAACAATTCCCACCACCTAGAAACTTGATACATCCACCATGCATGGGACATTAGGCACCCAAACATGAGCTATAACCCCATTTCTAACAACATCTTAATCTCCACCCTACCATATCCCAAATAAAAAGACCCAACAAGAAAATGAAAACAAATTATATCATTAGTATCTAGCCAAACACCACTAGTAAATCCCCAAAATTAATTGATCTGATACCATATGTAGTGCCCCAACCTGATTAGCCACCTGAATAATGTTTCAGGCAAAGTTCCACTAGCCATAAGCCCAACTCCCAATATTCCAAAGGATACAGACTATTATTGATGGTGTAAAGGGGTGAGAGCGGAGAGACTATACCCTCTAGTGATGATAAAATAATGGTCCAGGTTAATATAAAATATGCATCATAATAAATAAATAGGATAAAACACCATTCAAAGTCAAACATGCATATCAATACAATCCAAAAAGATAATAAATAGGTCGTTTGCCAATAATGGAATGTAATTAACACATATCTAACACCATATTGATGAAAAAAGAGAAAGAAAAAGAAAACATCCTACTAATGAAGGATCATGACAGTCTCTTTCTATCCATCACATGCAAAACATCCCAATATTATGGTCTAGATCTAGAGCTCGAACCTTTACCTTATTGCATGACTATAAAATCTACGTGCATCCCATAGGGCCCATTTAGGGTGTGAGAAAGAATTTCATTAGGCCACCACCATCATGTGCCTATCTAACACATGTAATTTAGTAGGTTCATACTAAAAATAAAGAAAGGTAGAACTTTCATTTATGAAACCCAAGCTTCCCTGGTTCTTAACAACCACTAGTAATCAATCACATTCTTCAGCCAATGCCAGAATACTGTATTGTAGAGAATACTTATCCTTTTCCCAAGTAATCCCCTGATATAAATCATTACATTTGGAACCTAAGGTTATAAATCTTATAAGACCACCAAAACCTCTTTCCAATCAAAACCTCATGTCTAATAAAATATCTGACGTCTCAAAGGCACACCCAAACAAGGACCTAGTCCCTCATACCCAAGTTCATATTTAACTTCATTGGATCAAAGATTGATGTCTAAGGAAAATTGATATCTATCATCCAAATAATTTCACCATCATCTCAAAGGATGATTTCCCAAGGAGAAATTATTTCCTTCCTCACAAGTATGGCCTCACCTAATGGCCTCAAGTACAACTAGCCTCATCCCCCAACCAAAAGTCTCAACACATTCAACCGATGGATCCTCATCGTCCCCAGGTATTTCTATGATAATCACATTAAGAAAATTCCTTATGTTAAAACTACTGGAGGCCTCTAACCACAAGAGTGGTAAATAACACATCATCATCTGAGTCACCCTATGTGTACACGACAAAAAAATCATTTTCCAACATAGTTGGGTGGAAATAACTACATAATATCCTTAGCCACACTATTCCAACACCTAGTTACCCTAAAACCACATCACTCAACTGATGAACATCACCATTCAACATCAAATAGACCTTGATAGTATCCTAGTTACCTCACTTCCTAAACTTGATGATAAATTCACCCAACGGGTGATTAACATCACCCAATTTACTTAGGCTAAGCCCGTAATGATGATCATATTTCCTCAAACTAGATGGCCAACACGTTCTCAATTGTTGATACAAACCTATCCAGTTTCCATTGAACTCAAAAATCATTAAAAATAATTTAAATCATTTCAATTTAATAAAAAAATCATCACTTCCTAAACATCCCATGGCCCTAAAGAACTCATATAACTCAAACAATTGGTAGACTTTATGAGAAATCCCATATCAGATAAATGAGAAGAATAAAAACTTTCCGATGCAAGGGCGTACCAATATTGATCCAACACTATAGAAAAATTGTATGATAGATCATGAATTAAGAATATAGCTCAAAATATAACGGAAGAAAATGGGAGGAACCTCGCTGTTGTGTGCAACAGAAGGAGGAAGAAAAAGGGGGAAATAAAAATAAAGGGGAAGGTCAAATATATTATTCACTCTTTTAATTGACTTCATGGTTAGATCTCAAAATTTTCCAAACCAAATGGAAAACCATGAGGTTACGTCTACTTAAGAGTCAGATCTCTCACAGTTAGCTCACACTGTCAGAGAAAATCGTGTTGATCCCATGAGTAGCTACAGATTAAATGGAAATAAGTGTATGGCTTAGACATGTTTTCTAAAACTATGAATAAACCATGAAGATCCCTATTAAAAATTCAACAGAGGTCCGCACACATCTGTTCACCCCTTCTAGAATGGTTTTCCTAACCATTTTAGTGTATTTGGAGGCCGCACAATTTTTCCAAACCGTGCACCTCAGTCTGCAGACTTATAAAACCAAGGTTTTCGGCCTCCAATAGACCCAAAAGCAAGAAAAACCCCCAAGAAACATCCTGATCATTAAGACTAATCTCAAAAAGACTAGGATCAATGAAAAACAAGAAATTAGGTTCTTTTGATCGAGAAAAGAGTTAGTCTACCCACTATTCTTTGAAAAGTTTAAAACATGTGATGAATTCGACCCACTCCCAAAACCCGGGATGTTTCATGAGTTTTAGATGAATTTAATATCCCAAAACACTTTCTTATTTACTATAAAATAGAATATCACAGTAAAAAATTTTAATTAGCGACATTTTAAAACATCATGACTTCATTTACTTACTTTTTTCTGAAACAAGGGAAAATAAAAATTACAAAATTAGTGATGTTTATAAATATTTTTATTTTGTGACACCTCATTTACATACATTTCTAAACATATTTGTTTAGTGAAACCTCATTTACTGATTTTTTTAAACATTAGTAAATGAAAGATCAAGTACAGATGTCTCTAAAAAAACATTGATTATATCTATGTGTGTGTGCATATATATATGTATACATATATTATTGTAGTTATAATTATATATATATAGATAATTATCCATGTTTTAAAGAACTAATAAAAAGGTCACTAAAATATACACCTTTTATAAACAATGTGGCTAAATTGAAAATATATATTCCATTATATATATAAATATATATACGTATATATATATATATATTAATATATCTATGTGTGTTTATATAAATATAAATATATATATATATATTTATATGTGTTTATATATATGTGTATGTGTTTATATATATTAATATATATATATATATAAATATATGTGTAAATGATTATGTATATGTGTCAGTATTTAAAAAATTAATATTATATATATATAATTTTATATATTAATATACATATATTAATATGTATATATATATGTTTATGTTTTATGTTTATATATATGTTAATATATATGTTTATATTATATAAATATATACGTTTTATATATGTTCTATATTTAGATTATATTTATATATAATATGTTTATAATAATATATATTTATATGTTTATATTATATATATATATATATGGTTATATATATGTGTTCATATATATATATATATGTGTGTGTGTGTGTGTGTAAATATAGATTTGTATGTGTATATATATATATATATAATTATATATATATAAATAGACATGTTTTAAAACACTAGTAAAAAGGTTACTAAAATAGCCACATTTTCATAAAAACATGACTAAATTCTTAAATATGCTTGTGTTTTTATATATTAATATGTATGTTTGTGTGTGTATGTGTGTTTATATACGTATAAATATGTATATATATATTTTTTATATTTGTGTCTATGTTTATATATATTAATATATATCTTTATATAAATATATATTTACATTTATATGCGTAAATGAGACATATAAATATATATATATTTAGTGATTTTTCCTAAAAACCGTTTTTAAATTAGCAAAATTTTCAAGAAACTTCAAAAAATTAGCGACGTTTCCTAAAAACCATTGATAAATTTAAAAATTAGCGAAATTTTTAAAAAACATTCCTAAATTTTAGATTCTTTTGGTAGTGTCAATAATAAAATATATTCTTAGAGATCTACCTGTGGTATTTGGAAGAATATTAATGTATCATAATTTAGAAATTTATGGGTTCTTCAGACTAAGAGAGCCATGATAAGAGAAGACAACCATACTTTTGATTTCTTAATTGTAGAATCAATTTAATGGATAAATTAGATGTTTAAAACTCTCTTGAATAGGTTAAAATCTCATAATTAGAAAGAGATTAAAGATGACCAGTTGGATAAAAAACCATTGGCATACTTATTAAGGAGTGAGGGTTGAAGAGAATAATGATTAGTGACAGTAATTGTATTTCTAATTTGAACCTTGACAATTTGATCGAAACATTTATGTAATATTAATATCATATAAAGTGAGATGATCTAAAAGAAAAGAGGACTAATTGAGTTTCTTTTTCTATACAATTTGTTGGGGCTACTACATCTAAGGTGAGTGTTTCAAATAATTATAAAAATTGTTTAAATGACAGTGAGAAGGAACTTATTTAAGGTGACTTTTCGTAGTTGGAAATATATATATTTTTTTATATAAACATTTTTAACAAAAACTATTAGAATGAAAAAAAATGTTATACAATAAAATTTTTGAAGAAGAGAGGATTGTTTCAAGGTAATCTGTTATTTGTGTAAGATGATAAACCATATCAGACCTAAATAACCGAAATTAAATAAGATATATCAATAACTCTATGGATATTCAGAGAAAACAAGAGATAATGTTTCAAGAACTACCTCTATCTCTTATATTTATAGTCAATATCCACCGACAGATAGCAATGATATAGATAGTGGTAATAACTAGAATATCACTAAATGTTATGTAAGAAAATACTCAAAACGATAAGTGTTTCATGGGTAAGAATACTTCTATGCCATTGGTAAATTTTATTATGGATTCTAATTACTCTTATTATAAGAATAGTGTGGATAATATTTTACCATAATATAAATAAATAAAGGATTATATATTATAAAATGAAGTAATCTATCAAAGGTTTTTTTAAGAAATACATAGAGGTTATGGAATACATTTCTAATTCTAATCTTGATATTTATTAACTTAATTATGAGTTGAATTTCAAATCTATTTTTAACATCTATTAATGATTGTAAAAAGGTTATAGAACTGAAGTCCAATGTTGAATGTTTGAAGAAGCTATTTTTTTCTAATTTTTCATCTAAAATGGAGATTTTTTATAATCTTTTTCTAGAACTGATATCATTTATGAAATATTATTCAGTTAACATTACATATTTTGGTAAATCAAATTTACAGTATAATTATATTTTCTTGAAGACTGAAACTTTCTATGAAAAATTCCCTAGAGGTAATTACCTGAAGAATCATTATTCATTGAACAAAGTTCAATAATTAGAAACAAGTAGTGATTTTATTTATAATGAACTAATAGTTATTCAATATTAGAGATTTGGGTTGATGTGGGTTCTAATAGACTTGTTTAATTGAATTTTTGGACCAAATACTTTCTTGGTACCTAATTATTAACTTTTATTTCAAGAAGGAAAACTGATCAACAAGAGCTGAAGTAAGTAAAACATTTTTTAAAGAGGAAAAACTATGTGTGATCAATTCTGAAGTTCTAGATATGATTAAATGTATTTTCAATGGTCATATATAATATTAATTTTATTCTTCTTTCCATATAATATTTTCTTTATATTTTGTTTTACTCCTTGAGAAAGGTGGACTCTTTTTTCTAACATTATATAGGAAGTTCATATTTTCTAGAGTTTTTATGCTGAAGATAAAGGATTTTTTCAATAATAAATCATGAATCATATTCTTATGAAGAATATACTCCATAGTTATGAGAAGATAAATTTTTTTAGATGATTCTTTTGTGCTTATATTATGGAAGACTGAAGATATGATAACTTCTTTTAATTTCACATTATGTTTTTCTTTATTGTTTGAGTGTAAAAGAAAAATAAATTTATTTCTTTAATAAATTAAAAATCTAATCATATAATGGGATTTAATGTCCCTACTTTTAGGATAAAGTTATTACTAAAGGTCTTTAGAAGAGAATAACAAAATGAAATAGTCAATTTTAGTTGAGGTAGGGGAATTTCCCAAATCTACATTTTATGAATCTCCCAAGAATTTAAAGCTTGTTGAGATACAAGAATATAAGAAAGAAAAGTCTCTCGTAGGAGAAAACCAGATTGAAGAAGAAAAGGAAAATGAGTGTATTTAGAAAGTATTATCGACACTCTAAATATAACACAATATAAGGTGACCTATCCAAAAGATAAAATTAATTGTGAGGGCATTAAATTAGAGATAGAAAAAGCATCAAAAAAAAAGACCAGATCTTGAGTGAAGTTCAATCATTGATTGTATTGTGGATGTATTGTCATTATTGATAGAATATATGGAACAAATTTATTATCTGTTTCCAAGATACTAGAAATGAATTCAATAAATAGTATTTTATAGGATTAGAGTGTGGATTTTTAGATTTCATGGTCGTAGAAATATATTCGAGATCAGCAGGTGGAGTTTAATACCAACATTTTTAGCTTCAAAGACCAACATCATCGCTTGTTTTAAAACGTCAAAAAGTTGAAAAATATATCATAGAGAAGTATTTCAATAAATTTTATCCTCAAGATCAAAATTTCTCTTTGAATAAATAATTAAATGAGTTCAAGAAACTATAATAAGAATATATGAAAATGTTGAATGAATAAGAGTTAAGATGTAAAAGACTAGAACAATCAATTAAAAAATATAAAATTACTGAATAAATTATAAATTTCAATGTATCTATAACATTTGTTATTGAATGGGATTACTATTTTAACTATTGTACTAATTCTTATTACTCAAATATCAATTTTTTTATTTTGATGTTTTTCTTTTTGAAAATAATAATGGGGTAAAATTTGGAGTGTGTGGTAAGTTTCTTTTAACCAAGTAGGAAAAATGTTATACATACTTGTGTTTTCTTTAAGGGGGAGAATGCTGGATTACTAAATCACACCCAAGATGAGTTTTTAAGATGATCGAAGGAGTTTATTTCATTTGATTTCAGTTAAACATTCCCTTTCGTATGTGTCTTGTGATTATAAAAAAGGGAATATTGTTGAGTCCTTTTATTACTGAATTACCTATAATATTTGTTTTTATAGACACAATACACTTAATATTTCACTTTTTCTAATTTGGTGTTTCTGTTAGTTCTATTTATAAATATTTAAAATATAATTCCTATAATTACCACATATCGGGGCTAAGGAAGCACATTTTTTATTAGCACTAAGTAGAAAGTGCTGATAAAAGGCTCACCTTTATCAACACTAGCTAAATGCATTGATAAAATTTATAAAAAAAATAATTTTTAATATATATAAATTTATAATATTTATATTCAAAAATAATTTTTATTTGTATACATTAATTAAAAAACGCATGTTTATAATTAATATAAATATGATATATTAATATATTTTTTAATAATTAAAATATATATATAATGTTTAAAAAAATTATTTGTAATATTACATGTAAATTAAAATATATTGAAATAGTTATAAATTATAATTATTTTTAAAAATAACAAATCTATTTAATAAATTTATAATTATATATTAATAATTATATATAAATACTTTTTAAATAAATTTATTAATAATTATAACAATATATATATAAATAAATATATATATATCTTCAATGAATTTGATCAATTAATATAAATATAAATATATATTTCTCATGAGGTGGTGATATTCATGGACATGATTTCCATTTTTTTCATCCATTTATGAATGATTATAATTGATTCTATATGATCATAAGTTTATTTGTGGATATGATTGTTTGTTGCTATGTTCCAAATGTTAAGATTATCAATATTATGATGATTCATTCATATGTTATGTATTCTTCATGAGTGATCGTTTATACATGAACACCCTTATTATTCATGCTTTCTGTATATGTGACGACTCATTTTTTTATAATCTATTCTTTAATAGGTATATGATTCATTCATGCTAAACCCATAAACTTATTATGTTCTCATAAATACTTATGAAATTATTATAAATATATTTATTATATTGATAATTATAAAATTTTAATTATTTGTAAATACTTCTTAAATATTTTTTTTATAAATATAAATATAACTAAATATATATTTATATTTAAATAATTTTTCAATTAAAATAAATACATTTATTATCATTTTATAAAAATATATATATTTATAAATTAATATATATATATATAACTATATTCATACATTTATAAATATTTTTATTTATAATTATATTTATAAATAAATAAATATATATATTTAAATAATTATTAAATTATAATAATTATAATAATTATATTTATAATTTTATAAATATATATAATTATATAAATATAATTATTAATATATAAAAATAATTATAAATATATAAAAGTAATTATAAATATAAAAAAATATTTATAAATATTTTCAAATATTTATAATTATAGTTATAAATAAATATAGGTACATTTAAATAATTAGAAAATTATAACAAATATATTTATTATGTATAATTATAAAATTCTAAATATAATAAATCTATTTATTATAATTTTATAATTATAAATAAATATATATATATTTAAATAATTATAAAATTATAATAAATGTATTTTTTTGTATTTTTAATTTTATAAATATTTATAATTAATATATTTATTATATATAATTATAAAATTATAAATATAGTAAATATATTTATTGAAATTTTATAATTATTGAAATAAATAAATATTTATTTATAAATAAAACTATATATATAAAAAAATGAAGCTTTATAATTATAAAATTATAATAAATATATAATTATAATTTTATAAATATATATAATTAATATATTTATTATATATAAGTATAAAAGTATATATATATATATGAAATACATTTAATATAATTTTATAATTATCTAAATAAATAAATATTTATTTATAACTATAACAATAAATAAATAAATAAATATTTAAATATTTATAAAATTATAATAAATATATTTTCATATTAATAATTTTAGAATTATATATAATTAATATATTTATGATAATTTTATAATTATTAAAATATATCTATATTTATATAAAATTAAAATTATAAATATATTAAATATATATATTTTATAATTTTATAATTGTTAACAATTAAATATTTATTTATAATATATATAATTTTATAATTTTAATTAATTATATAAATATATACAAATATTTAATAAAATATTTACTATATATATTTATAAATAAATAAATAAATAATTTATATAAATAATTTTATAAATATATATAACAATATGAATAAATTATTAAGATTAATCCAACATTAGTGCTTTTTTAGTGCTGATAATGATTCCTCTTTATCAATGCTAAGAAATCCCTAATAAAATGTGTATTTATCAGGGATAAAATTCTATTTCTTATAAAGACATGTTTGATAATCATTTTTTAGTGCTAATAACGGGCTATCATTATTAGCACTAAAAAAGCATTGATAATGATCAGTTTTCTCATTGCTTTCTATTTTACTGTGGATAAAACTAGCTTTTATCAATGTTTTTTGCAGAGTGTTGAAAATATCATTACCTGATTTCATAATGGAACCCCAACTAGAGGCCTCTCTCTTGAACACCTTGATGCTTTTGTGGAACCCATCTTCTATTTCACCGCTGTTCTCACCATTGCTCTCACTGGTGCTCTCACAGCCTCTGTCACCACAACTCTCACCACTGTTTCTCTCACCGTTGCCTCTCTCACTATTGCTACTCTCACCCCTGGCACTCTCATCGCCCTCTGGCCACCACCTCTCTCATTATTTCCCTTATCACCACCACTCTCACCACTGTTTCTCTCACCGTTGCCTCTCTCGCCGTTGCTACTCTCACCCCTGCCACTCTCATCGCCCCTCTGTCCACCGCCTCTCTCATTATTTCTCTTGTCACCACCACTCTCACAACAACATGTCTCTTAATCTAAGATATGTTATGAGAGTAATCTCTTTTGATTAATTGTTTTTCTGATTTTCAAGTGATATTGTTAAGACATGGTTTTCTTGATGATGAATATATTCCTTGTAAAGCATCATCTAATGTTTTATTATTCTAATTTTTATTTATTTACATTCTGGTCATTTATGATCATTGACCATAAAAAAATTAATTACATATACATGTTTAATGAATAAATTTCTCATGTATATAAATATTTTTGTGATAACACACCTAAAAGAATATAAATTTATATTTAAAGGAACTAAATGGTATTTATATTATTTATACAAGATGAATTGTCTATTATTATTGTTCATGTTCTTGTTGAATTTCCTTATGATTTGTGTGGGGAAATTATGGCGTGAGTACCCAGATAATGGTGAGAAAATAAGATGTGGAATGTTTTGCTAGGAGAATCTATGTTTTTTTCCATGAGTTATGATTAATACTGATACATGGTGGTTGAATTATAATGATTTTTGAGAGAGTGGTCATTCTTAGTCACGAGATCTAATGATTTCCTTTATGATTTCGATGGACTTTTGAGTGGTTTGTTTTTTTAATTGCATGGTAGTGATGGAATGAAGTTATAATGATGGAATTAAAAAGGAATTGGTTAAAAATTAAATGAGTGTGTGTTGTAATTCACATATGGAAATTGATGTATTGGGTTTAATTACTACAAATATGAAACAAATGTCTTCATAAGTTAGATTTGGATAACAATTATTAAATATTGTAATTGAAAAACATGTAAATAGAAGTTATTTTGTGAAATTTTTATTTATTTATTCTGTGTTATGATCCCTCTGTGTTGCAAGTAGCTGATCTAATCACATTATGAGCCATTTATTCTTCCTCCCTTACTAAAAATTTGATATCCCTCCTCCTTTTGTTTATAATTTCCATATGGAATCATATATTAGATTATTTTTCGATGTAATACATATCTAGATACATATTTGGTAGATATTATTGTTTATTACACATGATTCATGCTTTTGGTTTTAGTAAGGATAGGTTCCCGGGGGATCCAATATAAGAATGAGTGTGATGGACAATGAGGTGACTTTCCCAATACAGAAAAAATGGGAAGAGATATGGGGTGAAAAATCTCATGATAATACTTAGTCAATATTCCCAGGAAATGAATAATAGTATAAACCATATCAAACTCCCTAACATACTAAGGATGAAATAACTCACTGTGGATTCATTCATGTGGCAATTACCTATATCCATTTGTGTTCCTCGGATCAACTAGTTTTGATGAAATGGATATCCATTTTGAATTTGGAAAGGTTAATTAAATATATGGTGGGTGATGATTATGGATATGAGGAAAAATTAAGAAGTTCATAGTATTAAATGTGAGGTGTTTAAGGAAATATTCTTCCCCAAATATTATCCCCAGACTACTCACAACCTAATAGAGAGATATTTCTATAAAATATATATTCTTTTATAAATTATATATAATTTTGTACATCTATATACATCAGTAATTTTATATAATAATATAAATATATATAAATTTTTAATTTATACTTCTATACCTGTATATGTTTTTCAATTTATCAATAGTTTATTACATTTATACTTTCATAAATTCAATTTTAGTGTTTAAAATATTTTTACAGATATGATAATTTCTTTTTTTATTTGTGAAACCATTATTATATTCAATACCCATATTTTTTATTATAAAAATAGTTTTCAAATAATATTGCTTTTATTTTTTTTATTTCTTGTATTACTTTTAATAGCTATATTTTATTGGTTTTTATAATTTCAATGTGATTTTAAACTTCATTTATACTCATTCAAAAAGGGTTTCTTTCAAGAAATTCAGGATATCTATCTTCAGTTGAACATATGTTGTGTATTTTTTTAAAATATTAATATTACCGAATCAAATAGGATGGATATGAATAGAGAATGGATATATTTTAATGTTATTGCAAATTAATATGAATATGTGGTGAAATTATTCTTCATGTTTGAAATAGATCATGTACATGACCCTTCTCAAATCCTTTTTCCAGGTTTACCCTATTGTTATTCAAGATTAATTAGTCCATAGAAGTTCTAGGAACACGTAATATGTCACAGAATTGATCAAAGATATAAATGTAGAAATAAAAAAGCATAAAAAATGAATGTAGTAATATATTGGTGTAATACTAACTTTTATGGATCATCTAATATGATTACAAATATAGAAAATGTAGAATACCAGATCAAGGGTGTGATTACATGTGTGAATTATGATGAATATTATATTGAGGAAATGACAATGATAGATGAAGATGAACTTTGTGATTGTCTTTAATTGTTTGAGAAGTTAAAGAGTCACACAAAGACACCGTTGTATGTTGGTTGCACTAAATATAAATCATTTCACCTATACTAAAGATGTATAATTTAAAGGAAAGAATCAAATAGAGTGATGCCAGTTTTATAGAACTACTTTATCTCTTGATTGATATTCTCTTAGAAGAAAATGATCTCCCTAGCTGAATATATGATGCTAAATGAATGAAATGTTTGATGAGTATGATCTCTGAAAGAATAAATGTCTATCCAAATGATGGTATACTATTTTGAAAGAACCAAAATCACTTAATGAATACCCAAAGTGTGGTGCTTCTCAATATAAGAAAGATGAATTGGGTCCTATGAAAGTTATATAGTACTTTACAATCATTACAAGGTTTAGGATCTTATATTTAATTGAGGATACAACATGGAAATTGACTTGGAATATAGATATAAGAAATAAAGATGGGATGCATCATCACCCAATAGACTCTCCTCAATGGAATAGAATTGATCATGAGTATCTTGTATTTAGAAACAATCCAAGAAACCTTCTTATTCTGTTATCTTCAAATTGAGTGAATCCTTTTAGTTTTCAAAGCAACACTCACTAAAAATTTTTGGTTATGTTGGAAAATTATAACCTTCCACCATGGTTATACATGAAATGAAAATACATTATGTTATCAATGCTTATACAAGGACCAAAAAAAATTGGTCATGATATTGATGTTTTTTGGACCAATTGATCGTGGATTTTAAATTAATTTAGTATTTATGTGTAACACATTATGAAACCTAAAGAAAATAATATTTCATGTTGAGAGGCATACTATATGAGATGATAAATAACATTCTTTCTTATGAAAATATGTTAGTATATATAATTACGGAAACTCAAGGGTTCCACATTTGAAAACAAGCTAAACAATTAATTAGGTTGAAACAGTCATCAAAGACCATGTTTCTAGGACATGGTAGATTTCTACCCTTATGGAATAAGTACCGATCATAGAGGACATCATTTGATGGATGTTTAGAAGGATTTAAATCACCACAACAACTAAAAGGTGATCAACTATTTGAGAAATTAAAAGACATGTACACTGATTTTGGTAGACCATTTACATTAAACCTTACGAAAACATGTTGAAAAATAGGTATGTTTTTTTGAATTAATATACTTGAAATAACTGTAAATTAAGAATTTTTTGTGGTAATTCATGTTGAAAAAAATTGTTTGCTATAGTGTAATTGGAATGTTTCTAAATGCGCATGGGAAAAAAGGATAGAATTAAGGCTAGGTTAGACATGGTAGACCTGGGAATACTGGAAAAAGTTGGCACTAGTGAAGTGTTCAAAATGAATATATCTTCCACCAACATCTTACACTCTCTCAAGAAAAAAGAGACTTCAGTTTTGAAAATTCTTGAATAATGTAAATGTTTCATAGGGTTATTCATCAAAAATCAAGAATATGATGTCAATGAATGATTTAAAGTTAATAGGTATAAAATTACATTGCTATCATGTTTTGATGAAAGATCTAATTCATTGAGTTTTATGTTGAATTTTACCAAGAATTTGTATCATGTACTAACCAAGATATATTTCATTTTCAAATCTTTATGAATAAAAATATTAAACCTAGTAAAATTCCCAATAATAGAAATGTAAATTTACATTATATTATGTAAAATTGTTTTTCCTAACAACATTCATTGATATGATGGTTTACTTGATGAGATAGATTCTACTATGTGGTCCTGTACATTATAGTTGGATGTACTCCATTGAATAGTATTTGATGATTTTGGATGGGTATGTCAAATATCTAAGTCATCTATATTGTTGTAATAAAAAGTGATAATTTTTTTAGGAAGCCATGGATTTTTTTACCGACTACCTATGGTGTGAAAAGCATTGGTCTACTAAAATATCGCCACACTAGGTGTCTTGTGGGTGAAGTATTTTCTGGAAGTGATATTTTCAAAATCAATATTACTGATCTGAAGCATTCCCACCTTTACATTTTTTATAATATTTTGGAGGTTAGCCAATATATTTAAACCCCCAAATAAATTCTTAGGCATTTGAATTCATCAAGGGATTAATGATGGATATCAAATACACATAATAAATTTTATATAGGATGATTTTTAGACCTTATTTTTTAAGAAGTAAGATGAAAATATGGATTCGATTTTAGAACAGCTTCGATGGATATCCATTCGACCAAGTGTGAAAATATTATCTTAAAATGGTTATGTAATTAATTCTTATACGTTCTATACAAATGATCATTATGAAGGTAGTACCATAAAAAATAGTGGAGTTACAAATATTGATGAAGTGATTCATGTTTCTAGAATTAAGGACTTAAATCCAATTTGTGTGAATATATCATACATTGGAATCATCAAACAGGCATGAGAGTTGGATTATAAAACATCCCAAGTGTTATTTTTTCAATCAAAGTTGGTTGATAATAAGAGTTCTATTAAAATAGATGAATTGGGTTCATGAAAGTGGATTTCTGTAAGGAAGGGTGTGATGGAGAACTGTTTATAATGGTATCACAGGAAGTACAAGTATTTTTATAGATCTTGATAACCGAATGCGTCCACTTGTCTTGTAATCGACCAAAACCACTGAAGGGTTAGATGAAAATTCATTTGAGGTCAAAAATTTCACTAGGATGTAATAATAATTTTATATTAGTCTTAATGTTGATGATGTTTTCTATGTTAGAGGGGACCAAAATGAAGGGATTTTTATACTAGATAAAGGGGTGAAATCTCTTAATCCATAAAAAATAGTTCAATAGTCAGGTTATATATTGTTTGTAATATATATTGTGTTACCTCATGTTATTATCTATTTTATATTGTATTAATGTAATTCAAATTAAATGTTAAACCACATATTCATATAATGAATTATGCATGTGCTAGTTCTCCCAATCCAAAGGAATAATAGGTTTCTCAACCTTCTGTTTCTCCCACTATAAAGGAAAAACAACCATCTTCATGTGTTAGTTCTCTTAATCCCAAGGAAAAAAATTATCTCAATCTGATACAACTCCCACTGTTGAGGAACAATGAATTTCTACACATTTTGGTTCTCTCAGTCCATAGGAACAATAGTTTTTAAACCTGTTTCTACTCTTAGAGTATAGGTACAACAACCTTCTACACATTTAGATGATACCAATCTATAGGAACAATATATTGATGATTTTTAATCTGAGGAAATTGTAGGTAATGAAGAACTGATGATGTAGAAAAAATAGGAGCACCTAGTGTGATGATGTTAGAAAAAATTATTGGGGTGAAAAGAAGAGCAGTAAAATTCATGGTCTAATGGAATACACGACACAAGGATGTTAACACCCATAAAGAAATGTTTAGAAGTTACAATGGGATCATTGCTCGGTATTATGTGATGACTAATGTAGATTCATAACACTATGTTGTGCCCATGCTTTAGACACTCATTTTGGAAGAAATTACGGTAAAATTATAATATTATTTATTTATTTTTACTGAAAAATAAAATAATGAAACATTAAATTACTGTTGATCATCCTTGGGAGAATGAATTTATAGTACATGACTACCACAATAAATTTGTATAAATTCTTGATGGAAGGATTCACAGAGACTTTCAAAAAATTCTAATAATATTTTATCTTTAAAATGATGAAGGGAAAGTAAACCCATACCCACCACTTATGTATACACAACTGATGATAAGATAAGCACATGGTGTTTTTATTGGATATCATGTGTATTTTTATTTTTAGGTACATTGTGGTTAGTAATACATTTTTTGAAAATACATGTATTCATAAATTTGATTAATAATTTTTTATTTATGAAACAATAACGGAGAGATAAAAACAAGGAATGTGTAGCCAAACCATTGTAACCCTACTATAAAGTATGTATAGCGTACACATTTATTTAAAAAATAGTATGTATTTTAAATATAAAATAACTATTTTATGTGACATGAAACAACAATATAACTATGGTCCTCTATTTATAGGAAGATTGATGAATCCAAAACCAAATTCACTTTATTCTCACATCATGTGCTATGTATGGAGGCCTGCATAAATAAATATAGGATTATAATAGATGAAAACACAACAAAATAATGGGAAACACATGTATGTGTGACATAATGCAAAACTTTTGTTCTTTAAATAACAATTACATAATAATTATTAATTATTATATTATATTTTTTATCCAAATTACACAAAGGAATCATCAACACCTGTACCAGATGAAAACATGGTGTTGATGGACATAAAGCCTCCAGAATAGTATGGCCATGTATGAGGTTCGAGTTTTTGGGTGACACTGTGAACATATTTTGAGAAAAAACAATATGTGGATAAAGATAAAGAAGTGATAGAGATGAATGAAATATTATATTCCATTGAAGAACAATTTCATTGGTAGATTGAGTTTCTATAAAATTCAATGGGAGAAGAAAATAGAGAAAAAACTCCAAAAAACTAGTGCATGCACATCCCCCCCACCATCTTTTAGGCGAGCTATTCCCCTCAAAGAGCTATGTTAATTGATTTTATAAATATTTTAATATTTTTTTGTGAAATGTTAATTAGAAATAAACTGATTTCATTACTGTAAAAATATTCTATAGGGTGAAAATAACTATTATTTTTATCTATAAACACCCACAAATCACCTTATCACAAGGGTTAACGTGTTCAATATCAACAACAACAGACTACACAACAGAGCACTTCCAATAGGTCATGTGAGAGTGAGGATTACCATAACTCAAGAACCTAGTGTCGAGCAACCTTTACAACTTGATGATGAGTATATTTATATGGTTGACCAAGATATTGGAAAATTCATATCATGACCATCATATCTTGTAAAAAAACATTTCAACAAGGAGGTATTAATTTTCAATTTATTTGTCTTTCTAAACCTTTAAAAATTAATGAAAAAATGTCTAAATTGATGAATTTTATTATAGACAAATAAAGGGAATGGGTGAAAAAAAATGTTGACTCAAAGATATCTAAATGGTCAAATAAACAATTGAAAATATCTTCTGAATGAACCATTACCCCACCTGTTCCATATCCACATTCATCAACATTAAAGGTTCATACATATACAAAGTTATAAAATGGTAGTTGTAACATAGTTTATTTTGAAGAAAAAATAATGCTATATGATATTAACAAATAAATTTATCTAGAAAATTTTAATGAAACACTCAAATATGAATGACTAGGAAGATTAGTTTTATATTTATACATGTGGTATGTTTTCATGATTTTTTTTCCAAAAGATGATATACTTTGTTAAGTATACCAAAACACATTTCATATTCATTATAGGCACATATATCAATACTAATTGAAGGGATTAACCCATGAACATAAATTTTGACTCATTTTTCCTCTTGTCACTTCTACAGAATATTAAAAATAGATTCAAACAAATGAATGAAATAGTGACAAAACTGTCCAAATCATTTGAAATAATACTTTAGGATGAAAGAATCTTCTTAATACCAAACATTCTTGGGTAAAACTCTAAATTTTAATCACAAAAAATAGTTTTTTATTTATTTCATTACTTATTCATTTTTAGGAAACATTGGATTCTCATTTCAGTCAATTTGGATACTTGAATGATTTATTTCCTGGATTAAATAAATAGGTACCCGACAAACCAACCAAATATGATCACTTTTTTTCAAATTTTTAATACACTACATCCAACATTTTCGAACTAATATTTGTGTTATATATTTTATATTATGTTTTAATGAGATTTTCTTATGACAGGGAGGTGTATAAATATAGTCAAAATCTAGGCATGAGGACTATTAATTCTCAAAAGGAGCCTGAAAAGTTATACAAGTGGACAAGTATCAGGGTATATATAATATTATTTGACTATCCAAAAACATATCATGAAATTTTTTTTATTTTTATAAATGTATATGTAGTATTAAAAAAATGGAAATGATTTTGGTTATTATGTGTATAAATTTGTGAGAGAGGTCATATTTGTAAAATCTTAGACACAAATGCCACTCAATTGTGCATTGAGCCTGGTGCGTCACAAGGCCTCAAGCACATCTCCCCAATATCCAGAAGCTACTGACTTGTAGTGAGGGCCTAGGCTTTGAATGTGGGGATACTATCCTCTATTACTATAGAGTAGCACAACGGAATATCAAACACATATACATTGCAGGCATAGTAAATCATATAGAAAATAGATCAACAACAGTGATAGATAACAATACCAAAACAAGATTATATACAATAGTGAAAATGATATATGTCACAAGTCTCTATAAAATCAGCCAAAACATGTATAAAAGGTAGATATAAAATACTTGTAACAAAATTAAAAAAAGTTCAATTGTATCCACTAGCATTGCGAGCCTCATATCATTACCATTCTCCCCATTTCATAAGTAGCTATCAAGAATATGTTGCATGGTGCTTGACCTTATCCATACCATAAATCATATAATCTATTTACGTAACCAAAGGTGTACCAAGAAGGGTGTGAGATCTAATCCTAGTAGGCAACCACCCAAGGTCATGTGGAAATTATTCAGTGAATATATATAAAAATAGTGCGCATGCAGAATATAACAAGTAAAGGAAGTACTCAAAAGTAATCATCCTATAAGTCTGGGTTTTCATTTATAACCAATATCATTTAAGAGGAAGATCTTTGATTTAGTAGTCAGGCTTGTGTCATTTGTAAATTTCTTGTGTAATAGTTATATCTCATTTAACTTATAAGCCTCAAGACCTAGTCATAAGCCGGTCACACCTAGGTTTTCTTGTTTTGGTTTATGTTTCAATTCATTTGGAATTGTGGTATTTTTGGGATCTAGGTGTGATGGGTGTTGGGTTTTGAAGTATTTTATTTTTCTAATATTTCTCTCTTGTTTTTTATTTGGTTCATTTTGTGTTAATGTTTCATTTTGGAGAGTTTGTGACACCTACAATGTCACTGTATTGTGTTTAAATCATACAAGGATAATTGGGTGGGATTCCCTAGTGTTTGGGGTGTCATTCAAGGGTTTTTTTCCAATTATTGGTGTCACATGGTTTGATCAAGGTTTTCCCAAACCATGACACATAAAATTGAAATGTTTATAAATTTTTTCCAGTAGCATTCACACGGTTTGCACATGGTTTACAAAACCATACAGCCCATTATGGGATAAATAACTTTTAACCTAAATGTTTGATTTAAGTGATTCCATCTCCTATTTGAACCAATACCTATTTGATAACTCCAATAGGGATCCCCCCCATTGTATCCCATTTTTTGGGTCACATTTGGGGTGATTTATCACAAGAGGTCAGTGATTCTTCCTAAAGTCCTTCCCTTTCCTCTTATCCTCTCTTCCCTCCTCCTTTCCTTCCATTATTTCTTGGTTTTCTCTTCTAACCTAGAAATTAATGACCTAGGGTTCTATTTTTCCCTGGGTTTTGATGTATGTTTTTTTGTTTATGGTAGGCCTTAATAGGTTTAGGGTTTTGAAACCCTATGGTGGTTTTTTCGGGTGTGCGTTTCAATTCCACCTTGGATTTTAGGTAGGTTCTCCAAAGAACATAACTCTATATTTTAAGGATAGTCTTTTTTATTATTTTAGGACCTTATATGCATGAAAAGTGTTTTTTGACCCTTAGATAATTTATTTTATGTGAAAAATTGTAGTTTATGAAAGGTGTTTTTTGTTAGTGATAAATATTGGTTTCATGAATAGTGTTTAAAGGTCCATTTAGAATCTTTGTGTAAATGTTGAAAGTGTTTATTATGAAATCCTACTTGGTTATTTATCATGCCTTATAAGTGTATATAATGGATTATATGTCCTCACTATGGAATCCTTGTGATCAATTATGGAAGTGCCTCAGGTTGGACTCTTTTGTTCAGTTTATTTTATGGAATGTGATTAGTCCTTGTGTTTGCTCGGGGTAAGGCATGTTTTTTAATAATTATTACATATTAATGTGATTAGATGATTGGTTGGAATTAGATAGCTAACCCCCTTTTATACAAGAGACCTAAGAACCTAGAATATTGAGTGAATTTTCTAAGAATGATTATCGTATTAGTAGTTCAGGTTATGACCAGTGTCCCATAGTAGGTTGATATATTTGGGTTTATTACTATGGGATTGAGCACCCCAGTATGTCCTAAGTTAGGGTGGTCAAGCATTTGGGTGTTTTGATTTTAATAATTTATGACATGTAAACGGGGACAGATCCTCATGTATTAGTACATTCTAGATTATTCTTAATCTCATGGGTTCACAAATGTATATTAGTTCTTGATTTCTTGCAATGATTTTTGTGATACTTTTATGTAGATTTCCTTTTCCCTTATTATGTGAATATTGTGGATCCTTTTTGTGTAGTGTTTTCTTGGAAGTTATGGGTTGGTTTATAAATTTCTATGAATTTTTTTAAGTAAACGGGTTTTACAATAATTCATTCCATTGAAAAAAAGCATCACATCTGTTTCTAAAATGTTTTTCTCACCCTAAATGAATGAACAGGGTTTTTGGAAATGGTTAAGGGTAATTAGTTGTACTCTATTTTTGAGAAAACTTTTAAAAAATAATACTTTTATATATTATAGTTCAAACCTGAAAATGGATGTTTCTTTTATTTTAAAGGAAGTGCACTAGGAATAGATTATTAGGCTAGCCTACCATGTCTTAATACTGACACCTATAGTTATTTTATGTTTTTAGTCCTTGTGTAGGATTGAACCGGAGTTCAGGAAACTTGAGCGACATGTGATCCTTGTGTTAGAGAGTGACCAACAAGGTAACATGGAGTTAGTTTGGTTCTTATGTTCATTCGGTTTAGTTGTATTGTTTATTTTTACTTTTATTTTTTTGTATAAATGATTTCTAGTTCAATTTTAAATTTTTATATTAGGTTGTCCACTTCTTTAGACAATTTATTTTTTTATTTGTTTATTAAGAGAAATATTTCTCTTGTGTACTCTGATGATTCCCAACACTATTTTCCACCCTATAGGGACTGGGAATGACATTAAGAACTTGACATAGACCAGATCGGGTGACTGGTTCAGGATCGAATCGGGCTGGTTGGTAACAAAATGGTATCAGAGTATCCCAACACTTAGCAAACCATTCTTTTCAGATATCCCTTTGTTTTTTCGGGATGTCAAGGTAGAAGAAGTATGATTGTTGGGAGTTGAGTGGTAGGTACGAGAAGAGCGTCACAAACTGTCACTTATTCTGATTCTTGGGAGTCTATGGAAAGTCTAGTTTTATTAGTTTCTTTGTACTTTAGGGATTATTTTATTAATTGTGATATAAAAAAGTGAAGTGGGGAAATGGTCTTCGTGAGATCGTAGGTCCTAGAAAGCCATGTAGAGATGGGGCATGATCCTAGAAGTCTCTCAATGTGGGTGGTGTGTTTGGCATATAGCCTCCAACTATATGGTCAAATCACATGCTGACACTAGTTCCCTTTAATGAGTTGTTTTGTGTCTTATTTAATTCTAAATTTGTTATAAAAACCCTTCTTCTAGATTTGGGAAAATGGGGTTTTTGGTAATGGTTGGATTTTGGGAAGTGGGAAAAATGATTTCATGAATTATTTTTGTAAAGGGTTTGGTGAAATGAGTTATTCTAAAATGACATTTTTTAGATTAATATTGAAATTGATTAATATAATTGAGCTTTATTAATAAAAAAATGGGATTTATGGAAAGCATATATTTGTTTTGGAAGTATTTTTAAATTAAAATTAGTGGGTTTTTGATTAAATGTTTTTGGTGGATTTCGGTTCGTGGAATTATTTGAAAATTTTTGGTAAAAGTGGAAACAAATATCATGGAAACACACGTGACATCCTTTTCAAGAATGGTAACATGGTTTGATTTGTAGAATCTAAAAGTGGTTTTGACTTGGTGGTTAGTGTTCATTTAACAAGTACATGATTTTTTAAAAGATGTTTTTTCTCTTTAGCCTTTGGTGTTTTCATGGGTGCTCACATGCATGGTTTTATATGGATATGTGTATGGATGTCTGGTATGGAAAAGCGGTAGGGTGCTCATGGTGGCACAGAAATATGAAAGTGAGTTATACTTCATGAAACAACATTGGTGATTATAAAAATAAACCTAGTTAGATTGTTTTTCAAAAATAATTTAAGCTGAAAATTTATGTTGTTTTTGTAAACCGATGGTTGTGTGGCTTGGTTTTCTATTTCTTATAAGTGTAGCTTATTCAGTATGCTTCCTCGTGACAAGAAAGTGACACTCTGGTGGAATCTTGAGATGGAATCTTGTTTTTCGCTCTATTTTGAAGGAATGCTCAATGGGTTTATAAGGATTTGTTCGATTTTTTGATTTGTATACGGATAGTACACCATTGGAACAATTTATAGATTATTAACCTTAGGATTCATTTCAAATGTAAAATTAACCTCTTTGAATGATTCCACAACATGTTAGTTGGAATAGAGATATGTTTGGACTGGATTTAAAGTGCCTTTCCATTATGGTGATTCTCATAGATGTAGCAGCTGTGCTCGGTGATGTTTAGTGGGTGTTTCCATTTTCCATTTTCATTCTTATCATTGTTTGAAGTGATATAAAATAGTTATTTGTAAATAAATGTTCTTGTTTGGCTAAAAGTGTGTTGTTTGAGGAAGAGAGTTTCGTGGTGTCTCTTGATATGTTGTTTCTATCTGAGAGTGTTATGTTGCACCGTGTGGAACTAAGGTAAATAACTCTAGTAAGGGATTAAAAACTTCAAATTACAAGGTAGTAGATTCTTCAAACATTAGATCTCCATCCATATGTCCTGGAGTGAAGTTGACATGTAGTCAGGAATCATAGGGGTTTGAGAAGTCCAGTTAAGTTTGTGCCTCTATCGTTGCAGTGAGTTATTTTTAGTATTTCTGTTATGGGTCCTCTATCAATTAAATGTGTCATATAGTTTCAAGGATCATTGTAGACTTACCCCAGACAAAATTCGTGTGAATATTCCTTCTTTAATGAAGGTTTTCGATCAATGTCCTTATGTGGACCACCCATGTGATTCAGGTGCGGTGTTGGTTTTATCCGTTTGTAGGAGTCAATTTGGGGGTGTTTGTCATATGTGGTTTCACCGTTCAAATAATTGGCACCTTAACTCCCGTACCCTTGTAGTGGGCTTTTGGTTCCATTCTGGGAGTTTCAGTTCAGTCCTTTTCCCCTCCACTCGGGAGTGGTTGATTTAAATGTTCATGTTGTGTTCTTATTGGATTTGGTTAGTAGGTTTTTGTGGTAGAGTTTTGGTTGGCATGTATAGGAATGGTCTGGTTATTTTTCATGTTGAATTCTTTTTTGGTCACTCTTTGTTAGTTCTCTATAGTGCAGAGACCCACTGCGGGTCTCATTGAGTTTCCATTTACGGTGTGGTTGGATGCTAGTTAACTTTCAATGGCGAAGAGTCTGTTCGGGGCTCCCCTATACTAGTGATCTATTCATGGATTAGTTTTAGTTTAATATGGTGACAATATATTTCTTTATAGGTGTTTGGTTCCTTGGTTCCCTCTTTGGTTGGTAGGTTTTTTAGTTCTTTTGTATATGGGGTGATCAAAACATTCCCATTGATTCTGAGAAATGTTTAAAGTTGCTTGTTTCATTTTGGGATTGAGGATTGAGTTCCAAATGTGGTAGGTTATTTGGTTTTTCTACTAGAAAGTGAAAGTTTCTTTATGTATATAGATTGGATCATGTTAATATGGAATCCTTTGTCATTTATCAATTAGTTGAAAAGTTTGATGGATTTCTAGGTGACAAAATCTTTAATGGTGGGGAGAATTGTCAAACCCAATTTTTCATTTTTTGGTTTATTTTCCAGTTCATTTAGAATTCTAGTCCTTTATTTGGATTTAGGTGTGATGGGTGTTGGGTTTTGAAGTGTTTTCTTTGTCTAATAATTCCCTGTTGTTTGTCTATTGGTTCATTTTGGGATAATGTTTCATGGTGGAGAGTTTGTGACAGCCACAGTGTCACTATATTTTGTTTAAATCATTCATTGATAATTGGGTGGGATTACCTAATATTTGGGGTTTCATTTGAGGGTTTTTTCAAATTTTTAGGGTTCACGGTTTGAGCATGGTTTTCCAAAACTTGTGCAACTTAAACCTGTAATGTTACAAAACATTTTCTAGTGACATTCGCACTGTTGGTGCATGATTTACAAAACCATGCATCCCATTATAGTCTAAATATATTTTAACATAAAATTATGATTTAATTTATTATACCTCCTATTTTAATCCCTACCTATTTTTTATCTACCAAAGGGATACCCCCTTAATTCTCCCCTATTTGGTCTACATTTCGGGCAATTTTTCACCAAAGGTTAGTGATTTTTCTGAGAATCCTTCCCTTTCCTCCTCTTCTCTCTTCCCTCCTCACCCTCCCTCAATTATTTCATGGTTTTCTCTTCTCTTTTAGTCATTATCAACCTAGGGTTCTATTATCCATGGGTCTTTATGGGGTTTTTTTTAGGGTTGGTCTTAATAGGTTTAGGGATTTTAAACCGTCGGGTGGTGTTTTCAGGTGTGTGTTTCCATTCCGCATTGGATTTGAGGTAGGTTCCCCCAATAACCTATATTTATAATTTAAGGTTCATATTTTTCTTTTTTATCACCTTATATATATGATAAGTGTTTTTTTGTTACCCATGGAAACATTATTTGGTGTGAAAAATGGTAGCTTATTCCTTATTTAGTGCTAAATAGTGTTTTTTGTTAAAATTGTGCATACCACATGATTAATAAAATGTTCTGTGACATTTCACACATTTTTTGTGGTATTTCATATATTTCTTAACATCTTGGATAAATTTATGGCATTCAATGAGTGTTTTATGTCTTGTTTAATGTCAAATAGAAATTGTTTTGATAAAAATTTCACGCCTATTGTTAAATAAATTTCTCGATCGAAATTTATGTTTTAATTATGATTTAAAATGACTTTTTTGAATTTATTAAATTGTTGGTATCATGTGAAATGAAATTTTCAGGTCATTTTATGGGTTTGAAAAGTGGTTTTGGTTTTTATAAATATGTTGTATTGGTTTTTAAGATCTTTTGGAATGTGTTGCCGATAAATGACCTGTTTGGCATTTTTATAAAAGTGTTCATGCCTTGGATATAAAATATGAATATTTTGGGGGAATTATAAATGTTTTTATGTGGAAAATGGGGTGTTTTCACCTCTTTATGAAAGGTGTATTTTTTTGTTAGTGATAAATATTGGTTTTGGGAATAGTGTGTAAAGGCTCGTTCGACATCTTCATGTAAATGTTGAAAGTGTTTGTTATGAAAACCTCCTTGGATATTTCTCATTCCTTGTATTTATATATAATGGTTGATATTTCATCACCATGGAATCATTATGATCAATTATGAGAGTGCCTTAGGTTGGAATCTTTTGTTCTGTTTATTTTATGGCATGAGATCGGTCCTTAGGGTGGCTCAGGATGAGGCCTGTTTTTGAATTATTATTATATATTCACATGATTGAATTCTTGGTTGGCATCAGTTGGCTCAACCACTTTAATATATGATACACGAGAACCAGGTATATTGAGAGAATTTTCTAACAATGATCGTTGTGTTGGTAGCTCACGTACTGACCAGTGTCACATAGTAGGTGGATATATTTGGGTTTATTACTATGGGATTGGGCCCCTCGGTGTATCCAGAGTTATGGTGGATGAGATTTTGGGTGTTTTGATTTTCATCATGTGTGAAATGTTAAAGGGGATGGAGTATCATGTATTAATACATTCTGTATTGTTCTTGATCCCCTGGGTTCACCTTTGTCTATCAGTTATTGGTCTCTTACAATGATAGTTGTGATACTATTATATAGATTTCCATTTTCCTAATTATGTGAATATTATGGTACCTTTGTGTGTTGTGTTTTCTTGTAAGTGATGGGTTGCATTATAAAAGTCTGTGAAAAATTATTCTAATACAAAATATGCTTACAATATTTCTTTCCATTGAAAAAGAAAGAATCACATCCCTTTTTAAAATTTCTTCCCCATCCTAAATGAATGAACTTGGTTTTTGGAAGTAGTTAAGGGAAATGATTTGTACTTTGTTTTTGAGAAAACTTATATAAAAACAAACTATTATATATTTTAGTTCAAAGATGAAAATGGATGTTTTTATTATTTTAAATGAATTACATTATGAATATATTATTGAGCTAGCCCACTATGTTTTACAACTCATGACTATAATTTTTTTCCTGCTTTTACCCCTTATGAAGGTTTCAACTCAAGTTTGATTGCCTTGAGAGACATGTGATTATTGTGTTGTAGAGTGAATAGAGGGGTCACATGGAGTTAGTTTGGTCATCAGGTTTGGTCAGTTTAGTTGTACTATTCATTTGTACATTTAGTATTTTTTGTATAAGTGCTATTATGTTCAATATTATATATGTCTATTGGGATATCAGTTTCTTTCAAATGTTTAGTTTATTGTTTGTTTTTTTTGGGAAAATTTTTCCCCCATGTACTCTAATGATTCCTGACGCTAGTTTCTATCACATAGGGATTGAGAACACCCTTTGGTCCATTTCGTGGACCGACTTGAGTGACTGTTTTAGGGTCAACTCGAGTCGGTTCGGGAAAAATCCCATTCTCCCCTATAAGAACATGAAATCATGGATTCCTAAACATTCCATCCATAAGTGTATGTCAAGATAAAATCCAATGTTATTATTTGTCTTAGAAGACACATCATATAAGTTATTTTATTCAATAATCCATTTTGAACATAATCCCATCATTGGAATCTCTAAGATGGAATCCAAGTGTCAATCCAGGTGTAATATAATCCAAAACCCTATAATCCTATCTATGGAGAACCTCTCATGAATGCATGTATCATTCTAGGTGTGGTATTACATCAATTCTATTCAAGTCTATACTTGTGAGTCCATTAAGGATGTCTAAGTATCACCCACAAAATATATGTTCAAATACACATTGAGTATTTCCATGACATTCTCATATGACTCTATGTATCACTCAATATATAAGACAAGCCTCTCATGAGTCCATCCTTGGTAGTCCACAATAGGATTCCAAGTATCACATGGGAATAAGCATGATGAATTCCAAATTAGTCCATCCCTGAGAATCTTCATTTAAAAACATGTGTCATCCAAGGTATATAACATTTAATGTCAATTATTCAATTCAATAATACCAAGATTCATCAGCCTATCCAATTCAATTATAACTCACCTCATAAGGTGATACAAGTCACTGGCCAAGCATAGAAGGCTTGGAATCTAAATACTCACATGGGAAATCTTTATAAAAATATTCTAAAGCTCGAATAAACTATTATATGAAAAATTCTTTATCTATCTCACATGGTAAAAACAATAAAAATATAAATTCAACTCAATCAAATAATTTCATAGCAAGAGATAATCTTATAATGATTTCCTACTAATTACTCACATGGGAAAAATCATTATGACTATCATCTCATGATTAGAAAAATTTTATATGGAATATAATTCACTTAACTCACTTGGCAAGTCAAATAAAAAGAGAAAAAAATGCTTACTCAAATATTTACATGGCATGGGCCTAGGGCCATAGTAATATATCCCTTCCCATTAATCAATTAAATTGATAATTCATAACTCCTAATTCAATTCAATTCCCAATTTGATTCATAAAATAATTCACCAATTTTTTATACATTTTCATTTACAAATTACATGCCAAGGAAAGGGGAAAAAGGGAACACCCAAAGTTATCCATTTCCAAGAGCAACCCATGGTGGTCCATTTATATAACCAACACAAAAAAAGGGGTGGATTTATTAAATTCAAGGTTCTCAAACTAAAGAAAACTACTAAAAAGTCTCATTAATATTGTAGTCTATTATAATAAATTCAAGAATTTAATTCCATTTAATGCCATGCCCAGAAATTGGGCATGCGAAAAAACAACACATATAAAATATTTGACATTTAACAAAAGGAAGTAGACCATAAATTGAAAGTCCATAGTTGATAGATCATTGAGTATCATCTCTTAATTCAGCTCAAATATGTAGGAAATTGAAATAATAATGAAAAACCTGTTAATAGGGGAAATTAAATTGAACTTAAATAGGACAATTGATACCTTGATGAATGAAAAAAGATTAAAAAGAAATTGAGAACTCTCCTATGTGTATCCAACAAGATGAGAAGCACATGAATACGGTATTAGATGAAAGAAATTTCTTTATTCTAAGAATAGTCACAAAAAATATCTCACGAGGGGGATGATGTCCATAGTATTAATAAAGAAATAAGACTTAGGTTTTAATGAATTTTATGGGGAAAATTGTCATTTAAAAAAAATATCTAAGTCGTATGGTTTAGATGCACAGCTAGATAAACCATGTGCTAACGATGCATGATTTGCTATAGGAGAAGGGGAGCCACATGGTTTTTCTTAATTTATTTATTAAACATGAAAAAAATTTCCAAAACCCACTGTCAATATTGAATATTGTTCTGCATGGACGTGCATCCCAACTCACATAGTTTTCACTAACTGTGTGCTGGGAAATTTTACCCCCAAAATAGGTTCTAGGATCCCAAACAACCTTCAAAACTCCTGTTACATCCATACCCTGAAAGAGAATACATAATATGCCACATTTAAACATTTAAACTATGATTATATTGAATGTAAATGATCCATTACTTAAATAAGAAATAGGTTCTTATAAACATCCCCCCTTAATGAAATTTGTCCCCAAATTTCCTTCTCAAGAGTGGTCAAGCATGTATGAGAATAAATTTGGTCATTGTGATTGCACATCAACCTCATGCTCCTAAGTCTAATCCTATAACCAGTCATGCTTCCAGAACACCCATACTATTGGAATGGACTGGCCTTAGAGAATAATTATTATACGATCCAATATATATATATAGGATTCTCCACAAAGGACAGATATACCTGTAACTCTACCAACTCAGGATGAAATGCATGAGATGGTTCTCAATAATAACATCACAACTGAGAAACATGGAAGATGTCATGCATGTCGTCGTACCTCTAAGGTAACATTAACCGATAGGCTACCAACATGACTCTCAATAGAATATTGAATGACCCAATGTATGTTAGTGAAATATTACTCTATATCATGATACTCCTACATCCCATCCTCAGTGAGACACTCAAGAAAACATGATTCCTGATATTGAACTCTAATGTTCATCTAAGGAAATTGACATATGAATTCTGACAAGACTATGTAGTATCTATCTGCTTACAATTCAACCGAACCAACTATAAGGTCTCCTATAGAGGATAAGGTCAAGAATAACTTCCTCTCCTACCTCTAACCAACCCATAGGGTGATTGTTAAGGACTACTATACAAATCCACATAAGGAACCATCTGTATAGTATCCAGAAATCTATTGCTATAAGAAAATTTAACAAGGGGTATATGGATCTCCCAATATCCCACTAAATCATGTATGCATGCTCACAACATGTCCTCATGAACCTGAATCATTCCCTCTGACACACCATCTAGTTGTGGGTGGTAGCTTATGATTAGAATCACCTGTGTACCCAATTCCCTCTGTATCACTTACTAGAATCATGAAGTAAACATGTTGAAACTATTTGAAATGATAGTGTGCAGGATCCCGTGGGCTCGTACTATCTCACATATGTATAACCTACCAATCTCATCAATACTGAAGGTTTCCTTGGTCAGAAAAAAAATGTGAAACCTTTGTGAGCTTCTCAAATACAACTCATACAACATATTTACCATAAGGTGTCCTTGGATAACCTATCAAAAAATCCATCATGATGTCTACCCACTACCACTTTGGGATGGGTAACTGCTGTAAAAGTATAGATGGTCACTGGTGTAACACCTTCAACTACTGATAGGTGGAACATATCATCAAAAAACCATCTACATATCTTTTCATACCTAGTCAAAAGTGATGGAGATCCTGACAAAACCTATGGTCATATCAGGGACCTGACCTTAAAGGATCAATTGAATCCCAATTGACTAAACTGAAACTGGTCGTAAAAGCTTTCTAGGAAGACACTGTCGAACATTACCCCACATCCACCTTAAAGTGGGTATTTTTTAAATAGGATCCTTTCTATTATACACATGAACTAGAAGGATAAAAAATTCGGGCCGCTCTAGATGACTTTTCATGAAAATTCGTAGCTTAGATGGATTGTGTATTCCAAGCTGATCCACAAAATCTTATTCTAAGGAACCACACATTTAAAATTTGTACATTCACTGAAGTTCATACTTAACATCTGGAGCCATTGTTTGGTGAAAACACAACTATTTCATTTAAAATGTTGTGCCACGACATGATAAAGGGTGTAGTCTAGTTCTTGCACACTATAATCATTGCCCTTTAAATATTACCTCTGACCCTGACTATAATTTTAGTATAACCATGGATTCATCATACCAAAGTCTAAGGAACTAACCTAAGGTAGTATATTCTCTATGTTTACATGTGATACATTGGTACACGCCAATATTTCCATATCAGATTATTGACTGAGCCCAGAGTGGCATCTACCTGATGGTCAAGTCACATGAAAATGGAAGGTGTCTAAGAGTTCAACCAAGGGGTCCCTACATGGGAACCCATACATCACTCGTTCTTAAACAAGCCTCAATTAGAATGACATGTACATCATGGTACACCGATATAACTACTTATCAAGCCTAATGGAGTCTAAAAAACTAGTGCAGTGTATAACCAGCATTATCATAGTGCATCAAATACAATGTCAAGATAGGGGACATGCTCATCACTAAGAAGAATACACTGAACTTTTTCGAAGGTTACCAAGAAGTTCAATCGAACCACTATTAGTGGACTTCTTGATAGAAGTCAGACTTCACCAATCAACACATCATTAACTAATCCCTAATGCCTAAACCACCTGCAACATTTCATGATCATTCATGATTGACCACTAAAGTCCATCCACGAACAATGGTGTTTCTCATGGGTTTCATAAACAACCAACCACATCAATTTCATGCTACTTAACAAGCACTGACATGAAGAACTAGAACTAATACAATTCTCCCAACCTTAGGAGTGTCCTATTTATCAAACATATATACATACTATCTTCTCAAAAGCATACTATAAGAGATTAATATTAAACATATATGAGTCACTCCTTCTAGTCATGATCACTAGGCCACAACATTATGAATGAAAGCCAAGACAAACTAACGATCATTTCAAAACAACCATGTTTTTATAAATTCCTTATGAGCATTGGGACAAACTTAATTCCTTTAACCCCAGGCCAGTCTACTCTAAAGATTTCCCAAGAATGTTCTCAATTGTACAAGGATCAACGATTCAACCAAAATCCAAAATTTAATTACACTATTAAGAAACTCTACAAGTACAATGCATATCAATGAATACTACCCTAAGATTACAGAAGTAGAACAAAACATCCTCAATACTACCCATAGTATTTCCTCCCTTGGCATTCAAAAATTAGGCAGTCCATACAAGATATTTATCTTGGAGTCATATTGAGCAATATGTCCATTAACATGGATGATGACATGACATGTTGTCAATCACTAAGAAAAATAGCGGGTCTAATGACCTATGAAGTAGGTGACCATGCCCTAGGAATGTCAAAACAACTAAAACTAAACATTACTCAATGATCATGACCATAAAATGGTTAATGAAAACATGAAAAGATGTCCAAAAAGGGTTTCATTTTGAAACTAAGAGTCTTACAAGGGAAAAAACACCTGAACAAAAAAAATCATTAGAAAATCACAACATTTAGCAAGGAATATAAGCACTAAGGGTGTTGCCTACCATGGGATAACCCCTTACAAATGCATAATCATTAACCATATCACTAGGTCATGCTAATATGAAAGTCACTACGCTCAAGAGACTAACATTTAAGCCAAAGCTAAAAATAAGGGTTCCTATGGAAAACACTAACATTTCTATTCCAAGGAAACACAAAAGAGATTCAAACTAGTCTTACAAGAGGGTTTAAGAAGAGGATAACAGTTTGAGATCAATTTTTAAAGTCATTACTTTGATTCAGCTCTAATATTTAAACAATTTAGATATTTTAAATAGAACATCAAGCACCGGCTATAAAATAAAAAAACATGGTCCCTGATTTAACGAATGTATGACCATGTGATAAAGTTATATGATTTAATTTAGTGGAAACTCATTGAAAACCAAAATTAAATAGATTTTACATTTTATAAACATTTCAACACATATCATGCACTTAAATCATAGATCAATTATATGGGTTTTAATCTACAACTTATAAAGCACCCATACAATTTACAAAGGAAGACTAGATCCCATTTAATTGAAACAATTTATATATTTAAGTCATAACTCAACACATTATCATAATCAGAAAACACAAAAACAACTCTAATAAGCACTGACACACCCCTGCCTAGTCCATGAGTCATGTATAGGCAACATACTGATCATATAAAAGCAATACATACTAATTACTATCCACTAATAAGGCCAGCTCTAGTTGAAGGTCATTTCTATCTGCAACTGAATTTCCATTTCATTTTCACTTGAATTCACATATTCACTACTCATTTTATTTCATACTCATATCACATTTTTCACAATTCACTTAAAATTGGTCAAACCAAATGGTTCACTAAATTCCGATCCTTGAGGGACCATACTCCTTGAAAACCAAATTATAGAATCCACCTATTTCATACAATAATATATTCCATAATACCTATAAAATCAACATGTATATATATCATGACACTTATAACAATATAATGAAACAAGTAACACATCCAAAATGGAATGGAATAATTCATGGAATGTGATTTCTAGTAAGTTTCAAACCTGATGAATTAGATGGAATACCTTCATCTCACTAGGTTGAACCAAAATTGAACCCATAATCATATCAATAATAACAAAATAAATTAATTTTATCACCCAACAGTTGAATCAAATCAACAAAAATTCCCAAAATCTAGAAAATAACAGTTTAATTCATGGAAATTTGGCTTTTTCCTGCACAAAGGTTAGTTACTCCTAGGAACAGATCATTACTAAACTCTTAATCTTTCGTATAATTTTTTATTTTCATCAAATAATAAAAAAAACCAAAAAAGAATCTATTATACCACTTTGTAACATCACAAACCTGGGTGCCACTCAATAGTTCTCCTGAGCCCGGTCGGTCATAAAGCCTTAAGCGTAACTCCCCAAACCCATGAGGCTGCCTACTAGAAAAGAGGGCCTAGGGTGTGTCTATGGGGAGACTATTCCCTTTTACCAGGTTGTGATGCAATATAATATCAATAATAGAAAAGTAATGGAAGAAATAAATCATACAGACAATAGATCAACAATAGGGATAAATAACAATACCAAAGGAAGATCATATAGATAGATGAAGATGATACATGTCATATATATCTAGGAAATCAACAAAAAAATATAAAAAATATAGATAAAAAATATATGTAACAATAGTAAAAAAGGGGGAAAATTATCCACTAGAATTTTGAGCCTTAGCTTACTCCCATTCTCTCTGGCTCCTAAGCAGCTATCAAGAACCTATCGCACAATGATTTCCCGTATCCATAGCTATAATCATTTAATCTATTTGGGTACCCAAAGTATTCCAAAATATTGTGTGAGACATAATCCCAGTAGAAAACCGCTCAAGGTTAGGTTCCAATCATTCAGTGAATATATATATATATATATAACAACATTTTGGAAGAAGAATACAAAAATTAATGGAAGAAATCAAAAGTAAACATCCTATAAGCTCGAGTTCTTATTTATAATCAATTTTATTTAAGAGGTATGTATTTGATTTAGCAGTCAGGCCTATGTCATTTATAAAAATATAGTGTAATAGTTAAATGTAATTTAACTTGAAATCCTCGAGATCAAAAAATAAGCACATTGTCCACTATAAAAACATGTACCAAAGGATGCCTAAACACGCCATCCATAAGTGTATGTCAATAAGAAATCCATGCTTGTTATTTGAATTGGAATAAACATCATATCATTCATTTCATTCTTTAATCCATTTTGAACCTGAGCCCATCCTTAGAGTCCCTATATTAGAATCCAAGTGTCACTCTAGGTGTAATATAAGACAACACCCTATGAGCTCGTCCATGGTGAATCTCTCAAGAACCCAAGTATCGCTCTAGGTGTGGAATAACGTCAATTCCATTGAAGTACACACTTATTGGTCCAATAAGGAAGCCTAAGTATCAACCATGAAATATCTGTTCAAATTCCTATTTAGGCCATCCGTGGAATTCTCAAATGAAACCATGGATCAATTATCATATAATTCAAGCTTGTCATTAGTCTTCCCTTGGTAGTCTATAATAGTATTCCAAGTATCAATTGGGAATAATCAGGAAAATTCTTATAGATTCCATATAAGACTTTAATCACTTTAATCCATGTTTCACCCAGTGCATATAACATTCAATTTCAATTAATCATTTCTATTCTACAGTGGGTAATCACCCTAACAAATTCATTTCAATATCACCTCATAAGGTGACTCAAGTTATTGGCTAAGATTAGAGGGTTTGGTTTCCAAATAATCAAATTGGAAAATATTTTTAATAAGCTTTTAAACCTTAAATAAACTATTACATAACAAAGTACCTATCTATATCACACGGTAAAAATATTACAAAGGGAAATTCATGCTCAATAAAGAAATTTCCTAGTAAGGGATAATCTTAGAACGCTAGCCTCAGAATTACTCACATGGGAAAAATAATTATGATAAGAATTTCATTCATAAAAAATAATTACACGGAATAGATTCTACCTAACTCAAATGATCATATCAAAAAAACGATAAAAATATTCTTACTCAAGCCTTTACATATCTTAGGCTAAGGGCCAGGGTCATATATCACTTCCCATTAATCAGTACAATATGAAATTCACAATTCATATTGTAATTAAATTCAAAATTTTATTCATATTCCAAATCATCAATTTTATTTTCAATTTCATTTATAAATAACCTCCCAAGTAAAGGGGAAATGGGAGCACCCAATGGAATCCATTTCCAAGAGCCACCCATGGTGGTCCATAAATATAACCAACACACCCAAAGGGATGGTTCTATTTAATTAAATGTTCTCAACCAATATAAAACCATTAACAAGAATTTTAAATTACATAGGAAATGCCTAGAAATTGAAAAATTTAATTTCATTTAAGGCGATGCCCAAAAATTGGGTGCACGACACAAAAACATAAATAAAAACCCTATCTTTTAATGAAAGGAAAGATACCATCAATTGTAGGTTCATAATTGATAGGTCATCTAGTATCAGCTTATGATTTAGATCATATCATTATAAAATTGATGAAAGGATGAATAACCTGTTAATAAGGTATGTTAGCTTTCACCAAAATAGCCCAACCAAAACCAAGGAAAATGGCATAATATTAAAAAGGAATTATGAACTCACTAATGTAGATCCAATGAGATTAGGAATGCTTGAATCTAGTATTAGATAAGGAGACCCCTTGATTCTAAGAATAGCCACCAATAATCTCTAAATGGGGGGATATTGTACATGTGAGGAAGAAAGAAATAATTTTTAGGTTTAAAAAAATTTAAAGGAAAAATATTCATTTTACCCAAAATTTATGGTTCACACAGTCTAAGAACACTGTTAGATAAACCATGCACCAAACATATATAGTTAACTATATAAGAAGGAATTCCACATGGGTTTTCCGCATAGTTTGACTAGCCATGAATAAACCATGCCAAAACCCACTGTCATGATTGTAAACACGGGTGCATGACCATGTGGCCCAACTCACATAGTTTCTACTCATTGTGTGCCATGTCATTTCACCCCAAACATGCATTCTAGGCTCCAAAACATCCAAAAACACTCTCAATGACTCCATAACCTCAAATGGAATTTATATTTGGCCAAATTTAAACATTTAAAAAGATCATTTATGGAAATTAAAAGATTAATAACTCAAAGAAGAACCAGTTTAGTACAATATTCCATTAATAAACTAGCTTCCCTGAAGAGGTATTTTCCATGATAAATGATATTTCTCTTAAAATATTTATTAATCCTTTGTGTATTTATATTATTCCATTACTACAATTGATATAGAAAAAAATTGTATTCATAATATGAAATATTTGTTTTATAAATGAAGGGCTAGAATACCTGATGGAAGAATGTACAAAAATATCATTAAGATGTTAATTCTGTAGAAGTAATGGATTGTTTCATATTTATGTTTAATTTATTTATTTATAGTATTATTCACATAATAATTATTTTATTATATAAGAGGACTCCACTATTTTTCTTTGGGTGGTTTTTTAAAAGTTTCTCATGATTGTGAGTGAGGCTACAATTGAGATAATGAAAAAAGGAAATTGGTTAATAATGTAGAGAACCATCATGAAAACGTCAATTCCAACTACATAATTAATTAATTTTTTTTTATCATTTTATCATCTATTTGTAAGTTAATTTTCTTATCATTTTTATCGAGTACTTATTTCTTTTTTCATAGGTATTTTGGGAAGTCAAATTTTAATTTGAGATCTCTACATCAAGACACAAAAAAGATAACATGTTTTTCTCTAAATCTAATGCCATTCTTTCCACTAACTTTATCTATCGAGCTACCAACAATAAATTTTGATTCAATGTTCTTCGCTGAAAACCCATTCTCTTTATTGAAAACTAGAAGAGTAGAGAATGTTTTTTCAACTAATAACATCGAATCAATATGTATTGTGGGTAGTTAAATAAATAAATGCAATGGGAAAATGTGACCGGTATAACTATGGGTGCATGTTTTTATTTAAAATTGATTTTAATTTTAGTAAAAGAGACAAGTGACATAATCAAAACTATGAAATCACATTCATATTGTTTTGATACTTTTAGAAAATGATCCATAAGTATTTTTTGAGATATATAAATTATACTCACCTCAATCTGACACATGGTGTGACAAGTATAATTTCAACTGCGTCTATTTATTTAAAATTGATATTAATTTTAGTATAAAAAAATGCGACATACTGAAAACTTAGAAAACAAATTTAGGTTATTTAGATAACTTATTAAATTGATACCTAAGTCATTTTATACATGTAGTAATCAACCACACTGCAATATGATGCACAATGTCACTGATATAACAAAAAATGTGTATTTTAATTTTAAACGGACATTAATTTTAGTAAAAAGAAAAGATACATACTAAAAAACCAGAAAATACATTCGGATTATTTTCATACATTTGGAAAATGACTTATAAGTTATTTATAATGTGTATAAATAAACTAAACCTCAATTAGTCATACATTGTGATAGGTATGAGTCTAAGTGTGTCTAGTTATTTAAAATTAACATTAACATTACTAAAAAGAACAAGTTACAAATTAAAAACTATGAAAACATAGTAAGATTTTTTTATACATTATCTCAATGATCTATAAGTAATTTTTGACATTTAATAATCAAAATCACCTCAATCAAATGATTTGTGTGACCGGTATAAGTTTTTAGTGTCTGTTATCGGTTTAAAATTGAAATTTTAGTTCAAAATGCGTCACTCACTAAAAACCAATAAAATGAACTCTGAGTGTCTTGATAATTTAGGAAAACTATTAATATGTAAATAGGGAAGTTTAGGTTTTAGTCTCACATCAAACTGACACATGATGTGACTGGTATAACTCAAAGTTCACGTTTCGAGTATAAAAAGACATTTTAATAGAAAACACAAGTGACATACTCAACTTAGAGAAAAATAATTTGATTTTTTTTATACATTAATAAATTAATCCAAAAGAAATTTTTGAAAAGTAAGAATAATATGAACCTCAATCTTATGTACGATGTGAAGGGTATATCTCTAAGTGTCTCTATTTATTTAAACTTGATATTAATTATAGAAAAAAGAACAAGTGACATAATTAAAACAGAGAAAATACATTTGAATTGTTTTGATACTTTAGGAAAATGACACATGATTCATTTTTGATGTGAAGGAATCAAACTTGCCTCAATATGATGCATGATGTGACTTGTTTGACTCAATGTGTGTGTTTTCATTTAAAATTAACATTATTTTTTTTGTGAAAAGAACAAGTAAAATTTTAAAAATTATGTAGACACATTCATATTGTTTTAATACATATGGAAAATAATCCATAATATATTTTTGATGTGTAGGAATCATCTACACCTTAATATGACACACTTTTTTACTGGTATGACTCCAAGTGTGGATTTTTTTTAAAATTGATGTTAATTTCTGTAAAAGAAAGAAGTGACATACAAAAAGGCAATAAAATGCATTCGAGTTGTTGTGATAATTTAGGAAAATGATCCATGAATCATTTATGATCTGTAGGAATCAAAAGAACCTAAATTAGATACATGGTTTTATCATAATTAATAAAAATGTATCTTTCTATTTGAAATAGAAATTAATTTAAATAAAAAGTAAATGTAATATACTGAAAATTAACCAAAACCAATCAGAATATTTTGATACTTTTGGAAAAAGACCACGAGTCATTTATGAGATGTAAGAATTAACCACACCTCAATATAATGCTTGGTGAATTTAGTGTGACTCAAAGTGTCCGTTATCTATTTAAAATTGATATTTCAGTTCAAAAAGTGTGTCACTCACTGAAAACTATGAAAAATCACTCTGATTTCCTTGATAATTTAGGAAAGTGATTAATAAGTCATTTTTGATGTTTAAGAAGCAGTCTCACATCAAACTGATGAATGATGTTATCATCATAACTCTAAATGAATTTTTCCAATATCTAATTACATTTTAATAAAAAACAAAATTTACATACATAAAACATAGAAATCACATTAAAATTATATTGATACTTTAGGGAAATGATCAATAAGTAATTTTTGATGGTGAGGAGTTATATGCACTTCAATATGATTCATTGTGTGATTGATATAAATCTAAGTGCGTCTTTATTTAAAATTGAAATTAATTATAGTTACAAGAATAAGTGACATACTGAAAGTCAAGAAAACACATTCAATTTTTTTGATACTTTAGGAAAATGATCCATTACTCGTGACATGTTATAATCAACCCCACCTCAATATGATGCACAATGGGATTGGTAGAACTCCATGTGTGTCTTTTTATTTAAAATTTAAATCTTATAAAGTTATTCTTTCATATTAATGTTCATTTTATTTCTATATAGTATTACAAACATATTATTTTTCTTTATATATTGGAGGATTATTTTTCTCAAGATGGGGTGATATATTTAGTAACTAATACAATGGGAGAAGTTTTTTGAGAAGGGACTGCATGTGCCAACATATGAAAAGTTAATGTTTTCGTGAATGATTATAAATTCAATTATTCAATTTTTTTTGAAATTTATATAGTACTATTTGTTATTCATAATTTCCAATTTCTTTCAATTAAATTATATATTTTCTATACAGGGTTTACATGGTTTTTTCTAGGTGTTCTGTTATACAAAAAAACATTGTATCATGCTAGGCCTCTATCAGCGCTAATGAAAGCACTGATAAAGGTAAACCCCTCTATAATTATGTTGAGGATGATGGTGATTTTTTTGCACCGTTAAAGGCATTTTTATATGTTGTTAATCGGAATATCAATAGTAGTGTGTGTTTTGGTTAGATGATTCTAAACTATGAACTTATTGATCTTTTTAAAGTCACCAGAATCATTTCAATTGGAAGATCAATTTGTTCCTTTTTATTTTATTATAGGTTGAATCTATTTATGAAGAACATAAATTATTTATGGAATATGAGATATTAATGTTAATTATATTAATTATTTTAAATAATATTTATTAAATATATATGCACCAGAACTGTTCATGAGAGATTATATTTTTATGTTTTCTTATTTTGTTCTTACAGCTCCCTATTAGGAGTAATTTCACTAAAATATATATATAATTTTATTCTTAAATTGTTTACTTCAAATACTACATGATCAACGATATTTTAGGGATAAAAATATATTATTTTTTAACTTATAATTCAATGTGGTTTGAGTATAGTGCTAATGGATGATCATTTGATCAAAGTAGAGATTTAGGATAATGATTTCTTTTGACAATGTCTATGGAATAACTTTAGAGATATTATTTTTATATTCTAATATTTTAGATTTAGGAAGTTTTGGAATTTTTAAACTTTCTTACTTTGGCACTAGAAATAAATTATCCAATATCTTTAGAATAAAAGTGAATAGTTCCATTGATCAAAACTATTTACATTATATTATATATTTTTTTGAAAGAGGTTTATATTTTTTCATCCTTAAAATTCCAATATTGTTTTATTTTTTGTTTATCTCATTTTTTTGGTTTGTTTAGCTTAATAGTTTATCACTTATGAGTTTTTTATTTCCACTACATTTATTACTGTTATAACCTGATAGTTTCGAACATATAGTTTCTAGAAAACCTATTATTTTGAGTGGTATTTTTTTTGTTTAAACATTAATTCACTCCCTTTATTGAAGCTTCCATACAAATGAATATATAATATACCAAATGTTAATATAGAGGGTCACTCTCTTTTTGTGTTGAAGGAAATCAAAAATGAAAAATATTCAGAGGTTAGGGGAGTTCCCAAGTAAGTTGAGGGGAACATATTTTCATTAAAAACAAATAGGGTATTAATTTTAGATTTATGGTTATAATTAGTTCATTTGAAGATTTTTTTTAATTTTATAATCATTAATAAGATGTCTCAAATCCAAAGTGAGATTATGAACTGTAGTTTTCAAAAGCTTGAAAATTGGCGCACAAATATTAAAAATATAATTATCACATTAATTTTAGAGATATTTTAGAAATTTAATATTAGAAAATTTTGGTGAATTTTTTCAAAAAAACATAGTGATAAAATAAAGATATCTTTTGAGATATTCCATTATAATGTTAAGGAGAGACAAGGACAAAGGACCCCCATTATATTCCCCTTTAACCAACAAAGTAACCACATTGTTTTAAATTCATTACCTAAGAGTATTGAACAGATTTTAAAAATTCTATAAGGTCATGTATATTCTAATATTTTATATCAAGGAATTTATGCAGTTTTGGAACATGGTCTCTTTGAATCTAGGTATTGATATTCCAACCACTTTGGATTAAAAGAGAAATGTTCAATTCATTAACACTATTTATATCCTTTAATAGAATTTAATAAAAGGAGTTTTTTTATACAGAACTCTACAATATTATTTCATTTTTATGCTCATTTATTTAGGGTTGTTTACCGAAAATAGTTTATGATTTCTAATCCTTGTATTTCTATTTCATTTATTACTATTGTAATTTGAGAGTTAAAAACGTATAACTTACAAAATACCTATTATCTTAAGTATGAAAATTATTATGTTTTTTAAATTTTTATTCCACTCCTCCTTGAAGCTTCCATACCGATGAAAATATTTGGTGCTAGATAATGTCATTACATATATTTACTCACAATAATATGTTGTAGTAATAATTATTTTCAATGGAGTGTCCTCTTCCAGTAATATCATTGGATAATATTAATCCAAATCAGTCTCTTATCTTTGAGGGTGATGATTATGAATGTTATAAATATATTATGTAATCTTATCTTATTAATATTTGAGTTAATAACTATATCATGTTGAACAAGGAATATAATATTCCATTAAAACTAATTCTAAAAATTATTCATGAGGAGAAAATTGAGTCTCAAATGAATTTCAGTGTTAAAAATTCACTTTTATATTCTATACAATTGAATATCTATAGTCAAATATCCTTTCTTAGTTTCACGTGTTGTATTTGGAATAATCTTGAACTGGAACATTTTAGAATGTAAAATATTCTTAATACTAAGAGATATATACTAAGAGACTACTATCAACCTTTTAATTTTCTACATATAGAGTTAGTTTCATATATAGATAAGAGTTTTACGATAATCAGGGATAACATACAATATCTTAAGGAGAATAAAAGCATAGATGATAATTTAGCTGATTTTTTTAAATATTTATAAATGAGTGGTATTAAAAGAGAAATATAAAATATGATAATAATAATAATATTATTATTTAGTTAATCCCTAATGTTTTTATTAGAACATTTATGAAAAAAAATTCATATAATGTGATATGACTAGAAAAAAGTGGAAGAATGAATTTTATTTCTCTTTAAATACTTCCATAGAATCTATATATATGGTGGATATTTATATAAATTATAAGAATTTTCAGATGATAGTAAGAAAGAACTCACTGAAGTGGAGCTTGTGCTCTTGGTGAGACAGATGTTTAAGATATAAAACTTATGGAACTACAATAGTCAGAATGGAATAAAAGAGAGACATGAATGTCTAGATGAATAGAAGATTCAGAAAATGATGTCTTTTATGAGTGTAAGAATATGGGGTATATTAGACATCATTATCTGGTATTAAATAACACATATAAATAATTTAAAATGTATTCAAAGAAAAGAGGAATTTTTTTTAAGAGATACCATTGACACCTATAGTTATAGTGAATATATATAAATGATCACAGTTGTACGAACCCAAAATTATAAAAATATATTTATCCTTAAATAATTTAATTTCTTTGATGGACTGTTTACACCCAACATCGAGGTTAAACCAATCACCATATACTATTTAAATTTTACGGTTTAATGTTATTGCCTAAATGTTTGATTAGATGGTATGAATTGGACTGAATAAATTATGAAACAATTATGGTTAAATGTGTATATATTAATTCTTTGGGTATTAATTAATTATAAATAAAAATAAACATAATTTGAATGTTGAATAAATAAATTTCTAAAAAAACCATTTTTATAACCACATTGTATTTATTTCCCTATAAAATATGTTATTCAATATTAGCAAATTATTTTAATGAAATTTATATATTATATAGTTAACCTAATGTTTTAACACTGATTTAATATTTTTATAGTTATTAGATAATAATAAACCAAGTTTTAGGCTTATATATATATATATTCTAAAAAGAATTTTTCAATACGCGTTGCACAAATATTTTAACATTAAATTCTAAAAATTTCATAAATATAATTTTATATAATTAATTACATATTTGGACTAATGATTTTGAAATTTCCTAAAAAGGTCCCTTTTATTTTTGGTGAATATGAATAGTAACTGTCATAATATTTATACCTTGATAAAGTGTAATTCGGGTTAATGTAAGTTATAACATAGTGATAAGGACATAAATTTTCATCATAATTCAGATTGAATGAATAAAACTATACCCTTATCACTATTTTATTGATATTTAATTTTTATTGGAAACACCCCCATGAAAATTACCTAGATAAAATTTAAATTAACGAAAGTTACATAATGTAACTCTTTTTGTTTTAAATTCTTATTTTGTTTCCACATAAGGAAAAAAGATATGAAGTAATTAATGACCATTTTGAGATTAATTAAATTATTCTCCTGATAGAAATTTCTTTATAATCTTTTTACTTATATAATCTCCATAAATTTTTATGAAACAACGATGTAATAATTATCAAATTTAAAATAATATTTTAAATGTTTTTAATAAAATGAAAAGTAATATAATTTGTGGGAGTTAACTTGTGACAGAAAATTTTTAGATGAATATATCATATTAGTTTTTTTTGAAAAATTATTATATTTTAATTAAATCATTTTTATTCCCTTAAGTAAAATTAATTGAAGAATGCCTAAATTTAAAATAATGATATTTTATACAAATAATATTTTTTTAATTACTTAAAAATCATAAAAATATTAAACTGGGAAAATGGGGATAATATAAAATCTAAAATTTAATACCTTAACCATTTATATCTCATTTGGAACCATTTATTCTGAGAATGAATTTAGTATATTTTAAAAATATGAGAATTTCCCAGATTTTTCCTCCCATCAATTATAAAAGGGCACAAATCATGTCTTCATTTCACAAAACAATGAGACTTATAGAACAAAAAACCTCATAATATTTCTCTTATACACTATCTTAACCACATTCAATAGGCTTTTTATTCCTAATATACCAACCATAGGATTCTTAAGAGGATACCTAATGGGGTTCATTAAAAGGAAAAGTAACGACCTTAACAAATCACATTATTTTTAATTATTCATTCACCTTCTATAAATCAGTTATAATATCCATAAAATAAAAGATTTAGTGTCCTAATAATATAGAAATAATACTATGATTACGAAATTTCCTTTATCCATCTTCTTTAAATCAAATGAGAAGTGAAAGTATCACTTTTGTGTACGTACAAATTACCATCTCCGCATAGTGATACAATTCATTTATCATCACCACATATTATAGATGGGTATTTTGGTGGATTTAATGTTTATTTATCTTAATAATGAAATAATAATACTTCTTTAATGGAAATATCATATCTAACTTCTTACATTCCAATCTTTTGGGAGATGATAACGTCGCTCGTGCGTACGTGTGGACTACCACATATTCAAAGTGATGTGATTCATTTTTTCTATTTTTCTTAATTTGTTGGAAATAATGATTTACTTAATGAAATATATGATATATCAATTATTTTTAAATGTTATTTATTATTTAAAATTCTTTGGTTTAATCTGTTGGAAAATGAAAAAAATGTTCAAGCATTCATACGACCTAAAACCTCTACGAACGGTGTAATTCTGGTTTCTATTGGTATATTTTTTGAATGAATATAAAAATTAATATAATGAATATATTTTATATTTATATAATTATTAAAAGTATGTATATTTTGTGACTATGATCAAAATAAAATTACTAAATCTTTAGAACCATGATATACATGAAGATAAAGAAGATACCACCTGGAACATCAAATTTAATAAAGAATTGTTAACAAATAGGTAATAAAAAGCTATAAATAAATAATATATCATATTATATATATTATTATCGTTATAAGATATATTAATAATAAATATATTTTTTTCATATAGGATATTCAAACATGTAAGATGGAAGTTGAACCTAAGGTAAGGGATTTTCGTCTCACTTTTATTTCCATGGGACACATGTAATATTCAACACTTGTTTGTTTTGAGCGGTACATATATAGAACATGAATTTATTTTATTGTTATTATAATGAAATTTATGGGGATTTATATATCCAACTAAAATTATTTATTTAACTGGGATTATGATTTAAATGTTACAAATGTGATGAGGGTTTTATGTCACAATGTCATTGTTTATCAAGATTATTTATAACTATGTTTTTGATGATGAAATCTTATGATATACCAATCAAGATTTTTTAATTATACTCAATTTATTTCTTTAAAATAAATTATTTCATTTCATTCTCCTTACATTAATTGCTTAAGATACAAAAAACACATTTTTAAGGAAAATAGTCATTATTTATCTCTTCGGTCAAAAAAATTTTTCTTCCATATTCATGTTTTATAAAAATGTTTTATAAAAGGTTTTCACAATTATCCTATTATTTTGGAAATTTATTTTTACCCATGTATGAAGTTGTTTAAAATGGTTCAAAATACAACCTTCTTTCCATTTTTTGAATTTTTACAAAATAATGATTAGAAGATTTTCTTAAATTATACATAAAAAATATTTTTTCCCATCGTCAGGGCATCTCAATTATTTAAAGATTCATTTAAAATTTTCCAGGGTTATTTTAAAAAAAATCATAATATTTTTTATTTTTTTAGATTTTGAAGAATTAATTTTTCAATGGAATGTATATTTTCATTCAAAATATTTAATGAAATTTTAATGGTATTTCTATTCATCAAAGATAAAAACCCTTGATTTTACTTATGACTTATTATGGATATGATCCAATTTTACCATACTTATTCGATTCCTATATGGTTTATGTTTATGATAAAAATATGTGTATAATGGCCTATGCTATGATTAAATTATGAAATGTATATGAAACCCATATCTCTTGAATGGTTTATTCTACGATGAAGTGTTTATGAAACCCATTTATTTATATGGGTTCTGATATAATGAATGATTTATGATATTTTGGAACACATATGTATGATTTTCAATATGTGATGGTTGGGACCTATATCTCCCCCTAATTCATCAGGTAAATATTGATATCTTATGAGTTAAACATTATTGGAATGGAGAGTGATCCTAGTACAGTAAGGGACACTATGCACTATGATATTCTAGGGAGTGAATCTTGAATACTACAATGGCTTGAGGATTAAACCCAATCTACTATGATAGTCTTCATTGTGAACCCAAACTACTAATATTTTTCGGGGAGTGAGTGAAATCCACCATGATCATCCTAGTAGTAAATACTTGGAAACTATGATGATTATATTTTATGGTTATGTGTATTCCAAAAGTCCAGGACTTGCACCATTTTTATTCTCTCATATCTCTTGTTGTTTGATTATTTTTTGATTCATGTCTTTTAAATTTCTCATCTTTGTTCATTAACTCATGTTTATGATTTATGATATAAACGGTATATATTTCAAATGCTAAGATTATTTTCTCATATTATGATTCTCAGGTTATGATTTTGTAATCATTGATATTTTCTTTATTTACCCTTAATGAGCATCTAAACCCACAATTTCTTGTGTTTCATTTCCATAGGTTATAAAGGAAATTGGTTAGAATGATATGTCTAAGAAGGGTTTTATTTTTGAATTAATTAATAATAGAATCTTATGAGCTATAAATGTATTAATGGGAGACTCTTATGAAGATTTTGTTTATGTGTCAAAGTTTCCAATGATACTATACCTGTATATTTTTTCTATGTACCATTATGAAATGTAAAGAATATTCATCTAATAAGATTTAATATCAATGTACAAAAAGTATGGTTCTCTATATTTGGTATCAGAGCAAGGTTAATCTAACCATTGATAACTAGTATGAGAAAACTTTAATGGTAAACATGGGTATAAGTCTTATAATTGTATAAAATACTCAAATTTTGGAAATAATCATGAATGATCTAGGTAAACCAAAGGTGTCATAGAAGAGGTGCCAGGATTTAGTCACCCAATAAATGTTTTTCACAATTATATGGTCTCCCACTAGGATTATTATTATAGACACTATGATTTTTGGTTTTATTAAATTGGTGGAACCTAAAAGAATAATGTTAATTATAAAATAAATAGAAAATTTATTGATTTTCCTATTGAAAATTTTTTTTCTATGGGAATTGGAATGAAAAACATTATTAGTATGCCACACAAAATTCTCAAGCTATGAATCATTATGAACTTACAATAGAGCATAGGAGGGAAAAAATGTTTTTTATTCATTCATGAGGCAATGCACACCTTCATTTTGTGTTTCTATTGAACAAATAGTTACTAACAAATTGATTAGTATAAATAGAATGATATTTTTCATTCTCCACTGATCAGAACATGATAATGTTATTCTATAGGTTTATAAATTAGAAGGTGAAATAGATCAATAGTGTAATTTTTTCAATAATATAATACAGTAATAATAAATTGAATCTATAGAGTGGTATAACTTTAAGAGATAATTTCTTAATATGTACTTTACCCGAATATTTTTAACAAAAATGGAGAAGGAATTCTGTGAGCTGAAACATAAGGACGATGAATCCATTTGTATTAATGAGAAAAAAATCACACGACTTGTGTGAGGTAAACATTTTATATTATCATCCAACATGAAGGTAAGGTTGATCAATTATTCGTTGTCATAGAACTAAGTCACTAAAGAGTGTTAGTTATAAGGGAATTTAGAAGCCACAAATAAATGGTTTTATGTGACATTAAGGTGATGGTCGAGGTTGGAGTTACACCTCAAAATAATGGTTTTACAAGAAAATAAATATGGAATTCAATGGAAATTATAAAAAAATGTGGAGAAAAGAAGATGGTTCTACCTTTATTCTCAATTCATGGAAGGAAACATGGATAAAACTTTCTTAATGGGAATTTTATATGTTTATAGTGCGGAGATAATGGTCATTAAGAAATTGAATTCTGATGTGATGGGAATGAGATAACTAATTACATTAATAGTGAGAAATCACTGTAGAATGCATCACACACACTCTAGTTTTTTAAATGAAAGTAGTATATAAATTGTAAAAATTATCTCCCAAATCAAAAGGATAATGATAATGATCAATGCTAACAATCTCTTAATCCTAGATACAAAGGTAAATCTCATATGATCACTATTTTTTATGAATGGTATGATAATGATTCAATGAATGGTATACATATAATTCACTTGATAATTATTAATGTCATATATCATTCTAGATCTAACCACTATTTAATATTAGAATAATTTTATAAGGTATCACAATACCACCTTAATGTTTAGATATTGAGTTATATAAAAAAACCCTAGTGGTATGATGATTGGATCCCAAGTCTATTATTCTTATAAAGTTGAAGTTTTCATGAATGTTCTTCCCATAAATCTAGTTATTCTTCTTATGATGGAGTTTGATATTATCCTAGGCATGGATTGTATTTATTTACATAAATCCCACAATAATTGTCTATGAATGGAAGTCAGATTTTACATTCTGAATCAACCTATTATCATATATGAGTGTGATGAAAAATATGAACATATGATTGAAATTAAATCCATTGTATGAGTCCTGATTCCTATTTAAAAGGGGAATTTATCTCAACATCAAATATATGCCTACTTTGTGGTAGTATGTTGTTGTATTTTTAGAATAATTTTCTTGTCTTCCACCAAATCATGAAGTTGAGTTATCAATATAACTCATACCTAGTTTCACATATATTTCAAAGAATCCATATAGAATATCAGCAATTATGTTACAAGAACTAGAGAAGAAACTCTAAGATAATCTTTATAATGGATTTATTTGACCAAGTGAATCACCACAAGGTGCATTTTTTCTTTTTATTAAGAAGACATATGGATCAATGTGACTCTAAATTTTTTATTGAAAACATAGAAAGATCATTATCAAGATAAAGTACCTTCTACCCTATATTCTTGACATGTTTGATCAACAATATAGAGCTCAGTACTTTTCAAATATTTATCTTTATTCTCGTTATCATCAATTGATGTACATGAAAGAGAATATAACTAAGAAATTTTTTTGTACAATGTTTGTAAATAATGATTATATATCAGTTCCATTTATTCATACTAATTCCACCACTATATTCATGGATTTAATTATTAGAGTATTTATAGATTACTTGATCAGTTCAAGGTAGTAATTATAGAATATATTATTATATATTCAATGATCAAATAAAATAATAAAGATAATTTCAGTATTTTTATGAAGAAATTCAGTAAGGAGAAGGTTTAAAAAAATTACCAAGTGTGAATTATATCGTCATAATGTTTCATTCATGCGTCCTATAATATCATGTGATTACATACTATTAGATCCTTTAAAGAAAAAAGTTATTTATAATTGGACCAAACAAAAAAGTGTGACTGAGATCCATAGATTTGTTTTTGTTTTGGATGGATATTATTAGTACATTTTGGATAATTTCTCATGAATATCTATTACATGCTCTATTTATACTCAAAAGGATGTTATCTTCTATTAGATTGATGAATGTGATGAAAATTTCAAAGAAATGAAGAGAAATCTAGTTAGTGTACTGATACATACCTTATCCTATAATGGAGAAGGGTTTGTAATCTATATCTATGTATTAAAGAAAATATTGGTATGATTTATCCGGATGATTGATATGGTCATAGCTTATACCCATCCTAATTGACGGTTCATGAGAAAAACTACCCAACTCATGATTCAAATTTAAATATGGAAATTTATTCATTAAAGATATAATGGAATTATCATCATAAAGAAAGGTTTCATATATATACTGAGCATAAGAGTTTAATGTATATCATCACATAGAATTATTTGAATATATTCCATATAATATGGTTAGAGTTAAAGATATATTATGATTAATCAATACATTAACACCACAGGAAAGTGAACAAGGTGGAATATTCTTTGAGTCGAATGTATCATGCTATAATATATATGATAAGGATAAAAAAGATCCAATATTTTTTGAATTGAAAATGATGGATTTGGAAATTTTTAAGGAAGGGGAGAAATATTATCTTTCTCAAATGAGTGTTCAACTATCTATCTAAGTGAAGAATAAAGAGGTGTGGAATAAAGATATTGATATAAAAAATAAGGTGAGGAATTTTCTCTAATTTTACCATATTTATGATAGATTTATAAGGTTTAGGAAACATTCTTGTGCTCTATCCATACAATATTTGAATAAGGAGCTATTGGATGAGGCTTATAGTTCATCATTATCTATTTATCCTAGAATTAAAAATATGTATAATGATATAAAATAGTATTTCTATTGGTAAAACATGAAGGGAGATATTACTTAGTATATATCTTAATGATTGGTATATCAACATGTTAAGGGTGATAAATAGGATTCTAAGGGTATTTTATAACCATTACCCAAATGAGAATGTTAATGGGAAAAAATAACCATGGATTTTTTCATCAGAATCCATAAAAGATCTATTGGGAAACAGGTAATATGGGTTGTATTCAATCTCCATATAAATTTAGCACACATTATATTCATTATATAAGATTTCTCTCTATACATTATTTCTTTAATTTATATTATGTATGTGTTATGGTTGCATGGAGTACCACATTCTATCATTTCTGATCAAGATCTGAGGTCTACCTTGAAATTATATTAATGTATTCATAAGTCTTTGTATGTAGAGTTATGTTTAAGTATTTTATATCATCCTCGAAAATGGTTAGTTTTAAAGAATAATTCAAACCCTAGAAGATATTATGAGATCTTGTTTTATGTATTTCAAATGTTTTTGGTATCATCACCTTCTTCTAGTTGATTTTTATTACAATAAAAACTTTTACCCATGAATTCAAATGGAATATTATAAATACCTCTATGGAAAAGAGTATATAACTATAAAATATTTATATAAAGTTTGATAAATAATTCTATTGGAACCTGATCCATCTAATTAAATGATAGAGATAGTTAAAGAATCATTCAAGAACACATCACTGAATCTCAGTTTAGATAAATATGACATTATAATAGTTATCTATTATATTTGGGGTTCAAAGTTGGGTAGAAAGTGTTTCTATGAATTTTACAAGGAATAAGGTTATGATATTTTGTAATAAAGAAAATTTGATCTCTATGCATATTTTACCTTTTTAGATTCTTGATCTATTAGAGATGATAACTTATCTCTTGACACTTCCATCGATCCTCTCTCAGGTTCACGATGTGTTCCATCATCTATACTAAGGAAGTACATTCCTAATATGTCACATGTAATAAAGCCAATGGTATTACCACTAGAGAATGATATTTCTTATGATGAACAATCAATATAAATCTCGGACCATAGAGCCAAAGTGATATTGAACAAGATTACTCATCTAGTGAAATTTATTTAGAGAAATCAGAAATTTAAAGAAGCTACATGGGATCCCAAAGATGTGATGAGCTATAATTATCCTCCGAATCTATGTCATGATGAATAATTTTTATGGATAAATTCATTTTAAGGGGGTATAATTTAAAACCATAATAGTTTAACAATATATTTCTTTTAAGATAATTTTATTTCATTGATAGCTTTCAGTACAGGCAACACTGTCTTTAAAAAACCTGTTATATGATATTTAAATATAATTATTTAATGTTATTATATAAATATTGGTTACATGTGTATAAATTTATTCTTTTCCTATAAATTTAGTGTAGATAAAAATTAAAAACATTTTAATGTAAAATAAATAATTTTTGAAAACATATTTTCATAGGAAAAATTTATTTTTATATACATAAATTAAATTATTCATGATTGGTTAACAATTTTAATTAAATGTATATATTATATTGGTAATATAATTTTTTAACATTCATTTAATATTTTATAAGTATGGTATAGTAATAAAACATGTTTTGTGTTTAAAATATAATTTTTAAAAGGGAGGTTTTCATTGCATGTCGCATGCTTATTTTAAAGTAAAATTAAACCAGTTTTATAAATTAATTTTTTTAAAATGAATCCCTTATATGAAATTATTAAGTTAAAATGTTTTAAATAGGGCCCTTTTATTTTTGGTAATTATGAATAATAACCATGGTAAAATCTACCACCTTAGTAAAGGGTGAATCATGTTAATCTCTATTAAAACTAAGTGATAAGGCCAAGAATTTTCTTCCTTATTCTTATTAGATGATGTTAATTTTACCCTTATTAACTTAGGATTTAAATTTGTTTTTCAATTGAAACTTTTACATTAAAATGACTTATATAATATTTAAATTAATGAATGTTACAAAATATAACTCTATTAGATTTAAATAAACTTAATGCATCCACATACAGAATAATCAAGTTATGAATGAATATAAGTCTCTATTTTGAGATTAATGAAATTATTTTAATGATAAAAAATAATAAATACTTTTAAGTAATTTTATAATGACATTAAATTCTAATAAAACACTTATGTAGTATTTCTCCAATTTAAAAATAAATATAATAAATGATTTTAAAAATATTAAAAGTAATTTATATTTTTAGTGAGTTAATATGTTATATGAAATTTTTATATGAATATGAAATATATTTTGAGTTATTTAAGGTGTTATATGAATTTTTAGGAAAAGATGGGTTTGGAGAATGCATCATGGGGTCAAGTCCCCGATTGTTTTTTCTTCCCATACATGCGTTGTAAATAAAAAAAGCTTAATTATACTCTAATTAGAACATTATCTTTATGTATTGTAAGTAAAATTAAATGAATAGTCTATAGAATTAAAATAACGACATTTTATTAAAATAATATTTTATTAAATGACTTTAAAAATATAATATATTAAAATAAGAAAACAAAAAAAGGATGTGGTCTAAAATTTTATATATTTCCCATTTATATTCAATTTTAACCATTTTACTTGAGAATTACTTTTGTATATTTTAATAATTTGAGAAATTTCAAGTGTTCCTATACTCTCAATTATGGAATAGAACCCCTTATTTCTCTTATTCACACCACTTTGAGATTTATAGACTAACGAAAATATATCATGCTATCTTATTCAATACCATAAGAAATTATATAGGTATTTTTATTCCAAAAATACCAACCATAGGATCCTTAGGAGGAGATCTAAAGGAGTCCATTCAAAGAGGAGTTAATCACTTTAACCAATCAATACATTTGTAATAATTTTTTAACTCAACTAAATATATTATAATATTTATAAAATAAAATCTTCAATATCATAAATATATTAATATTATTATGATTATGAAACCACCCTTATTCACCTTTTTTACGTGAAATGTTAAGTGAATGTATTGCTTGTTCGTACGCAAAACTTTCTCTCTCCACACAATGATATAATTAATTTATATTAACCATATTTTATGGATAGGAATTTTCATGGATTTAAGGTTTATATATGATACTTATGAAAAAATTATACTTATGGAATAATAATATCATATTTACAATCTTTTCTTCCAATCCATTAGGAAATGATAATATCGGTCGGGCATACATGTGAACTAGCACCTCCATGAAGTGATGTGATTCATTTTTCATTTCTATTTTAATTATATGGTAATGAGGATGGATTTAATAAATATATATGAAATATGATATAATAATTATTATTTAATTTTTATTTGTAATTTATGTTTTTTTCATCCCTTCATTTGAAAAATTAAAATAATGTTCTTGTATATATACTGCCTAACGTCTCCATGAATGATGAAATTATTTTTTGTACAACTATATTTTATGAATGAATATAAAAATGTAGAAAATGAATATATATTATATTTATATAATGATTAAAATCATGTAGAAAATTTTACCATCATCCCAATTCAAGGATAAAATTTTCACACCAAATTCTACATGACAAACGATACAGATATCGCATAGAACAATGATTTTAACAAAAAATTATTAACACACGTGTGATAAAATGTTATTAGTAAACCATATTTTAAATTAAATATATGATTATATTTATTTAATATATTTATAATAAGTCAATATTAACTATACATGAGGTATGAACATGTACAAAGGAAGTTGGACCTAAGGTAAGATATTCTTTTCCTCACTTTTATTTCTATGGGACACATTCCATATTCACAATTTTTGATTTTATGTTCTATATATTCTACCTCCAAATTTATTTTATAATGATTAATTTTAATTTTATAGTGATTTAAATATTCAGATAAGTTTCACTCTATCATAGTCCTTATAATTTAAATGTTACCAATGTAGTGAGGGTTTTATGTCACAATATCATTTTTTATCAGGAATGTTTATGAATAAGTTTCAGATCAAATAATATTATGATATTATTATAAAGAAACTACTGAATTTTATTAGGCCTTTTTTTTATTTTTTGAAAATATATTTATTCCTTTAATTTTCATGACCTTATGTTCTAAAGAGGCCAAAAAATGTTTTTAAGGAAAATCGATAATATTTATCTATTTACTTGAAAAACATTTTTATTATATATCCATGTTTTCAAAAAAAATAGTGTTTCTAATCTTCTCCTATGGTTATTTAAATTAATTTTTCCCATGATTTAATTTTTAAGAAATTGTTTTAAAATAAATATTCTGGCTCTTTTTTGAATGAAACAAAACTTTTAAATGAATTTTTTATTAATTATAAGATATGAATGAAATTTATATAGTAATAAACACATAATTAATTGAATATTACTTTTCATTTTTCTAATATTATTAACGAACAAAATTTTTTCCAAAATTTTTTATAAATTTTTAGAATTTAAATAAGTTATTTTCAAATGGAAAGGATATTTTCCTCAAGAATGATAAATGATATTTTAATAATATATATATTCATTGAATACAATTACCCTTGGTTTAAATTATTCATTACCAGGTACATGATAAAATGGTACCATATTTACTGTTTATCTAGACGTTTTCTATTTTTAATGAAAATATTTTGATGAAATTCATTTATTTTTTATGGGTTATATTTTGACGGAATATTGAAATGTATATGAAAAATATTTCATTTCAATAGATTATTATATGTTGAAATGTTATTGAAACACATTTTGTTTCATGAGTTTTGTTATGAATAAATTTTTATGATATTATGACACAAATATGTATGATTTTCATTATGTTGGGGGTGGGAACAATATCTCTCTCCAATGTATTGAGTAAATATTGATATCTCATGAGTTAAATAATATTGGAATGGGGAGTGAACCCATTTCAGTAAGGGAATCTGTCTACAATGATAGGCTAGATAGTAAACCATGTATACTATAAAGGTTGGGGGAGTGAACCAGATCCACAATGATAACATTGGAAGTGAACATTGAATACTATTATGGTGTGGGGGAGTGAACCAAATACACTATGATTGTCTTTCAAGTGAACCCTTCACTACTATGGAAATTATTTTATATGCTTATGTGTATGCCATAATTCCATATCTTCCACCAATGTTATACTATCATGGATCATGTTTTTTGATTTATTTATGATTCCTGTCTTATAAATTTACAATATTTATTATATGCTTCAAGTTTACGTTATTTAATTTTTAGTTTATGGATTTGAAATGTTAAGATCATTTTATCATATCATGATGATCATTTTAAGCATATGTGATAATTGTAACGACCCAACCTTTCATTAATGGAAATCCCTATCAATCAAATTAAATACCTCTTTTTTTCAAATGGTTATATAAAATGTAAAATTATTTGGTTTTATTTTTTTGGATTTTAAAATACTATTAACAATTCTGACCTTTGTTAATATAGTCATTGAATAGTGATCACATGGTTAGTATAAATATAGGGCTTTAACAAATCTAATTTACTATAATAAAGGAAGCGATAACCTCATCCAGTAGAAGTGCCCCCTACAAATCCCATTTCCCAGAGCTCAGAAAGGAGGTTGTGTCTTTGGTCTTTTCCCTTGAATCGACCCAAGATGAGGATGAATATGTTATGATCGAGTGGAACCGCCTATGAGGGAAGTGGAAGTTGATAGAGATTACCACCCTATAAATGTTATCCGAGCCCCCCTAAGAGTCGGTCACCATCACACAGCTTACCCTTCGGCTTTATGCAGGTGTTATAATGGGTTATGTAACAAGACATTATCACTATGGGTATGTACATTATTTTTGTATATAATAATGAATATACCTTCATTTTATTATTGTTACCATGTAGATGGGTTTTAAAGCACAAATAGTATTTTTAGTTAATATTCAACTAAGAAATCTACTGTGATGAATAATTGTATTTTGGAATTAAAAAATATTTTAACAAAATATTATTATCATTATTAAATTAATTTTTATTAAATATGAGTTATTGTAAAATTTTATGAATGAAATCGTAATTTTCATTATGGTTTGAAAGCCATTTATGTCAAAACCCGGGAATTTTCGATAAATGTCGATTTTTATTTTAGAAGTGAAAATTAAAATATTGAGAAAATTATTTCGAGAAAATAAATATTATTTCTGGATTCAAGACGTCGAAATTATCCAATGGTGAATTTTTCATAATTTTCTGAGACAGTCAAATTTTTGTGTAAAAATTCAATACCGTTTAAATATATTATGTGTTTTATGACATCATAATGATAAAATTGTGATGTCATAAAATACTATATGACTTATTTTTGGCCAATATATGTTTTACCATTAAAATAATGTGATTTTGGGGTTTTTTACTTATTTTACAAAGCATTAATGGACCCTTCAAGGCTTATTAAATATCTTGTCTTTTTTAATTGATTTTCTTAGGAGTGTGACTCACCTCCACATAAGAAACCCCACTATTTTAAGAAGTTAGGACTTTTAGATTATAAAATATTGTTTCCACTTCACTTTTCTGAAAACCATGGGGAAAAACCAAAGGCTGGTTTGTGGTTTGGATTAGTTTAATGTGAGGTGTCCCAAACCTAAATAATAAAGAATTCCCTCACCTTTCCTATATAAACCCACCCAAGCTCCCACTTCCTCCTCACTCAAAGCCTTTGGAGTTCGTCCAAACTCTTCCATACTCTCTCTAAAATCCTCCCAAGGTGCCCCAAGCTCCCATTAAGCCTCTCTCAAGCCTTGAGAAGCACACTTCCAAGTAAGGGTTTCTTTCTTCCGTTCTCATTTTTGTGTAATTTTATTTAAATTGATATGCCTTTTAATTTAAATTATAAATGTTGGGGTGTGGTTTAAAACCTCCCCCATAGTTCCCTATTTATGTTTGAATGATTTTATACCACTTTATCTCTCACTAAATTCCTCCCATGTACACGCGTTACTATGCGAAATTCCGAAAGGAATTTCTCTCTCCTCTTTCACATTCTTGCAATTATTTTGTATCATGACTCTAAATTCCATTAAAATTGTTGGGAAATGTATCCATATGACCTCCTTACTGTAAATTTCATGTACATATGATGATACACCCCTTTATCTCTCATCAACCAATTTTTATGAATTCTTACGTCACACAATTACACATCCGAAATTGCACCGATTTTCCAATCCAATGTCATTGTGTAGTGAATACCATGACAATTTATCTATCAAGGGTATTCACCTTTATGCACATTTACTTATTGGTTGTAAATATTCATGTTTTAATTACACATTCCTTTATCATGGAAAAAATTATTATGTTTTATGAATCCATGTTATGTGATCCATGTGGCACACTTATGCATGAAATGAAATGTCTAAGAATGGTGCGCCCTTATAGTGCTCCAATGCATTAGGTTGAGAATTATATCATGATACGTCAAGTTCAAATGGGTGATTACTCATTCTAATTCAAGTGAAATGAGGTTTTACTCGTGCTTCATGTGCAATGAGTGTTTACTCATGCTCCATGTGCAATGAGCCTTAGCTCATGCTAATTCCATGTTAAGTGTTGTTGCCACATTCCAATGTTATGATTATCATGCTTTATCATGCCTTTATGGTTATGTTTCTATAATTCTATAATGATATTCCTATTTTCTAACATGTATTGTATTCCTCATGTTACTATATGTTTATTCCCTTTTTCGGCTTTATAGCTCACCCTTTTCTTATGCATGTCCTCAGGTTATCCCATGCAATCCTAAGTACGAGGGAATGTTGTGGTCACATAAAGGAAGTTTTCAATAAAGATGTTTTTTTCATGTTTTAAGTTGCTATGTAATGATCCTATGTCCCAAAGACACTAGACCTATTGATCTTCTATATTTTATCAAATGAAGATTATGTAATAAATTATGTTTAATTGTGTAATAAAAGATTAGGGTTGTCATAGTTGGTATTAGAGGATAGGTTTAGTTATTTTTGGGATTAGGTTTAGAAAACCCTACTGAATCCATAGATAAAAGACTAAGTATAATAAAAAAATAACTATGTTTTGCTGAGTATTGAGTAAGTGGTATATCAATAAAATACATCCCTGTCAGGATTCGAGCAGGTAGAGGCGGCTCTGGCATAGATGTATCCTAGAGGTAAAACCAGAAAACACCGCTTTGAGCTAGACTCGGACGGGAACTGGTGCATGACAACGGGCCTTACTACAATCTTGGTTATTACACTCCTGGGGTATATGCTTTGGTAAATTCACAATCTTAGTAACAACCATTATTAAGGGACCAAAAAAAATTCCCTAAGAATTTATGTTAGAAATTAGATCATGGATAACATAGACTGAATCCAATAGATTCATATGTTAAGGAAATAAGGGTTACTTATAAGTAATCAGTTTTGTCCTTGTATTACCCTTTATGTGTTACCCCTAACATTCCTTTTATTCTAGCCAATGGATGGTAATAGGGGGACTCGGGCTAACAATCAATGTGAAGATCAATGTGATGAATGTACTAATGAGATGCCCAACCCAATGGGAGCGGGAATCACTAACTTTGTAATGCTTCTCTCTCAGAAAACTCAATATTTTAATTGAAACATGGTTCTAGATGAACGTTAAACCCACCCTAAGAAAGGACAAGTTTCTATCGAGTGCTTCATGAGACAAAGGCCTCCTACTTTTAATATATCATTTGATCCGTCAATCGTTGTAAAATGGATCAACTCCATTGAAAAGATCTTCTCTATCCTTGAATTTTCTGAACAAGAGATGGTTCTCCTGGCTTCTTATCATATAGAGGGTGAAGCTGATCAATTTTGTAATTTGATCAAAAATATGAAGCCTGAGGAGGATATCGAGGTGTTGGAATGGAAGGATTTCTGGAATATTTTTTTCGATAAATATTTTCCGTGCACCCTCCCGCTTAAGATGGAAAGGGACTTCCTTGTCCTAAGTCATAAAGATGATGAATCTGTTGGAGCATACAAGCAAAACATCATAAGTCTTGCATGATATACTTCTATCTTTGTCGTTACACCCAAATAAAAGGTTGACCGCTTCTTTGGTGGGCTGAAACCTAGCCTGTAGAAAGCACTGGTGATCCGTGACTTCGACAGCTGTGAGGAAATTGCTCGATGGGCCCTAAATGTCGAAATAGAGATTATAGAATCTCAAGGGAATCATGGGGATACGAATCTTAAGGTGGAATTCAATGCTAGAAGTCTGATGGATAAATCTAACGGTGCTTAAAGATCCGATACCCCACTTGCCAAAGGTGCAGAAAGAAGCACCCTGGAAATTTCATAAAGGGGATGAGGAAATGCTTTAGGTGTGGAAGGGAAGGGCACCTAGATATTAAATACTGAAAATAAAAACCCACAGATGCAATATAGGAGGGGAATGCTCTATTTGAAACTCAACGCGTTGTTCATTACTACAACTATAAAGAACAAGGGAATCTTGCAAATCAGTGCCCTGAGCCAAGGGTTTTCGGAGGCAACCAACAACCTCCAAGGAAACAAGGGTGAGATTTTTCCATCACTACAGCCAAAGTGAACCCTGACAATGAAGTGGTGACAAGTACACTTTTTATTCATTCAAGAATAGCGAACATACTTTTTGATTCAGGTTCTACGCATTCTTTTATATCTCAAAAGTTTAGTAGAACAATCCCAGCACCACCAAAAAACCTGGATGTGAAGATGTAAATGAGTACAAAAAATGGGGAATTCATTAAATCCCATGAATTTAATTCCCCTCGATCATAATATACGGATTGAACATCCCAGAGAACCTCATCATACTCCATCTGGTTGAATTTGATGCAATTATTGGCATGGACTTACTTTCCTTAAATAGAGCCAACAAAAATTGCCAAGAGAGGGAAATCACTATCCATGTGGAGAATCAACCCACGATTATTTATAAGTTCAAGGAGTAATATGAATCTTCTTTAGCTCCACAATATCAAGTGTTGATATTACTGCCCTATCAGCACACGTATCTGGCTCAGATGATTGAGTCTAAGGAGGCAACCATCCTAGAAGACATGCCTATTGTGAGGGAATTCATTGAAGTGTTTCGCGAGGAATTTATTGGTCTTCCTACTAGAAGAGATGTTGAATTATCAATTGATCTTATACCTTGGGTATTTCCAATATCAAATAATCCATATAGAATAGCTGTTGTGGAGCTTTAAGAGCTTAAGAAACAACTACAAGAGAATCCAGATAAAGGGTTTATATGCCAAAGTGCTTCACTATGGGGTGCACCAGTCCTCTTCATCAAGAAGATAGATGGGTCAATGTTCCTTTTCATAGATTATCGTTAGCTTATAAAAATAATGATAAAGAACAAGTATCCTCTCCCATGAATAGAGGACTTGTTCGATTAGCTGTGTGGAGCACAATAATTCTCAAAGGTAGATTTGCAGTCGGGATATTATCAAGTAAGGGTGATGAAGGAAGATATCCCCAAGGCTATTTTTCATAAAAAATACAGGCACTATGAATTCATAGTAATGTTGTTGGGACTCTCTAATGCTCTATAAATCTTTATGAACTTGATGAATAGAGTCTTTAGAGATTACCTCAACATGTTTGTGGTACTATTTATAGATGATATTATGATATACTTCAAAACCAAGGAGGATAATGAGGACCATATAAGAACTATACTAGTGACCTTGCGGAAGTAGAAGCCCTGTGAAAAGTACAACAAGTGTGAGTTCTGGTTGAAGGATGTCTCATTATTGGGACATATCATCACAAGTAATGGGATATCTATGTATTGCTCCAAAACAGATGCAATTGAGGGATTTCCAAGGCCAACATTGATAACGGATATCCATAGATTCTTGGGTTAGCGGGATATTATCAACGATTTGTGAGAAATTTCTCATGATTGTCCAACCCTATTAACAATCTAACTAGAAAGGGAGTAAAGTTATCTTGGAGTGATGAATGCGAAGAAAGCTTCAAGGAGTTGAAAAGGAGGCTTATCACTGTGATCGTGCTCACTTTTACCACAAGTGGAGAAATTTTTGTGGTATTCAGTGATGCTTTGAAGAAGGTTTTGGGATGTGTGTTGATGAAAAATGTAAAAGTCATTACCTATGCTTCAAGGAAATTGAAAGTTCATAAACAGAACTATCCAACACATGACCTCGATTTGGTTGTAGTGATCTTCACTTTGAAAGTTTGGCGACATTATCTCTTTGGGGAGAAGTGGGAAATATATACAGACCCCAAAAGCATCAAGTATATATTAACATAGAAAGAGTTGAACATGCACCAATGAAGATGGTTAGAGCTGATCAAAGACCATGACTGCTCAATCCATTACCACCCTGGGAATGAAAACAAGGTGGCGGATGCCCTATGTAGAAAGGAACCAGTGATTCTATCAATGATGAGAATTGAAAAGGATCCACTCTTCTTAGATTTGATGAATATTTCTATGGGAATCATAAAGAAGGGAACATCATCAATCCTTTCACAAATGGTTGCTCAACTGTCACTTTTGGAAAGTTTAAAAGATTCTCAAAAAGATGATGCGGGAATTCAAGAAAAAGTGGAAGCTATCATAAAGGGAAATCCTCGGTGTTTAATGTCAATAAAGAAGGAATTGTGAGATTTGGGAAAGGACTATATGTTCCATAATGTCCAGAGCTGAAGAAGAAACTTTTGAATGATGAACATAGCTCAACCTTCTCTATTCACCCAGGAAACACAAAGATGTATCGAGATCTCTAAGAGAATTATTGGCGGGATAATATGAAGAAGGCGATCGTTGAATATACATCAACGTGCCTGGTGTGTCAGCAGGTGAAGGAAGAGAGGCATAAGTCTAAGGGGATGATGCAACCATTTCCCATACCATAATGGAAATGGGAGAACATCACCATGGAATTTTTCACCAAAATTACAAAGACATCCAAAGGAAACAATGAAATTTGGGTTGTTGTGGATCGTCTTACAAAGTCTGCAAACTTCATTGAAATTCAGGAGAATTTCTCATTGGATCAAATAGAACATATATATATCATGGAAGTGGTAAGGATGCCTGGAGTACCTCTATCTATTGTATCCAATCGAGATCCAAGATTCACCTCTAAGTTTTAGAAGAGTATTCAACATGCTCTGAATACTAAACTGAACTTCAGTACGACCTATCATCCTCAAACTGATGGTCGATCCGAGCGGACTATCCAAACACTTGAGGACATGTTGAGAGCACGCTCAATGGACTTTAAAGGAGGATGGTATCAATATCTTCCTCTGGTTGAGTTCTCTTATAATAACAGTTTCTAATCGAGCATCCAAATGGCACCATATGAAGCACTTTATGAGAAAAGGTGCAAAAAACTGACATATTGGGATGCGTTCGGTGATTGTAAGCTGCTTGGACCAAAAAGGGTTGATGTAATGTTGGAGAAGGTGAAAACCATTCAGTAGCATATCAAGGCAGCCCAGAGTCAACAGAAGAGTTATGCAGATAACCATCAATGTGACCTTGAGTTTCAAGTTAGAGACTTGGTATTTCTACACATATCTCTATGGAATAAGGTCATGTGGTTTGGAAAGAAAGGGATGTTACTTCCAAGGTACATCGGCTCCTTCGAGATTCTTGATCGTGTTTGGGTTGTGGCCTATCGACTAGCACTTCCACCTACCATGGCCAAAGTACATGATGTATTTCATATATCCCTCTTATGGAAGTACATACTGTACCCTTCATATGTACTCTCTTCAAAGGTGGTACAGTTTGAGGATGACCTTTCTTATGAGGACCAACCAGTGAAGATCTTAGATTGTAGAGAATATGTTTTATGAAATAAGACAATGTCCCTCGTCAAGTTGTTGCAGAGAAACCACAAGTTTGAAGTAGAAACATAGGAATCAGAGGAAATGAAAAAGTAGAGTTACCCACATCTGTTTTAGTGTGGGAAAAGAAAATTTCGAGGGAGAATTTTTTTAGGGGTGGAAGATTGTAACGACCCAAACTTTCATAATGTAAATCCATGTTGATAAAATTAAATGTCTCTTTATATAAAATATTTATATAAAATGTCAACTTCTTTGGTTTTATGTTTTTGGATTTTAAAATATTATTACGAATTATGACCTTGGTTAATATAGTTGTTGAATATTGATCACATGATTAGTATAAATATAGGGATTTAATAATTCCAATTTACTCAAACAAAGGAAGCGATAGCCTCATCTAGTAGACGTGCCCCAAAAAAAGCCCATTTATTAGAGCATGGAAAGGAGGTTGCATCTTTGGGATTTTCTCTTGACCAATCCCAAGACATGCTTGAATAGGTTAAGCTCAAGTGGAACCACCTACGAGAGAGGTGGAAGTTGATAGAGATTACTACATGAGAAATGTTTTCCAAGCCACCCCAAGAATCGGTCACCCTCGCACACCTTACCCTTCGGTCTTATGCGGGTTTTATAAGGGGTTTTGTAACAAGACATTAGCACTATGGTCATGTACATTATTTTTGTATATAATAATTTATATACCTTCATTTTATTATTTATACCTTATAGATGGGTTTTAAAGCACAAATAGTATTTTTAGTTAATATTCAACTAAGAAATCTATTTTGATGAATTAATGGATTTTTGAATAAATTTTTTTTAATTAAATATTATTATCATTATTAAATTAATTTTTATTAAATATAAATGATTGTATAATTTTATGAATGTAGTCGTTATTTTTATTAAGGTTTGAAAGCAATTTTTGTCAAAACCCATGAATTTTTGATAAATGTAAATTTTTATTTTAAAAGTGAAAATTAACATATTTAGAAAATTATATAGATAAAAAAAATATTTCTGGAATCAAGATGTCGAAATTATCCCAACGGCTAATTTTTCCTAATTTTATGAGACAATCAAATTTTTGGGTAAAAATTAAATACCATTTAAATATATAATGTGTTTTATGACATCATAATGACCCAATAGTTATGTAATAAAAGACTATAAGACTTATGTTCGAACAATATATGTTTTTCCATTAACATAATTTGATTTTGGGTTTTTTTGACTTATTATACAAAGCATTAAAGGACCCTTAGTGGCTTATTAAACGTCTTGCCTTTTTAAATTGATTTCCTTGGGAGTGTGACTCACCTCCACATAAGAAACCCCATTATTTTTAGAAGTTAGGACTTTGGACTTATAAAATATTATTTTCCACTTCCCTTTTCCAAACGCCATGGGAAAAAACCATGGGTTGTTTTGTGGTTTGAATTAGTTTAATGTGAGGTTTCCCAAACCTAAATAATAAAGAATTTCCTCACCTTTCCTATATAAAACCACCCAAGATCCCACTTCCTCCTCACTCAAAGCCTTTTCAGTTCGTCTAACCTCTACCATACACTCTCTAGAATCCTACCAAGGTTCCCCAAGCTCCCAAGAAGCCTCTCTGAATCCTCTTTCAAGCCTTTGGAAGAACATTTCCAAGTAAGGGTTTTTTCTTCCTTTCTCATTTTTGTCCAATTTTCATTAAATTGTTATACCTTTCAATTTAAATTATAAATTTTGGGGTAAGTTTTCACAACTCCCCCATACTTCCTTATTTATGTTTTAATTATGGGAGACCCCTTTCTCTCTCACTAAATTCCTCCCATGTACACCCATTACAATGCCGAAATTCCGAAAAGAATTTATCTGTCCTCTTTTACATTCAAGAAATTATTTCGTATTTTGACTCTAAATTCCATTACAATTATTGGGACATATATATATATATATATATATATATATGACCCCATTACTATCCATTTTAAGTACATATTATGGTACACCTATATCTTTATCATCATATATTTTTTATGAATTCTTACGTCACGCCGTTACCCTGCTGAAATTGCACCAATTTTCCAAGCCAATGTCATTGTGTAGTGAATACCATGCACATTTATCTATCAAGGGTATTCACCTTTATGCACATTTACTTATTGATTATAAAGTTTCATGTTTGAATTCCAAATTCCTTTATCATGGAATAAATGATTATGTTTTATGAAACCATGTTATATGATCCATGTGGCACACTTATGCTTGAAATAAAATGTTTAAGAAGGGTGCACCCTTATAGAACTCCATTGAATTAGATTAAGAATAGTATCATGATACGTCATGTGTAATGGGTGTTTACTAATGATAATTCAATTGAAACTAGGTTTTACTTGTGCTTCATGTGAAATGATGATTTACTCATGCTCCATGTGCAATGAGCCTTGGCTCATGCTAATTCTATGTTAAGTGTTGTTTCCACATTTCCATGTTATGATTATCATGCTTTATCATGCCATTATTTTATGATTCTAATTTTCTCTAATGATATTCTTATTTCCAAACATGTATTGTATTTCTCATGTTACTCCATTTTTATTCCCTTGCTGGGCTTTATAGCTCACCCTTTTCTTATGCATGTCCTCATATTATCCCATGCAATGCTAAGTACGAAGAAATGTAGTTGCCACGTAAAGGAAGTTTTCAATAAAGATTTTGTTTTTACAGTTTTTAGTTGTTATGTAATAATCATAAGTCCCAAATACACTATACCTCTTGATCTTCTATGATGTATCAAATGATGTTTATGTAATAAATTATGATTAATTGAGTAATAAAAAGTAGGGTTGTCATAATAATGGATATATACGTTGTTTACCCTTACTGAGAATCTGATCTCACCCTTTCTTTTTATCCTTTCCCTAGGTTAATAATAAAGGTTTTATGAATTATATTTATAAGAAGTGTTATATATATAATAAATAATGTTCGACAATTATTAAACATTTTTTATGTGTCCATGTTTCCAAATATAACTGACCTATATGATTTCATCATGGAACATTATGATATGTAATAAATATTCATCTAATATATTGTAAAATCTATGTTTGAATAGTATGTGTCTGTATAAGAGTGACAATGGTTTTGAAAAAAATATTGCATAATTTTATGAAAAAGAACCCTTAAAAAGAGAAGGTTTCAATGTTAATACTTCTGATGTGTCTTTATTGAATTTGTAACACCCAAGCATCAATAAACGTTAGTTTTTTATTTTAAATTAACAATAACATAATTCGTATAGATTTTATAATGAAAGAAATTAAAAAATAAATTAAAAAATTTTATAATTTTAATTTGGTGAAATTATTTTGTCTTTCCAAATCACCATATGAAATTTATCTTAGGGATTTTTTTGATATTTTTCCGAAATTGTTGATTTTCAGGGTTAATAGTGAAAAATATCGATTTCAGAAATAATTCCACTTTTATGACATCATTAAGATATAATAAAATAATTTTTTATGAAAAAATATATTATATAACAAATAATTATTTTCTATATAATATGATTAATTTAATAATATAGTGTTTAATATTTTACATTTTATAAATTTAAGTAATGTTTTTATTTTAATAGAAATTATTTTCTAATTCCTCAATTTTAATCAAGTATTGAAAAGGTTCCATTCTGTTTACATTTTAATTTAAAGTTAAATATGTCTAATTTTATTTAACATAATACAATTAATTCAAATGGAATAAAAATTTTACATTATTTTAGTATAAAATCATTTTTAAGCATAAAACTAAGATCTTTCTAAAAACTTTTTTTTCATTTCATTGTGAACTTGTTTAAAAATAATTTTAACCACTTATGGAATCTAAATATTATAAAATGTATCCCATATTTTTATAATTCATAGTTAATAATAGTTAAAAATTTCAACTTTATTTTTGGTCATAATGATAAATGGTAAACTCATATAAAAGGGTACAAATAAAGTGATAAATAATTGACATAATTGTAAAGAAATTATTGAATATAATTGGTTTATTTAATTTATTCCGTACAATTATAATATTTGAATATATGATCCATTATAATTTATTAAGAAATTTATTATATAAGAAATGTTCATGAACTTAGATGTTTTCTACGAACATCACTTGTAAACGAGAACCTCATATCCTCTCATACCCAAACTTTTTGAGCCACATATCATGATAAATAAATGAAAAAATTCTTAAAAAAACACCTTTTCTCTACTAAGAGGTCCTAGTCTCACTAAAATAACACTTCAAGAAGGCATAATGTGTAAGAAAAATGAGGTTTTCCAATAAATATGTAATCATCATGATATGATACATTCAATTTATTTTATTTTCATCGTCCTTAAAATTTTTTGCATCCATACTAATATAATTAAATTATTATAAAACATATACCTAAATTTTATTATGTTTTTCAATAGTTATTATATACCTCTTCTCCATCTGATGAAATGTGAAATCTTTTCTAATGGGTACATGTGGACTAGCACCTCCCTAAAGTGATGTGTATCATTTTTCAGCACGGGATCACTTGGATGGTTATAAAAATTGAATTAATAAATATATATTATTATTATAACATAATTATGATAGTTTTAATATAATATATCTCATATCTTCTTATCTTACCATCCTTTGGAAAATGATAACGTGACTCCTGTGTATGTGTATACTACCACCTCCAAGAGATTTGATTCATTTTTCTATCACCACCATGAAGGATTAATCCAAAAATTATATATTTATAATTAATATTATATTCATAAAGTTAGTGACTTTATATATGATGTAACCATTTTATAATCTAATTAGCCATGATCAGTATACTGAAATATTTTGGGGGGAAATTGACCAAACTACCTTATGTGGTCGATGTAAGCAATAACTATTCAAAGAATGGATATATAATGATTATTAAAAACTATACAAAATAGAATAAAAATGTAATTTTTTTTAATTAAGTGTTTAATAAATTTAAATTGATTACTCACAAGGCTGTTATGCATCCAACAAAGTAGATATCCAAGGTATGGGGTTTTCATCTCAATTCCACTCTATTGAGACATATTTTACATTATACACATAATTACAATTATATAGTGAATATATTACCATTTTGACATATTATATAATTAATCCATCTTTATTCATGTTTTTTAAGATTTTACTTTAGGTTTTATCTATTAATGGGTTATGATTACAAAATTATTAATGTTGTAACTGTTTATTCTGCAATCTTACTCTTATTTGGGATTGTTCATGTTTAAATTTATATTGGAAGAATTATATGCAATTTATTTTATTGAAAACCATATATATTATTATTATCTAGTTATTTTAGTGGTTTACATTTTTTTCTTTCAACATTTCTTATCATTGTTACTCAATGATCGAAATAATGTATTTTATGATAAACCAGCATTATTTCTTCTTTTGGGTTAATAATATTTTTCTTTGATATTGAGATTGTCTAAAATATTTTAAGCATGTTATTTATTGTTCTCCAATGAATTTAAAAAGACATTTTAACCCTATTTTTCTCTATTTTCATGTTTTTATAGAGCAATCTATTTTATTCTTTTTGAAAAAGTTGTTTTTTACTTTTTAAAAAAAGTGTTAAAGGAATGTCCATTTTAATATAAATGATGGGAACCAATTTTTTCACCATGATGAAAGTTATTATATATTTATATTCCTATAAGTTTAAATTTTTTTTAAACGAAAACCATTTTTTAATTATTATATGGATTTTTTTGTTTTTATTTTAGAATAAAAGTCATTATTTTATAGAATATTGAGAATAAATTTTGATTTGAATTATAAAATTGTTTTAATATAAGGTTACAGAGAATTTATGAATGATTATTTTCTATTCCCAAAAGTACTACCATTAATTAAAACCCAAATTTATGATGATCTGATATCCTCCTATCACCCTTTACCAATTTATGGATTATAATCTATTTTGAGATCATTAACTTTATTGTGATCATGTTCTATATCACTCTTTATTATTCATTGGACATTATTTTTATTTTTCATTAACATATTTTGTGTTTCATGGATATATTTAGTATTGTTTGTGCTAGTTTCATATTATCTTAACTTTATACAAATTCAATATTTGTTGTTATTTGAGGAATGATTATTTAGAAACACACTTTATTTACTAGGTAAATATTGATGTTCCATATTTTTTGTTCAATACTAATATTAATTTATTGATATATAATATTCAATATGTATTATATTATTGATTAAATATATAAGTAGTGCATTGGACATATATAAGTTATTCATGAATCCCAATTATAGATATCCCCTTGACACATTTATAGGTCTCAAGAGACAAAAAGTTGGAGAAATTAGATGAGTATTTTCTTTATACCCAACCTATCATTAAAAAGTCCGTGAACATATCATTGATGTTTAGGTCTATAATTTCATAGCATAATGCCTATACAGAAATATCATTATGCCCAAAATTATGCATTTCATTCAAGATGATTTTAGTTTTTATTATCGATGTGGTTTTTATGTTGTTATTTTCTATAGATATATTTTTAAGATCAAGTTATTGATTTAATTCCATGTCTATTGATTATCCAATCTACTATATTTTGAATGCTATATCTACTAATGATAGCTTCCATTTTATACTTTCTTTTACTAAGAATAAAATCTCACCATTTATTATTTTCTTTTCCTTGAGATATGACGAAGGAATATTTGAATTATCTCTAAGGATAAAATAATATTTTCCCTGATAGGCTTTTTTCCAATGTAATATGTAAATAATTAATTTATATAGTATCCAAATACAAATAAATTAATAAGACCATTAATTTTTGACCACTTGTATCCTTTAAAAATTTAACCATGTAAATAACAGCTCTAGGTTACTGTAATCGGGTTAATTATAGTTTGTATCAAAATATGTTTAGTAGGACTATTGGGAATTGTATTATAGAAGAACATAATTATTAGGGTATTTAAGATAATTCTCTTTATTGTTCAATAACATTTAAATTTTTTAATGTTATGGATTAATATTCTTGATGTTATGATCTAATTATGTGTGTTCGATTTTTAAGAGATGGTACCTAGTGGGAGAATGGGAAATAATTTTAAACATCCATAATAAATATAGGGGTTTAACTAATAATAATGATAATATTGAGGGTGTTAGAGTTGAGAAGATCATGAACATATTTAGATAACTAACCCTGATTATATGAAAAGATTCCCTACATGGGGGAAATTGTTGTTCTGTAGTGTGATGATACACATATAATGGATCATTTTATGTGTCAAAATCCTCCATCATACGATATAGTTACTAATCTATTGGAAAAAAATGGATCATGTACCTTGAAAAGATATTTCTAGATCGGGGATGTAATGAAATTTAAATGATTATCCTTGCAGTACAATTTTTAAAGGGTGATATTTATCAATGGCGGTTATTGACCCAAAATATTAAATACTATGATGAAATAGAATGTATGAAAAATAGAAATTTTAATGTGACATTATTCAATAAATATTTTCCTCAAGAGTAATAAGTCAAAATAGAGTGAGGTTTACTCAACCTAAAGAAATAGAAAGAGGCAAATGTTTCTGAATATGATTATTATTTCAAAATATTATAAAGTAATTCAATTTAATTTTTACATAATATAGAAAGAAATATTGAACATTTATTTTATGGTCTTAATTTTAATCTTATGAGAGCCCTGGTCTCCCAAAAAGTTTTATCATAGTACGATTTGGTATCATATTTCATGACGATAAATTAATAATTTTATATGTCTCATATCCTCTACATGAATTAAAAAAAGAAAAATGCATCCAAAAAGAATAAATAAAATATGTGAGTTCCATAACAAGATAATTGTGGAAATAAACATATTGGAAAATGATTAAATGGAATGTGAGTTTGTTTTTAGTGTTGAGATAAGAGACATATAGCTCATGAATGAAAGGGAATGAAAGAAACCACTATTTTCTGGTGATTAGACTATAGGGATATGATTCATTATTCATGTAAATCTCCCAAGAATCAATGGAACATACTATATAAGAGTAAAACAGGGGGAGGTTATGTTTATGGGACTACCATGCCAGAAATTAAAGCCCCTAATGATGTGGTAGTAAGTACACTGATTATAAACTCAAAAATATCTAATAATTTGTTGGATTTTGGATATTTTCCATCTTTTTATATCATCCATTTTATCTAAGGAACATTAAATATTTCCATAACACCTCATTATGTGAGTTTGCAATCACAACTCAAAGCAGAAATATTATTACAACAAGGATATATTCGTTAGTATCCCTTTTGGGGAACATATGGATACAATTTATAGACATAGTTATTATACCTATGGCTGTGTTTCATATAATCCTTTATAAAAATTTAATTTTAAATTATTATGTGAATATTTAATTCCAATAAAATTAGATTATGTTTCAGGATAGAGATGTGGAATCCCTTATGTTAAGAGGGGAGACTATATTTAGATAGAATAAGAGAAAACACAACCCATGGATGGGAAATGTAAACATAGAATAAAATATCTACATATTTTTAGGAATATATTGATGTGTTTCTAGAAGAGATACCTATAAATCCACCTGATAATGAAGGTTGGTTTTTAATTGAACTCTTTTATAATGAAAAAAAAATATAATAATTTTTACTAAATAGAAAAAATTATAATTAGTGGAATTGAAGAAATATTTATTGGAGTTGTGGAATAAGGGATTCATTACCCTAGTGTTTCACCTAGGGGATATGATTTTAATTCCTTTATAAATAAAGACGGTTCTATGGGGATGTGTAATAATTACATGGAAATAAATTACATTACTATAAAGAACAAATATCTTTTTTTCTCACATTAATGACTTGTTTGATCAACATGATGGATATAAATATTTTTAAAATATTGATATTTGTTAGAGGTATCATTAATTATGAATAATGAAGGATTATATTCCAAATATGAATTTTCACACAAGGTATAGACATTATGAGTTTACGATAATTATATTGGTATTGACTAATGGACCCTTTATTTTTATGAAGTTGAGGAATAGATTATTCAAATATTGTATTGATAATTTTGTTTTTTTATTTATCAATGACAGAATTTTTTAATCTAAAATCTATAAAGAATATAAAATATATTAGATAATAATTTTTAATACTATGAGAGGGAATTAGTTATATAAAAAAAATAGAAATTATGAATTCTGGATTTAGGTAGTTTCTTTTCTTAGACATATTGTCTCCAAGGATGGAATATCTATTGATCCTTAAAAAATGAAATTAATAAATGACCTACGCTTATGAACATAACTAAAGTATATTGTTTTTTATATTAGTAAGTTACTATGAGTGAGTTGATATATTTTGTTCCAAATTAGATATATATTAACCATATTCAAATATAAAGAAGTAAAATTCATATTTTTAGAATAATGAGAATAAATTTTTGAATCATTAAATGTAATTTTGGTCCATCAACAAATATTGACATTAACAATGGGAAGGGATGGTTTTTTGATATATTTGATTCATTAAATAAATAACATAGAAGCATAGTTCTATATAATGATAGTTTTTTTCTCATAAACACTGATATGAATAGAAATATCTAACCAATGATCTTGAGTTAGAAGCTGTAAAATTTTCTTAGATGACATGGAGGAATTATCTCTATGGTGAATTTTTGGAGATATATATGGGTGAATTTTTTTGAAATTAAACATTTCGAAAAAATATCATAAAACTAGACAAAGGATATGGATAAGGATACTCAAGGATTATTATTTCTCATCATAATACCACCCGGGGATGCAAACAAGGTGACTGATTCATTGAAAATGAAATATCTTGGGATTTTGATTAAAATTATGATCGAAAAATATCCTATATTCATGAATTTATTAATCATTGATATGGGAATCATTATGGAAGGAGAAAATCATGCCTTTTCTAAAATATTTCTAAACCACCCTTAATATGGAAGAGAAAAAAGTATCATCTTGATGAAAAAAGATATTAAATAAAAATTAATGTCATTAATTATGAGAATATGATATATATTATTTATGAAGATGGTGTGAGGAAAATACAAAAGAGGTTTATATATTCCATCAATACTCAAGACAAAGGGGGAATTACTTGATTAATCCCATAATTTAGATTTATCAATACATCATTTTATAAATAAGATGTACATAGGTTTAAGAGAACATTTTTTTGTGGGATTATATGTAGTGGGAAATTTTTTATTATGAATAATGAGTATTGGTTTTCCAATAGGTAATGGTTGAGAGAAAACATCTTAATGTATACATACAACCTATCACTATTCCTATATAAAAGTGTGATACTATTAGTGTGGAATTTTCAATGGATTAACAAACACTACTCAAAGAAATTTTTCATAATGGGTCATTTTTTATCACCCTACCAAGTCAACAAATTTCCTTACTATAAGGGAGGATTTGCCACTTCAGTGCCACACATGAATCTATATCAATGAATTGGAGAGGATTCATGGTGAACCTTGTTCAATTAAATCATATCACGAAAATTGGTTTATTTTATAATTTTAGAAAAATAATCAAAATAGTATTGACATTGACCTACATTTGAGAATTTATTATCATCCTTGGACATATAGAATATCCAAAAGGAATATTATAACATTATAAGACATGTTGAGGGTCCTCTGACATGAATTTTATGGTATGTGATATTATAAATTAACATGAGTTGAATTTTATTACAATAATAATATCCATTCAAGTGTTTAAAAGGCAGTATATGAATAAGTCTATGGGAAAATAAGCCGTACAAAATTTTTTTGAGATGAAGTTGGTGAAAGGAGGATTCTTTCCCAAAATGTTATTGAGTAGAAAATGATGAAAGTGAGAAATATTCAAATTTATATAAATGTAGCTCAAAGGGAGGTATTTACAATGTTTTTAAAGAATGTAAAACTATTCCCCATATGCATTATCAATTTTGAGATTTTGGAATGAATTTGATTAGAGAATTATAATTTAGAAATGCCGCCCAACCACTTGAAAGTCCATGATTTGTTCAATATATAATTAAAAAGGAAGTATTAATCAAAACCAACAAATTTACTCACATATGAAGAAATATAATTTGATATTGATCTATCTTATCATGAAGATCCTATCCAGATTCTTGGAATTAGCGAACAAGTGTTTCTATACCAGGAGACGTGGATAGAAAAGGTATTTTGGAGAAATCAGAAGATAAAAGAGGAAAAATGGGAAACAAAATATTTTATGATGAATAAATACCCAAATTTTATCATTAGGTGAAATTATATCAATTTTAAGGAATATTTTTTCTAAGGGGAGGTGGGGAATACAACACTCGATCTTCAATTTATGTAAGTAAACTTTTTATTCAAATGAAAAAAATATATTAATGCATATATCTTTATCAATGTATGTGATTAAAACCTAAATTAAAATTTTTATAATTGTAACTCGATGAAATTATTTTAATTTTTTAACTCAAAATGTAAAAATTAGCATAGGGTGAATTTTTGATATTCATTAGAAATAATTGATTTTTGGGGTCAATAGTGAAAAATTATGATTTTGAAAATAATGTCCCTTTTATGTCATTATTAAAATATAAAAATGGATTCATTTTTTTAAAACCCTTTTTATATAATTAATAATTTTTTAAAAAATAAATATAACTCATTTAACAATATAATGTTTAATGGTTATCATTTTGGAAATATAAAAGGTTTTTTTTCCTATTTTAATAAAGTAGTCAAAATGCGACATTTAGTTAATGTTTGATTTTAATGTAAAATAAATATTATTTGATTCAGTAAATCTAATTAATTCCATTTAAATCAAAATTATACATTCTTTTTCTATAAAATCATTACCACTCTTATGACAACATCTTTCCAAAGATGGGTTTCATTGTATTTTGTGAAATTATATCAGAAGTAATTATACCAATTTTTTAAATTGAATTTTATAAAATGGATTTCATATTTTGAATCAATATAATTAATATTAGGTAATTAAGAACATTATTTTTTGTTCATAATAAATTGTAACCATGGAAAATATTTATCGCCTCATTTAAGGGTAAAATGTGTTAAGAGTTAATATAAATGGATAAGGCTTAAAGATTGAAAAAATAATTGGGTAAATTTCATATTGTGGTTTTATTTCAATAGTAAAATTATTTTATTTTAATATGTGATAATTTTAATCCACTTGACTTGATTAAGACATATAATATATAATATATTATCAAGTATCTATAGGTTTTCATCCCACCACACTTATAAAATAGCACATCCTATAATATCTTCTTTAAAATTATTGAGCCAATCATATCAACCATGAAAATAAAAAATAACTTCTCATATTTACTTTTCAAAACCTATAGGTCCTAGTATCACTAAATATACATCTCAATATGGCTTAATCTATAAGTTAAAGGAGGCTTACCAAAGAAGAGGTAGTCGTCTTAACTGACTCCTTTGAATTTATTTCCTTTTCTATATTCTTAAAAATAATAATACATAACTAAATAATAATATTAGTATCATAAAAATATTTAAATATTAATATATTTAAGTAATTATCATTATCTACCTCTTCTCTATCAGATAGAAAATGAAAACATGACTTGTGCATAAGTGTGAAATAACACCTCCACAAAGTGATGTGTACTAGTTTTTATCACAAGATCAAATGGATAATTATAAAGATATAATTAAAGAATATATATTATAATTTTTAAATAGTTATGTTTATTAAAATATAATATATCATTTTTTTCTTACTCTACCATCTGTTGGAAAATGGTAGCACTGCTCGTTTATACTTTTGGACTACCACCTTTAAGAATAACTATGATTATTTTTTATGTTACCACCATGTAAGGATGATTATAAAATTTTTTATAATGAAAAAAATTATATTAATGAAATTATTAAAATTATATAGAATAATTTGACATTATATCACACCCTTTACCATAGTTGGTACACCAAATAATTATGAAGAAACTGACTGAAAAAACCCGAGTGGTTGATGTAAGCAAGATCTATTCGATTTGTCGATGTAAAATGATTACAAATGAAACATAAAATATAGAATATATTTGATAAATGTTATTAATATATATTTTTAGTAAATTTAAATTTATTATTAAAGATTATATAATGCATCTGACTAAGCAGAAACACAATGTAACCATTTTTCTTTTTAATTCCACTCCATTTAGACATATTTTATGTTGTGAACCTAATTTTATTTATATTACACACATATAATGACCATTTTAAATATTATATCATTAATTAATTTTTATTGATTGTATTTAATGTTTGAATTTATGTTTTCCCTTTTAATGGGTATTGCATAAAATTTTATTAAATTTATAAATGTTTACATTACATTATCACTCTTATTTGGGATTGTTCATGATTAAATTTACATTGGAAAAATTATATTCTTCTTATCATATATAATAACATATATTTTCTTATCCTAAATATATTTTAGGGGTTTCCATGTTTTCCTTCCAAATTTTCATCTCTTTTGTACTCAAATACAAAAAGAATTATTTTAAGTTAAATCGATGTTATTTTTTATTTTATGGAGGGAATAATATTATTCCAAGTTATGATTGTCTGAAATGTTTCAATAATGATTTTTATACTATCCAATTATTGTTTGAAGTTATTTTAAAATATATATGAATTCATTATATGGTTTTATAGTGGAGTACCTTAATTTTTTTCCAAATAACATTTTTTTACTTTTTACAAAAGCATAAAAGAAATGATATTTTTATAATATACAGAGTGGATGACTCCCCCCATATGTGGATATTATTATCTATGTATATTAATCTAAAACATTACACATTTTTTAAAATAAAATAATTTTACCATTATTCAATTCACTTTCACTTTTTATAATTAAATAAAAGGAATTATCTTCTAGAAGGTTAAAATGAATTTCAAAAGTGATTTATAACAATGTTTTAATGAAAAGTTATAGATGTTTTAAGACTATTTATTGTTTAAATTATCAAAATGCATTGATTTATTTCAATCCTTCATTTTTTATTCTTTGATGATCTTATATTATACTTTATTTATTTATGGATTATACCTTATTTTGAGATCATTCACTTTCCAATGAAAATTCTCTATATCAATATCAGTTTTTCATTAGACAATATTTTTTTCTCTATGTTCATATTATATGTATAATGGACATATTCTATATCATTAATACCATTTCAATGTTATCTAACTATATACAATTTCAATATATTATGTTATTTTAATGAAGCTTATTGAGAAATTTATTTCATTTAATACGGAAATTATGATATTCAATATTATTTATTCCATACATATATTTATTTATTGATCCATAATATTGATTATGCATTTTATTATTGATTAAATATATTAATAATGCATTTGAAATATGTATATGGTAGGTGGTTCCTAGTTATATATATCCCCTTGATTCAATGAATGGAATTATGTAATAAACAATTGGAAAATTAGTTGGTTATTTAGTGTATACCTATCGAAAAATTAAAAATTATTAGCATAAGGTCTTCATGATAAGGTTAATAATGTATTAGAATCTTTCCTTGATGGAAATATCATTATTTCTAACATTATAAACTGCCTTAATTAATATTTTAGTCATTACTATACATGTGATTATTATTTTTATATTTTCTATGTATAAATTTTCAATGACAAGCTATTGATTAAATTCAATTTGTATTTTTTCCACTCTATAATATTATTAAAACCATATCTAATCATGAAATCTTATTTTTTACACATTCCAATACAAAACATCTGAGCTCTACCTTTATTATGTTTTCCTTTCCCCCTGAAATAAATAAGGAATATTTCAATTATTCTTAGGGTTACAATAATGTTTTTCATTGTATGTTTTATTTTTCCAATATAATATGTAAACCATGTATATATACAGTCTCCAAAGATTGATAAACTGAATGATACATAATATTGTGACCCCTTGTATCTTGTATCAATGTAATAATGTAAAACTCGACTCGAGGTTATTTGAGTTGGGGAAATTATAGTCGATAACAAAGGAATTTTAGTCGGACCATCGAGGCTTGAATGTTTTCAAAATAAAAGAAAGGTATAGAATTATTTTGAGAGACGAAAATGATATCTATGAGATGAAAACTATAGTATATTTGAAAATGGAAATGAAACCACATAGAAATCAATATATTCTACATAGAATATCAAGAAAACTTCCAAAACAATATAATTCACATATTTCCCTCCGTAAATATGCAATTCATTTATAGAGTGAGGACATGGAACTTGGTCCACCCCCCCCCCCCCCCCAACAAATGAAACTTGTTTATAGAGAGTGGTGGTGGATCTGTGCCCCCATTAGATGGAATTTTTTTATAGTCCAAGGAATTTATAATTCACCTTTCTCATATCAACTAATATGCTATGTGGCTGAAAATTTTTAGAATACAGTTGTACTTATTCCACCTATAAATACTCAATTATACCTAAAAAATGGGGACATAAAGATAACACAGAGAGAGGTACATATAAAAGAAGTACAAAAAATAAGATTTAAATCAATAAATTCGCTTTTTTGGAATCCCAAGACATTGATCTCACCACAAACCAAATGTAATCTCCTCACAATATTGTAATATAAAACTATCCAATAAGGAGTACTCTATAGAAAATTCCAATCCATAGAGGACATATTTTATGAATTGATAGGCTATTCTAATCATCTGCAATGGATAAATTCTCCTTCGTAAATGAATCCCTTTATGAAGAAACATCCTTTGAGAATGAATCCATTTTTGATATCACCTATCTCTCAGTGTGATACAACTATGAAAAATAGGGTATAACTTGGGTATTTATTTCCCCACTCTCAAGAGTCTCCCTCTATATAGAGTTTAACATTATAATATCCCCTCCTTGAAGTATCTAAATGGTTCTCTCACATCAAAACCAAAACCTATGGAAGGCTATGTCAAGTCCTCCCTTGAGGCCACGAGACCTGTTTGATTAGATAATCAAGGACACAAAACTGTCCCCATTTTGATCATGCATTACATTGGTAATGGTTATCCCCCACATAACCACCATTATATATGGGGTCATCAGGTTGTTTTCAATCCTACATCCCATTGGTAATGATGAATCCAATCCTAAGAGGTAGTGGAGGGGATCATATATTAATTGCAGTGACACTTACTTCACATATGATTCTTGAAATGTGAAGGGAAATTAAAATATCCCCACTGTTTAGTTTCAAATAGAAGTCTGCGTTAGACCAAACACCTATTTATTTTAAATAGGTAGGAAGATGAAAATTGGAATCTCATGTAGAGGAATCCCCTTGTGTTTATTGCTAGCTAGTATATTTATACTTCCTTCTGTATCCCCTCCATCATCCAATAGTTGATGAGGAAGGAATTTCAACTCTTGGCCCCATCCTCTCTTCCAGAAAAAATTCAATGTGTAAGACCCATTCAAAACCAATATAGTTATGCAATCTGGCTGATTTAATAGTGTTCCTTGTTTCTCACATAGAGCATGACTCATGTGTGTATAGGGAAACCGGTCAATCATTTCACTAGAATAATAAAAATTCCCCCTCTTTGGTCTCCTTCTTTGGTATAAGCCTCAAAAATCGACTTTCTAAAAGGTTCATATTCCCTATGAGAAGTTTCTTTCTCAAAGGGTCCCTCATGTATAATCACCATAATATACTTTTATAGGAAACATTCTCATTATATTTTTCTTGGTAGATGATGTCAAATTATATTTTATTTTACTTATCACATGACTTAAAAACGGACAATATGTCTTATTAAGTGTCACTGAACTATGTGGTTTCTAATTAATTTTACAAGGATACATATAAAGCCCCATCACAAGCCCCATCCCAACAAAAATATAAAAATAATCTCCCTAGATGATTTTAAACTACAGAACAATGAAATACATAGATTAAAATCGATATCATAGACTAAAAAAAATATATTCTCTGATATAGACAGATGGTACTATAGATTGAGAAACTCTGATTCATACTGATGTTAACATATGTACATATTGATCACTGGTTTTTAAGAAGGGGTACAAGTCCCACATGGGTATTTGGGAAGGATTTAAAAAAATGTATTAAATTTATAACATATTCTTAGAGTAGGCAATAGTTCCCAACAATAGGGTGTGATGAGCCCAGCCACACATCCTCTCGATCAACGCAAGTTCCTAAGCGTCATTAGAAAAATACCATAGTGACCTCCTTTATATGATTATTTGGTCCATAGTAAATCATGTATGTGAATAATGATTTGTGTTTCTATTTCCATGAATAAACCCATTGGAAACCATCCAAAGAGTGTGACTAATTCCTTATATATGAATAAATTAAATCCCCTTAAGATAAAAAATGGTAAACCTAACATTAATTTTTTATTTATTAATATAACATAGTCACTAACACTTTAAGTTATTTTATCTTGAATAGTTTTATAAAAAATGAATGGTACCAAAATGGATATTTTAAATAAATCAGTCATGAAAGAATTTATTTAAATAAAATGATACATTAGTGGGTTTCCTTGTTTGTGTTTTTTTATCATCAATGCATCTACTATAACTCTATTAAATCCAAACGGAGTCTTCACAATCATAGAAGACTTATTTATTGGGAGTTTCCAGAGTTTCATCCTAATAAAACTAGAGGATGTTGTATCTCACACAAAACATTCAATGCCAAGTCGAAAATCCACTAAATTAGAAGAACCATATGAATAGTAATATCCCAAAATTAGAGGTCATGTGAAAATAACTTCAGGAAGTAAAACCCCACCAACTTTATACTGAATGATGAGTGTCGGTGAAGAAGAAAATGAAACTTATTACCATTTCAAACATATTTTGGGATCTTATCCCTAGAATGCAACAACAAGTATCACCAGTATCTTAGGGAGGTAGACTAGGAGGTTGAAATAAACCACACCCCAATACAAGATTCACCCTAATGAGTTCATTATAGAAATAATCACTATCAATGGCGTGAAAAACCAAGACCTCATCTTGCTGCGGTCACTACACCATGGGCCCTGTCTGAGGTCACCTAGACCAGAGTTCCCAGGACAGGTCCTCAAGGGTAAGAAACTGTCAAGAAAAAATTGTGGGCCCATATTCCAATTTCCAACAAAGATTCCCACCAATATACTATAGAAAAAACCCATGAGAAGACAAAAAATACTACTCACACCATCAATCCTACCATTACATTCTGGAAGCACCTGATAAATCTTGTCAGTATATCCCAACAATGAAATGAGGATAGAAACATATTCCCACCACCCAAAAAATCAATGCAGTTGGTATATTATGATTTAAAATAGGGGACAAGAGAAGACACAAAACTTTAATCCGACCACATAACGAGAATATATTTTGTATCCAACTAGGAATATCATCGACACATCTTAGTGAAAATGGAGGGGTAGGAATAAATCCCTACCGACATTCTACAAAGTTGTCAACATATCATAACCACAATAATAGTCAAGTGGAAGGAATTGATTCTCACCCCAACATTAGATTATCTTATCGAAGGACAAAAAAAGATACTAAAGGGAGGGCACATATTCTTTCTTCTATCTAGTAGTTTCATTGGAACACTCCCATGAAAAATTTACAATAGTATTGGGAACACATTCCTATTCCAACTAGAAATAATCTTCCTATTCCCATATCCATTTCAACGAAGGTATACATTCCTACCAAAACCCAAAAAAAATAAACATATATTTCCAACCACATGGGAGTCACCCAGGTTGGATCTTGTACATGAAAGTTTTTGAAAACACGAGACTCTATCCACCCAATGTAGAAAACCTGAGAAAAAGTATCACAAGGGTGATCTGAAATCCATAGGTTATCCCATTTCACTAATCTACAAAATTCTACTATTCTTGAGTCCCTCAAACATTTATCAATGGTATACCAAGATCATATTAGCTTGTTTCCATATTAGGAAAGTATAATTTTTAGTTTCCAAGGTCCCCCCTATAATTTTTCTACCAAAAACATTATAGGAACTCCTTATATCATTTTACATGAATTCATGATTCATTTTTATATTGAGATCGATCGTGGGAATTTCTCTCCTGATGTATACCACATAATCTCTTATCCTAGGAAAGTGATCAAAAGAAAATAAGGTCCTTCTCTTGACACTATCATATATAAAGTTCCTCTATAGGGAATATGATGCAGGACTCCACCCCTCTATTTAGATGTTGATCCATGATGGCATTCCTCCTTAGGATGGTGTTCACTATGATGGTTCCCCATAGTAATATTTAATTTAAATAAGAAGTTCTTCCCCTTGATGAATAAACTCTGGGAAATCCATTATATCATGTGGTTCTTGAATGGATGAGGCCAGATACACTTGATTATTTATCCTTGATAAGTGATATTCATTTTCATCCATAGGACAACTAGAGGTAATGACTATTCTATAAACTACTCTTAGGTTTCTTTTCTTTCATTATAACATAGAAGATTCCATCTGAACATGCTTTTATAAAAAATCATCCAATAAATGACCCCACTGGTTGATGTATGTAAAATAATCTCTCATAAAATATAAATAGAATACATTGACACTGAGGAAACAACTGGTGAAAGACAACATTCCAATTTTGTTCTAGACTTTGTTTTCCCCTCTTTATTGTATTCCAAATACTATTTCCATTGACTTTATACATAATATTAGTTTATATATATATATATATATTACTCTTGGGCACATAGAAGAAATATTTTCTTCATTATGAAGGTTATTCAAATAATTATAAGTCGATAGAAGAATTTTTTTTCTAGATTAACTTGGCTACCCTATCAGTTGTTTGATTCCCACACATAGGAAAATAATTATCTTTTATTCAACTTGCATTTATTAATGCTCTGATTAATCTATTTTAGTTGATCATATATTCTCCATCGAATATGAATATTATATGATGGGGTGATAATGAAGAATTTTATTTGGATTCACCCCCTAATTATAAAATCCCACCAAAAGTGTAATCATGAAATATCATCACTTCAGGCTAACTCTTGAAATCAGGCTATGCTCAACATATATGGTGTACTCAGTGGGTATTTTCCATGACCAAATCTCAAAATCATTGATTATAATGAGATAAATACATAAAAAGTTTCTTAAATCAAGCATCTAAAAATATTGGGAAAGCTTCTCATTTGAGGAAATCCAAACCTCATGTGATGATAATGCCTTCAATAGGAATAGTAACACATTTAAGAAAATTCATTAAAATAAAATCATTCTCATAAAAAGATCAACAAGATAAAGAGGGATGAAGTGATAAATACATAAGTAAAAATAATTCAAGGTCATCAAATATTATTCAAAATATTGCATCAATAGAGTCAAAGAAACCCCAACCCATTGAAATGAGGGTAATTTTACCTCATCTTACCACATTATGGAGATCATATTTTTTTAATTTAGGAGATGAATCAAAAAATAAATATCTATATTTTATCTCATATAATGATCTATCTTTATCCTAGGGAATTATCACAATTTGGTTTTCTAGAGAATATCTCTGGATTATCATTAAAAAACCACAATAGAATACTTAAATGAAATGATTAAGCTCTATAGTGGTTACAAGATAAAGTGAACTGTCAGTAAAGAAAACACTTCCAAAGATCAAGACTTATTACTTAATGGATACAATATGTGTAAATAACCATCATATCATTATGATGGGGATGTGATGCCTTAAATTAACTATGCATCAATAAATATCATCAGTACTGTAATTGTTGATACTACAAAACATGAATCTAGTGTAGGGGAATAAGAGTAGGATGTTTCTATTTGAAAAAAGGTCCACACCAAGAAAACTGAATAAATTTTTCATACCAAAAATCATATTCCAACTAAAAATTTTAGTATCCCCCTGCATTTTTGGATTCTACCTCTTTGACATGTTTTAAAAAAATAAATGGAATTTTTTTTGGCTATATCCCACCCATTTCCAGAAGAATTTGAACATCTTATAATTGGGGAACAATTTTATCAACATGAGTTTGAAATAAAACATTTAGAAAGACTAAATACTCAATTACTCAGAGGAATATCCCTATCAGGTATGTTATTTAGGTAGAGCCTTACATCACTCTTTCAACTAATCTATATAAAAAGGAAGATAATATCACACCAACAAAGGTAGAGTCAGCTTATCCACTCAATGTGGTATCTAGATAACCAATTTACATGGATCCAGTATTGGAAGGATGTCAGGAGTTCCCTCTATTAGGAAAACATCTAGGACCATTCCATGTGAACTACCCAAAGGCATGACATAATAGATGTCCACCGTATATACAGACAGAACCATTATCATTAGATATATCTACCACCACTTCTATTCAAGTTCCTTACCAACCAACTATCCCATAAAATTTCATTGAAACCATTAATTCCCTTATATCCTTATTGGAAGAAATGTGAAGATGATGTGCACCATTGTATCTAGGGAGAAAGAATTACCCCAAGTGGGTATATTCCACTCTTCACCAACCCAATTTTCGGAATAAATTGTTATAAATATTGAATGGAAAATGATACAGATAAAAAAATTATTAATCATGTCTCTTGATGAATTCTCGTGATTGGAACCCTTTAGTTACAAGAATCAAAATAACAAAGATGCTTTATATATTCTTTAGAGGGACCAAATTTTATCCAATATTTGAGTTTATTTGTGAGGTCGATTACATGATGTGAAAAAATGTGTCGACCATTATTTTATCAATTAATATCTACACCATGGAAGGTAAAAATATATAACATATCAAATTGAAAAAATGTCAGAATAATAGATTTCAAATCACATTTTTTGGTGGAAGGGTTTTACCTTCTCCCAAAACCTATATCTTCCTTAAGAGGAGTTGTTAGGTCTCTATATTGCGAGCCAACATGATGATATTCAAATACCAATCATTCTAGTGAAATATCCATGATGGTTTCAGGAAATTTTTATATTTTTGAAAATATTGAATGATTACATATGGATAACTATATATAACTCTCGATCAACATTTTTCACTCAAGGGAAGAGTACCTGTAAAGTGGAAACTCCAACTGTCACACTTAATCTAGGACCTACACAAGATCTAAATCATAAAACTATATAATATCACATTACACCGATTCTAAAATATTAAAAATAAGAAAACTATCCATACAATGATGGGATAAAAGAGAAGAACCATCCATCGTATGGGGACCAGAAGAAACATTTTTATTCCTCTTGAGATAAGAATGTTCTTGGGTAGTTCATGGTGGTTATGGAGAATAATTTTTTGAGGTTTAAAAATCCTAGAAGTCATGATTTGGTTAGTCTCAACATTAAACTATATTATTTACCATTTTAGTAAACACTAGGTTATACAATCCAAGAGTGATTTATTTTATAGGAAAAACTCTTGATGATGGTTGATTCTGGATAGCAGAAATTGAGCAAGCCAGCAGCACAAGTGGCATGTGTTTCCACCAATATAGAAGAAGAAAGTGGATGAAAAGAAGATATATTTAAGGGTAAACTGAATTTTGATAACTAGATGACTATATAGATGATCAATAAAACTCATGATATCCTTAGGGAATAACTAAACCAACATGTTTTGCCCCCAATTTCTTATGTGATAGTGAGAGTAACTTCATCAGCATCACAATATTCCAATAGAGAGTCTTATAAAATATGGTGTAACCAATAATTAAATGTTAAAATATCGGAAGATTAACCTATATTGATATCCAATATGGTATTGGCCCTCTCATATTTCAGGTCTTTAACACTAAAAGGATGATCACCTTCTAACCAAATAGTTTCATTAAAACCACCCCAAAAAACAAAACCTTCATCAGATTAATAATTACTCATTAGTTATATTAATCTAATTCCATTAATAGACATATTCTATGATTTTGAATGGGTATATATACATGAATTCCATATTACTCACTAAATAATTAATCTCATAGTCCATAGAATGCAAGGAAATAGGGAAAACTACAATAATGGTCAGAAATAATATTCTTGCTACAATCCTACAGGAGCTATATAAATGATTTAGAACTAAAGTTAAGAACTTTAGTGACCCTAGAAGAAACATGGGTTCACCCAAAAATCATCAAAGATCCATCTAAATCAAATTATTTTAGAGTACTGAATGATTAATGTGCAATCATCTGATCACCTCAATGTCTGACCAGAGTAGGTTTCCTCAATATGTCTATAATAAGTGTGCCTCTATCTTCTGGTTAAGCACTTGAAAAACATACCTCAAACACTTCATCTCTTAATACTCATTCCAAAGATAATCCTGAACCCCATGATTGGTGGAGTTCTAAAGATCGAGAAACAACAGGGGGAGGCGAAACAATTGTTAACATTTTATGATTTTAAAAAAAATTAGAAACATAACCCCTACAACCAATTAATATTAATTTCTTTATCATATTTTATTAAATACTCATGCATGAAAATGTTAGAAAGAGAGTAAATAATAAAATATTTATACGGTTCATCCTCAGTGTGAGAACCTATATCCTTTCCATAACCACTCAGGTTGGTCTATAGAGGTTGAATATTATGAATAAGTGAATAAAACATATGTAAACCCCCATTAAAAATCTATTATATCCTAATATGAATGATTATACTAACCTCTGTCAGTTTATAATTCTTATTTATAAATATTGAGCCAAAAAACATAATAGAATTTGTTCAAAAAGCTCCAGAAAAGTTCCTAGGTCTGGAGAATGTGAGTCTGACGTTCTTTTGTCTGATGATCCCAGAATGATCAAATTAGTATCATCAACACAATGCGATACTAACTTTTTCAATCTTCACTTCTAAAACTCTGATAAAAAATTCAATTCAATCTTTCTCAATCTGATTGACCCAATATGATCTTTTAAAATAGTAAAACTAAATATATTCTCAATTGCTAAATACAATCTTATTTAGTCTGGTAAACAAAAAACTTTAGTTGTACACAATTCTCTGGAGATCTTAGTCTGAAACAAACATTAACACAAATCTATAGTTCTCCTCATTTTCTTTTCATATAAAAAAATTAAAAAGAGATAATGCATTGAGAAACTATTTATAGGAAACTCATATTGGAAAAGGTGATAAAATGGAAAACTTTCCCCACTTCCTCAAATTAAAAGACTCTAAGATTTATGCACAATTTAATTCATGTTTTACCACTTACACTTTTCATAAATAATATTTAATATTCCATAGTATTTTCATATTTACCCTTTTTGTACTTATGTTATTTTTTTTCTGTATGATATAACTTCATCAGCTTTATCTGTTTATGCTCATTATGATCTTCCTTTACTTTTTTATTTCATTACGATATTCCTTAATTTATATTCTCATTAGGATCTTCCTTTTTTTACCATCTCATTATGACCCACATTTCTTGTTATGCTCCTTTATGTTGTAACTTCTTCAGCTTCAATATGATTGAATATTATTCTTAGAGTCAGTCTGATTGTGCTTACATATCAGAGTCTGTATGATTAAAATAATAAAAATGATGGTATTATTATTACAATGGAATTACTATTTTGATGGATTTTCCCATTAATAGAAAATGATATTCAACGGTGAATCCACTAAGAAAATTAATAATTATTCAAAATTTCTCATCTATATACTTTTATACTCCTAAAAAAGTTTCATGTATACTAATTCTGGATCCGATATTTTTTCTTTGGGTTTCTTAAACTGATAAAAACATTTAAATTCCTCCATTTATTGAAAATATTATATCATGATAGTTTATCATGATTTGTGAGAACTTCAAAAACAACATTTAATTGTCTGAATATGTTTAGAAATTATGAAAACATTCTAACTCATTGATTAAATATCTTATTTTAAAAACTCTATAGAAAAAAATATAAATTCATCACTCTTAAAATGTTGAAATTTTAAAAACTTTAGAGTTTGATGAATATTTGACTTCAACTGATAAACCTGAGAACAATGTTCCATCCACTCAACAAAAAAATCTTTTTAAAAAACTCTGTGTTTGGTGATACTCAATCCAATACTTTATTTATGGGGCTTATTAGTCAGATCCTATGAGTAAAAAAAGAATCTTTCTTAAAAACGAAACTTTTCTCTCCCTTTATGTTCGGGTTCATGATTTCCAAAAGTAATCAAATTTCTTAAAACTCTCATAACATTGGATTGGGTCCAATCCTAAATAAAAACACATTATTTTACAGAAATGTTTTCTGTCAACAATTGCAGATGCTTTGCTAAAAACAATTATCATAAATATTATTCAATATCTCCCTTTGGATTTGGTTAAAACAATCATCAAAAAAAATTTCAACTATCATAAAATTTTCAGAACTCAAGTATTTTTAAAAACCATTTTTTTCATTTACTAAAATATAAATTTTTTAGAAGAGAGTGTCTTGAAACCACAGTACTAGTTAAGGTAATGTTTTAATGGAATTTCATCCCTTAATGAGAAGAAAATTTGGAGGCCAGGTAAAGATAAACTCCCTATAAAATTTAACTTCTCCTCTATCAATTTTACATTTCTCTCTACTTATTTTTTTTTCTGCTGCATTTTATGATAATCACAACATAAGATTCATTTAAAAAAGATAAGTAAAAAACATGAAAAAGTTGTTACTTGCTTTCCCCCTTTGTCAACATAATACAAATCATGGTGGGGGTTTCCTTATTAGGTTTAGCAATTCATAGGAGGAGGCCAAACATGAATTTGAATTTCTCAATTCCACAAATTTCTATTTTAGCATATATTTTGTGAAGATATCAACAATTTGATTCTATGTTGAGATATATTCTAGAGAAGCATCTCCAGAAAAAAATTTCTCATTTAGGAAGTAAAGAGTTTTATCAATATTTTCTGATATTGAATGCTAGAAATATATTTTGAGGGAGATAAAATGAACTATTATTATCACTAAGTATCTTTTATGTTTTTGGAACTTTTACATTCAAATATTCAAGAAGGTCTTTCATCCACAACATTTGAATACAATATTGAGTAGCAAAAACATATTCTGATTCTGTTATGCTCCAATTTACAGATCTTTGTTTCTTAATATTATTACTTCTAAAAAAATAACCAATGAGAAATGTTCATCTAATGGCTCATTTTATATAATTACAATATCCATCCAAATCAGCATCAATATAACCTTGAAATTTATGTCACAATTTCTTTTATATAAAAAACCATGTGAGTTTTTCCCTTAAAATATCTCAAAATTATTTTTACTTATAACATATGGGATTGTTTTAGATTACCCTGATAACTGGAACACAAATTCCCAACATAAACAATATCATGCCTTTAGGTTGTAATGTAAAATACACTTTCTATTATCTTTTGAAAGTCTTTATTATTAACACATTTTCTGAAATCATATTTTCTCAAATTTTTTCTTACATATATAGGAATATAAAATTCGTTGGATTTTTCCATCCCCTAATTATTTATGAATTCCTAGGAATAAGTTTCTTGAGACAAGAAACTGTATTTTTATTTTTTTTTGAAATTATATGACAAATAATAATGTTAATTCACCTAATATTGACATTTCAATATTCTTCTTCATTTTCTCAAAAATCACATTATAAACCTTTGCTTCCCCCTCAACAAAAATTATATCATCCATATAAACAATTAAAACTATATTTCCCAATATAATATCTTTTACAAATATATTTCTATTATCTTTTACTTTAGAAAAATTCATTAATCATAAATTACAATCCTATTTTTAATAATAGGAACATGGGTTTTGTTGTAACCCATAGAAATATTTTTTAATATAAAATCATTTTCTTCATCATTGAAAAGTTAAAAAAGTTTGTTCAATATAAATTTTTACTTAATATCACCATTTATAAAATATGACTTTACATCCATATGATTAAATTTGTGACTACAATGTGTGGCCACCAATAGAATATCCTAATAGTTTTTAATATTAAAACTTTTAAAATGTTTCTTCAAAATCCACACCATCAACCTATGAATATCCTTTACAAATAAGTATTTATTTTTTCATAAAACCTATCCATTATTATTTAACTTGTTTTGGTAAACCAAATTTGTTCTGACAAAACTTTTATTTGGTGTTAATTGAACAACTTCCATTGTTTTATTTTTCTCAATATGATCCAAATATTGATTAGTAGAATCCACCCATTCATTGTGTTGATTATATTCTAAAAAATGAATCTGGTTCAAATTTTGAAATAACTGATTTTTAATCTTTTTTGATCTCAACATTATTTTGGAACGAACTAGAACCTTTTGACTCCAAAGAATATTTTCAGTCATAACATGTTTTTTTTAAGTTAGGAAATTTAAAAGCTTCTTTAATAGATGATCTTTTATCCTCACATGGTTCTCTTGCATCTTAATAAGGTTTTTTTGAATTACTTTCACTATTATAGAAAATCTCTAGTTTATCTTCCTCGACATTCACATCAACCATTTTTAATGAATTTTTATTTTTAATTACATTCACATCATATGATTAAAAAAACTTTTTTAAATGTTTGTTCATAAATTTTAACTGCCTCCACTTGGTTAATAACCTATTAAAATTCCTCCTTAGTTTTCTCATCAAATTTTTTGAGATATAGATTTTTTATTTCATGTAAACATAAACTGCAATAAAAATTTAAGTACTATAATGAAGGTTTTTTTGTCGAAACACATTTCTTAAGAAGTCATGTAGGATTACAATCCCAATAATCATCTACTATGAAAATGTACATATGTATTAATAGATTCTAATTTAACATTGAATGTTTATATTCTACTAACATGAATCTTCCCATTTCTAAAAAACTTATATTATCCCTTTCCACAATTTTATATTGTTGTGGGGTATATAGGGAAACATAATGCTATTTTATTCCATACTTTATTAGATAATTTTCATAATTTCTGGATGTGAACTCTGTTCCATTATTTTTTTCTTCTTCCTTCTATCTACCCCTATTTCATTATCATTATTTTTTCTGAAGAATAAAAAAATATCAATAACATCTGACTTGGGATTCATAGTCATGATGTTAGTAATATGAGTGAAATCATTAGGAAATGTGATAAATTATAAATCACATTTTCTTTATTGATATATCATCAGTACAGAAAAATTGGAATGATAAGTTCAATAGGTTTGATAGATTAAATATCAACTCTCTTTTTACTTTTTTTAGTCATATTTCCATTTTTTAATGTAACAAAAAAGTATTCATCTATTATTTTCAATTATAAAATGTATAAATAACATCCATTTTTGAATTTTTTTCATGTTTTTCTTCCCAATTTGGTGAATTACTTGGTGCAATAACTGTTTTTATATTTATCACTTATGTAACATAACTTATTGAATACTTTTATTTGGAAGAGATTCTTACAGGATATTTCCCCTTTATTAACAAACATTATATATTATACAATTTTTGTTGAACAAGAATCTCTTCCAAAGATTACTTATTTTACATCATCACAAAGTTGTCTCACACTAAGTAAGTTATGTTTTATCCCATTAATAAATAAAATGTCCTCATAATTCAACTTTTCTGCTTCATTCTCAATCATTGTAATTCCTATTATTTTTAAGGTACTATCATTCTCAAAGGTAAAAATACCACCATCAAGATTTTCAATATTTTTCAATATTTTTAAATCACCCTTAATGTGTGAATAATAAACACTACCAAGTATCCATGGTTTTTTACTTTCTTTCAAGGAAGTCTCAATAACAAAGGATCTTTATACAATTTTATTCTTTATAGCCACCTTATATTTTCTCTCATAAAAAACTTATTCCGAAATGGATTTCATAAATATGTTAGAATGATGAAAAACATGGTCGCATATTCCATAATATTCTTCTAGGCATTCAAATTGAATTTTTGGAAAAAATTTAACATCTTGGTTTTTTATTTTCGAAGTTCTTATGGATTTGGAAATTTACCCATCATTATTCCACCGTTGAGATCACCTTGTTCAAGCCTTCTTATAAGAAGTTATAAGTTATTAAAAAAATTATTATCCCTATTCCCATTGATTTAGTAACACCATTAACAACCATAAAATATTGATTTTATACTAAAGAATGATAATTATCTATAGAATCTTTGTTGAGATTCACAACTTCTCTCTACCTTATCAAACTCCGTATATAGACCATATTTATCTATTTTTGGGATAAAAATTTTGTATATGTGGTAGGTTTCTCACATCCTTTTCCACCTAATATTTACAAAAACTTTTTATAGACATGAAATATTAGAACAATTAGATGAAAATTAATTTTTGGTGGATGAGGATTTCACCTAATTCATGATTTGAACTTTCATAGGAAGTTTAGACATCTCATATTTTAATTCCAAATATTTGTAAAAGTTTCCGTTTATCTTCCCCATGGTACTTTTAGAATAAATAAGTTCTAATTGAAACTTGTTAAATTATTCTTCCTTATCTTCCATCTTCATAATAACATCTTCAACCATATTTCATTATTCATCAATTATAAGATTTTAACTAAAGATCTCATTAATTCATTCTACATCCTTCTTGATGGTATATTTTCTTCCTTTATAAACTTCTTCAAAATATTTCTTCATTTATCAGATTTCATTATTAAGGGGTTTTTCTCAAGACAAGATACATGTTTAGTTATGAGTTGATACTCTCTATTTTTTCTCCACTAACTTATTTCCTATCTGAGGAATCTTTTATTTCATCAACTTTTCCAATGAAGGTTCTATGTTTTTCTGAACATTTATCCTCTAAATATTTTTTTAATTAATTATAATTCAAAGTTATTAATCATCATACTTATTTTTCCTCATATAAAAATCTTCTTATATTTATTGGATGACTTTCCTTCTTTATAACATTTTTCTACTTCTTCCATCGACGTTTTTCATCAAAATCATCTCGATATTCTCCAATTTTTTTGTTGGGAAAATTTATAGAAAATTTTCAATTCCACCACACTCAAAACATTGGAGAGGAATTTGACCTACATATTTTCATCTTCATATTAGATAGTTCTTAGAAGTATGGGACCTGATTTTTTCATTTAATTCATAATCCACTTTATCAATAGAGTTACAAGGATCAACATCATCAATATCTTCTATTTTCATTTTTTCCTTTGGGTTTAATAAACATTTAATCTTTCATATTCATTTTGAAAATTTTATATTTACTCATTTCATAAGAAATAATAATTTTATGAAAGTAATTAAGAAATAAATTGTCATTATCTTGTAAAGATAAAATTTTAGAATCAAACATGTCTCAAAAATTTCTCTTAAATTTCATTGCAATTATTGAAAAATCCCAGACATCACCGAATTCTATGATATTCCAAAAAATTTCATTTACTTTTGTGATGTATTTATTAATACTTTTTTTAATCTCTCATCCTTGTGTTTTAATACTTACTATGCCCAATTTTTATCTTTTCTTCCATAAATTTAGTATTCCCTTCAAAAATACTTTCCATCTTGTAACACATTATTTTTTAATGTTTTGAGACCCATCACCTTTATATAAATTTTCTAGATAAAGATATAAGTATGAAATTTATAACTTTTCCATAAATTTTAATATTTCTATTATTAAAAAAATCATTGGAGGAATCCTTCTTAATTGGTGTAAAAAAAATTGTATCAGAATCAACAACTTCTAGTACAAGAGACATGATATGAAGAGTCGTCCAATTTTTTTCATCCGAAATAATTTTTTCCATAAAATGTTGGAATTCCTATACTATTGACAATATTGATATTATACATGATAAGGATTTAAAAAGGGAACCTCATTATAATAACAATTCAATTTCCAAAGGATCAAACAACAACTGAGAGGGGGGAGGGGTGAACCATTTTTTCACTTTTTATGAGTTTTAAAACCTTTAGAAACTTAACCTCTGAAACCTATTAAGTTTAATTTTTTCATCATATTTTTGTAAAATAATCATTCATGAAAAATTAGGAAATAAATTAAATAACACATGATTTACATGTTTCCACCTCAATGTGGGAACCCACATCCTTTCCATAGCCACTCCCGTAGGATTATAAAAATTCAATATTCTGTAAAAGAGAATACAACTTGTGCTAAATCCCATTAGACTACATCAATTTCTCTATAGGAATGATTATACTAACTCCTATGAGTTTTAAATGTTTTCTTATAAAAAAATTGATCCAAAATAATGAAAAGAGACTTTGTTAAAAATGATCCAGAAAATTTCATGGGTCCATTGAATGTGAGTTTGATTTTATTCAATCTAATGAACCTGGTCTTATCAACATAGTACAATTTAATTGATACAATATTTTTTCTCAGTTTAAAATTTGGAAACTATAATCAAAAACTTAGTCTAATAATTCTTAGTTTGATCGATTCAATGTGGTCTTATCATACTTCAAAACAAAAACTCCCATCAATTTCTCAATAACATATTCTTTAGTCCGATAAACAAAAACATTGTGTAGTCTAACCTTATTATGAAATCTGAATTTGGAAGGAACATTGACACATATATGAAACTCTACTACCTTTACACTCACATTAAAATGTTAAAAAGTGTGAATGTAATGAGAAACTATTTATAGGAAACCCAAAATGGAATAGTTGGGAAACAAGAAAAATTTTCATTCTTCCACAAATTTAAAAACATTGAAATTTAAAAATAATTGAATTTCATGTTTTTATACTTTAACTATTATGAAATCATTTGTTATCATCATGAGTCTTTTTATATTTATCCTTTTCATATTTTTTTAGTTTTCTTCTATCCGATATAACTTCCTCAACTTCAACTTCCTCTTATCATTATGACCTAATTTATTTTCCCACTAATTATGATATTCCTTTAATTCTCTTTTGAATATGATATTCCTTTATTTTTCATCACCTTAATAACTAATATTATTTCCCTACTAATTATGATCTACTATTCTTTATGTTCTCATTATGATCCTTATTTCTTCCCTTTTTACTATCTGTTGAAACTTCTTCAGCTTCAATCTAATTGACTTTACCTATCAGATTCAGTTGGGCTGTTTTTCCTTCTCAGAGTTAGTATAAATAAAATACATGTATTGATGAAATTATTATTAACATGGAATTCCCATTATAATGAATTTTACCATTAGGATATAAAGTCATTCAATGGTTACTCCACTTAGAATATTTTAAATTCTTCTGACTTCAATAGCTTTACACATTTAAACTCCTACAAAAGTTATGTTTTTGGTAATTATAGATAGGATATTTTGTGTTTGAGTTTCTAGAACCAATAAAAACATTAAGATTCATCAATTTTATTAAATTTTTTTTATCATGATAGTTATTCATTATTTTTGAGAACATCATAGTGAGAAAAGTATCGTCTGACCTTATTTAGAAAGTATGAAAACTATATAACTCTATAATTCACTATATAATTTAAAAAACACTTCAGAAAAAATATGAATTATTCACTCAGTAACTTATAAAATTATAATAACCACTGATACTGATGAATCTTTACCATTATTCTGATGGAATTAAGACTGATGGTGCATCTGATCAGTAACTTCATTTTTCTTACCACCTATGCATTCACTTATATTTAGTTTGATACTCTGAGATTGGTTCTTCTCACTCCAATACATAGAGTATTGAATTTGGATTTTTTATAGATTTTTTTCTCCCCCAATATGTTTTGGTTTGAAATTTTAGAAACCTTCAACATTCTTACAAATCTCTTTACGATAGACTAGGTCTGACCATAAATAACAAAAACATTCCTTTACAAAAAGGATCATTGTTCAAAATACATATAATTTGTTAAAAAATTGTCACATATATTATTCAATGGAAATAATAGACATAAGAAACATATGAATTACATCTTTGTAACACCCCAAGCTTCCACGGTACGTTTCCCTTCGAATAATGCGATAGCGTGTGTTGTACGCAACCTCGAGTTCTAACACACACCATAACTAATAAAAATAGCCGTTGTGAATAGTAATACCTACTTTTTGAAATCATATATATTTTATATTTCAAAATAGACTTCATTTTTGGATTCGGAATATCGAATTTAGCCTAAGGTGAAATTTTGGTACATTTCGGATAACTTTCATATTTTGATGAATAGTGAAAATTACTAAATTTTAATTAAAAACAACTTTTTTAATCAAAATAATTAATAGTGATAAATTATGAATTTGAGTGGTTTTAAAGTATATTTATAATATATTTTTACCATTTAATATAATGTTGGTCATTGGACATAATTTTACAATTAAACCAAACATAAACGAGTTTCAATCTTTTGATAGTTATTATCTCTTAAAAACACGCTTTTTGTTTTGACAGCGGGAATTAATTTTAAATTAATTTCTGCCACTTCTGTGTTTTGAATTTAGGAAAATGGATTCCATATTTGGAATCAGGATGTTCAAATTGTGTAAATAGGTAACTTTTATTTTTAGACATTTTGAATAGTTACTGTGGTAAATATTTTATTTACCATGGTTAAAGGGTAAATCCGGTAAATAAGGGTTAAAAAATAATGTTATAATAATACAAAATTACCCTAAAACGTGTCCTAACCTTATTGGTGGACACATAACCGACCATGAGCATCCTTGGGTCAATTTGGGGACCCCTTGGAGCCACTTGTATGTGGTAGGGACACTTTATATTAATAAAGTTAAAATAAAAATAAAAATGGCATAAGCTTACATCTTTTAGAAGAACAATTTTTACATAGGGTTATACATGTTTGATTTTCGATTATAAATATTCATTAGAAAGATAAAATGATTTCCTACATAATGATATTTTATTTATAATTTTTATACATCAAATAATTTAAATTATTAATTACACAATAATGATGCAATGTTTACCTCATTAATAAATCATTTAAATAAATAAGATTATAATGATTAAAATATTATCTAAAACCTGTCCAATTCTTATTGGTTGATGTTATTTAGAATATTAGTCATCTTATCTTTGACCTCAATGATTTTCGGACCATTATAAACCGAATATAATTATATTATAAAGTAATACTTTCACTCTTTCCTAAAGAGCCCCTCTTCTCCCTTATAAAAGGAGACCACTTCTACTCATTACTCACACCTCTCAAGCCACTTGGCTCGTCCAAACTCTGCCCAACTAATCTCCCCACATCCCTCTCCTCCTCCTTGAAGCTTCCCATTAGGCAGAAATCATTTCAAGAAGTCCTTTGGTTCCAACCAAAGTGAGTTACCTAAATTAAAGGTAACGATTTCTCTTAAATTATTTTCCTTTATTTTGCTTCTCCAACCCCCAAACTCTTTTTATTTCCTTTCTTTTGTAACAACACCAGTATCCTCAATATACTAGGATGTTGTTATAATAAGGATTCAAACTACACATACAAACAACTCCATCTAATGGATGATGAACATAATGTTTCTGTGGATGGCAAACTAACGCCTCACGAAACGATGATTGTTCAAATACATCTTACCGCCTCTCATGGTGGCCATTATGATGGAACTGTAATTAAATATGATATTAATGATATATATTTTATATATAAGCTTCTGTAATTACATTTTATTTCATACCATTATTCGTTTCATGTTGTATATACATACGATAATTTCATTTGAGGAAGTGCGGACTACCGCCCCCTTAAAATGATATGACTCGTTCATACCACACATGGAACGTATAAAGGATGGTGTTAATGAACTTAAGTAACATATATAAAATATTATATTATACTGGAATAGTAATATACCTATGTATCATTTGGATTCATTTCTTTTAAAATAAAAATTTAATGGAAGTAGCGTTCGTGCGTACGTACAGACTACCGTCTCCACGAACGCGGTGAGATCCATCCTCCATCGTATCCATTAAAGTACTATTCTCATTTTAGGGTTAAAAATAATGTTAATATCATTCTGATTATGAATAAGATTTAATCTATCCATTACAAACATGTCTTACGAAACCAAACATTTAAGAAGAACGAATCGATTATCACCTGAAACGACGATAATACTAAGATATTATTAATAAAGCAATGTTAAAAGATCATATATGATATCATATTAATGTATATGATTCTTGTATAATTTAATAACAATTATTTCACCATTATACAGGAGGTTAACCGTCCCCAAACAAGGAAAAGTACAAGGTAAGGGTTATTTCACAATCTCTTCATTATCCGAGGTTGTTTATACGTAATAATCTACTGGGATCTCGTTATCATCCACATCCATGTTTCTTCAAAATGTATTTCAAAACATTTTTACAAGAATATGGGTTAAAGTCATTTATACCTTTTTTTGACTTTTTATAAGAGGAATTTTTCCGTCATTTTCCAAACAAGGTGCTTTTTAACCTTTTCGACAGAATTAAGATAAGAATGTTTTTTTTAACTTATACGGAGGGTGCGGTTATTTTCCGCCGTTATAAAATCGTCAAAGCTTCCCTTACAAGCTTATAAGAATATTTTCAAAGAAAATGTTTTATTTTATAAATATATGTCTCTTAAATGATTTCAAAATAGAAAGAGATATTTCTTTAAAAAGAGTTTTGATTTCATCTATGTCAACATCCTTTAATGGATTTTATGCTTATTTGAGGATGATATAATATGATACAAAACTTTTATATTGTATTGAAGGTTTTGTGATATGTTTGACTGTGGATGTGCTATTTTTTTTATATACCATTCATGGTTTATGGTGAAAGTATTGACATTTCGTATGCTAGTTTAATACGAATGTTTATGTTATGTTTAAACCTTTTCATATGGGAATGCATTGGACTTAATATGTGACGGGTGGAGCCCGTTATAGCTCCTCGATGCATCGGTAGGTCTCATGAGACAAACTAGTGTCTTGGCACAAGGCCTTGACAAAATCTTATTTGTAGTCTTGGCACGAGGCCTTGGCTATGTGGTTATGATAGTCTGGCATTATGCATTCCAACATTATGAAAGTGGTTATTGATTTTTTCATGTGATTATTCGATTAGTAGAATATCCATGTGAATAAAGTAAATGGCATTATTTCATTTTATTTATGCCATACCATGTTGAAAGTTCATATTTAAAAGGCTTTTGTTTTAGTTATACATTGCCTTAAATGTTTATTCTTATTTATGAAAGTTTCCACTATATTGTTATCCTTACTGGGCATTTGAGCTCACCCCTTTTCTATGTTTTATTTTTCCCAGGAAGTGAAGATGTAAGTTATGAATGACCTGCAGGGATATTATGAGGGGATTATAGTGTGGACTGTGGAAACATTATGTTGTTGTAGTAGTTTTTCATTTTATGATGTAATGTAAAACTTATGAATATATCTAGTGTTTCCAAGGCTACTAAACCAATCGGTCTTTCGAGATTTGATCTTTCTTGTGATCATGCCAATGTTATGTAATAATGCACCGACTCTGGGTAACTGGGGTCGGGGCGTTACAGTTGGTATGAGAGGAAGTTTAGTACAAACCTTGGAAGCTAGATTTAGATAAACTCTGATTAGAGCACGTAGACCTAAGATGAACTTTGAGGATTAGTATAGAAGAACTTCCTAGAATTTTGGTATTGTAGAGATTTTGTGAGTTTTCTGAGCAATATATCCCTGTCTGGATACGAGCAGGTAGAGGCGGCTCTGGAACAGATGTACCTAGGGGTAAAACCCGAAAACACCGCTTTAAGCTAGACTCAAACGGGAACTGGTGCACGAAAACGGGCCTTGCTGCACTCTTGGTTACGACACTCCCGGGGGATATGCTTAGGATAACTCTCATTTTCTTTAAAAATAATTTTGAAGGGATTATGAGTATATACTTCCTCAAAGAAAACATTCTTATGATTATGGATTATATCCATAAATAGTTCAATTTATGTTAAGTGTTTTATAAGTATGGGATTATGTATTTTGATTCATAAACTGATCTAGTTTATGCCATTGTTTAGAAATGGCGCCTAGTGGAAGAAATGGAAACCGTATCAATGCACGCACTCCATGTAGGGATTGCCCTCCTGCTCAAGATAATTATAGTGGGGCTGGTGATGCAACTGGTGCTGATCAGCTAATAACCATACTGGGACAACTTACTCAGGTTATGAATAATAACCTTACCTGTATGGAGCACCCTGATCCGCAGCGTGGAGGATCAATGTTAGATCGATTCATGAGGCAACAACCACCAACGTTCAATGGGAGTACAAATCCCTTAGTAGCTGAGCAATGGATAAATTCCCTAGAGAAAATATTTCAGGCTATGGGGAGCAGTGAAAGGGAAATACTTATCATGGCAGTTTACCGCCTCACTGGAGATGCTGATCAATGGTGGTCATTGATTCAAAATACGAAGGAAGATGATGAAGTATCAAATATGGAATGGAGGGAGTTCAAAGATCTGTTTTTAGAAAAATACTTCCCTCGCGACCATCGAGCAGATATGGAAAGACAATTTCTGAGTCTGAGACAAAAGGAGGATGAGAATGTCACAAAGTATGAGGCTAACTTTACAAGGTTAGCGAGGTACGCTGGTGATTATATTCACAACCCAAGAAGTAAGATTGATCGTTTCTTTGATGGGTTAAAACCATTTCTCCATCGAGCATTAGTCTCACAATCCTTTTCATCGTACGAAGACATTGTCTCATGTGCTATCAAGACCGAAAAGGAATTCTCTAAGTCTTATGACTTTAAAGCAAAGCAAGAGAAGAAGAGACCTGCTGATCAATCTGGGAATGGAAATAAGGGGAAGAAAGGAAAGGTTGAATATCCATCTTGTGGTAAATGCGGGAAGAAACATCCTGGTACTTGCTTGAAGGGAATGGGAGTCTGTTACAAGTGTGGTGAAAAAGGCCACCAAGCTCATGATTGCAAGGGGAAGAAGGAAGCTACCAACGTTCAGTGCTACAATTGCAGGGAGATGGGGCATTATGCAAATTCATGTCCTAAGCGTCAGGAGAACTTACCTCAGAAAAGGCCAAGGGATCAAGGCCAGGCTTATGCTATCACTACTGCTGAGGTAGAAGCTCCGAAAGACGTGGTGGTAGGTAATTTAATGGTTTCCTCAAGTTTAGCAAATGCATTATTTGATTCTGGATCATCGCATTGTTTCATATCTTCCTAGTTTGCTAAGAAAATTAGATATTTCCAATTTGATTTAATAAGGGAGTTGTCAGTTAAAACTCCTAAGGGAAGTATCGTTGCAACAAAGTTTTGTGAATCAGTCCCCATTAGAGCACATAAATTTTCTTTATCTGCTGATCTCATCGTCATACCTATGATTGAGTTTGATATAATCCTCGGCATGGACTGGCTTTCGGACTATGATGCGAAGATTTATTGTAAGAAGAAAGAGGTTACGATTCTTGATGATAATGATAAGGAGCACCTTATTTTTAGAGCAGAATCGTCACCACCTAATTCTTATTTAGATCCACCCTCAATAGCTCAACTAAATTCAATTATTGGGGAGGAAGAGAATGAAATAACTGCGGGTGGGGAAAGGAATGTTCAAATAGAGGATGTACCTGTTGTGAAAGAATTTGTAGATGTATTTCCAGAAGATTTACCTGGACATCCTCCAGAACGAGAAGTTGAGTTTTCCATTGATTTGATTCCTGGATCAAGGCCTATATCGAAGACCCCTTATAGAATGGCCACTGTAGAGTTAGTCGAACTAAAGAAACAACTAGAGGAATTGAGTAATAAGGGATTTATTCGCCCTAGTGTTTCTCCATGGGGAGCCCCTGTTCTTTTTGTTAAAAAGAAAGATGGATCTATGAGGTTATGTATCGACTACAGGGAGATCAATTCCATAACGATAAAGAACAAGTATCCCCTACCTCGTATTGATGATTTATTTGACCAACTGCATGGAGCTCAATACTTTTCAAAGATTGACCTTCGATCTGGATACCATCAGTTGTGTGTGAAGATGGAAGACATTCCGAAGACAGCATTTCGAACCAGGTATGGGCATTACGAGTTTACTGTAATTCCGTTTGGATTGACTAATGCACCCTCTGTATTCATGGATCTGCTGAATAGAGTTTTCAAGGAGTATCTCGATGAATTTGTGGTGGTATTTATTGATGATATTCTGGTATACTCCAAAACCTACGAAGATCATGAAAATCACTTGCGCATTATCTTGAAGACTCTGAGGAGGCATTAATTATATGGGAAGTTTAGCAAGTGTGAATTCTGGCTTCATGAGATTTCTTTTCTTGGACATATTGTCTCCAAAGATGGAATCTCTGTTGATCCTTCTAAGACCAAGGCAATCCAAGAATGGCCATCACCTACGAGTATAACTGAGGTACGTAGTTTTATTGGTTTGGCAGGTTATTATCAACGTTTCGTCCAGAATTTTGCCCGATTGGCTAACCCATTAACGAAGCTCACACGTAAAGGGGTTAAATTTGTTTGGACAAAAGAGTGTGAAGAATGTTTCGAAGAACTGAAGAGAAGATTAGTCAATGCTCCTATATTGACTCTACCATCAGGGAATGATGGGTTCGTTATTTATAGTGATACATCGAAGAAAGGACTTGGCTGTGTCCTTATGCAGAATGATAGAGTTATTGCCTATGCATCACGACAGTTTAAAATTCATGAACAAAACTATCCTACTCATGATCTCGAGTTAGCAGCAGTGATCTTTGCTTTGAAGATATGGAGGCACTACCTCTATGGTGAAAAATGTGAGATTTATACTGATCACAAGAGTTTGAAGTATATTTTCTCACAAAAATAACTCAACATGAGGCAAAGGAGATGGCTTGAATTACTCAAGGATTATGATTGTACGATACACTACCACCCAGGGAAGGCAAACAAGGTGGCAGATGCTTTGAGTAGAAAAGACCATGGAGTTTTGAACAATATGAGAATTGAAAGGGATCCAATTTTTATGGATCTAGTGAAGATGGACCTGGGAATAACCAGGGAAGGTGAAACATCAATGCTTTTTCAAATGGTTGCCAAACCATCTTTACTAGAAAGGATTAAGAGTTCTCAGACCGATGATGAAGAATTCCAAAAGAAGATTAAAGCTGTGAATGATGGGAGATTGAGAGACTTTGTGTATGAAGATGGAATTTTGAAATTCGGGAAGAGACTTTGTGTTCCCAATATACCTGATCTAAAAAGGGAATTGCTGGATGATGCTCATAGTTCCAATTTCTCTATACACCCTGGGAGCACCAAAATGTATAGAGATTTGAAGGAACATTTTTGGTGGGACAACATGAAGAGGGATATTGCTGATTTTGTGTCAAGATGTATGGTTTGTCAACAAGTGAAAGCTGGAAGGCAACAGCCTGGAGGAGTCATGCAACCTCTTCCCATACCGGAGTGGAAATGGGACAATGTTACGATGGAATTTGTCATGGGGCTACCGAAGACTCCTAGAAGGAACGATGCAATATGGGTTATTGTTGATCGTCTTACCAAGTCAGCACATTTTCTTGATATAAGAGAAGATCTACCCCTGGAACGTCTAGCAAGACTATACATTAATGAAGTTGTGAGACTTCATGGAGTACCCCTATCGATTGTTTCTGATCGTGATCCCCGTTTTACTTCAAGATTTTGGAAAAGTATTCAGAAATCCCTGGATACTGAACTTCATTTGAGCACTGCTTACCACCCTCAGACAGATGGACAATCAGAACGGACTATTCAAACCTTAGAAGACATGTTGAGATCTTGCTCACTTGACTTTCAGGGTATGTGGGATCAATATTTACCTCTGGTAGAATTTTCCTATAACAATAGCTTCCATTCAAGTATTCAGATGGCACCATATGAAGCGTTATACGGAAAGAGATGTCGTACACCAACCTGTTGGGATGACGTTGGTGAAAGAAAACTTGTAGGCCCAGAACTGGTGGAGGAAACGGTGGAAAAGGTGAAGGTAATCCAAAATCACATCAAAGCAGCTCAAAGTAGGCAGAAGAGCTATGCCGATAATCGAAGGAAGGATTTGGAATTTCAGGTCGGTGATCATGTTTTCCTAAAGGTATCTCCATGGAAGGGAGTCATACGTTTTGGTAAGAAAGGTAAATTGAGTCCCAGGTACATCGGACCTTTCGAAATTCTAGAACGAATTGGGGCTGTAGCTTACCGATTGGCAATGCCGCCAAGTCTCTCCAAAGTTCACGATGTGTTCCACGTATCTCTATTGAGAAAATACATGCCTGACCAAACGCATGTACTCACCTATGAGAAATTAGAATTGGAACCCGATCTGTCTTATTGTGAAGAGCCCGTCAAGATTCTTGATACAAGAGAACAAGTACTGAGAAACCGGACGACACGTCTGGTAAAAGTTTTGTGGAGAAATCATAAGATGGAAGAGGCAACGTGGGAACCCGAGGAACTTATGATGAAGAACCACCCGAGTCTTTTTATGCAGTAATACCCTAGAAATTGCGAGGACGCAATTATTTGAAGGAGGGGAGAATGTAACACCCGAAGCTTCCACGGTACGTTTCCCTTCGAATAATGCGATAGCGTGTGTTGTACGCAACCTCGAGTTCTAACACACACCATAACTAATTAAAATAGCCGTTGTGAATAGTAATACCTACTTTTTGAAATCATATATATTTTATATTTCAAAATAGACTTCATTTTTGGATTCGGAATATCGAATTTAGCCTAAGGTGAAATTTTGGTACATTTCGGATAACTTTCATATTTTGATGAATAGTGAAAATTACTAAATTTTAATTAAAAACAACTTTTTTAATCTAAATAATTAGTAGTGATAAATTATGAATTTGAGTGGTTTTAAAGTATATTTAGAATATATTTTTACCATTTAATATAATGTTGGTCATTGGACATAATTTTACAATTAAACCGAACATAAACGAGTTTCAATCTTTTGATAGTTATTATCTCTTAAAAACACGCTTTTTGTTTTGACAGCGGGAATTAATTTTAAATTAATTTCTGCCACTTCTGTGTTTTGAATTTAGGAAAATGGATTCCATATTTGGAATCAGGATGTTCAAATTGTGTAAATAGGTAACTTTTATTTTTAGACATTTTGAATAGTTACTGTGGTAAATATTTTATTTACCATGGTTAAAGGGTAAATCCGGTAAATAAGGGTTAAAAAATAATATTATAATAATACAAAATTACCCTAAAACGTGTCCTAACCTTATTGGTGGACACATACCCGACCATGAGCATCCTTGGGTCAATTTGGGGACCCATTGGAGCCACTTGTATGTGGTAGGGACACTTTATATTAATAAAGTTAAAATAAAAATAAAAATGGCATAAGCTTACATCTTTTAGAAGAACAATTTTTACATAGGGTTATACATGTTGGATTTTCGATTATAAATATTCATTAGAAAGATAAAAAGATTTCCTACATAATGATATTTTATTTATAATTTTTATACATCAAATAATTTAAATTATTAATGACACAATAATGATGCAATGTTTACCTCATTAATAAATCATTTAAATAAATAAGATTATAATGATTAAAATTTTATCTAAAACCTATCCAATTATTATTGGTTGATATTATTTAGAATATTAGTCATCTTATCTTCTACCTCAATGATTTTTGGACCATTATAAACCGAATATAATTATATTATAAAGTAATACTTTCACTCTTTCCTAAAGAGCCCCTCTTCTCCCTTATAAAAGGAGACCACTTCTACTCATTCCTCACACCTCTCAAGCCACTTGGCTCGTCCAAAATCTGCCCAACTAATCTCCCCACATCCCTCTCCTCCTCCTTGAAGCTTCCCCTTAGGCAGAAATCATTTCAAGAAGTCCTTTGGTTCCAACCAAAGTGAGTTACCTAAATTAATGGTAACGATTTCTCTTAAATTATTTTCCTTTATTTTGCTTCTCCAACCCCCAAAATCTTTTTATTTCCTTTCTTTTGTAACAACAACAGTATCCTCAATATACTAGGATGTTGTTATAAGAAGGATTCAAACTACACATCCACACAACTCCATCTAATGGATGATGAACATAATGTTTCTGTGGATGGAAAACTAACGCCTCACAAAACGATGATTGTTCAAATACATCTTACCGCCTCTCATGGTGGCCATTATGATGGCACTGTAATTAAATATGATATTAATGATATATATTTTATATATAAGCTTCTGTAATTCCATTTTATTTCATACCATTATTCGTTTCATGTTGTATATATATACGATAATTTCATTTGAGGAAGTGCGGACTACCGCCCCCTTAAAATGATATGACTCGTTCATACCACACATGGAACGTAAAAAGGATGGTGTTAATGAACTTAAGTAACATATATAAAATATTATATTATACAGGAATAGTAATATACCTATGTATCATTTGGATTCATTTCTTTTAAAATAAAAATTAAATGGAAGTAGCGTTCGTGCGTACGTACGGACTACCGTCTCCACGAACGCGGTGAGATCCATCCTCCATCGTATCCATTCAAGTACTATTCTCATTTTAGGGTTAAAAATAAAGTTAATATAATTCTGATTATGAATAAGATTTAATCTATCCATTACAAACATGTCTTACATAACCAAACATTTAAGAAGAACGAATCGATTATCACCTGAAACGACGATAATACTAAGATATTAGTAATAAAGCAATGTTAAAAGATCATATATGATATCATATTAATGTATATGATTCTTGTATAATTTAATAACAATTATTTCACCATTATACAGGAGGTTAACCGACCCCAACCAAGGAAAAGTACAAGGTAAGGGTTATTTCACAATCTCTTCATTATCCGAGGTTGTTTATACGTAATAATCTACTGGGATCTCGTTATCATCCACATCCATGTTTCTTCAAAATGTATTTCAAAACATTTTTACAAGAATATGGGTTAAAGTCATTTATACCTTTTTTTGACTTTTTATAAGAGGAATCTTTCTGTCATTTTCCAAACAAGGTGCTTTTTAACCTTTTCGACAGAATTAAGATAAGAATGTTTTTTTTAACTTATACGGCGGGTGCGGTTATTTTCCACCGTTATAAAATCGTCAAAGCTTCCCTTACAAGCTTATAAGAATATTTTCAAAGAAAATGTTTTATTTTATAAATATATGTCTTTTAAATGATTTCAAAATAGAAAGAGATATTTCTTTAAAAAGAGTTTTGATTTCATCTATGTCAACATCCTTTAATGGATTTTATGCTTATTTAAGGATGATATAATATGATACAAAACTTTTATATTGTATTGAAGGTTTTGTGATATGTTTGACTGTGGATGTGCTATTTTTTTTATATACCATTCATGGTTTATGGTGAAAGTATTGAAATTTTGTATGCTAGTTTAATACGAATGTTTATGTTATGTTTAAACCTTTTCATATGGGAATGCATTGGACTTAATATGTGACGGGTGGAGCCCGCTATAGCTCCTCGATGCATCGGTAGGTCTCATGAGACAAACTAGTGTCTTGGCACAAGGCCTTGACAAAATCTTATTTGTAGTCTTGGCACGAGGCCTTGGCTATGTGGTTATGATAGTCTGGCATTATGCATTCCAACATTATGAAAGTGGTTATTGATTTTTGCATGTGATTATTCGATTAGTAGAATATCCATGTGAATAAAGTAAATGGCATTATTTCATTTTATTTATGCCATACCATGTTGAAAGTTCATATTTAAAAGGCTTTTGTTTTAGTTATACATTGCCTTAAATGTTTATTCTTATTTATGAAAGCTTCCGCTATATTGTTATCCTTACTGGGCATTTGAGCTCACCCCTTTTCTATGTTTTATTTTTCCCAGGAAGTGAAGATGTAAGTTATGAATGACCTGTAGGGATATTATGAGGGGATTATAGTGTGGACTGTGGAAACATTATGTTGTTGTAGTAGTTTTTCATTTTATGATGTAACGTAAAACTTATGAATATATCTAGTGTTTCCAAGGCTACTAAACCAATCGGTCTTTCGAGATTTGATCTTTCTTGTGATCATGCCAATGTTATGTAATAATGCACCGACTCTGGGTAACTGGGGTCGGGGCGTTACAATCATGAAGTAGTTATATATACTTACAATGATGGTTTCAATCATATATGTCATTAATTTATCCAAATAGCATTGGATGTAATTATAGATTCTTTATTAAGCCCTTGAGATTTTGAGGACTATGTTACTACTTCTCATGTGTATCATGAAGTTATTGAATCTATGGAATTTCATGAAGTTTTCTATCATGACTCGTCCTCTGTGGCACATGCCATGACTACCCCAAGCCCACCATCCATAGCATAGGGGCTGGCGAATAGCACCAGAAAGGCATATCCCTAAAACTGGGAAGGCATTGCCTTTTTAACCCAGAAACCACACAGTACAAGCACACCATAAGATACAAGCACAAGGTAAACTATATAGTTAAAGGGTTTATACAGTAAGTAATGGGGACTGGAATACAAGACCAACTGGAAAGTACAAGTAGAACTGAAAATAGCTCCTGAAAACACCCACCAAGGATCCCGCCTGAAAGATAGGTACATCTCTCTAACATTCATCTTTTAATTAAATCTCGTCTAATGGTCAACCTCCAAGAATCCTCCGGTCCTTATACCCTCGTGATCAGTCAGTGTTGTCCGTCATCTACACTAGACACAACAAGGTGAGGGCATAGCCTGTGCCAAGGTGAGTATAGAAATACTCAATAGGGACCCCAATACCCCTGAAGGCCTCTCAAAATCCTCAATGGATAAACAACAATGCACGAAAACAATAGTTAACCCTACTTAGGTATATACCCATTCATATACCTAAGTTATTAAGTATACACATCTCACTGATGAGGAAACACAGGTCCCAACTCCATAGCGAAATGATGAACTGTTCCTCGAAGGAAAGATTACCATGATGGTAACCCCATGAAGTAAGTACAACAATGGTAACACCACACCTAAGAATACCACATAGGTATCACCACGAAGTTAAGTCTAACATAGGTAACACCACACATAAGAATAACACAAAGGTATCACGATGAACATAAGTAACACAAAGGTAACACCACACAGGGGATTACCACAAAGGTATCACCACACAGAAGTGTAACATAATGGTAAAGACTCATATCACACTAGGTATAACTTAAGTACGAAAGTATAGATGATTAGTTGTATTGTTAGATCATATTACTTCGTCGAGAAGCTCTGTTGTTGCCCACATAGAATTAAAGACGACCCACACAGGATCGGAAGATGACCCACACATGATCTGAAGATGACCCAAACAGGATCGGTATGCACTGAACCACATAGGATCGCTGAGAACTTACCCACACAGGATCCGAAGATGACTCACACAGGATCTGAAGACTCCGCAAGTACAGCCAGCCATAGGGTTCTCGCATTAAGCATGCTTGATTCTGGGAGGTTCTGCTCCTCAAGCCATTGGTTGATACTTTAACTTCTATGATATCCCATGAAGAAGTATCCCAAAGGCCATCATGTAAAAATGGAGCCAACACAACTGACAGCATGTCAATCGGACCCCCGGTCTGTAAGTTATTAGGGTTTCTGTTCCAAGAGCCCGGTTGGATTCGGGTTCGATCCAACCCATCCATACTCTAAATTTATCCAAAACTCAAGTGGATTATACCAAAAGGACGATCTCGATCTGTGGATTCTATCTCCACAAACAGTTCATCAATTTGATTCCCATATCACTAGATATGGCCAAAAAGGTATATCTGCATCCAAATGGGCTCGGGTCCGGTCTGACCCGACCGAACCCGGCTGGGGTCGACCTGACCTGATCCGAGTCAAGTCGTGGTGGGCCAGTCCCGCAAGGTCGTGGCCTGGCCCAACCCACGAAGGGGGCAGCCTGACCCACTAGGTGCGTCCCGCTTGGCTGGGTGCGGTCTGCCATGGTGGGGTCCACCCTATCTACAACCCAGGGGGAGGCGCCCCCTGGTAGTTTGAAAGGCCCAAAGGACATTCAGTCGCCTTGCTGGCACTTGGGAGCACCAGAGCGGTCCTGGTTGGCGTGACACGACCAACCAGTTCTCCTCCCAGCGGTGCGATGATGTCATTGTCATCCCTGTGGCTGGCCGAGTGTCGGCCGCCCTCTGGCGCATTGTCGCTTCTAAGAAGGTGCGACCTCCTGCTCCACCAGTGGAGTGGATGCGCGCCTTCCTACCTCCACGTAGCCGACTGGCATGTCGGCCGCCGTTCTCCTCGGCCACAACCGACAGGCCGTGACCTCCTCTAGCGGCGTAGTTGCGCCGACGCCTTGTGCCCTTCCAGCATCGGTCATGGTCCTCCTCTACCGCAGAGAACACATCAACAATGAAGATGCAGTTATATTGGGTCGTGTTTGTTTGGCCCGTACCCTCCATGTTAGACCGGTAGCATGCAGCTCGAGGAGAGATATTCAACGTAAAAAAATTAACAAAGAAAAATCATAAACACACCCCTACATTGATTGTTCGTTGGAGACTACGCAAGGAAGGATATGAAAACGTCAAAGATGTCGACGTCGGTTGTTCCCACAACACGCTCTCGATCTGAGCTCGAGTGTCATCTTCATCGGAGGTCCATTATTCAATGGAGGTTCTTTATCCAAAGTCTCTCCCCCATGTTCTCTCCTTGCCAACAATCCCCAACCAAGAGGTGAGGAGCCACTTAATTAAGTTCAAGAATTAATTACATGATTATTAAAAGTTGGCACATAAATTGGGGGAAACCCAAGAGTTACCCCCCCCCCATTAAAGGAGGTGTTCGAGTGGTCCCCACCACCAATAATTCAATTGGGAGGTTTCAAATAAACAAATAAAATATAATATAATTGTTTTATATTATTATTATTATTTATCTCTCCCACAAAATTCTAAAAAACTAACTTCTACTCTCAACCTACTACGGTTGAGGTGATGGTCTCGTTAAGCGAATATAAGCACAACGAGTTCAACGGTGCCCTCATATTTAAATTCCTAGAACCAGTTCAGAAGTTACAAAATTCTACTCGTGTGTTCCCGAAATGTACTAAAAAAAAGTTTAGAAATTCCTTTCGGGCACACTGGGCCTCAAAATCACGCGCCCTCAATTTTCACAGACTCATAATTTTTCATATAATTAAAAAACATTAAAGGGGGAAATCCATATCTTTACATTCACCCCACCTCTAGGCTTTGTGTCCCGGAAAGCCACAACATAATCTAGGGAAACAAGTAGGGGTACTAAGCATGAATTTGAGCCTCCTGCTCCCATGTGCTCTCCTGGAAGTTGTCATGTTTCCATTTTACGTGCACCATAGGTATCGACCTCCCACAAAGGACCCGCTCCTGTCGATCCTCATTCTCCACTGGAACCTTTGAAAATGTCACCCCATCATAGATCCACATCTCACCCAAGTCAATGATGTGTGAAGGATCATGCACGTACCTACTCAGCTGGGATACGTGAAAAATGTCATGCACCCAGTGCAACTGAGGTGGAAGAGCTAAGCGGTTTTCCACCTCGCCAACTTTGCTGAGGAACTGAAAGGGTCATATAAACATCAGAGATAACTTGCCGCCCTAGAAAACTCTCTGCAAACCTCATCGAGGTGAGACCTGTATAAAGACATGGTCACCATCCTCAAACTCCAGAGGTCTCTATCTCCTATCAGAATTAGAATTCTTCCTACTCTGTGCATTCATCATCCGCTCCTGGATGATCTGCACTTTCTCTGTGGTAGCTCATACCATCACGGGTCCCATGAGAGTTGACTCCCCTGGGTCATTCTAGCATAGAGGTGATCTACAAGGTCGACCATACAATTCCTCGAATGGTGTCATACCGATGGTGGAGTAATAGCTGTTGTTGTATGTGAACTCCACCAAGGGAAAGTGATCCTCCCAACTATGACCGAAATCAATGATGAAAGCATGCAGCATGTCCTTATGGGTCTGAATGGTCCGCTCTGTCTGAACATCCTTCTAAGGATGGAAGGTGTTTCTCAACCAAATCTGCACCACTAACGCCTCCTACAACCCCTTCCATAGCCAAGAAGTAAAACATGCATCACGATCGGAGAAAATCATTGATAGCACCGCATGAATCCATAAAATATCCTGCACATAGAGGTATCCCAAGCCATCTACGGATCCCTTCTCTTTGATAGGTAAGAATTGTGGCGACATGGTGAGTTGTTCAACGATCACCTAGATGGAATCATGTCCCTTAGACATGCATGGAATTCCAGTCATGAAGTCCATGGAAATTTCATCCCACCTCCACTCTAGCACCTATAGTGGCTGAACTATGTTTGCTGGAACCCAATTCTCTACCTTCACTTGCTGACAAGTGAGGCACCGTGTGATAAACTCTGCTACTGATTTCTTCATTCCTAGCCACCAGTGATGATGCTGATGGTCCTGGTACATCTTCACCACTCCTGGATGTACCATTATAGGGGATGTATGGAACTCCTTCAATGCTTCCTCCCGTAGTGCCACCGGTACCATTTTACATCCTCTAAAGAGGATGACATGCTCCCCACCTTCAGAAAATCCATCAGGTGCCAGTCCTATAGATATCTGAGAATGTTGAGGCTCACATGCAGTGTCCCCAAGATGCCCATCCCGGACTCACTGAAGGAGTGGCAGAGTGACTGTCAGAGACTAATGATAAGCTGCTCCATCTCGATCCACATAGGATATCTGCAAAGTATCAAGCTACTCCATTACCTCACTCATCAACTGTAAACCATATCTCCAGCTGAGTGCATCTAATACTACGTTTCCCTTCCAAGGGGTATAGACTATCTCAAAGTCATAGTCCTAGAGGGACTCAAGACAATGTCGTTGTCTCATTTTTATGTCCTTCTGGGAGAAGATATTCCTATGACTCTTGTTATCGGAGTAGACTATAAATAATTCACCCATTAAGTAATGTCGCCGCATATTCAAGGTGAAAAACACTACTACTAACTCCAGGTCATGGGTAGCGTAGTTCTGCTCATGATATCTTAGCTATCGAGAACCATACACAATCACTGCTCGCTCCTGCATCAAGACAAATCCAAGACTGGTGCCTAAAGCGTCACAGTAGACTACGTACCCAACGCCATCCTCCAGTAGTATCAATATGGGGGCACTCTTCAGTCTCTACCTTAGCACCTAGAAATTCCACTAACATCTCTCTAACCACACAAAGGTTTTCCCCTTCTTTGTCAACGCTGATAAGGGTTCTGTAACTCTGGAAATGTCATGCATAAAACTCCTGTAGTAACTAGCCAAACCCAGGAAACTCCACACCTCTGTCACATTCCTGGGTGGCTGCCACGAAAGCACGAACTCAATCTTCCCTGGATCCACCGCAACTCTAGCCTCCGAGATGACGTGTCCCTGAAAGTGGACCTCTCATATCCAGAACTAGCACTTGAGAGTTTACAATAAAGCTGGTGCACTCGGAGTGTATCCAGAACTATCTGTAGATGATACACATGCTCCTCCTCTATAGATGAGTATATCAGGATGTCATTTATGAATAATACCACAAAGTGATCGAGTTATGGCTAGAATATCCTATTCATGAGTCCCATGAACACTGCTGGGGAATTGGTTACATCTAATGGCATAACCATGAACTCATAATGACCATATCGACATCTGATGTCCATATTTTACCCATTTTCATCTCGTACCATGAGCTGGTGATAGCCTGATCTGCGGTCTGTCTTCCAAAACCATCACGCTCCCTTCAGCTGATCAAAGAGATCATCAATCCTCAGTAGTGGGCACTTTTTTCTTCACGTCCACCTGTTTCAGGTGCCGATAGTCCACACAGAGTCTCAAACTCCCATCTGCCTTATTGGCAAACAAAATTAGGGCTGCCCAAGGAGAAACACTGGGCCAAATGAACCACCTGCTCTGCATGTCCACCAGTTGTACTCGCAACTCTCAATGCTCTCTTGGATCCATCTGATATGTTGGCGTAGATATCGGTGTCGTCCTAGTGTTCAAATCGATGTTAAAGTCCACCTCTCTATGAGGAGGTAGACCTGGAACATTATCAGGGAACACATCAGTGTACTGGTCCACCACTACAGGATATCTTGGACTCTCAACATCAACTGCTCTGAGGGTAAATCTAGCCAACATATGTGTGATCGGCTGCACCCTCCACATGGTAAGTCCATAATGTGTTGTAAAGGTTCTCTTCTCTCCAGTGAAGGAAAACCTGGTTCCTTCCTCGCAGACACACCACACTTTATTCCAAATACAGTCGATCTGAGCATGGAATGTAGATAACCAACCCATACCCAAGATGATGACGTAAGGCCTCGATGCTACTACTTGAAGATCCCAGCAGAAGATCTCACCTCCTAGAGTAAGCTCACACTGCCGGAACCAGTGCGTAATTGTTGAATCCTCTCATTTAGGAGTCTCTAGCCGTAAGGATTGATCCAATGGCTCCAATGGTATCTTCGAGATCCAAATGAGGGCCGTAGAAAAAAAATAATGGCTAGAACCTGTGTTTATAAGTACTACAGCTAAGGTGGAATAGACATAGATCGTACCTCGTATCATATACAGAGCATCGTGGTCATAGGCCTCATCTGCCTAAACCTGAGCTCTTCCATTTCCACCTGCTCCCTATGGTCAGGATGAACCACCTGGAAGTGGTGGCGGTAGAACCTCGAATCGCCGCCCACTACCTGCTACACGACTGGATTTTCGGCCACGTCTGCCTCCTTCCTGCAGACCAACTCTATCGAATCTTTGACTCTACCCAAGCGGTCCTTTGACCGTCTGCTAGTCGTTCGTATGGAGGGTCGGGTAGTTGTAATCCATGTAACCCTGCCCGCCGCACAAGTAACACTGCCTACTCCATACCTTTCATACTCTGTCTCGAGAGCCTCACACAACCGAACCTGTATCCTACGGTCATCCACATGTAGGTCTAGTCCTCTTGGACCTTTACGTCATCTATCTCCTTTCAGCTACAGACGACTCTACTACGTGAAGTTCGGTGGTGGGTCTCACTACCAGCGATTTCATGGAAAGGAAACTCTCCACTAAGCGTGCTCTCTCTAACACCCCCGCCTGCGTCGGGATGCTGAGAGAAATAATTGAATCTCTAATCTCCCATATGAGCCCCGGCTTGAAGGTTTGGGCCCTGAAGAATGGTTCTTGCACTATTTCAGTAGAGTAGCATGAGAGGTCGGTGAACCTAATTGAATATTGAGAGCTGGTCATGCTACCTTGCTGCCAGTGGAGAATCTACTGTATATGCACTGTGCGTAAAGTTGTTGGGATGAAGTCTTCCCTGAAAAGGCTCTTGAAGTCTGCCTAGATGAGAGTCACCTCATCGTGAACCTGGAGCATCAAACTCAAATATCTGCCCACTGTTTCCTGAAGAAGACTGGTGGAACAGATCACCATGAGACTAGTTGGTGTCCCTACCGATCTGAAAACACTTACCACAGCCTTCAACCAGCCCTCAATCGCCTGTGGATCCGTCTCTCCCCAGAACCTCAGTGGCCTCTAGTGCTGGAACTTGTGAAACATGCTCAAGTGATGTGAACCCTCTGTAGCTGGGGTTGGTGGCATCAGCTACCCAACAAGTATTGGTACTGCTAGTACACCACCCGATGGTACAACTACCGTAAGGGAGCCCTGCACTGAGGCCTCATCACCCGGTGGGCTGTCATCATGTACTATACCTGGAAGACTGGCTAGATATATGCGTGGAGGAATGTTGAAATGAAACAGGTGTTCCACGGTCATTAAATTATACCTAGTGTGCTAACTCAAAAGATTATAAAGAAAACATTTCCAGAAACACACATGCAATTAGTCTTTTCATGTACTGAGTTAGAAATCAGATGTCAGGGTCCTGGTGTATAGATACATTGACCGCCGCAACGACACTAGAGACCCCAAATTGAAAACCACACTCATCCCACTTAAAAATATCGCAGAATCAAAAGATCAGAGTCCAAGTTCTCTAGTAGAACCAACTCCTCTGAAACCAATTGTCATGAATCGTCTTTCGGGGCCTGTGCTGTGACAACCCCAAGCCCAGCTTCCATAGGCCAGGGGCTAGCGACTAGCACCAGAAAGGCATTTCCCTAAAATTAGAAGGCATTGACTTTTTGACCTGCTAACCTTATAGTCCAAGAACACAACAAGATATAAGCACAAGTTAAAATATATAGTAAAATGGTGTTTATAGTAAGTAAAGGGAGCCGGAATACAAGCCCATCTGGAAATTACAAGTAAAACTAAAAATAGATCTTGCGAACACATGCTAAGGATCCGACCTGAAGGGTAGGTATAGACCTTGAACAATCATCTCTGCGGTACGTCTCGCCTAACGGTCCACCTACAAGTAGCAGCCAGTCTTGGTACCCTCGTCCCCAGGCAGCGTTTTCTGTCGTTTACACAAGACACAATAAGGTGTGGGCATAACATGTGTAGGGGTGAGTACAAAAATACTCAGCTGGGACCCCAAGACCCCCGAAGGTCTCTCAAAATCCCCAAAGGATAAACCAAAAAGCATGAAAACAACATTTGACCCTACTTAGGTATATGCCCATACAAATACCTCAGTTATCAAGTATACCCATATCACTCTTGAGAAAACAAAAGACCCAACTCCTTAGCCAAAAGATCAATTATTCCATGAAGGAAATAATACCATGAAGGTAATCCCACAAAGAAAGTACCACAAAGGTAATGCCACACAAAATAATACCACATAGGTATCACCACGAAGGTAAGCCCCACAAAGGTAACACCACATATAAGAATACCACAAAGGTATCCCCATGAAGGTAAGGACCACAAAGGTAAAACCACACAAGAGATTACCACAAATGTATCACCACACGGAAGTGTACCACATAGGTAATGACTCAGATCACACTAGGTATAACTTAAGTACGAAAGTATAGATTATTAACTGTATTTCTATATCATCTAACTTCGTCGAGAAGCTCTACTATTAACCCACACATGATCAAAGATGACCCACACAAGATCTGAAGATGACCCACATAGGATCTAATGATGACCCATACAGGATCGGTATGCACTAACCCACACAAGATCTCTAAGCGCTGACCCACACAGGATCTGAAATAACCCACCCAAGATCTGAAGAATCCTCAAGTACAGCCAGCCACAGGGTTCCTGGCACTAAGCATACTTCATTCCAGGAGGTTCCGCTCCTCAATCCATCGGTCGATACTTCAACATCTATAACGTCCCATGAATAAGTACCCCAAAGGTCCGTCATGTAAAAAGGAACCGAACACGACTAAAGGCGCATCAATCCGACATACGGTCCATATGTTATTTGTGTTTCAATTCCTAGGGCTCGATTGGATATGGGTTCAATCCAACCCGGACGTAATCCAAATTTATCCAAAACTCAAGTTGAGTGTATTAAAAGTACCATCTTGATCGAAACATTCTGGTGCTATAGATTGTTCGTCAAATGGATGCCCGAATCACAAGATTAAAATAAAACCATGCACTTTGTGAGATCTCAATATGATATCCATTTATAAATTTATGCTCCATGAGATCATTATATGATTCATGATCCATGATATCAGTTCATAATTCATGCACTGAGAGATCAGTCCTTCGTGATTTTCACGAGATTAGACATTCTCACTTTTTTCATGATCAGACATTCGATCATTCCACAAGCTAAAATATCCTTGCAAACTCTTCATGTATTCTTTGATAACCAACCTTCATCAAAAACCGAAAACATTGTTTACAAAAAAAATCAACCCAAATGAACCATCATGATGGGTTTTTCCTAACAAATTATTTTAAAGGATGGTGTTAGTCAACATTGGTCATTGATCAAGAATACTACAGAATATTATTATATATAAGGTTTGTAATGAATACATTTTAATATCATATTCTATAAGAAATATTTTCCTCCATATAAATGAGCTAAAATGAAAAGGAATCCCCTCAACCTAATGTAGAAGGAAAAATAATGTGTTGAAAAATATAGGGCTAGTTTCAAATGACTAGAAATCCTTTCAACAGACTACATACATAATCAAATTTTTTTTATCAGTTTCATTAATGGGATTAAGATGAATCTTATAATGAAAATGTTCACCCAAATGTTTTTATAATATGATGATATTGTATAATGTTACATGAAAATTGAATAAGATTTATTTGGTATGATATCATCAAGGGAAATCAAGAAAAAAGGGTTCGGTTGAACACCAAGTAAAGAAGAATTCATCAAATAAGATTATAGGAAATATGGGAGTTCTAAAATGTGATAAATATAAAAAGAAAAACCTAGTAAATTCTTAAAAGGAATGATATTTTGTTACAAGTGAAATGAAAAGGGTCATATTGATCCTGAAAACAATGTAATGAAATAAACCATTGATATATAGTGCTTTAATTTTAGAGAGAAAAGTATTTATTCAAATAAATTATGGAAGCATCATTTTAACTTACCATAGAAGAGGAAACGAGGGGAAGAAAAACATTATGAAATTAATGTATATGATGTTGAAGTTCCTAAAAATGTGGTGGTAGGTACTTTTAATGTAAACTCAAAGATAGATAATGAATTATTTGATTCTAGATATTCACACTCTTTTATATATTCTATGATTTCTAAGAATCGAAAATAGTTCCCTATCACCTTAAGAAGGGAGACTTCATTCAAGAATCATGGTACAAATATTATTTCAATAAAGATATTTTAGTCCATCCCTATTTTGGTTTATAGACATACCTTATTTGAAAACATGGTCATTATACCTATGGTTGAATTTTATATAATACTTGTTATGGATTTTATTTCAAATTTTCATATTAAATATTTTTCTAAGAGAAGGATATTATAAATCGTGAAATATATAGGGAATATTTTATCTATAAAGTGGAGACTTCATCATATAAATCATGTATGGATCCAACTCCAGTAGCTTACCTTAATGAAATTTTTGGAGAAGAAGAGAAATCACAACCTATGGATAGGTTAGGTAACCTTATAATATAATATTCACATATTTAAAATGAAAAAATGATGTATTCCCTAAAGAGTTAAATTGAAATCCTCCCATGTGTAAAGACTAGTTTTTCATTGAAATCATCCCTAATAAAAAACCTATATATAAGACTCCCTAAAAATGGACATATGGGAATTATTGTATAACACCCCGAATCCTATATCACAAAACTGCTGGTTATTTTACAAGATTAGCACAAGTAAAAGGGATCACATCCCAAATGAAAAAATAGTTCAATGTCTTGGGAGACTAGATCATGCATTAATTCTCTCATTACATTCAAAAACATGAAATATAATATAATAATTCTTATATGAACATTAATACTTCTTCTATTAAACCATTTATTTAATTCATAGATCTGTTCTTGATATCATCGAGAAAGGAAAAAATAATAAAGGGTGAGCTCATATACTCAGTTAGAGAATGTGTAATGTATCCTTCTCCCAAGGAAACATATAAAAAAGTTAAATAATATACAAAATAACCATACCAATTTGTATCATGAGACATATCGATGTATTTAGGGGCTATAATAGTCCCTTCCCATAACCTATGAAGTCTAATTCATTCATTATATTAAAGGTGTTAAACATAATGAATACATATATTTGTATTGAAAAGTTAGCTTATGGAATGCCAATATTTTCCCCAAAAGTCAACTTAATCATAGTACATATAGAGTAATATTGGAAAATTTTATCAAAAGACTATATCTATAATAAATAATAATACTCAATAAAATATTCTTGAGATATATGAAAATAATTTAAAAATATTACTTGCAACATTATTGAGGAAAATACTATTTTCATTTTGAAATCACTTATTCAAAATCAATGAATTCCCAAAATATTGAGGAAAATAATTTATTTGAAAGAAACCTTTGAAAATTTAAAAATAATATTTAAATAATTGGTTGGTAATTATGGTGGTAAATTTTGTTCATGTAGTGTTTGTGAAAACAATGATTTCTTTCGCACTTTCAGTAAAATTTAATAAGAACCACAATCAGAAAAATACAATAAGATTCATTTGAAACATTTTTAAAGAAATTAAAAAATGAAAAAAATATTCCTTTACACAATCATTTTTGATGACTGGAAACATTCATGAAAATATTTTAAAGAAAACATGGGTATTGAAGAAAATATTCTCGACCGAATAGAAAACAATGTTGGTTTTTCCTAAAAACATTCATTCAATATCTTGAGTACTTAAAAGAGGAAAATAAGAGAAATAATTATATATTTTTAGAAATAACTAGATTAGAATAAACATATATTGGGTTTATGTTATATGTATTATCTAATTCCTCCAATGGATTCTTAGAAACAAATAATCCCAAATAATGATGACATTGTGAAATAAAACCTTACCTCAGGTTTGACCCTCATTGTATGTGATTTCATCCAGCTATATACTAAATTTAAATTTATTATAATTGTATACTAGAAAATTATATATACTTATAATATCATTTATGATCAAATAATAGAATTTTATTACTCATTTATTAATAATTATTTAGTAAATTAATCATTTCCTAGTATTAATTGTTTCTTTTTTCATATAAAATTATGTTTAGTAGTTTCAGTCGCAAAATATCCATCATGGTCCCATTATCTACAGGATAATAATAATGAAATAATTATTATTTTTTAAATCATTTATATCTTTAAAACAAATCAATAAATATGGTTATGAAAAATGAACTATGTTACAATCTTGAAGACGGTAGGTCGTACGTACATATGGGTAACATTTCAATTTATCTACTATCATGATGTAAATTAGGTAATTATTATTTTATATTTAAATAATGATAATTATATCATTATTAGGATATTATTTCATTAAATAAATTTATAACATCCATGTGATGACAAGTTGAAAAAAGAATCGCATCACTTTGTGGAGGTGGTAGGCCACACCTATGGAAAAATTAGGTTACAATTTTTTATTGAGTGGAATGGTAAAAAAATAAAAAAAATATATTAATTTTACATAATTATAAATATGTAATTAATTCCATATATAATCATTAAATTCATCCTTATAACAAGTTGTGATTGTAAGTGATTGAAAACAAATTACATCAGTTTACAAGAAGGTAGTTTTCCATACACTCGAATGATTGTTTCATTTATCATTTTATAAAATAGGAGATGGATAGATGTTACTAAATTAATATAATAACATATTAGTATATTTAATTTTTTTTTTCTAATCACGGTTTAATAATATTTTAATGAGGTAAGGGAAGAAATAAAATGAAAACACATGGTTATGAACTGTACCTCTTCTTTAGAAAACCTTTTTTGGTTTATGCATTAAAAATTACTTAGAGGGTCTTATAATAAAAAGGGACTCTAGGTAGAGTTTATAAATTTTATAATGGTATTTGGTTATTCCTTGTATGAATAAAAATGCTCTTTATGTGTTTATAGAATAGGATAGGGGTTGTCCTTTTATATGTGGGGGGAGGACCCTATTAATTATTTTTGAAAAGAATAAAATATATTAATATACTACTATAGAAAAATGGATCCAAAATGGAAAATTTATAAATATTAGACTATATATGTTAGAAATATGGCCATATAATATAAATTATACATGTTTTAGTTCATTTTAACCCTTATCTTTTTAAGTTCTCCCTGGTAAACCAGTTTTAATAGTGACCATTGTAACATATTTTTACTACTTTACATATTTACTATGACCATAATTTAAGTTGACTGAATTTATTAATATTAATTATGATTAATACAAATGTTATATAAATTTTATCAAATTGAATTTATATATTTGGCATAATTTAATTTCAAATTAATCTAAAAAAATGTGATGAAAAATGGCTTTTAGAATAATATCTTTTTGAAGAATAAAAAGTTTTATAACAAATTCATGTATAAAACTAATTCAAAAGATAATAATTTTATTATAAATAATATAATTTCACTAATTTTTCTTATAAATAATTTTAAAAATAAATAGAACATTGTAACACCTTTAAACTAAGAGGAAGTTTTCCATAAAATCTGTTTTTTAGTATTCATTGAAAAATAAAACATTTTAGAAAATTATCTGAAATACATCCTATGATTATTTTTGGAAAAATGAATTGAAAAATGATTTTTAATTTAGTAAAATTAAAATTATCTTTATTTTGAAATCCATATTTTATATGAAACCATATACTGCATGAAAATCCAATTTGGTTGAAGACACATATTTTTTTCCTTTGGACTAAAAAAATATCTAATATTATTATAATGAATATAACTATATAAAATAAATATTAATAAAAACTAAAAATAATTTATTCCAATATTAATTGGTTAGTTAGAATATTCCCTGTTATAAAATTACTTTCTTGAAAATTTCGTGGATATTACTTTCTAAACAAAAGAGTGTGATTATTCTTTATAATATCCTCATATTGCCACATTGCATCCTCCATTTTATGATTTCTCCAAAGTACCATTACTTGTCAAGTAATCTGATTATTCTACACTTTATCTCTAGTTTTAAGAATTTGGATATTCTATTCATAGTAAGATTGATCTGGTTTGTGTTCTTTTTCTTCAGAGGTGAGCACATTCATTGGGTCTCACATATACTTCAATAAAGTGAGATATGAAACACATCATGTACTTTAGAGTGGATTTCTAGAATTTCAAATAGGTAATCCATATCTCCAATTCTTTATATAATTTGAACATGTCCAATGTACCTAGTTATGTGTTTTCACTTTTTATTGAACCTTATAACACCCTTCAATAGAGATATTTTTAGGAAAACGAGATCTCCCTCTGGAAATACTAATTATTTCACTTGATTAATGGCATAACTCCATTTCCAAATTTGAGATTGTTTAACATGATTCAGAATAGTCTTAAATATTTTCATTTTCTCTACAAAAATTTCTAGGCCTATAGTATTCCTTTCACCAACTTCATCACAACTTGTTGGTGTACGATATCTCTTTCTATATATTTATTTTTACGCTTCCATTTGAATAATAAAATTAAAGGAATTGTTTTAAAAAATATACCAAAGGTAACAATTGATTCCACATACCCAAATAGTCAAGATATAATGACATATACATGTATTCAAAGGTTTGAATAATCCTTTAATAATTTCAAACATTTTATAGAGGATATGCGGTGCTCAAGTGAATCAAAATATCAAGATCCTTCTGAATAATTTTTCTAGAATTTCAATTTAAATTGGGGATCCTGATTAGAAAATTTTATATTATGTGAACCATGAATTACTTTAAATTAATTAATGTAGATTCCTGAATGTTTCTCCTTTGATAAATCGTCGATTTTGGAATGAAAATGTACATATTTGCTAAAGTGATTAATAATAACCCACAATGCATCATTATTTCTAAGAGTATTTTGTAATCTAGTGAAAAAGAATACAGTAATTTCATCATGTTTACATATAGGAATAGGTATTGGTCCTATAGATCCTCTAGGATGTTGTATCATAGTTTTCAACTCTTAAGTAACCATGTACTGTGATAACTAATCTATAATTTTCTGCTTTATGTTATCCCACCCAAAATGTTTCTTCAAATCCTTATAAATATTATTGTCATCAGGGTGTATAAATAAAATAGAGATAAGAGAATAATATAATAATTACTTTTTTATCTTATGTATAGATGGAACACATAACGCTTTTTCTAAATTTTAGAATACCATCTTTATATACAAATTCTTTTAATTTCCAATCATTTATAGATTATGTTTTCTTTTGAATATTGTCTTTATCGGGAAGAGAGCTTCTAAATTTGTTAATATAGATGGTTTGGAAATCATTTAAAAACATAGGTATTATTCCTCTTCATTAATAATTACTAGTTCTATTTTTACTAAATCTTTGAACATTGGATCCATGCCAATCCCCATTATGGCAAGAATTCCATTATTTTTTCCTACACAGTGCATTTACTACATAATTTGAATTTTTTATATGGTATTTTACTGATAAATCATTATCCTTATGTATTGTGTACCATCCTCAATATCTCAGATTGAGGTTTTTATGTGATAAGATGTATTTTAGACTCTTATGATCCATGTATAGCTCACATATTTCACTATAAAGATAATCCCTCTATATCATTAGGGAAAATATTATGAAAAAAATTTCAAGATCATGAGTTAGATTATTTTTCTTGATTATATAATTACCTTTATGAATAGGAAATTACCATATCATTATTTATGAGGACATAACCTAGCCCTTTTTATGCATCATTATATATGAAAAATCCATCATCATCAAAATTTAGGTTTAGAACTAGTGCATTGATCAACATACTCTTCAATTCTTCAAAACATTATTAACATTTATCTATCAAAAGTAACATAAACACTTTAAATGTCAACTCGGTTAATAGGTTTTATAACAAGTAAAAAAATTTAAAAAAAATGTAGTAACTTGGTGAACCAATGAAACTACATACATTAGTTATGTTTTTTGGTGTACACCATTATTTTAATACCTTTTTCTTCATAGGATCAACTAGGACACCATCCTTAGAGACAATATGGATAATATAGAAAAACATTATAAATGTGGATTTTACAGTTACTAAATATACTAGATAATTATTCTATTTTAAGAGTCTTAAGAATGATCTGCATGTGATTCTCATAGTCCCCATAGATCATAGAATACACAAAGATATTTACAATAAATACTATCATAAAATTATAATATGTTCCCTGAATACTTAGTTAATTACATAAAAAGTATTAGAGGATTCATCATTCAATCCAAATAGAATTACATTAAATTAATAATATCCATATTTAGTATGAAATGATTTATGTGTAATATCTTCCTTCTTTACATAGAATTGATAATAACAAGAATAAAGGTCAATATTTGAAAAATATTGAGCTCTATGACTTTGATAAAATACTTCATCAATGAAAGGTATATGATATATTTTATTTATCATAATGACATTGATTTCACTATTATAAATTCACAACCTCATATATCCATATATATTCTTAATGAAATGAATAGGGGCTCCCTGAGGGAAAACACAAGGGAATATAAATCCCTTACCACAAAACACCTATAGTTGTTTCTTTAACCACACAACCACCACAATGGCCATTCTATTGATATTATTTGATATAACTGATTCATTAGGTATTAAATCACTGGAAAACATAGATTTACACTATGGTATTTTTCTAGGTAATTCCACATGAAATACATCAATTTATTTCTTTAAAATAGATACATCCAAAATTAAATGATTACCTTTTCCAAATATAGGTTATGTATTCTCTTCTTCCCCAAGAATACTATCTAGATGAGCTACATGGAGTGAATATATATATGACTCAAATGATGAAATTTCCCCTCTAAAGATAAGTAATTCTAGAACTTCATCACAAATCATATTTTATTTCTCTTTACAAAACATTTTGCATAAAATTTTGATAACCAATCTATAACCAAGATTATATAAAAATAAAAAATAGGTGTAATAATAAATCTAGAAAATTTGGTATGTTTATATGTCATAATGGTAATTGACTAACACATCCTTATTGCAGTGACACTTTTACCTATAGTCTTGATTGATAACTCCCATATAAAGGTGCTAGGGAAATATATATTTTTTTAGAAAGCATGGGAGATATAAACTTTCGTGAATATATAAAATCAAATAAATAAGTATTTTATCTTGAGGCTATGATTAAAGTACAAACCACCACATCTTTTGGAACTTTAACCTCAAGTATAGTGATCACATAAGCATAGCCTTTTCTCCCTAAGTCTCTTTAAGAAAATTACCTTTATGCATGGGAAAATAATTAACATTGTATTCTGTTTCCTTTTAGTTGAATAATTAGACATTGAAAGTTTCTTTCATTCCCTTAAAATCATGAGACATATGGCCTTTCTCCCCACACTTGAAGAAAACTCCAATTCTTAGTAACCATGTTCCAATGTGGTTCTTCCTACATTTATTATAAGATTCTAATTTCAACATCAACTTATTCCTTTTTTTCTTATTGACTTTTCCAATGTTCCCAGCCTCAATCTTACTATATTTCCTTCCTTAAATGTGTTAATACATAGAGAATTTTTTATCTATCTTGATATCTCATTAGACTATGTCTATTTATGATGAGAAGGTTTGGGAGACTATATCTCTTCGTAGAATTATACTTATCCCATAAAATAATGATAAATACTAATATATGGATTAAATATGTAGTATATGGTATCCCATTCTATCCTTTTAATGTTATCTTCAGACTTAGTAATGTTTTCCTCTTATTTTTTATCTTAGACTGCAGAATTGTCTCTCAATGTCTTCTTATTGCTCATGGGGAAAATATTTTTTCAAGAAAAGTACCTTAAAATCCATCCACTCTATTTTTTTATTTCCTCCACATACTTAGTATTTTGAATCAATAACTACCATTGATTATCATACCCCATAAGATTATTATACTCTAAGATAATAATATCCCTTTTATTACATCCCAATGTAAGAAATATATTCTCTAAGGAATTTATCCATCGATCAAATACAAATTGATTAATAGTTCAATTGAATGACGAAGGTTTTTGAAGAAATAAATGGTTCATAATTGATTCACTATATTAAATATTAGTAGGATGCATCCTATATGAATGGTTATTAGTCATAACCTGAGTTATCATCCCTGTTATAGTTATAATTTATTTAGATTAATTTTAGATCCAATTATAGCTCTATTTTCATTATTTTGACCAGATGGGAAATCCATACTTGGATTACAATCATTGATATAGTTTCCATTCATTATATTAGGTTCTATTTTTAAACAATGGAATACACGAGATTAGATGATAACATTATGAATCATAGTTTATAATTACAAAACTGATAAAATACTTAACATAACCTAAAAATTGAACCATATATAATTTTTGAAATATAATATTAGTATCATTGGTATTGTTCTTAATATTTTCAAATCTATCAAAAAAAATTTCAATGATAATGTGAATTAACTCAAGAATTCCCCCTTGGAGTGTCAAACCAAGTTCACAATAAGAAAACACTCACTGTGTACTAAAATGATGTCCATGTTATACTTTTTAAAGTTTTTGGGGGTTTTTATTCCAAGAAAAATATATTCCAAAAACACATCCACTTGTACCATCTTGAATTGGATATGTTTATAGAAAAAAAACTTAGTCCCTACCTTACCAAAAAAATTGCAATGTTCTTATAAAAGTAAACATATATTTAGATTTTTATGTAGGGTTATATTACCTAATCTATGTTTTCATTAATCAAGTTCCTAGGGTTTCTAACAAACATAATGTTATACTAACTTCAATACCTTGACTCCAATATCCTACAGATGGAGGTTATTTTACTACATGGAATGTGTAAAAGGGATCACATCCCAAATGACAAAACAATTTATTACTCTTAGGAGACTAGATACATGCTTGAATTCTCACATTACTTATGGAAACATGAAAAAAATATAATAATTCTTATGATATTGTTATTATTTCTTCTAGTAAACTACTAATTTAATTTATAAACCCCTCATTTATATCCATGAGAAAGGGAAAAAATGGATGAGATCAGATGATTAGTAAGGAAATGTGTACAATTGAAGATATCATTAAATAAATAAAACATGAATATTATAGAGGTGATAATCAATAATAATGTATCCTATAAAACTATTACCTTAAAAAATTAAACTAAATCCAAGGATAACATAATAACATAAATAATTAAATGTGTAACAATAACTAGTTTCAAAAAGATAAAATGCATAAAGCGAGACATCATAATCTTACCATCAAGGCGTTGTGATAAGAAGATATACCGAAACAAGAATGGTTTATTCAATACACCCAACCTAGTTTTCCTTATGAGGATTATAAATACATCATGGGGCTATAGTGGGAACTTCCCATCACTTACTAATTTCAATTAATTAATCATATTAATGGGGTGAAACATAATGAACCAAAACATTCATACCAAAATGATAGAATATGAAATGTCAATATTTTACCTAATAAATAAACAAAATCATAATACATATAGACTATTATGGATAATTTTATAAAAATATTACATCCTTATAAAATCATAAAATTTACCAAATTGTTTTTTTAATAGATGAAAATATTTTAAAAAGTTCACTACAATATTTCATGGGGAAATTACCATTTTCATTTGGAAATCACAAATTCAAAATCTAAAAATTTCCCAAATATAATGGAATGAATTTTCATTGAATGGAAGATTCATATAATTTTTTAGTCATGATGGTGGGAAATTATATTCATTCCATTTACATAAAAACAATGATTACATTCAATCTTTTGAGAAAAGTATAAAAGTATCTCATTCAAAAAATGACAGAAAGATTACTTTGAAACATTTTTATAGAAAGTAAAATGTGGGTAAAACTGAATTTAAAAAATTATAGTATAATTCTAAAAACATTCATCAAAACATTTTAACTAAAATATTGGCATATAGGAAGAAGCTTCCTAGCCGAATAGAAAATAGAGTGGTTTTTTCTTAAAAAAAATCTTTCGGCATATTGAGTACTCCAAAAAGGGAAACAAGGGTAATGTTTTATTTTTCAATAAATAAAAATTTAATAAGAAAATAGTTTTTAAAAATATTAGTATCTTATAATTCCCCCAATGAAGGCTTAGACATAAACAATCCTGAATAATGAAGAGATTGTGAAATAAACCCTTACATCCAGTCTAACATGTGTTGTAAATGATTTTAGCCTCTGATATAAAAAATGTAAAATTATTAAACTTCTATAATAGGACCATATACATATTTGTAATTTCATTTAGGATCTAATTATGAAATTTTGGGACCTAGTTAATAATAATTATTCATTAATGTTTTCTATTTCGAGTGTTAATAGTTTCATGTATGTTTCAGTTTGGTAGTTTTAGTCTCTAAATCTATCTCATGGTAAAATATTCTACAGTAAAATAATCATAAAATAACTATCATTTTAATACATAAATTATAATTTTAAAACAAATAAATAAATATTGTTACGATAAATTAACAACATTATAATCATTTAGACGGTAGGCCATATGTATGCACGAGTGACATTTCCATTTTTCAATGATCATGATGGAAAGAAGAAACATATTATATTATTTTTAAATAATTATAATTATATCATAAATATAATATTTTTTCATTAAATAAATTTATATATATATCATTAATGTGACGTGGTAGTGAAAAAATAATCATATCACTTCATGGAGGTGATAGTCCCCACGTAAAAATGAACGACGTTATCATTTTTCAATGAATGGAAATGTAAAAATATATATTATATTTTAATTTTAAAAATTGAAAAATATTTCATTAATATCCAATATATACATTAAATCCATAATATAACCAATATTGAGAGGTGTTAATGGAAAACAAATTACATCAGTTTGTGGTGTAGTAGTTCATCGTACAAACAAACGACAATTTCATTCCCATTACTTAGAAGAGGCAATGTATATAGGTTATACCATTAACATTATAACATCTCAGTACATGTATGATATTGGATATATTATTTCATCATGGTTTATGAGTATTTTAAGGATGTAGAGGGATAAATAAAATGGAAACACATGGTTAAGAGCAATACCACTCTTTTGGACAAACCCCGTAGGTTTATACATAAATGCTCCATAAGATGATATTCTGATAAAACCATTGAATATAGGATTAGGTGGGGAATTAAAATATGATATTTTTTAGGTATAATCTTAATCAAAGGGATATTGAAGTGTGGAGAGGAGGTGAGAGGGGTTGACCATTTATAAGTGGGGGTGAGGACCAACTAGGAATTATTAAAAAGAAAAAGAAATATTAATTTATTAGTCAAGAACAATTGATCCCAAATGGATTTTTTCTAAATATTAGATGATATATGGTTTAATTATGTCTCTAAAATATATATTTTACCTGTTTTAGGTCATTTTAACTCTTATTTATTTAGTTTAACCCCTCGGTAAACTGATTTTATCAGTAACTGTAGTAATAAATTTTTAGAATTTCTGTTATTCATTATGACCAAAAGTTTAGTCGAATTGATTAAATAATATAAATTATGATGATTAAAATATTTATTCTATTTTAACAAATTCAATTAATATAAGTAGAGTAATTTATTTTTAAATTAATCTAGAAAAATGTAATGAAAACATTTTATTAGAAAAATGTCTTTTTTTAGGTATACTATATTTTTATACAAAAATAAAATAAAATACATTAAAAAGACCATAATTTTTTTATGTGTAATTTAATTGAAATAATATTTATTTGAAAAGATTTATTAACTAAATGTAACTTTGTAAATACTTGTAATGGAATAACAGTTTTCAATTAAATTAGTAAATTTTACGATTCTTTGAAAAATCAATATTTTGAATAACTTTTCAAAAGATAATCTTCAAATAATTTTTACCTGATGAATTAAAAAATTAAGTTAATTATTTAAATCAATTTTATATAATTTTGAAATAAATATATTAAATAAAACCATATAACTCATGAAAATCCATTTTGGTTAAAAATAATGATTGTTTCCATTTGAATTAAAAATTACATAATATTCCTATAATGAATATATCACTATAAAATATAATTAATAAGGGGTTAAAAGAAATTATAATAAAATTATCTGGGTTATTACATAGTGGAACAGAGGAAACAACAATATGAGTTATATGTAATACAAGATTCATTCATCCTTGTGTTTCAAATTGGGGATCCCTTATTGTTTTTATTCGTAAAAAGGATGGGACTATGTGATTATGAATTGATTATAAGGAAATAAATTCCATTGACATAAATAAAATGTATCATATGACTCATATTTATAACATTATTGATCAACTTTAATGATTAAAATATTTCTCAAAGATTTATCTTTGTTTTTGGTATCATCAATTGTGAGTAAGGAAGGAAGATAATCTCATGATGGAATTTTAAAAAGGTATGGAAATTGTGATCTTACAAAAATTGCCTTTTTATTAACTAATACACAATATTTTTTCATCTAATGAATATATTATTCATCAATAATATTGAAGGATTTTTATAGTGATTATTAATGATATATTAGTATACTCTAAGATCTATGAAGAGGATAAAATCCAATTAAGAGTAATTCTTGGAACTCTAAAAGGAAAGGAGTTATATAGAAAATTTAGTAGGTGTGAATTTCAGATATAGGAATTTTATTTTCTTGGATATATTTTATCTAAGGATAATTTATCAATATATCTTATATAGAAAAAGATAATTATATAATGGAATATACCGATGAAAAAAATATAGAACATAGGTTTCTTGGATTAACATGTTTCTATTGCTGACTTGTTCAATTTTTTTACCAGTAGTCTAAATAATTTACCAATTTGAAACAAATTGGTGATAATTTCTTATGATCAAAAGAATGTAAATAAAAATTTGTATAATTAAATATGAAATTGGACAATGACCTAATATTGATATCATTATTGGTAAGTGATGGATTTTTTGATATATAATGATGCATTGACTAAAGGATTCAGATGCATCTTTATAAATAATTATAGAATTGTTTCTTAGTTATAAAGGTAGTTAAGATCAATGAATAGAATTTTCCATGACCTGATCTTGAGTTGATAGCTGTGATATTTATCCTGAATATATGTAAGCATTATCTCTATAGTGAAAGTGTGTGATATATATGTATCATAACAGTTTGAAATACACCCTTTCACCAAAAGAGTTTAACATTAGACAAAGGAGATGTCTAGATCGACTCATGTATTATTAATTTTCAATACACTACCACCTACAAAAAGAAAATAAGGTAGTTGATGTGTTGAGTAGTAATGATCATAGTGTCCAGACTAAAATGTGGATTTAAATAGATTCTATATTTTTTGATTTATTGAAGTTGGATATGGGAATCATAATGGAACGAGAGATATATATCCTATTCTAAATTACTTCTAAACCATATTTAATGGGAAAGATAGTAATATCCCGTATGGCTGATATGAGATTAAAAAATAAAATTAGTTCTATAAATAATAGGAATATGGAAGACCTAAAACATAGAGAGAGGCTTTGTGTTTTAATCAATAATAGAGTTGAAGATGTAATTAATTAATGAATCCCATTGCTTAAACTTAGTTATATAACCATGATGTACGTTGATTTAATATAATATTTTTAAATGGATAATATGATGTAAAAATTCATGAAAATTTATCTATATTCTTGGGTTTTCTATAAGTAAAGGCAAAGATACAACATCAAAAAGAGACATGAAATCTTTACTTATTCTTATATATAAGATAGATGATATTAACATTGATTTTTTCACTAAATTTCCTAATAATCAAAAATCAAATGATTCTATTTGATTTTTTTATCACCTTACCATTTCTACACATTCCCTCACTATAAGGGAAGATTTACCTTTGGAGTGCCTCATAAGACCCTAAATTAATGATGATGTGAGACTTTATGGGGAACCTATTTTGATTATATTTTATTGTGACCCACAATTTATGTCAAAATTTTGGAAATTTAATCAAAATAATGACAGTATCTAGAAATATTTTAGCATAGCTTATCATACGTTGATAGAAGGATATTATGAAAGGATTATTAAAACACTTGAAGACATGTTGAGGTAATTATCACTTGAAATTCAATGTGTGTGGGATAATTACTTACCATGGGAGGAATTGTTTTTATAATAATGGATTCCATTCAAGAATTCAAATGGAACCACATGATGTTTTGTATGAGAAGATATTTAATACACCAACTTGTTGGGATGAAGATGGTGAAATGATTCTTTTAGGTCTAGAACTTGTTTAGGATAAAATGGTGAAAGTGAGAACTATTCAGAGTCATATCAAGGTAGGTCAAAGAAGAACAAAGATTTTGGATGATAAATAAAGGAAGGGTATCTAATTTAATTTAATGGATCATGTTTTCATAAAGGTATCTCTATGAAAGGAATATATAAGTTTTGTTAATAAATAAAAACTAAGTCCTGGGTACATCATACCTTTTGATATTTTGGAAATAATTGGTGTTGTTGATTACCATTTGGAAATGAAACCCTACCTCTCAAAACTGCATGATGTGTTCCTTATCAATTTACTTGTAAAGTATATTTTATATTCAATGTATGCACTCACATCAGATGAAATAGAATTAGATCTGAATCTATCTTACTGTGAAGACTAGACCTAGATTATTGACACTAGAGAACATGTATTGTGAAATCAAATGATCAGACTGATAAAGCTAAATTGGGGAAATCATAAGATAAAAGAGGAAACATGGGAACCAAATGTTATGATGATTAACTGCACATATTTTTTCATAAGATGAATTTTTTAAAATTTTATGGATAAATTTTTTGAAGCGGGGAAGAATGTTACACCTGAGATTATATTATATTAATTAAGCTTTATTCATCCGAGTGGAAATATAGCATAATTAATATAGATTTATTAATCAATTTGATTAAATCATAAATTTCTAAATTTTATAATTCTAATTATATTTATTTAAATTCATCATATAAAAATTTTCTTAGAATAAATTTTTATTTTATTTAAAAATAGTTTATTTTTGGGGTAAATAATGAAAAATATTAATTTCAAAAATAATTATAGTTTTATGAATTTATTAGGATATAATAATGAATTTAATGTTTATAAAAACTTTTTATTATACCATATTTATATTTAAGAAGTAATAAAATGAATTAGAAAAATATAACTTTGAATTTTCCTCATTTTGGGAATCTAATTGTTGTTTTTATTTAAATATAAACTATAATGATTCCTTTATTTTAATAATGTATTCAATAGATTAATTTTTTTGTTTTATTTTAATGTAAAATAAGATTCATTTTATATAAAATGACATAATTATATTCATGGATTTAATTCCAAAATATGCATTTCACAGGAGTGCTCAAGGAAGGAACAACCAGTTCTTTGTGGATTTTGGCCAAAATAACATAAAAACCCACTTCAGGGACTAGATTCATGATGGTATACTGTAACATCCCAAGTGAATAAATAAATAATACATTTTATTTTTAATTAATATTTTGAGAATTAAATATTAATTTTACATTAAAGGTGTTTTTATGTTCGATGGAATACCCGATACGTAACAACAGGTTTCTTTGAAATCTTACGTTGCACAATAATAGTATAATAATATTATTTTAAATGGTAGTTAACGCCTAGCAATTGTATTGGAGAGAATGAACATAACTAACTAAAAAATGATTATAAATGTATGTTAAATGTTTTTACATTTATCCAATAAATGTTAGAGGCTTAAAATTTGAATGAATCTAATTTTAAGCATAATTTCCTTTAAATGGTTGACTTTCCACCTTTTGATGGAGAACCCACATTAAATCTAGTTTTGGTCACTTTTATATGTTTTATTTGACAAAATAAAATTATTCTTTTGAATCAGGACATCAAAATTTACTTTGGATGATATTTTGTTATTTTTCTGATAAAGTTCATTTTTTTAATGAATAGTGAAAAATACTGTATTTTAATTCAAAAATACCTATTAAGATATTTTATTTATATGGTTTGACTATATTTTTAATTGGTTTTAATGTGTAATTATATTATATTTTTACAATTTAATCCAATTTTGGTTATAGAAATTAATTTCACGTTGAAATTGGACAAAAACAAGTTTCAATCTATTGATAGTTATTATCTCTTAAAAACACGCCTTTTGTTTTGACAATGGGAATTAATTTTAAATTAATTTATACCACATCAATGTTAAAAATTTGGAAAAATGGATTCCATATTTGGAATCAGGAGGTCCAAATTGTGTAAATAGGAAACTTTTATTTTAATACATTATGAATAATTACTTCAGTAAATATTTTATTTACCATGGTTAAAGGGTAAATCTTTTAAATAAGGGTAAATAAATATTACTATAATAATATAAAATTACCCTATAAAGTTTCCTAATCATATTTTTTGACACACTTCCAACCATGAGCATCCTAGGGTTGATTTTGGGACCCCATGGGGCCACTTGGGAGTGATAATGACATTTTATTTTAATTAACTTAAAATAAAGACAAAAATGTCATAAACAAATATATTTTAGTAAATTAATTTTCATATAAGGTTATATAATCTATCTTCTCGACTATAAATATTCTTTCAAAAGATAAAAGTATTTATTACATCATGGAATTTGTTTATAATTTTTAGACATCAGAAAAATAAAATTATTTATAACATTATAATGATGTAGTGTTTACCTTATTAGTAAATGATTTAAATGAATAAGATTATAAAGATTATGATAATGTCCCAAACCTCTCCAATTATTATTGGATGATTTTATTTCGACCACGAGTCATCTTATCATTGATATTAATAGGTTTTGGACATTTGCAAATTGAAAATAATTATTTAATAAAATATTATTTTCACACTTTCCTAAAGAGCCCCTCCACCACCATATAAAATCCCTCACCTCTAACCCATTCTTCACACCACTAAAACCCCTTGTCTCATCCAAAAACTACTCAATTAAGCTCCCTATATCCCTATAATACTCCTAGAAACCTTAACTTATGCATAAATAACTTTAACAAACCCTTTTGGTCCAAACCAAAGGGAGTTACCCGATTTAAAGGTTATGTCTTCTCTTAAGTTCTTTTATTTTATTTTACTTCTACAACTCCATAAACTCTTTTTATTCCTTTCTTTTATAAAAAACCAGTATCCTAAACATACTATGATTTTTTTATGAGATGTATTGGAACTACAATTACACTCACCTCCATTTAATGTGTAAAGAACATATTGTTTCTGTAGATGGAAAACTAACGCCTCACGAAATGATGATTGTTCAATTTTCTCCTACAGCCTCCCATGGTGGTAATTATGATGGAAATGTATTTATATATTATATATATTATTTTTATGTTTTGTTTATTCTTTTCTATTTCTCTATTTATAGCATACCTTTATGGTTTCCAATATGGGTAAACGCAATAATTTCATTTGAGGAAGTGCGGACTACCGCCCACTCAAAGTGATATGACTCGTTAATGCCATAAGTGGGACATATAAGGGATGAATTTAATGATATTTTATATAATATGATACTAGATTTATAATATACCTATGCATCATTATGTGTTAATTCCATTAAAATAAGAAATAGAAATGAAAATAGCGTTCATGCGTACGTACGACTTATCGTCTCCATGAACGGTGCATTTCATTTATTATATCCAAATGTTATGTAACATTATAAATACATACATATACTAGATATATATGATATATATGATATCTAAATCATGAATATCATTTTGGATATAAGTTATATTTGACCACATTAACAACTTGAAATTATAAGAAGTTCATTTTTGACTCATGTACCAAATATCGACAAAACGACCATTATTAACTAAAATGATTACATAACATTTGTAACATTGTAATAAGTGATATAAAATTAATAAAAAACTTGAAAATTATCTTAATAAAGTATAAATTAACATTATTTTATTATTCAAGATATTATTGAATGAACGGGTCAAATCGGAAATGAGGTAAGGGACTTCATCTCAATCTCCTTTCATTGAGGCATATTTTGATTTTATACATGAATTTTTTAATATTCTGTATAAATACCTTTGAATTTTCATTTCATTCAAAGAGAATATTTTTCAACGAAGCGTTTTCCAAAATAACAAAAAAAATAATGTTTCTTTCTAACGTAAGCGGTGACAACGACCTTTTACGCTGCTGTGAGTATTATTAGATTTATGGATTCCTTAACAATATATAATGTTTTTAGAAGAAAAATAAATACCATAATCTTTTAAATATTTTGGTATTGAAAATGGTATTGAAAATGGTTTTTTTATGTCAATATATTTAAATTATATATTGTTATTTCAATGTGGAAATGCCATCTTTCATTTATGTTTGTTTTATTTCTATGAATATGTTATGGTTCTTGGGAATTGTATACATATATGGGTGGTTCCATGATAAACCTAGGGCAGGTGAGCCTGAGATAGTTCTCCAATGAATTGGGTAATGTGACAGAGGTAAACGTGAATGTTTCTCATACGAGATTTAGGAAATATACTGTGATAGGTATTCTAAATGTTATTCACTATGTAGTTGTGTTAGCTAAAATGCAAGTTTGATATGGTTGCCACAATTTACCATTATGATTTATGATTTCTATGTGTTAATTCATAAATTTTATGATTTCATGAGTTATGTTAAAGAGATTATGTTATGTTTGTAAAGATGAACTAATTTTTTATTTCTTTGTTTTATATCCCTTACTGAGCTTTTTATACTCATCCAAAGTTTTGAAATGTTTTTAACAGGACTTAAAGATGAATAGGGTCAAGGATGGGATCAAGGAAAAGTCATGTTGTATAAAACAAGGAAATAGACATGACTCTATTTTTTCAAAAGTTTTTATCCTTGTAAAAAAATGGAAACTGAGTAGAAGTGTCTACTTTGTAATTACTGAGATTTAATGTAGTAGTTATCAACTAAATCTCTAAAACTCTAAACTGGAAAAGAACCTCAATGTGAATTATTCATTTAATTCAAGATTATATAATGTTTAAGGTCTGATCCTTATAGTTGGTATTAGAGTTCGGTTTAGATAACTTTAGAAGTTAGGATATTGTTAAATTAATGTCCATAAATTAATTTATGGTATGATTGAAGTAGCATTTAAAGACTACCATGTTGCTTCCCCGAATGTTGTTTTGTGTTCAGAATGGTTTTCTAGAGAGGAAATAGGGCAACTATGTTGGGATGACATTAGGATGAAGATAGCCTTCCAAATATACAACTTGAGATGTTTGGAATTAGAACTAAACAGTTTGTTGTAGTGATAGCATAGTTGGCTCAGGAAATAAATGGTGGTGGTATCCAAGCACGAGATCACCCAGATCAACCACATAGGAACATGTCAGTAATGGAGTATTTCATGAGGCAACATCCCATATCATTCAGTGTATCATCTGACCCTATGCTAGCTGAAGGGTGGATTAAAGCACTTGAGAATATTTTCGATGTTATGGGGTGTTCAGAAAATCAAATGGTTAGTCTCACTGTTTACCGTTTTGAAGGAGAATCTAATAAGTGGTGGTTGATGGTGAACAATATCAGGGATAGTGAGGATATTGATGCTCATGATTTGGATGAATTCAAAGGTATGTTTCTCAAGAAATATTTTCTTATGGTGGTTTTTCTTAGGATGGAAAAGAAATCCCAGGAATTGAGGTAAGAGGATGACTCTGTGGTTGCTTATGAAGCAAAAAATCACTCGAATGACAAGGTATGCTCCAAATTTTATATGAGATTTTGATAGTAAAATCAATGATTTTTACTCAAGATAAAAGCCAATGTATCTAAGGGATTTAGCTTCTCATGAGTTCAAGAGTTATGAAAAACTTGTTCGATGTGCGAAGAAGGTGGAAATATAGTTTGCTGATGATTAGGACTTCTTTGACAAACAACAGAATAAGAGGTCAATGTGGTTGGTTAAAGTGAAAAAATATTCCAAAAAGTCTAATGGTAAGAAACATAAGTTTATAGATTGTGAAAATTTTGGTAAAAATCATGTCGGGGAATGTCTTATTAATTCTTGTAAGTGCTACCGATGTGGTGAAATGGGACATAAGGATCATAATTGCACTTGAAAGGATAAGTGTAATGGTAAGATAAAATCTGATTTACGAACAGTAAAATGTTTTAAGTGTAATGAAATGGGTCATTATGAAAATGAGTGTCCAATGAAGAACTCAACTGAGGGAAAGTATCCAGACTATAATTATAAAGGGGTGGTGAAATCCTTTGAAACTACTTTAGTAGATGTTGGTCCATCAAATGAAGTAGTATAAGGTACACTATTTGATTGTTCAGATTATGCCAATGTGTTGTTTGATGCATGGTCTACACACTCGTTCATTTTTGAGAAGTTTTCTAGTAAATTGGGAATTCCATCACTAGATATGAATCCTGAACTTATGGTAAAAACACCTAGAGGAAATTATGAAACAAAAATAAATTATAAGAACCTTCATGTCCTTGTGTGCAGAAAGAATGTACCTTAAAACCTTATTGTTTTTCCTCTAGTGGAGTTTGATGTTATGTTGGGAATGGATTGGCTATCTATTTATCATGGTAAGATTAACTGTAGATCTATAGCGGTTTCTTTTCAAAAAGATTTTGAGTTTGTGTACGAGAATTAACCCTTACATTAAATAACATATCAGGAAGTTGAGTAACTAGTAAAAGATGGAAATGAATGTTACCTTGCAAATATTGTTGAAAATAAAGGAACTGTTCAGATTAATGATGTGCCGGTGGTAAATTAGTACCTTGATGTTTTTACTAATGAGTTCCCTTGTATTATACCTACTTGGGAAGTTCAATTTACTATTTAATTAGTTCTTGATGATAAGCCAATTTCAAAACCCCCTTATCGAATGGCTCAAATTGAACTTTTTGAGTTAAAGAAGCAATTACAGGCATTATTAGGTAAAGGTTTCATTTAACCTAGCACATCACAATGGGGTTATCCTGTATTATTTGTTAAAAATAAATATGGTTCAATGAGACTTTTCAATGATTATAGAGCATTGAATAACATCACTATTAAGAACAATTATCCTTTTCCTCTTATCAATGATTTGTTTGATCAGCTCTAGGGAGCTCAGTATTTTCCAAAGATTTACTTGTGGTCAGGGTACCATAAGTTGAAATTAAAGGAAGACGACATTACAAAGACCGTGTTTCATACTAGATATGGTAATAATCAATTTGTAGTTAGGCCTTTTGTTTTAACCAATGAACCTGCAGTATTCATGGAACTTTTGAATGGAATTTTCTATGAGTTCTTGGATAAGTTTGTGGTTGTGTTCATGGATGATATTTTGGTTTATTTCAAAAGTAAATAGGAAGGTGAAAGTCATTTATGGGTTTTCATGCAAACCATAAAAGAAAAGAATCTATTTGGGAAATTCAGCAACTGTGTGTTTTGGTTACAACAAATTTCTTTCCTTGGTAATAGTGTTTAAAAAAATGGCATAACACTTGTTCCTGTTAAAACAAGAGTTTCTGAAGAATGTCCAAGACCCACAAATATAACCAAGATCCATAGTTTTCTTAGTTTTTCATGTTATTACTGGAGGTCTATTGAAAATTTTGCACAGTTATCTAGTCTAATGACTACGTTTACTTGAAAAGGTGTGAAGTTCATTTGGACAAAATAATGTGATGATTGTTTTCAGGAATTGAAAATAAGATTGGTGGATGCTCCATTTTTGGAACTACCTTCAAGAAATAGGGACTTTGTTATTTACAATGATGCTTCGTTGAAAGGACTTGGTTTTGTCCTTAAATATAATGATCAGGTAATTTCTTATGTTTCACATTAGTGGAAACCTCATGGGTTAAATTACCCTACACATGATTTGGAATTAATAGTTGTTGTTTTTTCTTTAAAATTTGAGAGGAATCATTTGTAAGGAGTAAAATGTGAAATATATAACGACCAAAAAAGTTTGAAGTATATATTCACTCAGAAATAATTGAACATGAGACATAAGAGATGGTTGAAATTAATCAATGATTATGATTTCATGATCCCTTACGATCCAGGAAAGGAAAATAATGCGGTTGATGCTTTGATTCGAAAAATTAATGAGTCATTAACCATGATAAGTTTGTAACAAGATCCTTTGGTTTTTGATTTGATGAACTTTGGTATAGAATTTTTTGGTACAAGAAATTATTCTATTTTGTTTCAGGTGTCGGTGAAATCATCTCTATCAAACAGAATAAAGAAAGCATAAAAAGAAGATAGTGAGTTGCAGAAAAAATAAGAGTTGGTTCAAAAGGGTAAGTTTCCTGAATTTAATATTGACAATGATTGTGTTTTGAGGTTTGGGGAATGATAATGCATGACTTGTGATTCACAGTTGTAGAATGAGTTGTTATGTGAAGCTCAAAGTTCCCTGTTTTCAGTTTATCCTGGATGTACTATGATGTACATATATCTTCAGGAGTATTACTGGTGGGATGGAATGAAATGAGATATTTCTGATTTTACTTTGAAGTGTTTGACTTGTCAGCAGGTTAAAGCTGAGTGGCAATTTTCAAAAGGGGTGCTTCAGTCTTTACCAGTGCCAGAGTGGAAATGGGAAAATAAATCTATGGACTTCGTTTAGGGATAACTGAATACATCTCGAGGTAAGAATTCAATCAAGGTTATTATTGATTTATTGACTAAATCTACTCATTTCCATTCTATTCGAGATACATTTTCTCTAGATCAACTTTATCAGTTGTATGTTAAAGTGATAATAAATTTGCATGGTGTTCCCCTATCCATTATATATGATCATGATCCCACATTTACTTCTAACTTTTGGAAAGGCCTTCAGAAGTCATTGGGTACTGAATTAAATTTTAGTAAAGCTTTTCATCTTCAATCAGATGGGCAGTCAGAACAAACAATTCAGGCCTTAGAGGATATGTTATGTGATTGCTTGATGAATTACCAATGAAGTTGGGACAAACATCTTTCTTTGGTTAAATTTTTTTATAATAACAGTTTGTATTCCAGTATACAGATGGATCCATTTGAGACATTATAGGGGAAGAGGTGTCGAACTCTAGCTTTATGGGAAGAAGTAGTGAAAGGAAGGTGATGGGACCAAAATTGGTAGGGGAGATGGTAGAAAAAGTTCAGTTGATTTAGAACCACATGAGAAGAGCTCAGAGTAGGTAGAAAATTTATGATGATAATCATATGAAGGATCTTTCTTTTGAGGTAGGTGATCGTGTATTTCTCAACATTTCTCCATGGAAAAATGTGTTGTGTTTTGGTAAGAAGGTAAAGTTGAGTTCAAGGCTCATTGGACCTTATGAAATCCTAGATAAATTTGGATCCATTGCATACAGAGTGGCATTACCTCCAAGTTTGTCCCAGGTACACAATGTTTTTTATGTTTCAATTTTGAGAATGTATATGCCAGATCCATCTCATGCTTTAAGTCCAGAGGTATTCATTTGGAAGAGAATATCTCTTATGAGTTATAGCCAGTCCAGATTCTTGATCGAAGAGAGAAAGTGTTACAGAATAAGGTAATTCACTAGGTAAAGGTTTTGTGGAAAAATCACATGGTTGAAGTGTAGAGACCCGAAGCTTGACGTACATGGACATTACATTACTTTTGCGGAATACTTAGTACATAACAAAAACACACACACAAGGACCGTAATAGTTTAGTGTCTTTGGAAACTCGGAATATAATCTTCTAATCGTGGTGAAAGATCTTCAATATCTCCCATAAAGATCTTCTTTTTTTTAAACCTAAATCCTTTATTTATGTCCTGGGGAAAATAAAACATAAAAGGGTGAGCTCAAATGCTCAGTATGGGTAAACAAAAGAAATATCAATCACGTCATATTCATAAGAACATATCTTTTGGAAATCTTAACCTCCAAAAGAGATCATAATTTCATAATATGGGATAAATCATAGTAGTGAAATGTAATCCAAATAATCATAACTTAAAACATGAAACTTTGTGACATACACAGATAATCATAGAGAATAATTTCTTATTAGTCAAGACTCATTGCCAAGACTATCTTAGTGGACAAAGTCCCTTTCTGAGCCGAGTTCACTCCTCGTTTCAGTCCTGTTTCACTGAACCGGTATAACCTACCGTTCCAGCCATGTCTATCTCATGAGATATAAAATCTTTACCCAATGCATTGGAGGGATATATAGGTCCCACCCATCTCATAATGATACCATTCTTATGTGTGCCACAAAATCATAAACCATACATCATAGCATAACCCATGTAATAAAAATGGGAATATTAAACATCGTGACATCATAAAACAATTCATATAAGATAAAGGAATTCATAAAAATATTTCTATCACAACATAATAAAATCCCTATAATAATAGGTATAAAAACAGATCCCTATATTATCTTAGATGGAAAATAATTTTGATAAAACACTTGAACTCCATTCTTGAGGAAAATATCCTTTCTACTTCAAAAACACTTTTCCTTTCTTATCATGTCAAAAAATTATAAAATAAAAGAAGTTTATTAAAAATAAACTTGAAAACTTGTAAGGTAATATTCTTGGAAATAATGTTTTAAAAATCCATTCATGCCGAATAAGTTAAAAAACATTCTTCTTGTACTTTTGTCTGAAAAGTCAAAAATTACCTCGTACGAAAAACGACATAAGATTACTTTCATATCTTTTACTAAAAACTCACCTAAGGGTAAAATTGGATTTAAACAATTTTAGGTGGATGGAACAATATTACATATTGAGGAAACATGTATGTGGATGATAAAATACACCCCAGTAAATACCAAAGTATAAACAATCTTGGATAAAAATGAGATTGTGATATTTCCCTTACCTTAAGTCCGATTTGCCTCGTAAGTGTCCAAAACTCCTGTATAATGATTTAAATAATGTTATTGACTTATTCCAGAATCATAATTATTGTTATGATATAATATATGGTCATATTCTTAGCTTCTTAGTAGTAATATTTCATTGCTACTTGTTATTCAGGTGTTTATAACTTTTTATTCTTATGCGTGTTTTGTCGAATAAATTCTTATTCTTCTCTTTAGGTTATAGATACATCATTTCCAGAATGGTATTAATGTACTATATATCATATTTATTCATTCAATTCATTTATATATTCATTATGCAATGAAGATCATGTAGAACGAATCACATCACATCGTGGAGACGGTATTCCGTACGTACGCACGAGCGATGATATCGTTCCCATGATCGTGGAATTGTATTGGAGTGTATGTATACTATTTCAGAATCAATATCACTTTATAATAATTATATATAGTAATTATTTACACCATTATACCCATCCAAGTAAGGTGGTGGTGGAAAATAGATTACACCACGGCGTGGAGACGGTATTCCGTACGTACGCACGCGCGGTGATTTCATTTTCCATAGGATGGATAGATGTTGAAATAGGGTTGTTTCATAATTATAATAACATATGAGTATATGAGTGATACTGATGTTATTACTTAATAATGAAACAACTAAATAAGAATAATTTGAAGAAGAAAGAATTTGGAAAGGATCGGTAATGGAAATTACCTCTTTTTGACGCGCCTCTTCTTAACCTCCTCTTAGGGCACTAGGGTTGGTCTTTGAAGAGGACCAGAACCTCTAGGATGATTCTAGGGAAGTGGAGAGGAGATATTGGCAGGGTTTGGCCGAGATTGAAGGCTCAAATTGGTGTGAGGAGGAGAGGGAGGAGGTGCCCTTTTATAAGGGAGGAGAGGGGCACCTTTGGAAATATTAAAAATAATAATTTATAATAAATCTAACCCCACTTAAAAACCTCCAAAAATGACTCATATTAGAATATAAGATGATATAGGGTTGTAATATAATCAACCAATAAAATTTAGACATGTTAGGAAATTATTTTAAACATTATCATCTTGATTTATCCTTACTAAATCAATTTAATTTTATTTATGGTAATAACATTCTAAATTTTAAATTAAAACAAAAAATTACTTATTTGTTTTTAATTGTCCATAATTGGATACTTTACAACATTTTCTACCATAAAAATTTAATTTTATAATTTTTAAATATTTTTGTGATTTTTAAACAATTTTATAATATGTTATTTTTATAAAATAACAATAGTGTCAATTTTGACACTATTCATTTATTAGAATTTAAATAAAATATATACAGAAGATATGTTCGAACTAAATTTTTTAATAGATTCATAAAAGGTCATATGTATCTAGAAAATTAGTGGAGAACATTAAATAGTTCATATAATAGTTATTTTATTATTTTTAAAAACCATTTATTTGGTTTATCTCTTAATAAAATAATTACTACAACATTTTTGTATAATTATTTAATATAATTATTTGTTGCATAAAAATTAAAAATAAAATACTATGATGAAGAAAAATCTATTACATTTCACAATAATACTTTTTCTCGAATTTATCATCTGAAATCACAATATTTAAATTGTTATATTTATTAAATTATGAAGGTGACAACTTTGGCATCATTTAAAATAAAATAATATAAGTGTCATAAATGCCTTAATAAGGATCCAAATGGTCAAAAATTAGTCCCGTGGATGATTAGGGTTTATCTATACACTAATAATATGTTTTGTGCAGATTTTTGGGCATTTTGATATGTATTAATATTTTAGTAAAAACTGTATTATTGATTTTTCAATAAATAAATAATTTCTGCATCATTAATGTATCACAATTAATGACTATTATTTAATCCCAAAAAATTCTAAATAAATTATCATGATGTAGATAATTTTATTAGAGTTCTGTAGAATATTCATGTTCGAACTTTTATAATGTTTATCACTAAATTAAAATTATTATACTTATAAGATTTAAGAGAGTGACATGTTGTCACTTTCTTTGGTTTTAATAATAATTAAATTATTTTCATGGTCAATAGTCCATAAAATGAATCTAATCCGACCCTTAGGTGATATGGGTCTACTTTTAGTCATCCAATAGGATTTTTCCAAGTGTTAGGGTAATTTTTTAATCTTATATTTACCCTTAATTACCCGATTAACCTTTAACTATTATAAATAAAATTTACCGTAGTTACTATTCACAATGCCCAAAAATAAAAAAAAAGATTATTAATATAATTTGGACCCACTGATTCCAAATATGGAATCCATTTTTCCAAATTCAATACACAAAAGTTTCAGAAATTAAATTAAAATTAATCCCGTTGTCAAAAGAAAACGGGTTTTTCTTTAAAACATTGCAAAAGATTGAATTGATTTATCCTACGAATTCAAGGTAGAATCAATGATAATGACATACATTATATTAAATGGTAAAAATATATTCTATTTATACTTTAAATCCATTAAATATTATAATTTAACCATATAAATTATTGCGATGAAAAAAGTTGTTTTTAATTAAAATGTAGTGTGTTTTAACTAGTCATCAAAATATGAAAGTTACCAGAATGATATGAAAATTTATCCAAAGTAAATTTTTATTTCATGATTCCAAAGAAGAATTTTATTTTGTCAAATTGAACTTATAAACATTTCAAAAACTAGATTTAAAGTGGGTGCGCCATCAAAAGGCGACAAAACTGCATTTTTTGAAAAATACTTATTTTACCCAAAAAATTTATTTTGTTCTTATACCATGTTTTAGAAAATGTGAAAGATGAATAATAATGTTATAAGATTCAAAATTTAGTTAATACTATTCATAACGGCTAGTTCATAATAATATTATAATAATATATCATTGTTTAGTATAACCCGGTATTGCGTACAACACACGCTATCGAGGAAGGTCGTGATTGCGTGTAATGCAAGCCAAGTCAGCGTTGCGTGCTGTGCAAGAATCCTTCGTTGTTTTGTATAAGATAATCCAACCATATGTCATGTATACATTGAATATATATATATATATATACTCAATGTTGCGTAGAATAACTATTATCAAAATTGTGTGTAACACGATCCAAGAATAGTGTTGCATATACTGCAAGCTAATACAGTGTTGCGTATAGCGCAAGGTAATCTTGGTGTAGAATACAACACACGGCAGTAATTAAAAGAATATTTTTCATAAAATCTTGGGGTGTTACATTCTACCCCCCTTAAAATGAATTTTGCCCTCGAAATTCATCGGGGTTATAAATGGTTTACTATTCGAAAGTTTCTTTAATAGAAACCCACATCGTAAAAAGGAATACCAAAACCAATCTTTAAAAACAAAAGTATGAAACATAATGGTTACCCAAATAAACTAATCACTGGGTTTCCACATAGGTGAAAAAATGGATATGGAAGAGAAATCTAACCATCATGTTCTGATGGAGAGTGGTAGATAACATGGCTATGGAAAAGACAGAAATCACAAAGCCATATATTTTTGACCATCTAAGGTACCATCTGATTCATCAGATATAAGAGCACTAGGACAACATTTTTGGTTTTCAAGATCATTTCCCTAAAGTTGATGAAGTTGTAATTAGAAGAAATACTTTCGTGATTTTGGTATAGTCTCACCGTTTTTCGTTCTTTGGACAATTTCCACTTCATCTCTTAAAGAAATGAAGTTGAATTTGTCATTCATGATGTGTTAGCAGATCATGTGATAGAATTATGGGTCATTCCATCTGTCTAAAAAAAAAGGTTAGAAAAGTTATCAAAAAATACACAAGTCCATATATAGTGAGATTAATTATATATGGTTCCTAAAATGGACTTATACTTCATATATCATACTACTTAATATAATAAAACTAGTTTATACTCAACAGGGACTTCCTGTAGGCCAGTGGTAGGCGATAAAGGCCAGTCGCACTTCGGTTGTGGGTTCGATTCCCATAGCCTTGTCCGACGCGATGGGTTGTCGCCCGTCCTGCAGGTTGTCCTTTTTCTAAAGCTATATTACTATAACATCCCATCAACAATATCAAAAAAGTTTTATCCTTAAACAATACTAACTTATGTCCAACATAATCCATTCCAATCTTTAGGGTTATCTAAAATACTTCGGTCCAAACTCATAGTATAAAGAAAATGATCACGTGAATGCCATCATTTATCCCCCATATATCATAAGATATATCTTGTTGGTCAAATTACAAATATGTGAATACCTTAATTATGTATTCTCTTGAAGAATGAATATCCATTGAACCTTAGTGAAAACATGAATACAATTAAAAGTTAACACTTTTCACATACCATAATCCTCAGAATTCTATATCCTCAAACCATGATATCACTTAGTCCTTATATATATCATGAGCTCATGAATACTATCAAACATATTAGATTTTCTTTATCCCTTTATTATGTGCATATCATCTGCTTTCCAAAAATATTTCAATCACTTTTCATGGTTACCGATGCCATACAATTATTGAAAACCACAATAGACTAAAACATAAATATTCCAATATTCCACGATACTATATACAACATTATTCTGGAATCCCATTACATAAACACTTAATCATTCCACCACATCGTTGTCATATTCAACATCACCAATGGTGATCGCATGTGACTTCCCTTTGTCATTTTCCTTAAGTGGTTGCTCATGTCGATCATCACTAACCCTTGGATTAGGGCATTTATTAGCATAATGCCCCATTTCCTTGCACTTGAATCATTGAAGTGTAGTAGGTTCATTCTGTGTATCCCTTCCTTTGTTTGCATCATTAGGCATATTCTTCCCATCATTGCGGCATTCAAATACTCGATGACCTTCCTTTACACATTTGAAACATTTAATTGTCCCTTTAAGACAATCTCCACCATGCTTTTTTCCACACTTTGAGCATAAGAAAACATTCATCTTCTTTTCACCATTATTCTGAGATTTCTCCTTGAACTCCATCTTTCGTTTCTTGTCAAAACTATGAGATGGATAAGTAACACCAACTTCCATTTCTACCTTGATAGCACAACGCACAATTTCTTCATACCTACTGAAGTCTCTTATAGCTAATGCCCTTCGAAGATTTGGTTTTAATCCATTGAAGAATCGACCAACTTTACTTTCAGGTTGGATGATAAAGCCAGATACATACCTTGTAAGCCTTGTAAAATTTGCTTCGTATACACCAACAGATTCATCATCCTTTTGCTTTAGTTCAAGAAACTTCTTCTACATCTTTGTTCGATGAATACGAGGGAAGTAATTATTGAAAAATAAGTATTTGAACTCGTCCCATTCCATGGACTCAATATCATCTCTTTGCCTCGTATTGTTGATAAGATTCCGCCATTGATCAGCTTCACCTTCCAAACGATATACTGTTAAGATGAATTTATCATGTTCAGAACATGAAAGAACTGAAAATATCTTTCAGTGGTACTGATCCATTGTTCAGCAACAAGTGGATCAGAAGACCCACTGAAAGAAGGTGGACGTTGCCTCATGAAGGACTCAATAGAATATTGTTCCCTTCTCTGCTCATTTGGAAGTCCAGAATGATTCATAGCTTGTGTAAGTATAACAATAAGATTTTGCACTCCATCTCCCATAACATTTGTTTGTTCAGGAGGACAATCATTGCATTGTCCATTGCATTGATCAACACGGTTCCTTCGGGTTCCAGCCATCGTCTAAACCCCAAAAAGAATAGTGTGAGAGACAAAAATCATTCTAGGGAAAACAACATAATAAAAGGGGGATTACCCTCAATATCTAACATCATAGGATAAATTCTAATATCATTAGCGCAATTCTAGGACTATAACCTATACGTATACTTAACCTTAGAGACATCCTTAGACATACCTTAGAAATATCTCTAGGGATCTCACTAAAGTTCTCGCGTCCTAGTTTCCAAAGGTTGACTAAACCTTTCCTCTGATACCAACTGTAGAGAACTGAAGCTTGACGTACATGGACATTACATTACTTTTGCGGAATACTTAGTACATAACAAAAACACACACACAAGGACCGTAATAGTTTAGTGTCTTTGGAAACTCGGAATATAATCTTCTAATCGTGGTGAAAGATCTTCAATATCTCCCATAAAGATCTTCTTTTTTTTAAACCTAAATCCTTTCTTTATGTCCCGGGGAAAAGAAAACATAAAAGGGTGATCTCAAATGCTCATTAAGGGTAAACAAAAGAAATATCAATCACGTCATATTCATAAGAACATATCTTTTGGAAATCTTAACCTGCAAAAGAGGTCATAATTTCATAACATGGGATAAATCATAGTAGTGAAATGTAATCCCAATAATCATAACTTAAAACATGAAACTTTGTGGCATACACACATAATCATAGAGAATAATTTCTTATTAGTCAAGACTCATTTCCAAGACTATCTTAGTGGACAAAGTCCCTTTCTGAGCCAAGTTCACTCCTCGTTTCAGTCCTGTTTCACTGAACCGGTATAACCTACCGTTCCAGCCATGTCTATCTCATGAGATATAAAAGCTTTACCCAATGCATTGGAGGGAGATATAGGTCCCACCCATCTCATAATGATACCATTCTTATGTGTGCCACAAAATCATAAACCATACATCATAGCATAACCCATATAATAAAAATGGGAATCTTAAACATCATGACATCATAAAACAATTAATATAAGATAAAGTAATTCATAAAAATATTTCTATCACAACATAATAAAATCCATGTAATAATAGGGATAAAAACATAACCCTATATTATCTTAGATGGAAAATAATTTTGATAAAACACTTGAACTCCATTCTTGAGGAAAATATCCTTTCTACTTCACAGAAAACTTTTCCTTTATTAAAATTTCATACAATTATAAAATAAAAGAAGTTTATTAAAAATAAACTTGAAAACATGTAAGGGAATATTCTTGGAAATAATGTTTTAAAAATCCATTCATTCTGTATAAGTTAAAAAAACATTCTTCTCGTACTTTTGTCGGAAAAGTCAAAAAGTACCTCGTACGAAAAACGACATAAGATTCCTTTCATATATTTTACTAAAAACTCACCTAAGGGTAAAATTGGATTTAAACAATTGTATGTGTATGGAACAACATTACATATTGAAGAAACATGGATGTGGATGATAAAATACACCCCAGTAAATACCAAAGTATAAACAATCTCGGATAAAAATGAGATTGTGATATTTCCCTTACCTTAGGTCCGATTTGCCTCATAAGTGTCCGAACCTCTTGTATAATGATTTAAATAATGTTATTGACTTATTACAGAATCATAATTATTGTTATGATATCATATATGGTCATATTCTTAGCTTCTTAGTAGTAATATTTCATTGCTACTTGTTATTCGGGTGTTTATAACTTTTTCTTCTTATGCGTGTTTTATCGAATAAATTCTTATTCTTCTCTTTAGGTTATAGATACATAATTTCTAGAATGGTATTAATGTACTATATATCATATTTATTCATTCAATTCATTTATATAATAATTATGCAATGAAGATCATGTAGAACGAATCACATCACATCGTGGAGACGGTATTCCGTACGTACGCACGAGCGATGATATCGTTCCCATGATCGTGGAATTGTATTGGAGTGTATGTATAATATTTCAGAATCAATATCACTTTATAATAATCATATATAGTAATTATTTACACCATTATACCCATCCAATTAAGGTGGTGGTGGAAAATAGATTACACCACGGCGTGGAGACGGTATTCCGTACGTACGCACACGCGGTTATTTCGTTTTCCATAGGATGGATAGATGTTGAAATAGGGTTTTTTCATACTTATAATAACATATAAGTATATGAGTGATACTTATGTTATTACTTCATAATGAAACAACTAAAGAAGAATAAGTTGAAGAAGAAAGAATTTGAAAAGTATTGGTAATGGATATTACCTCTTTTTGACGCGCCTCTTCTTAACCTCCTCTTAGGGCACTAGGGTTGGTCTTTGAAAAGGACCAGAACCTCTAGGATGATTACAAGGAAGTGTAGAGGAGATATTGGCAGGGGTTGGCCGAGTTTGAAGGCTCAAATTGGTGTGAGGAAGAGAGGGAGGAGGTGCCCTTTTATAAGGGAGGAGAGGGGACCTTTGGAAATCTTAAAAATATTAATTTATAATAAATATAACCCCACTTAAAAACCTCCAAAAATGACTCATATTAGAATATAAGATGATATAGGGTTTTAATATCATCAACCAATAAAATTTAAACATGTTAGGAAATAATGTTAAACATTATCAACTTGATTTATCCTTACTTAATCAATTTAATTTTATTTATGGTAATAACATTCTAAATTTTAAATTATAAAAAACAATTACTTATTTGTTGTTAATTGTCCATAATTGGATAATTTAAAACATTTTCTACCATTTAAATTTAAATTTATAATTTTTAAATATTTTTGTGATTTTTAAACAATTTTATAATATGTTATTTTTATAAAATAACAATAGTGTCAATTTTGACACTATTCATTTATTTGAATTTAAATAAAAAATATACAAAAGATATGTTCAAACTATAATCTTTAATAGATTCATAAAAGGTCATATGTATCTATAAAATTAGTGGATCACATTAAATATTTCATAAAATAGTTATTTTATTATTTTTAAAAACCATTTATTTGGTTTATCTCTTAATAAAATAATTACTACAACATTTTTGTATAATTATTTAATATACTTATTTGTTGCATAAAAATTAAAAATAAAATACAATGATGAAGATAAATCTATTAAATTTCACAATAATACTTTTACTCGAATTTGTCATCTTAAAATAACAATATTTAAATTGTTATATATATTAAATTATGAAGGTGACAACTTTGGAATCATTTAAATAAAATAATATAAGTGTCATAATTGCCTTAATAAGGATCCAAATGGTCAAAAATTCGTCCAGTGGATGATTAGGGTTTATCTATACACTAATAATAAGGTTTGTGCAGATTTTTGGGCCTTTTGATATGTATTAATATTTCAATAAAAACTATATTATTGATTTTTCACTAAATAAATAATTTCTGCATCATTAATGTATCACTATTAATGAAAATTATTTAATCCCAAAAAATTCTAAATAAATTATAATGATGTAGATAATTTTATTATATTTCTTGAGACTATTAATTTTCGGACTTGTATGATGTTTATCACTAAATTAAAATTATTATACTTATAAGATTTAAGAGAGTGACATGTTGTCATTTTCTTTGGTTTTAATAATAATTAAATACTTTTCATGGTCAAAAGTCCATAAAATGAATCTAATCCGACCCTTAGGTGATATGGGTCGACTTTTAGTCACCCAATAGGATTTTTCAAAGTGTTAGGGTAATTTTATAATCATATATTTACCCTTAATTACTCGATTTACCTTTAACTATGGTAAATAAAATTTATCGTAGTTACTATTCACAATGCCCAAAAATAAAAAGTAGCTTATTAACATAATTTGGACCCACTGATTCCAAATATGGAATCCATTTTTCCAAATTCAATACACAAAAGTTGCAGAAATTAAATTAAAATTAATCCCGTTGTCGAAAGAAAACGGGTTTTTCTTTAAAACATTGCAAAAGATTGAATTGATTTATCCTACGAATTCAAGGTAGAATCAATGATAATGACATGCATTATATTAAATGGTAAAAATATATTATATTTATACTTTAAAACCATTAAATATTATAATTTAACCATATAAATTATTGCGATGAAAAAAGTTGTTTTTAATTAAAAAATAACATGTTTTTACTATTCATCAAAATATGAAAGTTACCAGAATGATATGAAAATTTATCCAAAGTAAATTTTTATTTCATGATTCCAAAGAAGAATTTTATTTTGTCAAATTGAACTTATAAACATGTCAAAACTAGATTTAATGTGGGTGCGCCATCAAAAGGCGGCAAAACTACATTTTTTGAAAAATACTTATTGTACACGAAAAATTTATTTTGTTCTTTTACCATGTTTTTGAAAATCCGAAAGACGAATAATAATGTTATAAGATTCAAAATTTATTTAATACTATTCATAAAGGCTAGTTCCTGATAATATTATAATAATATATTGTTGTTTAGTAAAACCCGGTATTCCGTACAACACATGCTATCGAGGAAGGTCGCGATTGCATGTAATGCAAGCCAAGTCAGGGTTGCGTGCTGTCCAAGAATCCATCGTTGTTTCGTATAACATAATCCAACCATATTTCATTTATACATTGAATATATATATATATATACTCAATGTTGCGTAGAATAACTATTATCAAAATTGTGTGTAACACGATCCAAGAATAGTGTTGCGTATACTGCAAGCTAATACGGTGTTGCGTATAGCGCAAAGTAATCTTGGTGTATTATACAACAAAAGACATTAATTAAAATAATATTTTTCATAAAATCTCGGGGTGTTACATGAAGAGGCAACGTTGGAATCTGAAAATTATATTAGGGATAAATACCCCCAATTTATTTGATAAGTGAATAAAATTACGAGGGCGCGGTTTCTAAAAGGGGGGAAGGATGTAACATCATAGGTAACTAAATAAATAATATGTTTTATTTTTAATTAATATATTTTTAATTAAATATTAATTTTACCTTAATGGGGTTGCTATGTTCGATGGTTTACCTGATACGCAACAATGGGTTTCATTAAAATCTTACGCTGCAGAATAATAATATAATATTATTATTTTAAATGGTAGTTAATTCCTAGAAGTTGTATTGTTGAGAATGAATAGAACTAACTACAATATGATTATACAAGTTTGATAAATGTTTTTACATTTGTACAATAAAATTTAGTGCCTTAAAATGTGAATGAATCTAATTGTAAGCATAATTTACTTTAAAAGGTTGATTTAACGCCTTTTGATGGAGAACCCTCAATAAATCTAGTTTTGGTCACTTTTTTATGTTTTATTTGATAAAATAAAATTCTTCATTACAATTTAGTCATAAAAATTTACTTTGGATGAAATTTTGGAATTTTTCTAATAAAGTACCTTTTTTAATGAATAGTAAAAAGTACTGTATTTTAATTCAAAACTGTCTTTTAATAAAATTTATTTATATGGTTATATTATCTTTTTAATTGGTTTTAAATTATAATTAGACTATATTTTTTACAATTTAGCCCAATTTTTGTTATTGGAATTAATTTCAATTGGAAATTGGACATAAACAAGTGTCAATCTTCTGACAGTTATTATTTCTTAAAAACACGCCTTTTGTTTTGACAGCGGGAATTAATTTTAAATTAATTTCTTCCACTCTTGTGTTTTGAATTTCAAAAATTGGATTCTATATTTGGAATCAGGTTTTACAAATTGTGTAAATAGGTAACTTTTATTTTCAGACATTTTGAATATTTAATTCAGTAAATATTTTATTTACCATGGTTAAAGGGTAAATCTGGAAAATAAGGGTAAAAAATATTAATATAATAATATAAAATTTCCCTAACATGTGTATTAATCGTATTAAATGATATAATTTCGACTATTATCATCCTTGGGCCTATTTTGGGACCTCATGGGGCCACTTGGGTGTGATAATGACACTTTATTTTAATTAACATAAATTAATGACAAAAATGACCTGAAAAAATATCTTTTAGTAAATTAATATTTACATAGGGTTATTAAACTTGTCATTTCAACTATAAATATTATTTTGAAAAAATAAAAATATTTTCAACATCCTGGTATTTTTTTATAATTTTTATATGTCAAATAAATAAAATTATTTATGACACAATAATGATGTAGTTTTTACCTCATTAATAAACGATTTAAATAAATAAGATTATAAAGATTGAAATAATAACAAAAACCAGACCAATTCTTATTGGATGATTTTACACAGACCATTATTCATTTATCTTCTACTTTAATATGTTTTGTACATTTAAAAACCAAACATCATTATGTAATAAAATAATATTTTCACACTTTCAAAAAGAGCCCCTCCTCCACCTTATAAAAGCCCTCACCTCTAACCCATTCCTCACACCTCTCAAACCATTTGTATCATCCAACCTCTATCCCTTTAAGCTCCATACATACCTTTACTCCTCCTAAAATCCTTAACTTAGGAATAAGGCACTTCAACAAACCCTTTTTGTTCAAACCAATGGGAGTTACCCGATTTAAAGGCAACGTCTTCTCTTAAGTTCTTTTGTTTTATTTTACTTATCCAACCCCGTAAAATATTTTTATTCCTTTATTTTATAACAAAATTAGTATCCTCAATATACTAGGATGTTGTTATGAGAATTATTCGAACTACACTTACACACACCTCCATCTAATGGGTAATGAACATACTGTTTCTGTGGATGACAAACTAACGCCTCACGAAATGATGATTGTTCAATTATCTCCTACCACCTATCATGGTGGCCATTATGATGTCACTGTTTTTATATATGATATATATTATGTTTATTTTTTCTTTATTCTTCTGTATTTTCCATTTATAGCATACCGTTATGGTTTCTATTATGGGTAAACATGATAATTTCATTTGAGGAAGTGTGGACTACCATCCCCTCAAAGAGATATGACTCGTTAATTCCATATGTGGGATGTATAAAGGATTAAGTTAATGATATTATATATTATATTATACTGGAATTATAATATACTTATGTATGATTATGTTTTAATTTCATTAAAATAAGAAATAGAAATAAAAGTAGCGTTCATGCGTACGTACGGCTTACTGTCTCCATGAATGGTGAATTTCATTTCTTATCTCGAAATGTTATGTACTATTATAAATAAATACATATACCGGATATATATGATATATATGATATCTATATCATGAATATAATTCTGTAGATAATGGATATTTGACCACATGAACAACTTGTAATTATAAGAAGTTTATTTTTGACTCAGGTACAAAATATCGACAAAATGACTGTCATTAACATAAATGATTGCATAATGTTTGTGACATTGTAATAAGTGATATAAAAAGAATAAAAAACTCGATAAGGTGGGGGAGGGGCTCTTTTCCGCCACTGCGAGTATTATTAGATCTATGGCTTCCTTAACAAGTTGTAATGTTTTTAATAGAAAAATAAATACCGTATACTCTTTTATGTATTTTGGTATTGGAAATGGTTTTCAAAATGGTTTTGTTTTGTCACTATATTTTAATGATACATTGTGATTACAATGTGGAAATGTCGTCTTTCCTTTATGTTTGTTTTATGTGCTGTGAAGTTTTTATGGTTCATGGGAATTGTTTATGTATACGGGTGGTTCCATGATAAAGCTAAAGCAAGTGTGCCCGAGATAGCTCTCCAATTCCTTGGGCAACGCGACAGAGGTAAACATGATTGTTTCTCATAAGTGACTTAAGGAATATAATCTGATTGGTATTCCAAATGTAACTCCCTACGTAGTTGTGTTAGCTAGAATGTAAATATGATATGGATTCCAGAATTTACCTTTATGATTTATGATTTCTATGTGTTAATTCATAAATCTTATGATTTAATGAGGTATGTTAAGGAGATTATGTTAGGTATTTAATTATGAACTAATGTTTTCCTTCTTTGTTTTATAACCTTTTCTAAGGTTTTTATACTCATCCCATGTTTTGAAATTTTTTTCATAGAACTTAATGATGAATAGGGTCATGGATGGGATCAAGGAAAAGTCATGGGGTCTATAACATGGAACTAGAAATGACTCTATTTTTTCAAGAGATTTTATTTTTGTGAAAAAATGGAAACTGAGTAAAAGTTTCTACTTTGTAATACTTTAGATGTAATGTAATAGTTACGACCTAATTCACTAAAACTCTAAACCTGAAAAGATCTAGAATGTGAATTATTCATTTAATTCAAGATTATGTATTGTTTATGGTCGGGTCATTATATATACACCTTCAGAAAATACGATGTTTTATGGAATTCCCCTTCCATGTAATGCTTTTACACTAACCTATATGCAATGTAACTCTAATTCATGGAACCTCAAGTCTTTGTGAAGAAAATAATGTTTCATGAAGGCCTCTATATTTCACAAAATCAGTGCCCATGCCTCTAATAATCCTATAAATACTACTAATTTCTGAATTTTCAGGGTAAAAAACCTTTTACATTTCTATAAATTTTTTGAATTCATGATACTTAGAATATTCATGGGAAAAACAAGAGATATGACACAAAAAATATCCATAATTCGTGAAACCACCTAGCATGGGTTTTTTGGAACCTCAACACATAGTAGATAGGCCTTTTGGAAAGGTCCGTGAACTTTAAATAAGAATAAATCCCCTTGTAGATCATGGGGTTTCATGAGATACTTGTCCTTTATGAAACCATCCCCATTGGAACCAATATTTTCCATTGAGGCAGGGTCACTCTATATTGAAAAACATAAAATTTCATTAGTTCCCTAACCTCTGAAATTCCCCCATCCTTTTATAATCCCCAAGAATTCATGAAATCATAACATTTAGTTAAACCCTTCCACCACGCATCTCCATGGTGACTCCATTAATTGAATAACTTTTTGTGAATTCTGAGAGCCTAGGCCCCCATACGAATCAAGGATCAATTCAACCACACCCTATATCTCTGGGTGACCAATACCCCCAACTCTGATGTCCACAGACTTTTCTTCAGGTGAGTCCTTGGGATTCACCCTACAATTTTTTCCTATGACTTAATACCCTAATGCCTTTTTATCCTAAGAATATGTACCCTTACATTAGGACTCATGATTTCAACTCCTCTATGGTAGTGTCTCGGCTATGTTTCTCCCTAATTCACATTATAAGATGACACAAAATCCCTTAAGGTGACATTACTGAGGTAAATAAGTTATGTGTATTAGTAGATAGTCCTTATTATTGATATTTTTATCAGCTTTTCATAGTCCCTATTGGGTGTCCAATTACCATTGATGTGCGATCTATGTGTAGTAAAACATTCTATCTCCACATCCTAGTCATACATTGTTAAAATGCATGAAAATGTTATCAAATCATGAAATTAAAATTTATCCTTAACCTGTGTGATTAAAACAAGATTCCTCATGTATGATCATCACGAGAATCCACTCCCTTACTCACCAAGGGATGAGACACCCACAATAGGTTTCTTCTATCTGTAAGACCCACACTATCCTCCATCACCATGGGATAAAACTCCTTCATTGGGAAACTTCTTTGTGTAAGTATCACACCATCCCTCTTTGATGCACCTTCTACAACAAGAGCATCCTTACCATATGAAATTTAACTTCATGGACCGGTCCTATCAGATGACCTTAAACTATATAATAAAACATTGTGGGTTTGGATGCCTATTCATAGGCAAGGTACATTGGATGCCTCTATGTGGTTTAATCCCAACTTCATCCATGTATGAAATATCTCCATCAAATCCAAATGTAAAATATTCCCCCTTAAGAGGACACACTCCAACTTGTAGAAGTTTTAAATATTCTCCATTTTTGGGACACTCCTTAAACTATCCTAATGTGATATATTACCCCTATGAGGGGACACATTCAATCAAATACAAGTTTCAAATATCCCCCATTAGGAGAGAGAGACTCTTAAAACCATCCCTATGTTAAATCATCTCCCGTGGGGGATATAATTTTTAAAATAAATGTTTTAAAACATCCCCCATGGGGGTAATCACTCAAACCCATCCTAGTGTGAAATTTCCGAACATTGGGAAAACACTCCCGACACCATCCATGTGTGAAATCATCAAACTTAGGGGGACACACCCAATCACATCCATGTGTGAAATATTCCCCCAGGGGATACACTCCAACAAATACCAAGTGTGATATATCCCCCAAGGGACACATTGAACCACCCAAGTGTTAAATATTCCCTTCATTGGGATACACTAAACCATCCATACTATCCCTAAAATTTGTTAAACTATTTCACATCTTGTCCCCATAAGAAGTTAAAATTACGTCCAGTTTATTCCCAAAAATTCCTTACACTAGTGACCATCTCCACAAAATGTTAAAGTTGTAACATAAACCATAATCCCAAACCCATTAAATAAATATGGGATTTATTAGTTAATAAGCCTCATAGGACTTACGCCCTATGTGTCCACTACCTCATGAATGACATGGGATGCCTTAGGTTCCATGCCTAAGATGGATAACACATGAGATTCCCTCCAAAAGAGGGCAAATTTACAGGTTCCTAACCTATAAAACGATCATACATATCCATTGTTTTCAACCTTACTACCTCCACTTTTCTAAATTTGATTCCCCATTGATATAGAAGCACTGTATTTTACTAGTGTCCTCCTCAGGATGGAATAAAGAAATAGATCCATGAACGTGACATAAATCTATGAGGGAGACCCAGACTAATTAAATGGATCTAAGGAGGAATCCATGGAAGGAGTAATTTACATCCCATCATCCTATTTTTGATAATGAATCTAACATTAATGAATAAATTTATGGAAGCTTCCAACCTTTGTAAAGTGGGAATGTGGGGAAACAAGGAAGTGTTGCCAACACGCCAGCCCCAACAAAAGAATTAAAAACAAAAATGATAAACCCAACATGAATCTCACATCCTCAAACCATGTGGATTATTATTTTTAGGGAACTATCATACTTTAATATCACTATAACTATATATTACGATCCATATCCCAAAAAATAAATGATGGATGCCCCATGAACTCACCCGTGACTTGGGTAAGATAACAATGGCCACTCTCGATCCACAAAATTGTCAATGTTGATCCATTCTCTATCTCTTAAGAATGGGTGATGTTGGGTAATTGGGAATATCATTTATTATACCTATACTAATTGTCAAATGCACATTCCCTCTAAGACACAAGCTATGAAAAACCAGTTACCTATCTTCACCAGACACTAGGTAAGGGGAAATGTGAATATGGAAATCCAAAATAACTAGACTCCAGCCATTATATCAATTTCACCTTAAGATGTTGTGGGTGCATGTCACAGATCACTCTATGAACTCATTCAGAGAAGGGTGAATGATTCCCTTGTTCACTAATACGAGAAAAAAGGGGTCATTCCCACTAGGGATATGGCCCCGCAAGATCATGATTCATCATAAACCCATTGAAATTATTTCCTGTGACGGCCGTGTAGAGAGAAAACACCCCTCATTTCAATGGATAATCACATTGAGAGACTATCCTTGAGTACTCTGTCCGATCACCCATATACTGATGAGTTATTGGATTTTTGAGTCATACCTATTGTGAGCACTGCTCAGGATCTACCCAGGAGGGCTCCCACTAGACCTCGTCAGCACCAATATCGAATAGTTTTATTGGATGATGAGTAGATTTACTTCATGCCCTATATATCATCCTCAATATAGAATACTCGACACCAACACCAAGGGATGACCCATAACATTTCCTAACAATCTGTGATTCCAAGAACCCTGATTCCACATAATAGGTCCCCTGAGACCGGTGGGCCACATGACCTCAAGCACATCTTTGTGAATGCTAGAGGCTACAAACTAATAGTGAGGGACTATGGTGTGTATATAGGGAGATGATTCCCTCATTAACAGAGTTTAGTATAGAGGGTAGTCATAAAAAATGTAAATAGTTAAAGCTATATAGGTAAATAAGATGAATAGTGGAAGGAGGAAAATCAATAATAACTAAGAAAACGGGTATAAAAAACAATAGTTGATGATGATATATGTCATGTCACTAGAATGATGGAAAACACATAGACCAAGTAATAGGAATACACGAAAGACCCTATATAGAAAAAATGAAATACATAAAATATCCCAAGAATTCAAAGTTATAGCTTGGTCATCTGATACAAGCTATATCCATGTATATAATGAAATCAATTGTCCAAAGCATTATGCTTAACCTAATCAACACCTGCGTACAAGTAATCAACCCATGGTACCAACCAGCGCCTGGAGATGGTGTGAGATAAATCTCAGTGGGCCACCACCAATAGTGTCTTTAAAATATTTCCTATGTAATAGAAATGTAATTGTGTTTTAGCATGCATATATAAAGTAATGAATTGTAATGTTACTAAATTAGAAGTACCTACTTTGGCCCTAAAATAGTGTCTTAACATGTAACTAGTTCATCATTAAAATAATAAATAATTTATATTAATGTGTCATGTGGGGCACAAGAAGCACTGACATCACCTTATGATAGTATAAATAGCGAAGGTTCCAAGGTGTAACAAGGAAACCATGAATGACAACAAAATATGAAGTGGTTATAAGGTAATCACCCAGGAAACCTAGACCTTAGGGGCTACTAAATCAGTATTAACTAAGTCTAGCTAAGGTGTAAGAGTGTAATCCAAGGATCACCATCGAAGGAATTTCCAAAATAATATTTCTAAACGATTCGAAGGAGTACATCCAAGGAAAAGGAGTGATGATTAGTGGCCATTAACATGAATTTATCCAAGGAACCTCTAGTTATGATAGATATAAGGAGTGTATCCTCGGAATCATATGATAATAATGAGGGAATCCTATGGTGTCATATTAGGAATCCAATGGTAGGCATGGATTGGGTACCCGAGTAGGTCTCACCCAAGGAAACCAGCATACCTGAATCGAAAGAAAGTCCTCAAGTACCTAGGTAATTCCCTTGGGAAACCAAGAGCTAACATGATCTCATCCTTCCTATAAATATGTCAAGGTCCATGTTCATAACGATTCACCTTACATTTAATTCACTACAATTAATTTGTTCATATGATTACTATTCCATTAAGAAATTCACTTGGTTTAATCCCTTCCTTTCATTAGATTGACAAGGCCATGTAGCATGAAATATTTTAATTAAAACCATTTAAGTAATGTTTAATTTATAAGGATCACTATGATTCCTTCCATGAACATGGAAAGGTTAGCTATGTACATGAAACCAAACATACAATACATTTAATAACATAAAGTCATATACTTAAGTATGATTTCCTTAATATATTTTGAATGAATTAATTATATTTAGAAACTTACCATAGGTGGGTAAAGTTGAAGTGATAGGAAAAAACTATTGAAAATTATATGATACAATTGTAAATTTATATAAGGAGTCTTACCATTTGTGTGCTAAAGCTCTATCACACCCGAATGATGGCTCAAAAGTGTTAAAACATTAAAAAATCAATTATGCCATATCACCCTATATGGGGTGTTAGGAGTTATGGACGTAACAAACAATAGATAATAAAATTTATGTAAAGATCATAACCATATGGTTCTAATGAATATAATAATGAAATATAAATTTAGTAAACGACACCTAATGAAATCAGCAGACGACACACATAATTTCCATAGTCAACAAACTTGAGGGATATGTTATAGACTACCCACCTAGTACTCGTACTACTCTCCTCCTCCAGTATTAGCCTCTAATTTGGAATGGATCAGTGTAGGTATGAAAATGAGGATAAGATCTCACACTATGATATCTATTTTTAGATCAATAGAAATAAAGAATGACTAAAAACACTTGAGTACATACCATTGCGCATCCAACATAAATAATAGATGCTCGATCAAACCCTAGATTAATGAGAAATCTAAATCCCTATATTTTTCCTTAATAATCTCAAAAAATCATAGAAATGGAGGTTCATACCATTTGAATTCATATTAGGGATGAATGAGGAGGATAATTAGATCATTAAAGGTAAAATAGTAAAATCACCGAATAATTGGCTTGTCCATGGTTTGGATGCATGGTTTTTGAAATAGTGTGCCAAACATGAATGGGTACTTGGAGAAGAGGAGAAACATACGTGTTTATCCCACAAAGTAGGAGAAACCATATTTCAACAATGTGATATAGATCTACATAAAAATTAAGACCATCCGCATGATTTAGACCATTCATGTGTCCTCCCCACGTGATTTTTCCATAACCTTGCGACAAGACCATTTTTTCCAAAAAGATGGGTTCTTGGCTCTGAATGAGCCCTAAACACCCATAATACCTTGTTGAACTCATTATGAATCAATATTAGTTCCATAAAATTAAATTAGACAAAAAATAGAGGATCCATACATGAGTCAAAAAACTAGGTTCTTACAAAAGGGGCATCTTATGTAGCTCCTATGACACCTTCAACCACCAGCGTATCAAATTAGATCCCTGTAATAGGTGAATAAGGATATATATTTTTCTTCCTTTCACTAAGACCCTAACAACCTTATAGGATTGTTGGGTTTTCCCCCTTGGTCATTGTTACCATTGGTAGCCATTATGGGCTATTCAGTGATAAGGAAAACCTATGTCGAGGTCCTCCATGAACCACCATCAGCCAGCACTAAGGTCCTCCACAAGCCATAATCAAACAAAGAGTAGTTCCTCTTTGAAACATCATAAAATGATTCAAATGTACCCTATGAACCACTATCAACCTATATAGAGGTCCCCCCCACAATTCCACTGATCAATACATCAGTCCTCTACATGTCGAAGATACTTTCTTCTATGAGGATTCATCCCAGGTTAGAATGTGAAACTACCATCGTGGGGGGGGGGGACACATAAGACACATGCCATAACCCCCAAGTAGAATACCTGAGTGACTCTGAAAAATAATTTCTTGGAGATTTCTTGCATTGTCAGAGGTAAAACCCTAAGAAGAATTGTGTCATTGAAAACGTATCAAATTCTAATGAAAAAAACGAATCAATGAGGTAAACTTCACCATTGAAGCCTTTGTATGGGATATAATCTTGACAATTGATGATTAGGATCCTAGAATATGAGGTACAAAAGTTCCCCATAACCCTCTAAAGATACATGCAGGTGGAATAAATTATACCCTCTTTATAGGAACATGGAGTGAAACTGTCTCCATCACCTCCAGTTTTTCTCATCTCTACCTCCACACATGATTTTGGAGAGATGCCAGGGACTATTTTGACACCATTAGATTATGATGAGCACTCTATTGAGCCTCAAATGAACACCACCACCCTCACACAAAAGGTAGTGGAAAACACCCCATTCTATATAGACATGATCTTGAAGTTGTCTCTACTTCCAAGATACATCTCACTATATAGAAAATATTTTTCCCTTGTCGTTCACCCTATTCCAATAGATCAGCTAAAAATAAGGTCTACATTGGTGGTTCCATCCTTATCCAATAATGTGTTAATCGGGGTTTGGGATGACCAAGAGAATGACCCCTTCCCTATGTTACTGAACTCGTGGGAACTTCTAGCCACTAATTAGCTATCCATAGTATTTTAGACAAGTAACACCCGAGACTTTTATGTTATATAAATCATCAAAGGAATCTTTTTCTACACAACACTTGCTTGGCTTGCTTTACACGCAATCGCGACCTTCCTCGATAGCTTGCGTCGTACGCAATACCGAGTTTTACTAAACAAAAATATGCTATTAAAACTAGCCGTTATGAATAGTAATAACCACTTTTTGAAATTTTATAAATTTTATTTTTCAAAATGGACTTCATTTTTGGACTCAGAATATCGAAATTAGCCTAGGGTGAAATTTTGGTATTTTTCTGAAAACTTTCAATTTTTGATGAATAGTGAAACCATTAAGTGGTAGGTTAAAAACTGAATTTTGCATAAAACTTAATTTTACCGCTTCTGTGAATGGAATTTCAAAAATCCGAGAGACACGGTTAATATCAAGGACTAAAATGTGGTTCAATGAGATGAAAATAATTTTTTGGTGAATAGTAACTTTTTACTATTTTTACCGCGGTTAATAGTAAATAGGGTAACTAAGGGTAAATATGATATTAATATTACCCTAACACATGTCCTAATTCTATTGGACAAGTGTAATTCGACCAAAAACAAACTTAGGAATAAAATATGACCCTTTAGGCCCACTTGGATTAGATTAGGACATTTATTATTAATTTATTTAAAGAAGGGTTAAAATAGTTAAAATCAAAGTTTAATAAGTAAATCATTTTTAATATAGGGTTATACATAAGATAAAATCGATTGTAAATATTCATTAGAAAGCTAAAAAGATTTCCTACATAAGGGTATTTTATTTGTAATTTTTAGACATTAAATAATTTAATTTATTTATGACACAATGATGATGCAGTAATTATCTTATTAATGAAATATTGACATAATTGATGTTATAAACACCAAAATAAATGTAATTTGAGACTTTTTATGAATTCCACTAATTTTCTAGGTTACTATGATATATTAATGTTGATTTAATCGACTTGGTTCGAACATATAATTCTGTTATGACTTTCACAAAAATCATATATCAAATAGTGTCAAAATTGACACAAAATAGTTTTTAAATCAAATATTATATTATTAATTGTTATTTTATTCCTAAAAATCTAAGGTTCGGCCAAATGACTTAGATAAGGATATATATATTAATAATAAACAATTTGGGGTTCGTTTGGCATGTTATAGTAAGTGTATTAACCATATAGTGAAAGAAAACAAAAAGACACGGTAAAAGTTAAATTAATTAACTTAGAGTTAAATCTAATTGATAAGGTTAAAATAATACCCTAAACTTGTCTAAATCTTATTGGTTTATAGTATTTCGACCCATCCCCACTTTAGCTTCGAAATAAGACCCTTTGGAACCATTATAAACCGATTTTGACTTTAATATAAAATAATATTTTGAGATATTCCTAAGGTGCCCCTCTCCTCCCTTATAAAAGGGCACCTCCTCCCCCTCCTCCTCACACCAATTTGAGCACTCAAGCTCGGCAAACCCCTGCCATTTTCCCTTCTCCACTTCCCTAGAATAATCCTAGAGGTCCTGTTCTTCTCCAAAGACCAATCTTAGTTCCTTAAGTGGAGGATTCAGAAAGGCGTTCCAAAGAAGAGGTAATATCCATTACCGATCTTTTCAATTTCATTCTTCTTCAACTTCTTCTTCTTTAGTTGTTTCATGATAAAGTAATAACATCAGTATTACTTACATACTGATATGTTATTATAAATATGAAACAACCCTAATTCACCTTCTATCCATCCTACGGAAAAATGAAATCACCGCGCGTGCGTACGTACGGAATACCGTCTCCACGCCATGGTGTAATCTATTTTCCACCATCACCTTACAAGGATGGGTATAATGGTGTAATCAGTAACTATATATGATTATTATTAAGTAATATTGATACTGAAATAATATATATATATACTCCAATACAATTCCACGATCATAGGAACGATATCATCACTCGTGCGTACGTACAGAATACCGTCTCCACGATGTGATGCGACTCGTTCTACATGATCTTCATTTCATAATGATTATATAAATGAATTTAATGAATGAATATGGTATATACTACACTAATACCATTCTGGAAATGAATTATCTATAACCTAAAGATAAGAATAAGAATTTATTCGACAAAACACGCATAAGAACAAAAAGTTATAAAGACCCGAGTAACAAGTAACAATGAAATATTACTAACAAGAAGCTAATAATATGACCATATATGATCTCATATCAATATGTATGATTCTGGAATAAGTCAATAACATTATTTAAACCATTATACAGGAGCTTCGGACACGAACAAAGCAAATCGGACCTAAGGTAAGGGAAATATCACAATCTCATTTTTATCCGAGATTGTTTATTCGTATGTATTTACTGGGGTGTATTTTATCATCCACATCCATGTTTCATCAAAATGTAATATTATTTCCATCCACCTACAATTGTTTAAATCCATTTTTACCCTTTGGTGAGTTTTTAGTAATATGTATGAAAGGAATCTTTTGTCGTACGAGGTACTTTTTGACTTTTCCGACAAAAGTACGAAGAGTGTTTTTTTTTAACTTATACGACGTGAATGGATTTTTAAAACATTACTTCAAAGAAGCTTCCTTTACAAGTATTCAAGTTTATTTTTAATCAACTTATTTATTTTAAAGTTGTATGACATGTTATGAAAGAAAAAATGTTTTTGAAGAAGAAAGGATATTTTCCTCAAGAATTCAATTCAAGTGTTTTATCAAAATTATTTTCCATCTAAGATAATAAAGGGTTCTGTTTCTATCCATATTTTTACATTGGTTTGACTATGTTGTGATGGAATTATGTTTATGAATTCCTTTATCATATATGAATTGATTTATGATGTCATGATGTTTCAAGAATCCCATTTTTGTTATATGTGTTATGCGATGATGTATGTTTTATGATTATGTGGCACACATAAGAAAGGATTCATTATAAGATGGGTGGGACCTATATCTCCCTCCAATGCATTGGGTAAAGATTTTATATCTCATGAGATAGACATGGCTGGAACGGAAGGTTATTTCGGTTCAGTGATACAGGACTGAAACGAGGAGTGAACTCGGTTCAGAAAGGGACTTTGTCCACTAAGATAGTCTTGGCAATGAGTCATGACTAACAAGAAATGATTTTCCATGATTATGTGTGCATGCTACAAAGATTCAAGTTTTATGTTATGATTATGGGGATCTCATTTTCACTTCTATGATTTATTCCATGTCAAGATATTATGATCTCTTTTGCAGGTTTTAATTTTCAAAAAGATATGATATGATTTTTATTTCCTTTATTTGCCCTTGCTGAGCATTTGAGCTCACCCTTTTATGTTTTCTTTTCCCCAGGACAGGAAGATGGATATTAAGTATAATATGCTAAAAGGGACCCTAGATATGATGAAGTAAATGGGAGACACTGTAGAAGATTTATGAACCAGTTGTTTATGTTTCCCAGTTTCTAAAGACACTATACCTATACGGTCCTTTATGGTTTTGTCATATGTTGTAATAAGTGTGATTAAATTTTGAAGTATTAACAATGTATGTAAAGTGTGGGTCGTTATAGTTGGTATCAAAGGAAAGGTATAGTCAACCTTTGGAAACTAGGATGTGAAAGCCTTAGTAAGAACCCTAAGGATAAGTCTAAGCATAGAACACAATCTTAGTGTTTTAGAAATGGCCTTGAATAACCTAGGATAAGACCTTAAGCATGAAAATTTTATTTTTGAATTATGTGGTTTCCTATTATAATTAGTGTTGCTCACACTATTCTCCTTGGTTTTAGTCAATGGCTGGAACCCGAAGGAACCGTGTTAATGCGGAATGCGATGGGCAATGCAATGATTGTCCCCCTGAGCAAACAAACGATATGGGAGCTGGAATGCAAAATCTTGTAGCCATGCTCACACAACTTTCTCAAGCTATGAATCATGCAGGATTTCCAAACGAACAAATAAGGGAGCAACATTCTGTTGAATCCTTCATGAGGCAGCGTCCACCATCTTTCAGCGGGTCTACTGATCCATTAGTTGCTGAACAATGGATTAGTACTACTGAAAAGATATTTTCAGTTCTTCAATGTTCTGAGCATGATAAAGTCATCCTAGCAGTGTATCGTTTGGAAGGAGATGCGGATCAATGGTGGAATCTTGTTAAGAATACGAGGCAAAGGGATGAAATTGAGTCTATGGAATGGGACGAGTTCAAGAACTTATTTTTCAATAAGTACTTCCCTCGTATTCTCCGAACAAAGATGGAGAAAGAGTTCCTTGAACTGAAGCAAAGGGATGATGAATCTGTTGGTACCTATGAAGCAAATTTTACCAGACTTGCAAGGTACGCTTCTGGTATTATTATCCAACCTGAGAGTAAGATCGATCGATTCTTTAGTGGCTTAAAACCAAGTCTTCGAAGGGCGTTAGCCATAAGGGACTTCAATAGCTACGAGGAAATCGTTCGATGTGCTCTCAAAGTCGAGATGGAAATTGGAGTAACCCATCAGTCACATGGGTTTGATAAGAAGAGGAAGATGGAATTCAAAGAAAAATCTAAAGAGCACACGGAAAAGAAGATGAACTTTCCCTTATGCTCAAAGTGTGGAAAGAAACATGGAGGGAGTTGTCTTAAAGGGACAAGTAAATGTTTAAAATGTGGAAAGGAAGGTCATCGGGCATTTGAATGCCGTGATAATGGGAAGAAGATGTCTAATGATGCAAACAAAGGAAGGCATACACAGAATGAACCTGCTACACTTCAATGTTTCAAGTGCAAGGAGATGGGGCATTATGCCAATCAATGCCCAAATCCAAGGGTTGATGATGATGGTCGACGTCAACAAACTCTTAAGGCTAAAGAAAAAGGAAAGTCACATGCAATTTCTATCAGCGATGAGGAGTACGATAACGATGTGGTGAAAGGTACACTTATCATCCACTCTAAAGTAGCAAATGTTTTATTTGATTCTGGATCCACCCACTCTTTTATTTCTGAAAAATTTTCTAAGGGTATCACCGTATTACCTCAACAATTAGATGTTGAGTTAGCTGTGACAACACCTAATGGCACATCAATCGCATCAGAAGTTTATAATTCTTCTCCGATCGAAGTTTGTGGGAAAGTGCTTCCTGCAAATCTTGTGATCCTTCCTTTAGTGGAATTTGATGTGATTCTTGGCATGGATTGGCTTTCTCTACATGGAGCTCATATCGATTGCCAAAGAAGGGAAGTCACATTTCATATTCCAGATCAATCTACGATCGTCTATCAATGCAAGGATAAACATAACCTTCCAGTGGGAATTTCTTCCATTTTATGGGTATTGATTCCACTAAATGAAGGTTATTTATCTCAAATGGTTGGTGAGAAACTCACGATTAAGAATATGCCCATTGTACGAGAGTTTGATGATGTCTTTCCGGAGGAATTGCCGGGTCTTCCACCAAATCGTGAAGTTGAGTTTTCAATAGAACTCGTACCGGGTGCTTTGCCTATTTCAAAGACACCTTATAGAATGGCCCCAATTGAGTTGCAGGAATTGAAGAAGCAACTCCAAGAGAATCTTGATAAGGGATTCATACGCCCTAGTGCGTCACCTTGGGGAGCACCTGTTAAGAAGAAAGATGGATCAATGAGACTCTGCATTGATTATCGAGAACTTAACAAGATCACTATCACGAACAAATATCCTCTCCCACGCATTGATGACTTATTTGACCAACTACGCGGAACTCAATACTTTTCCAAGATTGATCTTCGTTCAGGGTATCATCAATTAAGGTTGAAAAGGGAGGATATACCAAAGACGGCTTTCCGTACAAGGTATGGACACTATGAATTTATAGTGATGCCATTTGGTCTTACTAATGCCCCTGCTATCTTCATGGATCTAATGAATAGAGTCTTTAGAGACTATCTTGATCAATTTGTGGTAGTCTTTATAGACGATATTCTTGTCTATTAAAAGAGCAAGGAAGAGCATGAAGATCACTTGAGAATTATATTGAAGACCCTGAGAAAAGAGAAGCTTTATGCCAAATTTACCAAGTGTGAATTTTGGCTTCAAAAAGTTGCATTTTTGGGTCATATAATCTCAAAAGAGGGGATATCTGTGGATCCAGCAAAAACAGAGGTTATCGAAAGATGGTCAAGACCAACAACAGTAACTGAGATCCGAAGTTTTCTTGGTTTGGCTGGTTATTATCGACGTTTTGTAAAATATTTTTCACGATTATCTAATCCAATCACCAAGTTGACTCGGAAAGGAGTTAAGTTTGTCTGGACAGAGGAATGTGAAGAGAATTTCAAGGAGTTGAAAAGAAGGTTATCCAGTGCACCTGTGCTCACACTGCTTTGTAGTGGAGAAAGGTTTGTGATCTACAGTGATGCATCCAAGAAGGGATTGGGGTGTGTTCTTATGCAAAATGATATGGTGATAGCATATGCCTCACGACAGTTGAAAATCCATGAGCAAAATTACCCAACACATGATTTGGAGTTGGCTGCGGTAATCTTTGCATTAAAGATTTGGAGGCATTACCTTTATGGTGAAAGGTGTGATATTTATACTGATCATAAAAGTTTAAAGTATATTTTCACACAAAAGGAGCTGAATATGCGCCAAAGAAGATGGTTGGAGCTGATTAAGGATTATGACTGCTCAATCCATTACCACCCTGGGAAAGCAAACAAGGTGGCAGATGCATTAAGTCGACAAGACCATGCTAGTTTATCCATGATGAGGATCACAAAAGATCCAATATTTATGGATTTACAAAGGATGGATCTTGGAATTATAATGGAAGGGGAAAAATCTTATCTTTCTCAAATGAATGTTCAACCATCTATACATGTGAAGATTAAAGAGGCACAGAAAGAAGATGTCGAGTTACAAAAGAAGGTGAGAAATGTTCCTGAATTCAACCTTGATTGTGATGGGATAATAAAGTTCAGGAATCGGGTTTGTGTTCCTCCCATCCCCGAATTAAAGAAAGAGCTGCTGGATGAGGCTCATTGTTCTTCATTCTCTATTCATCCTGGAAGCACGAAGATGTATAGGGACCTGAAAGAGTACTTCTGGTGGGATGGCATGAAAAGAGATGTTGCTGAATATGTCTCTCGATGCTTGGTTTGTCAACAAGTTAAAGCTGAGAGACAGAAGTCTAAGGGGATGTTACAACCATTACCCATACCCGAATGGAAATGGGAAAACATCACTATGGACTTTGTCACAGGACTTCCTAAAACATCCAAAGGCAATAATGCTATCTGGGTCATAGTTGATCGTCTTACAAAGTCTGCACACTTCATTGCTGTTAGAGAGGATTTCTCTCTAGATCAGCTTGCCAGGATATATGTAAAGGAAGTGGTAAGATTGCATGGAGTACCACTTTCTATTATATCTGATCGAGATCTGAGATTTACCTCGAAGTTCTGGCGAAGTCTTCAGCATACTCTGGATACAGAGTTGAGTTTCAGCACTGCTTATCATCCCCAGACAGACGGTCAGTCTGAGAGAAAAATTCAAACCCTAGAAGATATGTTGAGAGCTTGCTCTATGGATTTCAAAGGAGGTTGGGATCAACACCTACCTTTGGTGGAATTTTCTTATAATAATAGCTTTCACTCCAGTATTCAGATGGCTCCTTATGAAGCTCTCTATGGAAAGAAATGCAGGACTCCAACTTGCTGGGATGAAGTTGGGGAAAGAAAGCTATTAGGACCTGATCTCGTTGATGAAATGGCAGAAAAGGTCAGATCTATTCAACAACACATAAGAGCAGCTCAGAGTCAACAGAAAAGTTATGCCGACAACCGAAGAAAAGACCTAGAGTTTGAAGTGGGTGATAAAGTGTTCTTACGAATATCTCCCTGGAAGAGGGTTATGAGATTTGGAAAGAAGGGGAAGTTGAGCCCTAGATATATCGGTCCTTTTGAAATACTGGATCGTGTTGGGAAGGTAGCTTACCGATTGGCGCTTCCACCGAATCTCTCTCAAGTTCACGATGTGTTCCATGTATCTCTCCTGAGAAAGTACATACCAGATCCTTCACATGTACTCAGCTCAGAAGTTGTACCGCTGGAGCAAGATCTTTCTTATGAAGAACAGCCGATAGAGATTCTGGATCGTAGCGAAAAAGTCCTACGAAACAAGACCACTCGCTTGGTGAAAGTTTTATGGAGAAACCACCAACTTGAAGAAGCTATATGGGAGCTTGAGGATATGATGAGGGAGAAGTATCCTCATCTGTTTGTTGCAAAGTGACGAATTTCGAGGGCGAAATTCTTTTTAAGGGGGGTAGAATGTAACACCCGAGACTTTTATGTTATATAAATCATCAAAGGAATCTTTTTCTACACAACACTTTCTTGGCTTGCTTTACACGCAATCGCGACCTTCCTCGATAGCTTGCGTCGTACGCAATACCGAGTTTTACTAAACAAAAATATGCTATTAAAACTAGACGTTATGAATAGTAATAACCACTTTTTGAAATTTTATAAATTTTATTTTTCAAAATGGACTTCATTTTTGGACTCAGAATATCGAAATTAGCCTAGGGTGAAATTTTGGTATTTTTCTGAAAACTTTCAATTTTTGATGAATAGTGAAACCACTAAGTGGTAGGTTAAAAACTGAATTTTGCATAAAAATTAATTTTACCGCTTCTGTGAATGGAATTTCAAAAATCCGAGAGACACGGTTAATATCAAGGACTAAAATGTGGTTCAATGAGATGAAAATAATTTTTTGGTGAATAGTAACTTTTTACTATTTTTACCGCGGTTAATAGTAAATAGGGTAACTAAGGGTAAATATGATATTAATATTACCCTAACACATGTCCTAATTCTATTGGACAAGTGTAATTCGACCAAAAACAAACTTAGGAATAAAATATGACCATTTAGGCCCACTTGGATTAGATTAGGACATTTATTATTAATTTATTTAAAGAAGGGTTAAAATAGTTAAAATCAAAGTTTAATAAGTAAATCATTTTTAATATAGGGTTATACATAAGATAAATTCGATTGTAAATATTCATTAGAAATCTAAAAAGATTTCCTACATAAGGGTATTTTATTTGTAATTTTTAGACATTAAATAATTTAATTTATCTATGACACAATGATGATGCAGTAATTATCTTATTAATGAAATATTGACATAATTGATGTTATAAACACCAAAATAAATGTAATTTGAGACTTTTTATGAATTACACTAATTTTCTAGGTTACTATGATATATTAATGTTGATTTAATCGACTTGGTTCGAACATATAATTCTGTTATGACTTTCACAAAAATCATATATCAAATAGTGTCAAAATTGACACAAAATAGTTTTTAAATCAAATATTATATTATTAATTGTTATTTTATTCCTAAAAATCTATGGTTCGGCCAAATGACTTAGATAAGGATATATATATTAATAATAAACAATTTGGGGTTCGTTTGGCATGTTATAGTAAGTGTATTAACCATATAGTGAAAGAAAACAAAAAGACACGGTAAAAGTTAAATTAATTAACTTAGAGTTAAATCTAATTGATAAGGTTAAAATAATACCCTAAACTTGTCTAAATCTTATTGGTTTATAGTATTTCGACCCATCCCCACTTTAGCTTCGAAATAAGTCCCTTTGGAACCATTATAAACCGATTTTGACTTTAATATAAAATAATATTTTGAGATATTCCTAAGGTGCCCCTCTCCTCCCTTATAAAAGGGCACCTCCTCCCCCTCCTCCTCACACCAATTTGAGCACTCAAGCTCGGCCAACCCCCTGCCATTTTCCCTTCTCCACTTCCCTAGAATAATCCTAGAGGTCCTGGTCTTCTCCAAAGACCAATCTTAGTTCCTTAAGTGGAGGATTCAAAAAGGCGTTCCAAAGAAGAGGTAATATCCATTACCGATCTTTTCAATTTCTTTCTTCTTCAACTTCTTCTTCTTTAGTTGTTTCATGATAAAGTAATAACATCAGTATTACTTACATACTGATATGTTATTATAAATATGAAACAACCCTAATTCACCTTCTATCCATCCTACGGAAAAATGAAATCACCGCGCGTGCGTACGTACGGAATACCGTCTCCACGCCGTGGTGTAATCTATTTTCCACCATCACCTTACAAGGATGGGTATAATGGTGTAATCAGTAACTATATATGATTATTATTAAGTAATATTGATACTTAAATAATATATATATATACTCCAATACAATTCCACGATCATAGGAACGATATCATCACTCGTGCGTACGTACGGAATACCGTCTCCACGATGTGATGCGACTCGTTCTACATGATATTCATTTCATAATGATTATATAAATGAATTGAATGAATGAATATGGTATATACTACACTAATACCATTCTATAAATGAATTATCTATAACCTAAAGATAAGAATAAGAATTTATTCGACAAAACACGCATAAGAACAAAAAGTTATAAAGACCCGAGTAACAAGTAACAATGAAATATTACTAACAAGAAGCTAATAATATGACCATATATGATCTCATATCAATATTTATGATTCTGGAATAAGTCAATAACATTATTTAAACCATTATACAGGAGCTTCGGACACGAACAAAGCAAATCGGACCTAAGGTAAGGGAAATATCACAATCTCATTTTTATCCGAGATTGTTTATTTGTAAGTATTTACTGGGGTGTATTTTATCATCCACATCCATGTTTCATCAAAATGTAATATTATTTCCATCCACCTACAATTGTTTAAATCCATTTTTACCCTTTGGTGAGTTTTTAGTAATATGTATGAAAGGAATCTTTTGTCGTACGAGGTACTTTTTGACTTTTCCGACAAAAGTACGAAGAATGTTTTTTTTAACTTATACGGCATGAATGGATTTTTAAAACATTACTTCAAAGAAGCTTCCTTTACAAGTTTTCAAGTTTATTTTTAATCAACTTCTTTTATTTTAAAGTTTTATGACATGTTATGATAGAAAAAATGTTTTTGAAGAAGAAAGGATATTTTCCTCAAGAATTCAATTCAAGTGTTTTATCAAAATTATTTTCCATCTAAGATAATAAAGGGTTCTGTTTATATCCATATTTTTACATTGGTTTGACTATGTTGTGATGGAATTATGTTTATGAATTCCTTTATCATATATGAATTGATTTATGATGTCATGATGTTTCAAGAATCCCATTTTTGTTATATGTGTTATGCGATGATGTATGTTTTATGATTATGTGGCACACATAAGAAAGGATTCATTATAAGATGGGTGGGACCTATATCTCCCTCCAATGCATTGGGTAAAGATTTTATATCTCATGAGATAGACATGGCTGGAACGGTTCGGTTCAGTGATACAGGACTGAAACGAGGAGTGAACTCGGTTCAGAAAGGGACTTTGTCCACTAAGATAGTCTTGGCAATGAGTCATGACTAACAAGAAATGATTTTCCATGATTATGTGTGCATGCTACAAAGATTCAAGTTTTATGTTATGATTATGGGGATCTCATTTTCACTTCTATGATTTATTCCATGTCAAGATATTATGATCTCTTTTGCAGGTTTTAATTTTCAAAAAGATATGATATGATTTTTATTTCCTTTATTTGCCCTTGCTGAGCATTTGAGCTCACCCTTTTATGTTTTCTTTTCCCCAGGACAGGAAGATGGATATTAAGTAGAATATGCTAAAAGGGACCCTAGATATGATGAAATAAATGGGAGACACTGTAGAAGATTTATGAACCAGTTGTTTATGTTTCCCAGTTTCTAAAGACACTATACCTATACGGTCCTTTGTGGTTTTGTCATATGTTGTAATAAGTGTGATTAAATTTTGAAGTATTAACAATGTATGTAAAGTGTGGGTCGTTATAAGACACCTATAGATTTATAGTTTATCATCCTAAAGTCCCTAAACGTGGACTATGTAATTTTATTCTTCCAAATTTTTTGGGAGGTAATTCACCACTTATTTCACCATCAAATCCAAGCAGAGACACAATCCATAGGCTACTGTAGCAGTACTGTAGCAAGCACTGTAGCACTAATGTAGCAGGAACTATATAGTACTATAGCAGGAGCTGTAGCAGACACTGTTTGGCACTATAGTAGCTAGGAATTTTCCCCGGTGTGGGCCTTCGGGCCACCAATTTGGTCCCCGAGTCCTTTAAGAACATTGGACCACCCCAGCCTTCGGGCCAGTAAGGCCTTCGAGCCACCTCAAGGCCTTCGGGCCACCTTTAGTGTAGTTGAAAACCAGAAAACCTACAAGGAACAACCTCTATAGGAGGATGAACAAGGATCTTTCACCACAATAGAAGCTACATAGATTGCAAGAATGATAGGGTATGTCACCTGCCATCCATAAAAGCCTATGCATGCATGGGAGAGCCCATCCAAACATCCATGTGAAGGTGGAGAGATGATTTCACGATGAAAATACTAGGAGGAGGATTTCCAAGTAGTTAGTATGGGTGTTATGTAATGTTTGAAGCCTACAGGAAATGAATTTCTCTAAGACCTATAGAGATAGGTAATAATTACGCCTTTGGGAATTGTAAGGGTTCCACCCCCCCTGAAAGTTGTATTATCAAAAATCAATAAAAAATGAAGGCCTTCGGGCCATTGGATGGATTAGGCATACCTAGGAAACCATGACCACCTTAATGTCATTCACTAAAGGTGAAATAGGGTTTAGATCATGAATATACTGGTAGATCAATATATAGAATCATATATACATATTTTATAGTAAAAAAGTGTTATGATGTTTTCTATGCTCCACTAGGCCATGGAAGAGGTGTCCCCATACATGAAAATCAGAGTCTTGGGGATGTATGCCTCCAACTATTTCTGCCCTATCCTACTTCAGTACAAGACCTGCAATCCATACCATCGTCCGAAAATGAAGGTTTCACTATGGATGACACTATATTGAATGTGATGAACACTAAGTTACTAGAGGATCAGAGGAATAGGACTACTTGCATAGAGAATGATAGGGAAAACCCACCTCCTGCAGCGATGCATTACTAAGAATACCCATAAATAGGCATCCACACTCATTAGTAGAGATGTATAATGTGCCTCAACAGTCCCTTAAATCAGATTATATTTCTAATAAATTGTTATTTTTAAAAATTAATGTGTAAATAGGAACCCTCCAACACATAATAGGTTTCACCTAAAGCGGATTCAGACCCTAGGATATCATCCTTGCCCTCAAAGCCAAAGGATTATAAAAGGATCACCGCTGAGCTTGTTGTTGTGGAGAAACAATACCCTAACAACATCATGAGGTATCATGTATTTCTTCAATGGGGAACCCAGTTCTTCCTTGTAAGATGCTTTAATTTGAAACTGGAGGCCCCATTCACCAGATTTTGGACAAATCTATGGGATATGGAAAATGACCAATATAGGAGTCACCCACTACACCTGAGTAGAATGGTTATTGGCCTTGGGATCAAGGCCATACTACTACCCTAGTTGATGATCCTGTTATCATATTGGTGACCATAAACCCTATCCAATATGACATGATAGCTACCCTCGTTTCTTTCCACAAGTATATGGAAGCACAACAGGTGACAGTATCTCCTGAAGGAAAGACATACCCATTGTAGGAGGACCTTGTTTGAGTTCCCCCAAATTTTGGAAATTCCAGATTCACCCCATTTAGTGGGATTGGTGACCCACTGCATCACCTGGACCTATTTGTCTCAAGGATCCATCCAATTTTTTGGAATCTTGAATAGGAGGAGGCTTCCAAGCTTCTATACTTCATCCAGACTCTATATGGACTTAGTTTCTTCTCAAATAGTCATCTACCGATAAGTAATTTTACCATTTGGTTGGGAATATATAGAAAATTAATCTACATGTTCATCTCCACCTCATCCAATACATGAAATTCCAACCTCTTAAAATGTAAGAAGAGGCCCAATAAGAGAGTTTTGGACTTTGTCACCCGATTGAAGGGACTCACATACTCAATGGACATGCTATTGTCCCAATAAAAGATTATCACAATTTTCATTGAGAATTTTAGGATCGAGTTGGTCCCTACCCCCATCTCCCTGAACTACTTAGGTGGAATTTAGGAGTTCTCCATGATGTTCTAGTGTCTAGAAGAAGCCTTGTTGTGGAATAAGCATCATTTTCACCCATTTCCACATCCTGCTTCTATGAGAAGGGATGTAAATGAAGAGACAAATTCCATTGTCCATGTAGAGGTCCCTAAGATAGTAAACCTAATGGCCCATTTATCTGATGATCCTCCCTATGAAAATCCCAACCTGAAATAACCTTATCTAGGACATCCCAACTAGATAAAGATTTTCCATGTGCAACCGTATCAATGAGAGAATGTGGCCTAGATCCCCAAAAAGTATTAGATCATATGGTGTCTTTCATAAACATAAAGAATATGAACTATTAATTTTGGTATGATTTGGTATAGGAATATTTTATTGGATCCCGTAGAGAAGGGAATTCTAATGTTTCTGGAATGCAAGAGACCTTAGGAGGACAAACTCACAAGACACACTGATCACTTACTATATCATAAGATCCCTATCAAAAAATTTATTTACTAAATGATTTGTTCTTTGACTTAGTAGATAATGGATCAGTCAAATTGGGTGACGTTCTAGCATATGAGACACATTTCTCCACTAACCCAAGAAGTGAGAATGAAGACTCTTATGAGTGGAAATAGAACCCCATCTGTGGAATGTAGAAGTGAAACTACTAGTTGGATCATAAGGACGTTTCTAACAACCTTGTTATTATATATTCTTGTTTCAGTATGATGGAACCTCCTACAATTACTATTCCTCCTCCAAATAATACCACCACTTCTATGTTATAGAACTCTATATATCAAAATAATAGAAGTAATGATGAAATGGAAATACGAGTCAGACGTAAGTTCCAATGAAATATTACTTTCTTATATATTTCATGACTCATGGATTTGGAGATAATCGAAGGGTACACCCATCCCTAGGATATTATACTTATGATTAATATGAGCACACCTCTTTGAATTCTGTTGAGTTAGTGGACGAAAAGAAAATTCTCAAGGGTGAGGAACATAATGTGAACCTCTCAGGTTTCTTTGGTCGACTCAATTGAAGGAGATGTAGAGGATACAACCTCAGATATAATTCTTATGAATGAAAAAAATGTGTTGTTGATGCAATTGAAACCAAGTTGTAAGTCATGTGTGGAGCTCAACAAAAACATCTTTCCCATTCCACCCATCCATGTATACCCTTAAAATTGACTGCATTAGTTGAATGTGTGGCACAACCATGATTACACCCCGATCTACCACATCCAAATTGGTACAAATCTAATTTTAATGAAAATAAACCATTATTTGTCCATAGAAGACCAGTTAGATAGTAGTAGAATACATCTAGTCTTTATCTAGTAATTTACCATTTATCCAATGAAATATGATTCTTCTTTTTCAAATGAATGACCCTACATGGGAAAAATATACCCCTAACATGGTAGTATGATGTGATAAAGAATATTTATAGCATACCTATGATGTTTTCAATCCTCAAGGAAATCCTCTTATCAAGGTAAATTCATGAGGTTCTATACAAATCCTTGAAGAAACTCCTTCAATTCAAAACTAAGGTAGATACCATTGAGGCCTACTATGAAAAGGTGTCCAAGAAAGCAGAATTTTGATCCATTATCTATTTTTCTAGAGTAGAAGAGGGTGTTACAATTTAGGGGTACATATTCCCAATGTACAAAATATTTCAATTTAACGGAATGGAAATCCACCACTTCCTAGTAAATAATGACTTTGAGATCAACCTCATCCCCACATGGATATTCCATAAGTTGGTTATTATAGAAGAAGATTTGACTCTCTTCATTTAAATGATTCAATGGTATGATAAGATTGATTAGAATCTACATTGCCAAATTTGGATGAATACTTAGTTTGGTGGTTTGATAACAGGAACTAAAATCATGGTTGTCTTAATGTAAACTACCTATAATGAGTTGTTGGTAATGTATTTGACTCATTTTATTGTGGCAGTCCCCTATTGATATCTCCAGTACCACAAATACACCATTTATGATTGAGTAGGGGTACTCCAGGGTGATGTGTCCCCCTTTGAATACTATGATTCCCATTACCTAGATGAATATTACTAAAAAGTAAGGAAAACAAGTTTAGAATGATTAGGTTGAGTTCATACATTCTCCTAATGATCTCATGTACACTGCATCTAATCATTGGGTAGACTTAAAATAATGATTTCCTCTACCAATTCATTAGTTAGAGCCCACAATTCCATACATGGGGTTTTTTTCATTGTATCCCAGAAAACTGATCACTTAGAAATTACCTCATACTTCTACAGTAGGTAGACCCAATAGATAAAATAAGACCCTACTCATATGAACTATTGAGAAGTTCAACCCATGGAAACTGTTCCAAAAAAATCCCCCGTGTTACAAAAATTAGGACCAACTCCATGATGGTCGACTCACTACCACTTTTTAATTATCAAGAATTTACCTCACATCCAATAACTAGATGGAATTGGAATAATAAATTATATTTCCACAGTCCCCGAAGAATGGTTATCTCTCTTTGAGGATTATGTATCTGCCATAGTAGACAATAGTGCTCCCCCTTGGTCGACCATCCAAGAAGAACTTCCTCCTCCATTTGATCCTCCTAAATAAGATGAAGAAGATTTTTTGGAGACTCCCCTCATACATTTGAAGAGGGTTTCTCCACCATTGTTGACAAATTATCCCATGTGAACCAAAACACCAAGGAATATCCAATCCCAACACTTATCAATGCATCTATGACTTCAGAAGAACAATAATAGAATGTGACCATATTGAAACAACACCGCATTATATTTTCTTAGATCCATGGAATGATTCCAACGATAGACCCCAATGTTCTAGTTTATCAGCTTGGCCTCCCATTGAGTCATCATAGGTTCAAGAAGCCTCCTATAAAGATGATCACGTCTCATGGTGATATGGTAATGGATGAAGTGGACAAGATTATTGAATCCAAATTTTTCAAGGAAGTCCAGTACCCAGAGTTGATAAAAAAAAACATTCCTATTTAGGACAACGAATGGGATGATCAGAGTTTGTATCGTCTTTTCAGACCTCAACCGCCATTGAACCAAGGATGATTTTCCCATTCCAATTATATATCTTTTGATTGATGATAAAAATGGGTTCACATGCCTCTTTCTTATTGATGGATACTCCAAGTTCAATAAAATCTAGATGGACTATGAGGATGAGGTTTCCACAACCATCAAGTCACCCAAAGAAAACTTTTTCTATTATGTGATTCCTTTTATATTGAATAATTTAGGATCCATTTACCTGCGGTCAATGCATCAAATTATTACGCTGATCATGTGGATTTTTTTTAAAATTCTATGTAAATGATATGGTGATAAGATAACATCAATTTCATGACTATATCAAGGATATTGGGAAATTGTTTAGAGTCCTACCATCCAAACACTTGAAGATGAATCCCATAATGAGTGCATTCGGGGACGCCTCTGGTAAATTTATCACCATCATCATATGATAAAAATCCATCAAGATTGTCCCAAAGAGGATCAATTATATCAATAAAATTCCTCCCCTAAGGAACATTCATGATTTTAGAGGCCTCCAAGGCCACTTATCCAATATACTCTTTTTTATTGAAAACATGGCGAAAAGGTGTAAGACCTTCATGATGTTTATGAAAAAATTCACAATTTACCAGTGGGATAATGAACATCATACTTCATTAGAGGAAATATGGATGTACCTGAAATAACCTCTAGTTCAAATTCTACCCATATTAAGAAAGCATTTGGTCTTCAATGTAACCACCTTATAAAGATCCATCAACACACTCCTAGCCCAAAAAAATAACGAGGGACGAGAAAAAATAATATAACTGCATGATTATTGACACATATACTAGATACCCCCTTTTAATGAAGAGTTTACTCATGTTGTTTTTTATAGTATAGAATATGCGACATTATTTATAGCATCATTGGATAATGTTGGTGTCCCAAGTAGACCTACTAATTTACATCCTCAATCACCCCATGTTGATGGGATGGTTGGAACACTGGGTTGTGATGCTCTAGAATTTATACATTAGGTTCATCCCATTGAATATTGTCAAAGGCTATGAATTAGAATAATTATTGGTTGTAAATCCTTCCCCTAAAGAACTAACCTTGGATGTTGATTTCCCAGATGAAGCTATTTTTATAGTGGATTAGACTGTATCATGTTGTCAAATATGCTTCAATGACACCTCATGGAGTCCAACTGATAGAAGGCTCAATGAAACTAAGATAAAAAGGTAAGACTTGGGGGTTTTCTTAATCACTAAGTAATGTTTTGTATTTTTATACTCTTTTATAATTTCAGAAGGCTTCACGAACATTGATGTACAGTACCAGTACCTCATTTTTGGTATTGAGTTATCTGTCAAGATTTATTTCCCCTATTTACACATGAAGGGATACTCTAATCTATTCATCAAGTAGATCGGGGGTGACTACATCTTGAGAAATTATGATCTATTTCCCCTTATAGAACATACTCTTAGCTAATTGTCCTATTAACTTCCTAGTCAATGTTGACCCATAATCCTCAGTATCAGAATGGTCGATTAATTAGTAGGTCTAGAATCATCTCTTTCAAAAACCTATTAGGACGATATGGAAATTCATGTGGAACACTAGAGGGTCATTACCCCCCAACACTTTAGATGATTGTATCCAACCGATAAAATAACTAGCTATATGGACCACTATTCCAGAATTCTCAAATCCCACTATAGATGATGAAATTATTGATTATACGTTTCCATTTTCCAATTATATCCAGCGTGACATTATCTATCTAGATCGAGCTGAGTATTAGTGAATCCAATGTCATGCATCACTGCATAACTTCCAAATTGGGACTAACATTGAGAAAAAACACTACATCCTTGGGCTTGATAGAATTATCTTCTGTTTCATACAAGGAAATAAGATACCTTAAGTAATACATTATTTCCATGTTTGATCATGTGGAACCCACTAAAATGGATTGAACATCTCCCACCAAATGTGGATGTTGGACTAATTTTGTCCCCCCATAGTTCAGGAATGCATAATGTTCTACAAGAGGTTTCATGCATGCCAGGTCCTTGGAAACTTTATTCATTACCTTCTAGAGCTTCTCCATACTTCCATGTACTCCTAGTCTTTTACTATATGGGGACATGAAATTTTGGGGACATACTCTCCAGTGACAAATCAATAGTGCGGGTTCATTTTGAACACAATATAATTCTTTTATAAATGAGATGAATTGGTTCCCTTCAACGAAGTTAGAACTTGGTCATTGATCATGTTCATGAGATTCCACATCATTCATTGATTTATATTTCTTCAAGCTATTCTCACTAACAATGACCCCAATTATTGAGATTCAATGCTGAAGAAATTGTCCACCATGTACAACATCTGGTCTAAATTTAATTATCTATTCTATGTGTAGGAAAATGGGTATATTGAGGCATTCAATGACACCCTATATAATATCTTATCGAAATGATAGGATAGAATAAAATATTTTTTCCCCAAAATATTTTGGATTCCCTCTTCGTTGATTAGATGAAAAATCTAAATTCGACCCAGGTGACCCAATACTACATGGTTTATGGGACATAGGTAGTCTTACACAATGATTTTTAGTTTCAGTTACTTTGAATTGATGTTTAAGACCAAAAGGTTCCAGAAATAATGGATGAATTCCATCTATCTGAGATGTAATACCTTAAGGAAAACATGCATCAAGCCTTTCATAACATAAAGGGCCACTAGAATAAGATAGAGGGAGTGTTCAACAAGAAGGATCACCTCTGCTTCTTCCTCTAGGGTGATAGGTTACTGACTCTCAAAACAGTGATGATAACTAGAAAAAGTCTAGAAAAACTATAGCCCAAATGGGAAATCTCTTACATTATCCATAAATTCTATTAAAATGGATAATAATCCTTAATCACTATGGATAAAGTGTGTATCACACCTCCCACCAATTCAATGTTCTTGAATTAGAATTTCTTGTGAAGGAATATTTTTCCAAACTCTATGACCATAAACATGGAGTCATTTTCAAATATAACAAAACATAAACTACATCAAACAATGTAAAATCATTATGTCCTTAAAATATTTGTGTTCCCTATAGTTCGATCTCTTTGAATTTAATCTAGTAGTGACCATAGTTTGAGTTATACAACTTTAAACAGAAAATACAAATTTCCTTATAACACAACATTAAACTGCAGTGTAACCCTATGCAATAAACACATGATTCACCACATACGAAGTGTGAGATGTCAAGAAAATAACATCCTCAGAACATGATGATAAACTTCAGATTTACACCATGTCATAAGAATGGGATTCCCAATGGAAATCATGGGATGCATCAATTTCCTTTAAAGAGAAGACCCCCCCCCCCACACACACACACTTTTGGCATTAGTCTTCTACCGTGACATGTATTAGAACTATCTATTTATTGATTCTGTTTCCCATGGATTATGTTTTGATTCCTTGACCCTCTATCATTGGTACCCAACACCATTTCATAAAAAAACACTTTCTCAAAGGGTTAACTACATTCACCTACATTCATCTCTTTAACACCACATACTATCCAAGAATTACAACCTTAATCTATGTGTAGTTTCTTTCAAGGTATTTATATTGTTGGTGGGCCTACATAGCCTTCAATTTATTTCATGGATTACCATTATATGTAACAAAAATACCCATAAAACAAAAATTACCCAATCTAAGAATCGTGAATTTAAACTATTTTTCAAACTCCACTGAACCAGTCATCATGACCCTAAACTACGTCTATCATCCCTTCATTAAGATGGTTTTCTTCATCCCTAGAGTTTCAGTATGCATATGAAACCACTCTTTATAGATACATGTAGATTTATTTCTATTCTCAGGGGATACATAGTGAAAACTAGACCCCCTATCTTTGGCCCAGCCTCAACACCAACCTACTTAAGGACTTTCCCCTTGCCTAAGCCTGACAACCTTAAAAAGAGTGAAACTAGATCCCAAATTTCTTCCTGAGGTGAAGAATCTCTTTCTATATTTTCAAATCAGTTTTTAAATTTTTTATTCCACCCAAACATCCTCATAGTACCCACATGGTCTATGATCTATGTCCTTAAACTATGAGTGTTAGTTCAAGAACTGTCACCTCAAACTATGTGAATTAATCCTCTTAAGCCCCTCTTTCACATAGTTTTCTTCAACCTCATGCTTCAAAATTCCAATTAACCCTTATCGTTTCCATTTAATCCTTGTTTGAGAGTATTTACCCTCTAGAATTGGTCTTATACCATTCCAATTTCCTAAACAGCATGTGGCTTGATTCCTATTATCATGGGATACATAGTGATGCCTGAATCTCATATCTTATGTCCAACTCCCTTTGTCTACTCATTATGTTTAACTTCCTTCCCCAACATCAGGAAATCAACTTAGGTATGGATTTTATAGTTTTATATGGTTAATGGTCTATTTAGTATCCCTTTTATAAAAATTTATCTCTCTTTTGTCCCACACATTCCTCTTTAGGATCCCCATGTCCCTATGGTCCAAGAACTATGACCTTAAACTACTTGTTACCCCTATGGCCTGAGATCTATGAAAATAAACAAATGGTTTCCCTAGACTAATTTAAATGAAATTAAAGTAAAAATACCAACATCACTAATTCATAATGATAATCTACGGTCATTCCCTATACAATAAACACAATATTCCCCACATACCACATGTGGTCTGACCTAAAAGCCAACATCCTTTTCACAGGAAGATAAATTGTATCCTTACCCCATAAAAGACTAGAATTCATCACACATAAAGTGTGATATGAGAAAAAAAACATCCTTATAAATGAATGTTAAACTCTAACTTTACGCCATATAAGACTAGGATGCCTCATTATACGAGAGGAATTGATATACTATATAGAGAAGAATTCCCCATTTCAGTGTGGGTCTCCTACCATTCCATATCCCATAACTACATGCGACTTGATTTCCATCCTCATGTGATACTTAGTAACACAAAAATAGCTCATCCTAGGCCCAACCCTACCATCAAATCATTTCTAGATTTTTCCCCTTCAAACTAGGATTAGTTCTCACCTATCATCATGTTCATCCAGTGAATTTGAGCACATGGAATAATATCTCCTAGGGTACTCAATATTCCCTATAAGTAATTCCCCACATCCACATTCATTATTATCACTTTATTTGATATATATAATAAATATCCTCTCAATCTAAATGGGTTCCCTAACAGAAATGGTCCATGGACACAATGTCTCACTTAATATCCTCAACACATACCTGAAAGGATATTTGGTAAAAAAAAATCCCCCATACAAAATCAACATGAATTTATAACATATTTTTGGAACATGATCAGCATTTGTTCCCCACTCGTCAGTTGTCCCCCTTGACTATCGAAGTCTTAAATGTCACAATCTCCCTCATGGGATTTGTCAGTCACATTCACCCCTTATCATGTTCTCCCATGTAAACAAAAAGAACTCCATACCACTCTTTATTTCCATCATTGATCATATATCAAATGGGATTATGAGTTAGGTGGGATATTTCCTCTAGAAAATATGAGAAACCTGATTATCCCATGGTATGAGATCTACGACCATGCATATAAGCCTAGATCCAAGCATCACTACATTAAACTATGCTGAAGTTGTCTCGATGGTGTTTTCAAGGAACCGGGTGTCCACATAGGACCTCCTTTCAAGTTGGGTAACACACATTCAATAATAATCACATTCACTATAGACACACATCCCATGGTCCACACATTTGTACCTCAAACTATTTTCAATTAGTATGAACTATATTACCTTAAACTAGTATCTCAACCATAAACAACATTCATGTTGTTCTCAAGATTTTTTTATAAAGGCCTCCTAAGAACCTCATTCACACTAGTTAACCTCTCCCATATTCCCCACACATCCCCTATGAGATAGAAAACCCATTGTTCAAGGCATTACAACATTAAACTATGAGAAATTTGTCATAGAATATTTTTCTCGGTGAATATCCTCAAAAGAACACCATTCCTATCAGTATTGATCCCTCTTGTGTCATAGAAACCTTTTGTATAATGTTCACATTAGGTAAAATATTTATGACCTTAAACTATTTTTAGCACAATGTTCCAAACTGTATGTCAATAAATTAGAAGTCATGGTACGAGCATTATGACCCCCAAACTACTTTCAACATCTTGTTCCAACTGGTATGAACATAAAATACAAAATTAAAGAGGCACAAATATGTGTTATGCTAAAAATACATAGATGAAGCATGATAGAGATTCATACTTCCCCCACCAGGTCACTCCCATGACCTAGTAAAAAACCAGGAGACCAAAGGAAGGAGGTATAAATCTAGTATGGACCCAATGTGGGCCTCGAAAAAAACCTGACTATATTTTCCAATCCTACTAGTTCATGAAATATTTAGAGTCTTGTATTTTTTTCCCATTTCCTCACAATCCCCTCTAAGTAGTACCACCATTACGTTACCCTCTTACGACCCTCCACCTTGTCTGGGAAGGTGTTATTCATGTTGGTTCACACACCAAAATCACATTCCATTAAATCGTGTTATACAACATCCTCACCATTTTTCATTAAATTGAATGTATGTATTCCTCACCAAATGACATTAAACTATGTGTCCATCATAATTATTTATTGAAGTTAAACTGATAGGAATCATAGGTCCATTTTAGGAGAATCCTCCTTCCCTCTTTAGTGTCGGTCACCTACACCATCAACCATGTTCTTCAATTGTCACTTGACATCTGAGAAAACACTCCCCATGGAAGATGATTATGACCTTTGTTCATACTATTGCAGCGAACCAATGTGCTCAAAGACACAATGGATTAATTATAATATTGTTTAAATCCATTAAAACGTTCAATCACTTCACCCACACACTTCACATATCCATTAACCCAGATCTCATCATTTTCTATGGATGAATGGACCACCATAACAGTATTGTACATAGCCACAATGGCTCACCTAACATCTTGGGTACAACCCCTAAAATATTTATAAATAAATTTTAAGATAGTCACCATGTTTAAAACATAGTTATCAGTCAAAAATCATTTATTTTTCCCCATACTTTAGAAAATGATATTGGATTCTATGTTTTGAACTTTGTCAGAAGTTATCCTCCATCATCAACCCACCCCTTTGTGTTCTAGATCTTGAGAATGTCAAGTCACCCAATTTATTTCACTTTTTATTCAGGATGAATTCAATTAACATAGTGTTACCCCTTTCACACACTAGTGAACATTGAGAAAGAAAGATGACTATTTTTTAGAGACTCAAACTACAGCCAAAACATTCTTGGTCCAGAAAATCTTTCTAGTAAATAAACAAGATCATACCACAAGGGTTTTGTCCTCATCTAGAACTCTCATTAAGATTAGAAATCACATATTTGTCCCTTTTTTCCCCCACCGTGTATGACTAACATGGGATTAGGGTTTCTCTATTGGTAGTACTATCAATGTGATCAAGATGAAACAAAAAACACTTTAAATCGTGTATGTAATTTAAAACATTTTGTCCAATGTTTGGGAGGATCATCCATATATTAGAGATTTTTATTTATTATAGGAAAAGTAAAACCCCTTGGTTTCAACCCCATTTATGGAGCGCTGTATCTTGTCCAACCTATATCTAGAAGCCTCTAATTTATACTGCCACTCCACTAGATCGTCTGCCAATTTCTCCTCGATAGGAATCACCTCTTTGGCCCCGATGTGCACCGGATCCTACTCATCCTGACACTCATCCACTAGACATGTTTCCTTAACTACCTTAGCCTCATATTACACTTACTATTCCTTCATATTTCAAATGATATCCCATTGATTATTGAAGATGAATTCATTCTCTTGGGCTCTCTCTAATAGGTGAGTGATATCTTATTCAAGCTCATGGAGAGAAAGAGTGCACAAAGCCTTCTTATTGCACCAAGAGACATAAAATACCTTCCACTTAGCATGGGAATTCATTCTATGAAAATCAATAGAAAGTGAATAGGGGATTCTAGTGTCTTCTCATGTAGTCTCTAAGCTAACTAACCAATTCCGAAGAAGACCAACCTAGTTCTATAGATCATCCATTGGAGTGAATGTGATGAAATGATTCATGGTCCTACATGCCTTGGTTTTGACAATATTTTTTATACTCGACAACATCTGAGCTTGAATCCTAAAATTCCACAAGTATTTTAGGCTATTAAGGAGGGAATAATGAAAAAACATTAATGGATAGGTCATCTATAGGAAAATACCTAAGTAGGATAAGCCTCTAGTCTAGGGTAAACATGTACTCACTGAACCCTTCATTTGTAGCAGGATATCCAAACACATTCTATTGAACCATTGTGGTAAGATCAATCATCATAGAATTTTTTTTCTACATTATTCTGGGGCACGATATTGAATAGACTTGTTGATGCATCAAATCTAGAAGTTCTACTGATGATACTTCTGGTATAGGTGAAACTATTATAACTTCCCCGATCACCATAGTTTTTAACATGACATCTACCTCCTCCATTGAAGCTTTATCTACAACATCAAAATCCTATGGAACCTCTATGGTAGGACCAACCACAAAATCATCCTCAATAAACTTCATCAGAAGCATAGCCTTATCCGCTTCTACCACCATAGACTTGAGTGTATCTATAACAAGCTGAGCCCTAAATATGGTGTGAAATTACATTTAAAACATAAGTTAAAAAAAAGCATTACACAAAAGAATAAAAATAAGAAGAATATGTGGAAAGGGGAAATGGATTACAATAATAGTACAACCCAATGAGTAGCTCAGAGAGATTCCTGGGAAATCCCTCAGAAGAGGGAATTCCTATTGTTCTCATCGCCTTAATTATAGGGGGAACATCCGCCAATGGTGGAAAACTATAACAACTCGAACTTTTTAATAATATTTCATTCGAAAAATATTGTATTATTTTATTTTATACATAACAAAACTATACCCTATAATTAATGAAGTGTGTATAATTAAATGATACTATTGGGTTTCGACTATTATATGGTCATTGGTCAATATGACCGTTGGAAACTAAATTCTTAAAGTTACAATTTTTATTTATAAATTCAAATGATCTTTGTTAATTAATATAGAAAGAATATTGAATGGACTCATCCAATAGACTCGATATATATGAAGCCGATCTTTCAGTGCTTGGGAAGGAGGTAGCATCCTTGGGCTTTGCTCTGGACCAAGCCCACGTAGAACTTCAACATGAGAAGCTTAAATAGAATCACCTATGGGAGAAGTTAAAGCAGATATAAATCACCACTCGTGAAATGTTCTATGAGTCGCCCCAAGATTCTGTCACCATAGCACACCTTACACTTAGGTCGTATGCTGGTGTTATAAGGGGCTATGTAACGAGACCTTAGCTTCTTTGTGTAGTCCTTTTATAGAAATAAAATTTTTGTTTATTGTTATGGAAAAGTTTGTGAATTTCAAATATCTGAATAAATATTGGATGTTTATTATTGATTAATTTAGGAAAGAGGGGTATTTTAAAATATTATTGTATTATTTAAATAATTAATAATGTAAATTTATTTCCAAAAAATAGTCTTCAACAGTTGTGTTCAGTAAGAAATTTTGATTCTAATAAGATCAACATAATTTTTAGTGAATAGTATAGTATGGATAGTAACATACCTGTATGAATAGTAATGAATTGTAATGAATAGAAAATTGGAAAAAAAAGAAACTTCCCTCATGAATGTATAAATATATTTTAGACATCTTAAAAGTGAAAAAACAATCATAGTTTAAGTTTTGGTATTTTTGTATGTCATAAATATTTTATTTACAATATTATTATTAATTTAATAATTTAAACTGGAAATGTATTTTCATAAAATTTAATCATAAATTTTTACTTTATTTTCTTATGGTTATACGATAATTTTATGGGGCCTTGATTACTTTTTTATGGTGTTACAAAATGAGGTATAGTTTTAATGTTTTATTTTTTTTGAATAAATGATGATTTTATTTAAAAAAAATTAAAATTAATTAGAAAATTATTTTCATAAAATGTATTTCATTTTTAAATTCAGATCATTGATATTAGGTTATAGTGAAGTTTTGGGATTTATCTGTAATAGTTGTTTTTTCGGTGAATAGTAGAAATACAGTTTTGAGTTTCGGGTGTTTAATGTCATCATTTATGAGGTTATCTTGATGTTAATAATCTGGTAGAATTTTGAATAGTAATATATGTCTTTAGGTGTCCCAATTGTCCAATACCATGGGAAAATACCATGGTAAAGCTCATGGTTTTGCAAATACTACCGATGAGGTGTCCCTTGGAAATTAATAATTTATTCCCTCACTTTTCCTATAAATACCAAGACATTCCATCATTCTTTTTATTAAAAAAATCCTCCTCAATGATTCTTTGGTCTTTATACTTCCCAATAAGTCCACCCAATGTTCCCTAAAGCCTCCCAAGGTCTCGACTTTCAATCTTTCAAAGTAAATCTTCAAGGTAAGGGAACCTTTTACCCACCTCTTTTAAGTCATGACATCCTTTATGTTATGTATTATAGTTCTATTTTACTATATGAGGGATTTTTATTCTATATATTTATTAATTTCCATTTCATTTCCAAATTATGAGATACCCTTTCCGCTCTCATCAATTGATTTTATGAAATTTTATGTCGCATCATTAGGCTGCCGAATTTTTTATAAAAGAAATCACATCTTTTCTTTTCTTCCATGTTTTTTCAATGTAGTATATCATTAAAATATCCATAAAATTCTATTATCTCCATGTTATTATGGATTTATACTTTATTATGAGTTATTTATGAGTGGGTTACCCTTGTACCCACTCTTTTTAATGTTTTCTAAAAGGATGTTATGTAGCTGTTATGCTATGAAATTTTCATCTCAAAATTCCTCTCTTTCTCTCAAGAAATTCTATTTTTTTATTTATGTGAATACCCAGACCTATTTATATTCTATGAGTGTTCATAAAAAAATGATATATTTTATTCTGTAATTTACATGAATATAACCCTCACTCCCTTTCCATGGGTTATAAATGATATAATTACATATTTTTTGAACTTTTAATATGTCATAATTTTGAAATGAAACACATTTATTTTATTCTATATGGGTTATTTATGAAATTTTTGATTGTGATCTATGTTGCACATATGAATGTAAATAAATATTAAGGGTGTTCCTGTATATCACTTCAATTCATTGGGTAATTAATTTAATCTTTAGAGATGACAAGTTTGACGATACCTTGGTGAATATCCTTGGTAATTTTTATGACACCTTGGGGATGAACCTTGGTGATATGTTCATGAATGTATAAATTAAATATTATAGACATATATTAATTTTATTGTTCATGTTATTTTCATTATGAAATTACTCTACTTCCATTTCACATGTCTTTATGTTTTTATCAAGTTCATATTGATTTCACAAGAAAACTGATTCCCTTGTTTTCCTTACTGGGCATTCTGCTCACCCTTTCCTTTGAGGTATGTCTCCAGGTTTGAAGATACAGTAATTGTACATAGGATGGACCTACTATGAAGCCTTAAAATTTTATTAGAAGGATGTTTTATGTTTTTTTCATGTATTATGTTCCTGATTTCCAAGACACTAGGCTTTAAAGATCCTTTGTATGTAAAATGTAATGAAAATTTATGTAATAAAAAGGAAGGATTCCATAGTTGGTATCAAAGGATAGTTTAGTTATTTTTGTAAATTAGGATATGAAAACATTAGAAAGAAACCTATAGAAAAGTATAAATTAAAGAAAAAGTTTGGGTATTTTGATGAGTATTGAGTAAGTGGTTTAACAAACAAATACACCCCTGTCTGGATACGAGCAGGTAGAGGCATCTCTAGCACATATGTACATATGGGTAAAACCCAAAAACAACACTTTGAGCTAGACTCAAACAAGAATGGGTGAATGACAACGGGCCTTGCCTCACTCTTGGTTATGACACTTCCAGTGGATATGTTTGGTTAATCATAATATTTTTATGAATCATTATGAAATAATTATAGAGAAAAACAATTCTTTAAAGAATGACGTTTTAAGACATACAGTCCTTCATAGTTAAAAGATTCTTATATCAAATAAGTTTCTTAAAATTCTTTTATTCTTTTAGAAAATGTAGGGTAATAGGAGGAACCATGCAAATGGTGACCGCAATGGACCATGCGCTGATGACCCTCCGATGAAAGACAAAATGGAAACATTCATGCGAATGATGTACCAACTGACTCAAGTTATGGGAAATAATTTGAATCAAGCTGAGAGACTGATCTCACCCGGAAGGGAACAAAATTCTGTTGAATTTTTTATGCATCAAATACCATCAATATATAGTGTATCGACCAACCCATTGGTTTTTGAAAAGTGAATCAGCTTAATAGATAATATATTTTTTGTGCTCCGCTATTCTGAGAAAGAGAAGGTCACCCTAGATGTCTCTAACTTAGAAGGAGAAGCTCATCAGTTGTGGTAACTGATAAAAAACATGATGCAAATTTTGGATGTTGAAGAAAAGGAGTGGGAAGAGTTTAGATGGATCTTCTTTAGTAATTATTTCCCTCGTTTCATGAGAACAGGAATGGACAAGGAGTTTCTCATGCTGAAGTAGAAGGAGAATGAATCTGTGGGAAGCTACAAGATGAAATTTACAAGTCTTTATCGTTATACCTCAAGAATTTTCATGGATCCTAATGATAAGGTTGATAGATTCTTAGATGTACAGAGACCTCATCTGTGGAAGAATCTAGCCAATCGAGACTATTATAGTTATAAGGAAATCTTATAAAGTGCAATGAAAGTCGAACTGATGTTCAGTGAGACATAGCGGTATCATAAATCAAATGAAAAAAATAGCTCGATGGATCCCAACATAGGGAGGTCCTTTGATTAGGGAATAATATGTAAGAAATTGCAATGTCCCACATGTAATAAATGTGGAATGAAGCATTCAGGGAACTGCCTGCTCAGGTGTGTGAAATGCTACAAGTGTAGAAGAGATGGCCATATTATGAGGAATTTTCATAGTGAGCTAAAACCTCAACTTCAAAACACTAAAGACAAGGGAAAGGTGGTGTATGCCCTACCTAATGTATAGTGTTTTATGTGTAGACAACTTGGGAACTTTCCCAATCACTTTCCAAATCTGAGGGCAGTGGAGGGGAATCACCATCAGCCTCAACAATGGCCAATGGAACAAGGTCGTAACTTTTCAATCACTATGTTTGAAGTTGAAGTGACAAATGATGTGGTGGTAGGTACTCGTGTTGTTCTCCCAAAGCTATAAAATACTTGGTTTGATTTTGGTTCTCACATTTATTTATTTCCTCCAAGTTATCAAATAATTTAGAATCATCCCTCAATTTTCTAAAAGTAGAGTTATCAGTAAAAACTCATGGTGGGATTATCCAAGCATCATTAATGTTTAGAAACTCAGGTATTTACTTTAGTGAGAACAATCTTATCACAAATCTTGTAGTCATTCCCATGCAATAATTTGACATTATACTAGGAATGGAATGTCTCTCAAAGTATAGTGATAATATCAAATGCAGGAGCGAGGAAATCTCAATAGTCTTGAATGAAAAACCTACAGTTATCTTTCAAGGATAGATATCTCAACCTGATCTTTGTCTTGAAGAACCTTCTATATTCTTTTTAATGATTTTAATGGTAAAGAATAAAGAGGAAATTAGAGTTTCAGGATAGAAAATTTCTCCATCATCCAGGAATATGTTGACGTATTTCTGGAGGAGTTACCCATACCTCCCCTAGAAAGAGAGGTTGAGTTTTCCATTGAACTCATTCCTAGATCCCATCTGATATCAAAGACCCCATATAGGATGAAAAATGTGGAGATGGGGGAGTTAATGAAACAACTACAAGATCATTGGGAGAAATGGTTTATCCGACCGAGTGTATCTCCTTGGGGAGCACTAGTTTTCTTTGTGAAGAAGAAGGATGGATCAATGAAAATATTTCAAGATTATAGAGAACTGAATGGGATCACATTGAAGAACAAAAACCCTCTTCAAATAATTGATGACTTATTTGACCAACTTCATGGGGCTCCATTCTTCTCTAAGATTGATCTTCGATCTGGTTATCTTCAGTTGAGGGTGAATAAAGAAGATATTCAAAAAACTACTTTTTGATCAAGATATGGGCATTTTGAGTTTGTTTTGATGCCTTTTGGACTGACTAATGCAGCTACTATTTGTATGGATTTGATGAATTGGGTCCTTATGGACTACCTTGAAAACATTGTGGACATTTTTATAGATGATATTTTTATATATTCCAAACGTCGTGAGGAGCATGAGGATCATATATGGGTTATTTTACAAACACTACAGAAGGAGATGATTTTTGTAAATTTCAGAAAATGTGAATTTTGGTTCCAATAAGTTTCTTTCATGGGGAACACTTTTACCAATAAAGGAATCACATTTGACCCTAAAAGGACAAAAGTTGTAGAGGAGTGGACCCAACCAACAACATTAACTGAGATTCGTAGTTTCTTTGAACTAGTAGGATAATATAAGAGGTTTGAGAAAAAAATTTCACGAAATTATAATCCATTAACCGTGTTAACTGGAAAAAGGGTCAAGTTCAACTGGACAACAAAGTGTGAGGAAAGATTCCAAGATCCAAAGAAGAGATTGGTTACCGAACTCGTGTTAACTCTGCCCTCAAGCGGAGAAGGATTCTTTATTTTTAGTGATGCATCTCAGAAAGGTCTTGGATGCATCCTCATGCTAAATCAAAAAGTCATTGCTTATGCATCTCGATAGTTTAAGACTCATGATAAGAACTATCCTATGCATGATCTGGTGCTGGCTACAATTGTTTTTGCTCTGAATATATGGAGGCACTATCTTAATGGGGATAAATGTGATATATACACAGACTATCAACGTTTGAAGTATAGTTTCACACAAAAGGAATTGAACATAATACAAAGGAGATGGTTGGAACATCTCAAAGACTATGATGGTTCAATTCATTATCATCCCGGATGAGCAAACAAAGTCGCTGAGGCATTAAGCAGGAAAGACCCAATTGATATTTTCAATATGAAGATTCAAAGAGATACTTTGATCAATGACCTAGTAAAACTGGACATGTGAATTATATGGGAAGGGACATCATCAACCCTAACACAAATGTTTTCTCAACCATCATTACAGGAGAATATTAAGAAAGATCAAAAAGAAGATCCTTTATTACAGAAGAATTTTGAGGCTATGAAGGATGGGATGTTTCCTAAGTTTAATATTTATCATGAAGGTGTAACGAAATTTTGTACAAGACTATGTGTTCCATCTACTCCGGCAATAAAGAAGGACCATATAGATGAAGCTCAAAGCTCTACTTTCTCTATACATCTTGGAAGCACAAAAATGTATAGGGACCGTCCTGATCAGTATTGGTGGGATAATATGAAAATGTAGATTTCTAACTACACTTAAAGGTGCCTAGTATGTCATCAAGTGAAGGAGGAATGACAAATTCCTAAAGGGGTATTGCAACCACTACCCATACCAGACTTGAAGTGTGAAAATATCACTATGGACTTCGTCACTGGTCTCCTGAGAACTTCCAAAGTAAACTATGTGATATTGGTTATTGTGGACCGTCTCACCCAGACTGCCAATTTTATCTCCATTTGGGAAGATTTGTCTCTTGATCAACTTTGCATGAATTACGTGAATGAAGTGGTAAGGCTGCATGGAGTTCCACTTTCTATCATATCTGATCGTTATCCACGGTTCATATCAAAATTCTAGAGAAGTCACCGACATGATCTGAGTAATGAATTAAATTTTAGTATGGTCTATCACCCCCAAATAGATGTCCAATATGAAAGGACTATTTAAACACTTGAGGACAGGTTGAGAACATGCTCAATGGAGTTTAAAGGAGGATGGGATTAACATTTCTCTTTAGTTGAGTTCTCTTACAACAATAGCTTCCACTTGAGCATTCAAATGGAACCCTATGAAGCTCTATAAGGGAAACGATGTAGAAATCCTTCTTGTTGGGATGAAGCTGGTGATAGAATTCTTGTTGGGTCTGATCTTGTGCAAGAGATGATAGAAAAGGTCTATTCCATACAGTAACACATTAAGGCTACTCAGAGTCGGCAAAAGAGATATACTGAAAAATGTCTAAGGGACATGGAGTTCGATGTTGGTGAAAAGGTCTTTCTTTGGATTTCACCTTGGAAGAGGGTAATGAGGTTTGGTAAAAAAGGGAAGCTCAGCCCTAGGTACATTGGCCCCTATGAAATCATTGATTTGTGGGAGCAGTGTCCTATCGGTTTTCACTTCCTACAAATATATCACAAGTTCATTATTTCTTCCATGTATCCCTCTTGAGGAAGTACATAACCAACCCTTCACATGTACTAAATCTAGAGGTGGTACTACTAGAACATGACCTCTATTATGAGGAGCATCCGATTGAGATCTTGGATCGTAGAGACAAGGTTCTATGCTACAAGACAGTCCACCTTGTTAAGGTGTTGTGGAGGAACCACCAATGTGAAGAAGCCATGTGGGATCTAGAGGAGTCTGTGAGATAACAAGTACCCACACCTTTTCTTATCAAGGGGTACGAGATAAAATTTCGGGAACGAAATTTCTTAAGGGGGGATGAATGTAATGACCGGAAATTTTTAATAATATTTATTTCCTAAATATGTCTGTTATTTTATTTTATACTCAACAAAACTATATCCTTCAATTAAGGAAGTGAGTATAATTAAATGAGACTGTTGGGTTTCGACTGTTATATGGCCATGGGTCAATATGACCATTGGAAACTAAATTCTTAATGATATAATTATTGTTTATAAATTCAAATGATCTTGTTTAATTAGTACAAAAAGAAGATTGAATGGCCTCATCCAGTAGAATCATCCCATATGAAGCCCAACTGTCAGAGCATGGGAATGAAGTAGCATCACTGGGCTTCGCCTTGGACCAATCCCAAGCGAAAATTCAACATGTGAAGCTTGAACGGAATCACCTATGGGAGAAGTTCAAGCTGATAGAAATCACCACTCGGGCAATGTTTTCTGAGCTGCCCCAAGATTCTATCACCATGGCACACCTTACACTCAGTTCCCATGCTGCTGTTATAAGAGGCTATGTAATGACATCGTAGCTACTTTGTGTACTCCTTTTATATAAATAAAATTGTTATTTCTTATTATGGAAATTTTTTTGAATATCAAATATCTGGATAAATATAGGATGAATATTATTGATGAATTTAGGAAGAAAGGGTATTTTATAATATTTTTGTATTCTTTAAATAATAATAATGTGAATTGATTTTCAAAAAATGGTCATCTATAGTTTTTTCAGCAAGAAATTTAGTGTCTAATAAGATCAACATAATTTTTAGTGAATAGTAAAGTATGAATAGTAACATAACTGTATGAATAGTAATGAATAGTAAATCGACCAAAAAAATAGAAACTTAAATCATGAATGTATAAATACATTTTAGACATCATAAAATTAAAAAAATGATCATAGTTTATGTTTTGGTATTTTTGTATGTCAAAAATATTTTATTTAAAATTTTATAATTAATTTTATAATTTAAAATGGAAATTAATTTACATAAAATTTAAACATAAATTGTTAATTTATTTTCTTATGGTTATATGATAATTTTATGGGACCTTGAATATTATCTTAAGGTGTTACAAATTTTTTTATAGTTTTAAGGTTATATTTTTTGGAATAAATAATGATTTCATTTAAAAAATAAATTAAAAATATTTAGAAAATTATTTTCATAAAATGGAGTTAATTTTTTAATCCAAAACACAGATATTAGATTAGAGTGTTTTTTTGGGATTTTTATGAAACAATTGATTTTTCAAGGAATTGTAAAAATTCAGTTTTGAGTTTTGGGTGTTTAATGACATTATTGATGATGTAATCATGATGTAAATAATCTGGTCAACTTGTGAATAGTAAGATATGTTATGAGTTGTCCCATGTGGCTAATAACATTGGAAAATACCATGGGAAAGACAATGGTTTTTCAAATATCACTGATGAGGTGTCCCTTGGAAATTAATAAATTATTCCCTCACTTTTCCTATAAATACGAAGCTATTCCCTCATTATTTTCATTCCAAAATCCTTTGTAATGACTGTATGGTCTTTCTACCTCCCAAAAATTCCTTCCAAGGTTCCCTCAAGCCCCCAAGGTCCCAACCTTGATGCTTTCTAAGTTACTCTTCATGGTAAGGGAACCTTTCACCCCCCTCTTTTAAATTATGACTTCCTTTATGTTATGTCTTATAGTTCCATTTTATTATGTGAGGGTATGTTATTCTATATCTTTACTACTTTCTATTTCATGTCCAAATTATGATATACCCTTTCCTCTCTCATCAATTTATTTTTTGTATTTTTAAGTAATGTCATTAGGCAGCCGAATTTTTTGTAAAAGAAATCACATCTTCTCTTTCCTTTCTAGTTTCCTTTTAATGTTGAATGTCTTTAAAATATCCATACCATGTTCTTATCTCCGTGTTATTATGGATTTATAATTTATTATGAGTTATTTATGAGTCGGTTACCCTTGTAACTTCTTTTTTTACTGTTTTTTTAAAGGATGTTATGTATCCATTATGTTACATAATTTTTATCTCAAAATTTCACTCTCTTTCTCTCAAGAAATTCTCTTGTTTTATTTATGTGAATACCCGAACCTATTTTTTTATACGAGAGATCATAAATACAAAAACATGATATATTTTATTCTAGAATTTACGTACATATAACCCTCACTCCCTTTACATGGTTTATAAATGACATAATGATCTTCTTTTAGAACTTTTAAAGCGTCACAATTTGGAAATGAAACCCATTTATTTTATTCTATAGGGGTTATTTAGAAGATGTTTCATTATGATCTATGTGTCTCATAAGAAATTAAAAACATATTAAGGGTGATACCTAATAGCGCTCCAATGCATTGGCTAAAGAATTTAATCTCTAGAGATGACAAGTTTCACAAAACCTTGATGAATAACCTTGGTAATTTATATGACACCTTGGGGATGAGCCTTGTTGATTTGTTCATGAATGTCTAAATTAAATGTTGTTGCCACATATTCATGTTATGGTTCACGTTATTTTCATTATGAAATTCATCTACTTCCATTTCTCATGTCATTATGTTTTTATAAATATCTTATTGATTTCAAAAATAATTGAATCCCTTGTTTTATTTACTAAGCCTTCTTCCCACCCTTTCCTTGGATGTATGTCTCCTGGTTATGAGATGCAATAATGGTACTTAGGATTAACCTATGATGAAGCCTTAAAAGTGTGTCATAAAGATGTTTTATGTTGTTTTCATGTATTATGTTCCTAATTTCAAAGAAACAAGACTTTAAAGAACATCTATATGTAAAATTTAATGAAAAGTTACATAATAAAAAGGCAGTATGCCATAGAAACTTATAGTTGCAACATCAGGGAGAGGCCATATGCTTCCCCCCTCAAGGGACAAGTCTCCTTCACCCTCTATTAGAGTTTATGAAAAACCTACCATTCCTTTGTGATCATCAAATCCAACACAAGTGAATAGGGATTTATAAAGAAATTATAAAGGATGGGTTATACAAAAGGAACAAAAAATTAAGGAATTTACTGGTAGATGATAGGACATCCATCATCAAGAGAGTACCATTAGGAATTTCACCCCCCTTACTCATCCTATGATCCCTATTATAGAGGTGAGTACATGACTATATCAGCAGCTAAATGACATAGATAGGAGTTCATTCCCAATAACACCATCACTTTCATGGTTAGGGGACATATAGTACCTAGAATGTAGGTCAAGTACTCTATTTCTATTATATATTACCCTGTCTCAACATGTGGTGTCTGAAATCCTACCCTAACATGACCCGAAATGGAGAGGAATATGTTGTCTGGGTTGATGTTTTTTCATTTCCACTAGAGAGTGGTGATTTTTGTGGGAATCTCTCAATCTCCCAGACATCCAAAAAACATTATAAATTAAGACAACTGGGTGCTACAATCGCATCCCCAGGCCTTCGACATGCTCCCCCATGAATTCCTTAGAGGCTCCGACTTTATCCCACAACCTCATTCCCAATAATATATATACTTTCTCTGCTCACCTCCCTGTGTCTTCCACCTATACAGGGCCAATAATTTCCAACTTCATAGTTGCTTCTCCTTGAACTAGACCAACCCTGCCCGCACAACATTCCCCATATGCAAATATTCATCCACCCTATGATTGTGGTACGCCTTATTCATTATATTTAGTGGTTTTCTTCCTCATAATTTTCCTCATTAATTCTCTATCTTATATCCATGAATAGTCATGGGTGAGCCCAGATGCAGTTGTAGGAAGTGGTAGCTCATTTTAACCCCTACCATCTTCAGGTGAAAACGTGATCCACATCTTTTTGAGGACCAAGGGTTGGTGTCCATTGCCCACTATTATGTATACCCCTGGGGGAGATTCTAGAGGCATCATAACTCGCTTATGAACCGATGTGTGGTGTATATCTTGTATATCACCTTTTAATACATCCTTTCCAAAAGTACCCCACCATGAATGGATATGAGGTATGAATTCTTTCTGATGCTCCTCATGTCATCATCAGTCACCATCCATATGAGAAGGGGTAATAGGTGGAAAATGAAGGGTTCCACTGACCTAGTCCTTACTCGCAAGTCAACTATTCCCATGTTGAGAGGCTGACTCCCAATGATGTTCATGATTGATAGGTGGGTTTCTATGATGGGAAGGGAGATTGGGTTTAGATATTCATATCCCCACATGAGTACAACAACCCAACCACAAAGTAAATATAAGGTACCAAACAAATAATGTGGGGGGGGGTATTCCCATTTATGATGTGGAGAAACAAATTATAGAACTATTATAGAACTATGATATAAAGGTTGATGCGGTTCCAAATTCCCAACACTACTACCATGATTAATTTCTAGGATGCAACCCCATATGAAAATTACATAATAGGAGAATCCAATTGCTAATCACTTTATAAGTGAACCCTGCCAGCCAGACCGTGGGAGCATCTGACTTCAGACTATAGACCCATACGTGTGACTAGATTTTTTATAAAATCATACCGTTCAAGTTCCCATTTCCTCATTAGAATAGCTTATTCCACTAACATGGCCTACATGGTTGAATTTTCGTTGGTTCATCCCAAAATACATACAAAAATATTACTTGAATGGGATATGATTTGTCCCCAATTTATACTAAAATATTTTTTACACTAAGTGCAACAACACCCTTTATATGGATGGTAGAACCTCCTGGTCATCCCAATAATTCTCTGTCAGAAGGAACTCATTGTACATGGCTCCTTGGATTGGGATCCAAACAATCTAGTACAGATCCCAGAAACTAAAACTAGTACAAAATAAACTTTTAATAGTAGTAGAATAGGGCGTTTATGAGTGCTGAAAAATCATTGACTCTCAAAGCAAGGTTAGAAGATTAACATTATTAATTCTCATAAAAATTTCAAATAAAGGGGGACTTTATAATTTTTTTATTCAAAAAATATAAATTTGCCTTTCATGAGCACTTTTATTTATCACTAATTAAGGAAGCCTTTATTAGTGATTTTTATAACACTCATAAATGGTTCCTTTATCAGTTCTTTTTTATAGCTATGATAAAAATTGAAAGAATTATATTTTTATACTCTTTTCAGTGTTTGAGACCCCCTTTCTTAGCGCTCCAACAGACCACAATGCACCCACCCCCTTCCCCAGCATTTACGACCCCACTTCATGAGCTCTAGATAGCTGCACAACCATCCACATGAGCTGTTGGATTTTATTTTGCGACCTCCATATGCAAATGAAACTTTTTTACCACCGCCCTGCCTTTTTTATTGTGCATTATGACACAATTTCTATTTTTTATATATATTTACATACATTTTTTTTATTCATATATATATATATATGTCATAATTTATAAATACAGTTATAAAATATATGTTTGTGTGAGTATGCATATTTGTATTATATATATATACTCTTAATTTTTTTAAAAAATATATATTAAAATTCATTTACAGATATAATAATTTTAATATATATATATATATATATATTTGTTAATACACATGAATATATATATATATAAACATTATATTCATGTAAATATATTCATATTGGTTAACTGTACATTCATTTACATACTATATTTAATGATAATGATATATTTATACAAAAATTAATTTGTATATAATGTACATAAAATATTTCCAAAAATACACACATATTTACACACATAAGAACACATTTATATTTCCCACAAACAGACAGAAATATTTACCAATATATATATATTCACATATATTTTAATATACACATAAATATATTTTCTTTTATTGACGCCCACATGCATATATATAAACATTTTTATATATAGGTATATTTAAATATTGAGGAATTTTTATAAGGTAAATAAAATTGAAAATTAATTAATTTAAATGAAATGAATTATAAATATGTATTTCCATATACTTTATGTATTTGAAAATAAATTTTATTTAAATATATATTTACATAATTGATTTATTATAAATAAATATAAGAAAATATGCATATATTCAATTTTAAATAGATCTAATTTATTATAAAATAATAATATTTCAAACCCTTAATATCTATATAAATGTAATCCATAGGAATAAATTCATTCCATATTGAAAAATATGATATAAGACTATATTAAACAAAGATTAAAGAATATCATAATTTTAAAAAATAGAGTATACAAATAAAAAAAGAGTTTTAGATACATTTTGGGCCTTTTTTGGCCTAAACAATGTGTCCAGGTTTCACCCCATTCAATAAGGCGTAGATCTCTTCACATGATTCTATTTGATATGTTGTAGATCCCAAAAAAACTCCATGATCAAAAGTTATGGTTGTCTAAAGTTATTTCCATATTTTCACTTATCATAGACCTTTCATTAATTCATTTAATTATTATTTAGGGAAATAATTTTTAAATGTATGTTACTTTATTAACATTACAAAATTATTAATTAATAATTTTTTTACTTATTTTATACGCCATTTTTTAAAATATTTTATACATTAAATGTAAAGGAATATTTATCTTTATATAAATAATTTTTTCAGAATTATATTATATTTATATCAATATAAATATATTTTAATTTTTATATATTATTTTAGTGAAATATATATTGTATTATTAAATTTAATTTAGATTAGTTGTAGAAAAAAAGAGTGGATAAATGCCCCATTTATTAGTGATTTTTTTCTATCATCAATAAACATCCCCCTATTATCAGTGATTTGTATTAGTGTAATAGAGGGCCACACTTTATCATAAGATTATTTAGCACTAGAAAAGGCCCCCCTTTTTCATCAAATCTTATATCATTTATAAAGGGTTCCTTTATCAATGCTTTTAGATGTACTGACAAGGAAATGAATTGGGAATCCTAGTTTTATAGTAGTTGGATGCCAACCTTCCCATGGTGCACAAGAATTATTTTAGTCTCTGGAGAACAAATGCCCAACCACTTTGACATGATTTCAAGGTGTTGTTAGATGTGGATCTATGAGACACATGACACCTCCTAAATTCCTTCCCGCTTCAACTACAACTCAAACTCATGGAAATATTAGCATACACAGTTCTCCCAGGCCCATTCACCTATGTAATGTTTTCCCTCGGGTAGGTCAAAATCTTATTTCCACCCCTTAAGAGGGTTACCCAAACCTGCCTTTAATATCATCTCATACTGAGGGGTAGAAGCCTCCACCACGATACCTCCCCATTAACGTAGTATAAATTGTTACATAGGGGGTGCATAGTGATAGATGCATGGTACTTCAGGAAGTGTCCTCCAACAACACTTTCACATTGGTAATGTCTTGGAATTCTTCTCAACCAGTATACATGCTCATCTCAACTGACACATGGTATGAATACCTCACCCTTAAATCTGAAAACTTAGAGTGGTAGCTTCTCGCATAATGGTTAATCATACTAATCCTATGTCAGCAATGTACTGACTGTGTCATTATCTTATATGCTATAGATTCTCTCTCTCCAATCATAAGGATCCTAACCAAATCATCATGATGATCCGTATCAACATATGCACCATCAGAATCCATTCTTATAGAAATTTTTAGTCTTTAGTTCTTATTTATAATGGGTTTTTTATAGAGGTGAATTCATGATGGTTGGGTTCATGAGATATTTATGTTCAAAGAATTTTGTTCGTGGATGTCCAGTCACGAAAGACCAATTATGTATGTCTTCTCTTGAAATAATGCTTTAGTGAAAAGGTGAGTTTCATGGGGAGTGAGGATCGAGAAAAAAAATTCTCTTGAAGGTATTTAGTTTCATGAAAATTAAGTACATTCCTATCTTTCTTTAAAACCTCATGGTTCACTAAGAGACTCCAACCACTATTAGTAGGGATACATTTTGACCAAGTTTCGCATGTGGGGCTTACTAGTCTTCAATTTTTGGTACTTGTTTCTCAATGATTGACCCAAATCCCCCTCATTATATTAGATTTTGAAGGGGGTCAATTTTTGATGCCGAAACATGCATGTAACGAGAGATGTTGAAGATTTAATGGTTAGTTTAATGTTAATTCAAGCCAAAATATCCCAAAAATCCACCTAAGGGAATGGATTCTTGAAGTTCAACCCCTAATGAATTACCATATCTTATAAAAGTTCCTAGCCACTTGGTAAAATGATGGTAGCATCCATACAGTGTTATTGTAGTTCACTTAACCACACATATTCATAAAGCCCATAATGTTTCTTCAAAGCCTTATTATTTCAAGAAAATAGTGACCCTACCTATGAGGTTCTTATAAATACTCCCAATGTTTTACTTTTAAGATAACACTACCATTTAGCTTCCCATAAAATTTAAAAATTCACGATACTCAAAAGCTTCATGGGTGAATAAAGAGATATAACTCCAAAGGTATCCATCATTAGTAAAAATTCCTCCCATGGTTTTTTGATAACCTCAACCTGTGGAGGAGATACCTTTCATGAAGGTCCATGACCTTCATGTAAGAAGAAATACAATTGTGGATCTTGGTATTTCATGAGATAACTATCATTCACAAACCACCCCATGTAAACAAAGTCATTCCTCCAAGGTAGTGTCAACCTATTTCATGAAACGTGCTATATTGAGAGAACCCTGACATCCACAAGAGATCAGAACATCATGAAGCCTCAATGTCGTGAAAAAACCCAAATTTAAAGAAAACCACCCTCCATGCCTCTCCATGCTGCCTCCTTTTATCGAATACTCTTTCGTGAAAGATAATGGGCTAGATCCCCCATACAAATCCAATACTGGGTCAACCATACCGTAAGTCCCCTTTCCACTAGTTCCACCTACTCTAGTTTCTACCAAAAATGATACATGTGTTGTTTTGGAGTTTACCCTACTTATTCCACATAAGAATGGGTACTATAATTACTTTCTTCTCTTATGAATATGCACCCCAACATCATGCCTCATTATTTTCAAACCTCTATAGATGTTTCTATGACATGATCCATGATGAGTCACATTATTAGTGGACTCATAAGCCCAGACCATTGTATCACTGAGGGAAATGTCCTATATGTCTTGGTAGAGAGTCCTTATGATGGATATTACATTCACCTTAACACAGCCCCCTTAGGGTGTAATCCACATACATTCCAGAGTTGTATGATGTAAAAATATTTGGATCCATGTCCTAGTCATAAAAATTTAAATAAGATGAATGCTTCCTCAACACAAGATGTTGAAATCTTGCCTTACCCTATGTGATTAGGAGTGGATTCCCCAAGTGTGATCAACATGAGATTTAAATCCCTTCACAACCATGTGATTAAACAAAAAAATAGAAAGCTTCCATGAATAAGAAAAACATGATCCTACCACACTATGGGATGAAACTCATACAAAGGGAAGATTATATGCATAACACCCATATAGTCCCTCATCGAATATCATTCCACAACATTAAAATCCTTAAAAAATGATGTTAAAATTAATGGCCTAGTCATATCACAAGACCTTAAAATGATACATTAAACTATTTGGGTTTGGATCCATGTTTACCAAGAGGTTACATAGGATGCCTCCATGAATTCCAATCCTGACATCATCCTAGTATGAAATTTCCCCCCTTGGGGGGACACACTCAATCAATTCTGAGTGTGAATCTTCCCACTTGGGGGACACAATCAATCCTCTAAAATTTTAAAATAACCTCTCTTTGGGGGAAACACTCATGAAACCACTATAGTGTGAAATATCCCCCATTGGGGGGACACAATCCTTCAAATCTATGTGTGAAGTATCCCCCTTAGTAGAATAACTACTGACACTATCCTACTATGAAATATTCCTCCTTGGGTGGACACACTCCATTAAATCTAAGTGTAAAATCTACCCCATTGGAGGGGGGACACACTCCAACATATTAAAGTGTAGAATATTCTGTCTAGGGTGGGGGGGAACTCTTGATGCCATACATGTTTCAAATCATCCCCCTTATGGGGACATAATACATAAAATACATGTGTGAAATCTTCCCCCTAGGGACACACTCAACCACCCATTCTATCCCATCATGATGTTAAATCTGTACCCAAAATGACCGCACAAGATGTTAAACCTCTGACCAATTCCCCCCCACCAAGACATTAAATCTGGGACCATAACTAGAAGATCTTAAACTTGTGACCTAATCCAAAAAAACACACTAAATGAAATAATGTGGGATGCATGAGGTAAAAGGATGTAGAAGACTAACACCCATGGAATCAACTACCTTATGACCAAAATGAGATTCATTAGGTTCTTCGCCTAAGATGAATCATGTATATCATTCCATCCAAAAGAGGAAGACTCTACAATGCCAAACCTACCCAACTTCAATACATACCCAATAAGTTAAACATTACTACCTGCCCTGACCAAAGGCTTATTCTCTATTGAGAAAAAAGATGCGTAATTAATTAAAATCCACATTGTGTTTCCTCCAGGAACAGGTTTCATGAAAATGGCTTAAATATTGGATGGAAACCTGGAATACATGATGAGATTTGTGGACTAATCCGCAGAAGGAGGAACCAACATCCCATCACCCCATTTTTTTCAAGGAGTCAACATTGCTGATTAATGTAATGGAAGCCACATACCTTTGGAAAGTGGGAATACAAGGAAACAAGGAAGCATGTGTGATAAAATAGTCTCAATTAAAGTCTTAGAAACAAATTGTAATTAAAACTATACATTATTTTAGTATAAAATAAATTTAATACTTAAAATAGCCATTTTTTAAAATCTGGTTTTCATTGCATTTTTTAATCTGGTTTTCATTTAATATTTTTTTTCAGTTTTGATAAAATTAATTTTTTACCACTTATTGTATCAATCAAAAATTATAGTATATTATTACTTTAAATATGTTTATTTTTTCAATAGCTTTCTTTACACACAACACTGAACATAAAAAAAACCATGATATATTTGGGTAAAATATAAATATTTAAGTACCACATTTAAAACACACCCATTTAATTAAGGATAAAGAATAATAGTAACCACTTAATGATATATATTTATAATGAAAATAAAAAATTAATTTAATATGATTAAAAATAAATAAGTTTAACTAAAATGACTAATAAGATCATTTATTAATTAGAGAATTATTTTTATAATAAAATAATTTTTATGTTATACACATTTATATCTCAAGAAACATATGATTAAGGATAAATAATTTCTGATATTATTAATTGGTTAACAGCAATTTAGTTGGTTAGAGATATGAAAAAAGAATAATAAATGTTTGTATTTTAAATTAATTTTTTTGGAATTTTTTTAGTATATCTTATGATTTTATTCAAAAACCAAATTTATAATTTTTTAATTATAAATAATTAAAAATTTACTTCATTTTTTAAATGTAGTGTATAGAAATTTATTTAGTATTAATTATAATAATTTTCTAGAAATCATTCTTTTTTAATGAACATTTTGGGATTTCTGAAAATTAAAATTTTCATGATTTTATCACTTTGAAAGAACAAATGAGAATTTTTAAAAACAATTTAATTAATAAAATATTTATTTATGGAATATATTATTCATTTTAAAATGTTATTTTATCTTATAAAACTTTTTCAAAAATTTTTATAACAAAGTATAATGTTATGTTAATATAAATATTTTTATATCTTTGCATTAAAAAAAATATTTTCAAGGAGGGTTTAGGTTTTTTATTTAATATTAATCCACTTAAAATTTATTCAAATCATTATAATTTAATTTATTTAGTTAAAACAACAAATAATGGTAATTTTATCTTATATATACATTTAAATCTTAAAAAAAGTATTTTCCTAAAAAATGGTTTTACATGATTAAGTGTGTTTAGTTTATAATTTAATTTTCAAAAAATTGAAATTTATATATGATTTAATTATTTTTAAATTTTAAATCATAGGTATAAAATTATTGAAAATGTTCCATCTTAATAATTTTCATTAAAATTAATTACTCGAGTTTGAAATTAATTACCAAGGAAAAAGTAAAAGGGGTAAATTGAGTTTAACATAGTGTATAATACCTATGAAATTTTCAAAAAATCTTATAAATGAATGGTATATATTTTTATAGAAAAATAGATGTTTCTCCTATAATATATTCAACTTTTGAGCCATTGAAAATTGAATAGATTCATGAAATTATTGAAAAATGTGAATATGTTCCAAAAACAACCCTTTACTTATAAAAGTGTAACATGATCACCACATTAAAACAAAAATTACCTTAGAATTAATCCTAATCAATATGAATTTTGATCTCCCTAGAAACTTGTTCGAGGAACATAATCTTCTTATAACTAATTGTTATCCAAATCATTTCAAACTCATTAAGACTTCCAAGGAAAATTCAATTCAGCGACATGAGTATTATCAGCTACATAGTTTTTATTATTAATTTTCTTCTTTAATATTAATAATATATAAAATTACATAATGATATAAGTATAATATATATAATTTAATGTTACTATTTTATGGGTATTATCATTTTTAATTTGTATACTCGTTTCATTATATTAAACAAAACTGTTATTCGTGCATTGTACAGACTACCGCCTTCAGAATGTAACATGTTTTGTTTTCATTTATTTATTAAAATGATGGATATAAATATTTAATTACATGATTAATATATTATTTTGACATAATTAAGGTTATGGGATAAAAAATATAATAACCTAGAAATTATATGAATAAAAAACGATCATCATTAATTTAGTCATTTAAAATAAGCATGTGAAGAGGATAATATTTTATTAAAATTGGGTAATATTTTCATATCCAATAATTCTTATTTTACTTCCTTTTAACACTCATATAACACACTAGAAATCACTAAATAGTATATTTATTCTTCTAGTATAATGATATTACTACTAAACAACCTCATAATCATTAAATCTGGGTGTGTTCATGTTTGGGTCGGTTTATCCACTCAATCGAATAATAATACACATTTATGTAATGGATGACAATGAGAAATTATTTAATGGTGAAATATGAAAAAAATGAAAATAATATTTTTTATTTGGTTCTAGTAAGGTTATATCAAAATTTATCTTATTAATTAAGAAATCACTTTTTTGTTCATTAATAATCACTGAATCGTGATCATCATCATGGTTTGTAACAAAAATTGAAATTAAATGAAATAATAAATTTATAAACTATATAGAAAATTCATTTATAGTATCTTATATTATCTAGAAATTATTAAATGTTAAATAATATTTAACTTTGACACCACTATTAAGAACTAGTATAAATGATCAAAACTATAAACACTTGAAGTGGGAAATATGAATAATTTTTGTAGAGAATGAGTAGATACAAATAGTATGAATTAAAATGGATAATTGTAATGTTAGTAATTAATTAATAAAGATATATATGGTTGTGATACAAAAGTTTAGTGTATGTTCAAGGATGTTAGGATAATTGGTAAGAGTTTTTTTATTATCAATTTCTCTTCATTGAAATAAGATTTGTATTTATTCACCTAATTACATTTATTTGGTATATATATTTCTTATATGACATATAATGTCATGAATTGTCATTTAATTGTGGTATTTAAATTTAAATTTCATTCACACAATTTCAGGAGTTTTTATTGGAATATTTCTAAGCTGTAAGTATTTTCTTGCCCTCAATTATCATTATTTGAGACATATTACATTTTATGCACCATGTTCCATTTGTATGTAGTTATATTAATTTAAAATCACATAAATTTTTATTTCTTTATATTTAAAGGGATTTACTATTCGAATAATGATCCCTTATTCAAGTGTCTAGTGATCCAGTTTCCCCTCAGTAGTGATGATTTTTGGTAACTCAATTATTATTCATTGGTTTATAATCATTATTTCAATTTTTTTATACAAGTTGGGTACTTTAAAAAATTTTATTTTATTATCAACAATTCTATTATTATTTTATTGAGATATATATTCCTATCATATAAAGAAATGGAAAAATATTTTTCACCTCTGGGGATATATTCCATCGAAGTCAACCACTTCCATTCTCCATATGGATTATGGTGATGTTATTCTAGAAACTTATTTATTATATACACATTGTTATACAATGTATGAAAATAAAATTTTACATTACTCATATTGGATTATTTTCACATAGAAAGTGAGATATTATTTTTTACATGGGTGAATTTATTAGTATTCTAAAAGTATTATTATTGGAATGTTGAATATGTATTGTTTATCCATTAACCATACCTCTCTAGATAGGCTATGATCTGTTAATCACTTTCATTGACATATGGAAATGTATTTTAATTCTATATATTTTAGTTTTAATATTGATTATAATTGGTAAGGTTGAATATATATTGATTATTCATTTTATCTTATGGTGAATACACAAGACTTAAACAAGTGATGAGAGGCCCAAGAGTATATAAAAACTCGATGAATCGACAAGTCTCATGAGACACAAAATGTTGGATTTAAGTGTAATACTCTTCTAATAAAAGGATATTGTGCACAAATCATTGATTAAACGATTTATATAATATGGTCTCAATAATAAGTAAAGAGTCTTAGGACAAGGTCATGATGGTTGGTTTCTTATGTTCGATATGTGTCAATTTATATGTATGAGATTTAAATTATTTTTTCCATGTATTCATTTATTATCATGGTTATAACATGATTTTAGTTCCACATTGTTTATGAATTCAATTTGTTTACCTATTAATGGAAATTTTTTTCCATGATTGATTCGGTTATATGTTTCCCTTAAAGAGTGTTTGATCAAACCCATCAATTTTTTTTTCAATTTCCCTAGGTTAAAGAGAAAAGTAGTACAAATGAAATGTTTATAAACATAACACATATAAAAGAGTTTTTGGAATATTTTTAATAATTTTCACAAATTCTGTAGTTTCGTATATAATTGTAAAAATTACCATTTGATTCATAGAACATGGGATTTATCAATATATGTTATGTCATAATTCTTTAAATCTATAAACCTAAAAATTTCCATTGGATATAAGAGAACACAATAATTTTTTTTAATATTTTAATTATGGATGGTTTTATCCAAACACTTAAAAATGGAATTAAATAAATTATGTAATGTATGTGTTTATTAGAAAGATATCTTGGAGTGCAGGTCTGGGGAAACATTTTTAGTATCCAAGGAACTGTTTAAATAACTTTTGGTGTTAGGATTTTTGTTGAGGATAATTTAGGGTTTGATTAGTTAGGGGATATTATAAGTTCATAGGTATAGAAACACCTTTGGGGTAAGTATATAATCCAATTATAAGGCAATAATTCAAAATTTTGGATTTTGATTAGAAAATTTTAGAGAAAACACTTTGACTATGTCAACGTATTAGATGACATCCGATTTTTTGTAAAGTGGATTTTATGTGGTTTTTCCTAGAAATACAACCCTGAGTAGATATTTGAATGTGAATATAGATATGGAATAGATTCACCTATGGATAATCAACCCAAAAGGGTTGGATGATAAATGAATCAATCATAAGTCTAATTCTAGATGAGTGTGACTATGAAAGAACACCTAGAGATACTCTCTCGAGGGATTTTATTTTGCTAATCACCTTCAAATTATGAAACACTATAAAGGATTTATGAATGATGTTAAATAATTAGGTTAGGAAACTGTTGAAGAAAAAATTTGGAGAAGGTCCACATCAGACAGATAAAAGGGCAATAAATGAATTCGGGATAACAAGAGAAGATTTCGGGGCCCAGAAGGCAGACGCGCACAAGCAGCCATCTAAAACACAAGATTTTGTGTTCCCAACCCCCGTTCCACACGCAAGGCGATTTAAAATGGGATTTTTCATGCTCGGCACGACTTCCACACAGAAGGCGACGTCAAATGGGAGTTTTCACACCCGTCGCCTCTTCTGTGCACAGGGCGACTTCAAACGGGAGTTTGCACGCCCGACCCCCGTTCCTCACAAAAGGTGACGTCAAACGGGTTTCTGCGTGCCCGATGCCACTTCTGTAGACAAGGTGACGTCAAAGGGGCATTTTCATGCCTGAACCCCCTTCCGTGCACAAGGTGACATCAAACGGGTGTTTGTGCGCCCGACCCCCTTTCTGTTCCAAGGCGATATCAACCGCAGCTTTGCGCACCACCCTCGAGGACTTAAGAAATAAAATGAAACATATCATTGACTTTTAAAGACCATAACAGTAGATTAAGAACTGCTCTGCTGTACAAAAACCAAGTCTACTGTGACTGCGTGAAAAAACCCAATGGACTTCAGGTACGGGATTTTGTGTGACAGATTCCATGAGGGGGCTCCTTAGTGAATTTATTTTCTTCCCATGTCATTTGCGTGCAAGGGATCAACATTTACACACAATTTCCCTCTACGTCAGGCTGCTATTTTGCGTAACCCATCCATATTGCGTGAAAACATTCTGTCTTGTGTGATTCCAGGCCGTTCATTCATTCCACCCATCCTTCTTATGTGAAAACTTCCCCTCTTGCACGCAACCCCTTCATGTTACACGCAACCAGTCCATATTGCGTGAAACTCGTCCCTCTTGTGTGCAACCACTTGCATCTTGTGAGTAGACCTTCTATCTTTCCTTTGGCCCATTCTATTACACGTGCTCAATGTGTTTCCCTAATCTTAAGGCACCCTGTCTTAGCCCCGATTATGCGCATCACTCCTACATCACACACTCTCTTCCCGTGCAGCCCTTTAGGTTTTCCCGGAGCAATTTCAATTTCCCCCCAGGCGGAACATTCTATTGTGTTGCTTCATGTCATTCTTCTTCGCATATTCACGCTAACGACTATTGATTCTTCTCATAGCCATGCTAACGTGGACCCCCAATGGATCACTCCATAACACCCCTTCACCACGGAATTGCTGGTTCCTTCCCTCCCCCAAGGGTAGAAGGTTTTAGTTATGTAAGTCCTAAGGGTGTGGAGAGAACCCACCTTGTTTGAGATGCTGGACGATAAACTGCCAAGCTCCATCGTCCGAGATATAGGATCTTAAACTGCCAAGTCCCATCAACCGAGGTGTAAGATGTTAAACTGCCAAGTTCCATCATCTGAGCTGTAGGACATTAAACTGCCTAGAACCATTATTCAAGCTACAGGAGATTAAACTGCCATGCTCCATCATCCTAGATGCCGATGACGTTAAACTATGGCCTCACCCCATGCATCAAACATAAGGTTCCCCATCTCGAACATTCTCTATGCCCATTGGTCTCTATGGGAGTAAAATCATTCCTCCCATGGAATGAGATCCTCTTTACTAGAGTGGTGTTGGTCTGCGAGGATAGGGAAACCACCTTTGTGTAAGCCCATATCTTTTCTTATAGGAGGTGGAACCCTTTCTCCTCCTATCTTCTTCCTTTCCAAAGTCCAGAGGAGAGATGTCCCTCTACCCCTGGTCTTTGTCTCCACCTTGGCCTAAATTTTAGAGTAAGTCCCAATCTCTATCACCCAGGGGTTGCAGACCACACATAATCCCCTATTTCTTCTTTGGGCCGCTAACCATGTGTAAGCCCCCCATTCAACTTCCCATGGACAGAACATCCACGACGTGATCATCAAGTCCTTGCTCCCTCTGGTTTATCACACCGAGAATGACTCATGTGGGATTATAGTAAGTATCGACTATGAAATCAACCCTGGGAAGCCTAGATTGTAAGCCCCAAACCATAAACTACATGGTATTTGATTCTTGAGAAGTCAAGGTACGTAGGAAGCTTACCTGAGGTTCAATCCGAACACCCATTGGTCCCGACCATCTTCACGTCAGTTCACCAAACACTCGATGAACTACAAGTTCATTGATCCTTCAAAGGAAAGGTTCATAGGAAGCATCCCTGGGGTTCAAGCCCATTATCCATTGGTCCTGAACATCTTCAAGCAGGTTCAGCAAAAACACCACTGGAACTACATGGCCTTTGATTATTTTCAAGGCTAGGTACTTTAAAAGGATCCCTGAGGTTCAATCCCAACACCCATTGATTCCAACCATCTTCACGTCAGAACCCACTCCCCACGAACAACATGGACTTGATTCTTTCCAAGGCATGTTACATAGGAATGATGGAACCATGGTTGTTTTATGCTTGAATTGGAGTACGGTTTGTGTTTGTTATCAATCCTTAGTGGAAGTTCAGAATGTGTGTAAGTAAAGTGATCATAAAGTTCAAGCATACAATAGTACTTAAGGTTGCGCTATTCTCTAGTGTTTTCAAAAATTTTGGACATAAAAATCCGAAAATAGAGACATAGGATGTTGGAAATAGGAGGTGCGTGCAAAAAGGAAGTGGTGTGTGAAATAAGGGAGGTGTACGCGAAAAACAGTGGTGTTCGAGAAAAACAGCGACGTGCACGAAAAACAGAAGGGTGGGTGAAAAATACCGTGGTGCGTGAAAAACAGCATGGTGCACGAAATAGTGGAGAGTCATTTTTTGTGAAAGATGTGTTTCTGAATCAGAACGTTATAAAATGGAAAAGGCATAGGCTGTGCAAAAACATGGAGTTGTGTGTGAAAAATTGTTCCAGTGAGAAATTTATTGCACACAGACTGAGAGGTTTTTTTGCGCCAAGATGGGTTTTACGTGCAGAGGTCAGCGATGACTATAAATAAGCGGTGCCCCCCCTCATTCTGTATAGTTTTAGACTTAGAGAAGATCTGAGGTCTGATGCACATAAAAGGATCTCACAAAGGGAGTTGCGTGACAAAAATCTGAGATGCACGAAAAAGTCTGAGGTGCGCAAAAAAGTTTCAACTGTGCGGAAAAAGGTTAAGCTATGTGAAAATACAAAAATTTTGTGAAAAATTTGAGGTTGCGTGAAAAACTACAAGCAGCGTGAAACAGGCCAAGCTACGCGAAAAAGTTGTTGCGCCTAAAGGAGGATGTTGCGTGAAATAATTTCTGCGCGAAAATCAAGTATTTCGCGCAAAAGTGAGACATTTCGCACAAATGGTAGGTGTTGCGCAAAATCATCAGTATAACCTGTTTGCACATTTCTGATTATCCAGTTCATTGGTTCAGTGTGTTCAAGTGAATCAATTTTATACATCGATTCAAGCATAGTCTTGTTCTAAGAAGAGGCAAAGACTTCAATGCGAATCTATTGAAGATACCTTTACGTCTATAAATTGACTTAGACTTCACCAAAGGCAGTGAGCTAGGGGGAGTCAACGGGATTGACCCAAGGGACACAGTAGGATGTCCCTGAACATCTATAAAGGTAGTGAGCCTGGGATAGAGAGACTGTTCCCGAACCATTGTAATCCACAACTAGTGATGAATAGTTGAATTTGGTAGGACTGACAACCTATCGACGTATGCTCCTTGGACGTAGCCCTTAGTGGTGAACCAAGTATAAAGTGTTGTGTCATCTCTTTTCATGTGAATGTTTGATTTCTGATCATATCCATCATATAGGTTTGACTAGTTTCTATCAACGTGGGAACACGATCCATCAGTTTAAAAGAAAATTTGACACCCTAATTCACCCCTCCCCTTTCAGGGTGTCCTGGGGTCCTACAAGGAAGCCTCCCTGAGGTTCAAGCCCGACACCCACTGGTCCTGGGCCCCCTTTATGTCAGACCGCCTTTGTCTCGCATGTCACTAAATTGTATTCCCCCATTTCATACTGCATGATGTTTAACCATATCCACCATCTAGCGGTAAGCCGTTGTGACCCCCCATTCAGTGATATGCCATTGTCATCCCCATCTAGCGGTAAGCCATTTTGATCCCCCCTCCCATTTAGTGGTAAGCCATTTTCAACCCCATCTAGTGGTAAGTCATTGTGACCCCCTATTCTGCGGTAAGCCATTGTCATCCCCATCCAGCGGTAAGCCTTTGTGACCCCCTATTCAGAAGTAGGCTATTGTCAACCCCATTCAGTGGTAAGATATTGAAGTCCTCAATCGATGGTAAAGGAAGCCTCTTTGAGGTTCAATACAATCACTCATGTCTCATCCTGATCTACCTCTTGATCCCATGTGTTCTGGGAAGATGTTGCACCAACTTGGAGTTTCTATTCCCTCTGGATCCCATTCATGCATGCATTCCCATGAGCCGCCTCCTCCTGTGTCCCATCGCCTCACCAAACTATGAAGACTTTGATTCCATACCATGGTGATACATAAGAGGTATCTTCGATATTGAAGTACAGTATCACCGTCGCCCTCAAGTATACTTCGTCACATTCTATATCCACTTCATTTAACTCTCCATCATCCGTCCTGGTTCTTACTCGGGCTTCCACATCCCAGTGAGATCATGCCAATTCACCTCCTAGCATCAATGTTTCTTTCAAGGGTCACACCCAACTGGTCCACTCTAGTCAATCTTTTGATCAGTCTGATATGTCTTTGTGAGATGTTAAACCTGCGTCATACCCTGTGTTAAACACATGAAGCTAAGGAATACCTCAGATACATGCCTATGGCATATAATTCACTACATTCAACATGGGATGTCTTGGGCTTCTGCACCCTCGAGAAGCCCTATAATAAAGGGAAGAATCCCAGACACACCATTGTTCCAGCATACAGACATGCCAGTGATGTCCAATGTGTCTACTCCCCCAACCAAAGGTTACTACGTTGACCGAAACCCTTGGAATGTCCAGACCGAAGCATCATAATTAACATGTGTCCATGAAGATATGGCACTGGGAAGAGTTTCATGAACAATGTATTTAGTGTATAAGGGAGACCGAGACAAGGTGATGATTTCTAAGGAGGAATCCATAGATGGAAGAACAAACATCCCATCATCCCATTTTGATCTAGGAGAAAATGTCCCTGAACAGGGTATAGATACCGCCCGCCTTTGGAAATTGGGAATGCGGGGTAATAGCTACACATCCTCCATTGATGGATGCGCGCACCCCAGTGAATGTTTCGAAACTAGAAATGGTGAAGCAAATGTGAAAATATTCTCTTAAATATAGGTATTAGTAGCGTTCAAGGAATCAGTATACCAGCATGTCACCAGATCCAGTTTTCTAGCGCTAGGTCCAGCCAAGCAAATAGCAGGCCTGGTGTGGAAATAACTAGATGTTGGGGTAGTTAATGTGTTGGACATACCTGTCTGTGATGTTATCAGTGTGGATCCATCTTACCATCCATGGAATATGGAATGGTTTTGGGGAACTGGTTGTCAATTTCATTCCATTCAGCACTAATGGGTTAATATCTCTTCTTTTCTGGAACCAAGCTGCTTTAAGAATTCGATCACTACCCATCCACCAATGTAGAGGTAGGGGCAATGCCAGCACAGCAGTCTCGCGTAGTACCACTGCCTTTGCGACAACCACCACATCTAAAAATGTCGGGAACCCACGCCCTGTCTCCCCATATGAAATCATTCAACAAAGGGTAATCAATGACCACATATGCTGATATGAGGAGTAGGGGATCATCCCAACTCAGGGTATGGCCGACCAGGATATAGAGTCATTTATACCTCATCACCACTACCACCCCCAAGGGCCGCGCATGGAGCCACTTCTACCCACTCCAACGTACAATCATTTTGGGAGCCTCTCCCTGGAATGCCTTGACGATTCTCTCCCCTATTACGATGAGATTGAGGATGTTTGGGATAGCCTGATCGGGATCCCATTTTAGGGGACCCCAAAAAGGGATACCAATAGGCCACGCCAGTGCACCCATATATCCCCACGAGTGAAGGAGAAGGTATGTCATGTGCCTGCACCGTTGGCCCCAGTTCAGTTGACCCAACGTTAGCGTCGGGAAAAGGTCGAGGAGGACGCCCACCATGGGGCGTCAACATCAGTAACTACTGTGTCTCAGTCCACTACTGATGTATATCATTAACCCCTCGTGTATGCTAAGCAGGGGCACTTCTATAGATGGTATGGATCGAGTCCCCAACCACCCCGCGAGCAGGTTGGGTTGACTCTCTCGGCCGCCGGTGTAGGTAATGTCCTTCAACAGTACAGAAGCCCTCCCCATACCTCCACCATGGAGAACGCAAGTCTTCATTGAATACAAGATCGACATGGAGGTCCACCTAGTTCTACCCTTAGTCTGAATGAGGGACCACCCCGCGATAGAGACACTCATCATAGAAGCCTCTCCCTTTCTCATTACATTAGGTATGTAGTCATTCCTCCTTGCACGTACCTCTGGGTGGAGATCTCTCACACCTAGTCAATCTCCCACAAGGAGGTCCTCATCATGTCCTCAAAACATCTTGTGAAGGTCCCATTAACCTCAACAATCAGAGGGGTGAAGTCCAACTTTGATTCACCATCACCAAGCATGGAGGTCCTACCCGTGTTCAGCTCGACCAGTATGAGGACCTTCCTTACACAGATGTCTCCAGGAGAAACAGGCATGGAGGTCCTACTAGTGCTCCTATCAGTTCGAGAAGAGGTCCTACCCACTCCAGCACTTCCCATTGAGGTCCTCCCCATGTCCCCTTTGATATCTGTCTCGATGCCTCTCACACACTCCCTTACTCAGGCAGAAGTCCACTCCACCCTAGCACCAGTATGAACGAAGGTCCTCCTCATGTCGGAAATCTACCATGTCCTGAAGAACCATCCCATGGAAGGATGGTGGGTCATCACATCCATAAAAAGAGCACTGAGAAGATTCAGACTGAGATCAAACTGGTTTTTTACTCAGATTATAAAGTTAAATATGACCCAGTGATGGAACCCTCACCCAGATCCTCTATGACATGGTCCGGGATAGGAAAAAAGTGCATCAGCCTAATACTCCCAGAATGCGGGGTCCATCGGATTCCTTCCTCCCTCTCCAGGTATATCCAAGAGGACCAAAATTTATCAAATACATAGGTTATAACCATGAAATAATCACCATCATCACCAGAACCACTCTCTACCTTGAATACAGATCACATAGAGCTATTTTGGGGACCAATAGTGGATGAGAAGCAGCATAGTCCACCACCTGTAGCCATAGACCCCACGTCAGAAACTATGGTCGTTAGCCTGTCTTTCGGTGATGTGGTGGCTAAGTCACTACACTCTTCGAAGGATAGCCCATGATGTAGAGGTTTTTCAGCTAGATCACCGTATTCTCCACCGGCCAGCCTCATGTCCCAACAGTCTTCTTCAGTAACGCTATCCATTCCCCAACAACCTCCAGTTGATGAGTGGGGAAATTAAGGGAAAGAACTTGAATCTAATCCCATCATCTTTTGGGATATCCTCATAGTAGACAACTTCCTTGAGTTGTTTTGTCTGGTTGCAGCAGCAAATATTTGTGTGCCATAATCCCTCACCCTAGAGGAAGTCAAGTGTTTTCATCAAACCCTATGGGTGACTCATTTTTGTCTTCATCATCAACGAGTGGATTACCCTAAAATCCATGCGCATTTCAAGGACATTGGCAAACAATGTCATATATTTGATTTATCTGCACTCCCTATGTCCCAGTGCAATGAGTCACCAGGTCATCGTAGGGTCCTCCAGCAACAGTGCATTCAAAGCTTCAGGGAACTCCATAGGATTATCAAAGAGGCTTCTCCCCATGAACAGATCCACAGCTGGGGGCAGTACGCTACCCTCCTCTTCTGTCCTATCTGGTGACAACCATATTTTCTAGTTGACATAGGATATGACTCCAGGTAGAGTTTCGGTTAACATGGAAGACCTTCCGTAGTGTGAGAATGAGCTAGAGCTTCTTGGAGAGGAACTACCCCCCGAGGGAGTCTCACACTTTTTCAGATCCTTCAGGAAGGATTACTCATCCACAGAGGAATCTACTGGGTCTTCTCATACCCACCAAGGCACTTTCCCACAACTGAAATTCCAACTATGGAAAGGAACACCTCAGAGTCACCAAATCCTTCGACCAGTCTGTATTAGTGAAAAAGGCGGAGGATGACCCTGAAAATGTCATGTTGCACCAGTAGATTGCAGAGAAAAAATAGATGTTCAACGAACTCATGGCTGAACATGCTGCAGTGTGATGGTTGGAAAATGGTGATCCTAGGCTGGGAAAATAGGGGCCGACACAACTTCCCCTCAACGAATTTCCTCCAGGTGAATCTGATCATGCTGCACACATAGACAGAGATGAGGCCGGAACTTATATCAAAACGGCATGGTATGTCTCGCCCAATCCTTCTGAACGACACGAAAATCCACAGGACCTATCTTATGTTCCCCCATCTGCCCCATAAGTTTTTTCACCAGACTCTACATGAGTCGTTGGGACTTTTTACCATGTTGAGGAATCCACCAATGCACTGGTGGTTAGGGATACCTGTCAAGACAAGAACCCGCGCCCGGATGATCCGATGGTGGCACTCATCGCCCATATCATGGCCTTAGAGACTCGACAGGTGGAAATCCCACCTGATGACAAGCCATATCAAGCATGGGTGGATGATATGCCAACACCCTTGGTTTTTTGGAATCCCAATTTTTTCCCCTTTCAATGGGATAGGGGACCCACCACAACACCTAGCCCACTTTATCTCAAGGTGTGGCTCCATGTTGGGAACTCCAGTGAAGCAGGAGGCCACCAAGCTTCGATTTTTCATACAGACATTGGAAAGGCCTACGATTGTTTGGTATAGCCAGCTCCCCATCGGATCAGTAACAAACTGGGAAGACCTCAGTAGGCAATTTTTCTTCCAGTTCAGTTCCACCACTCAAAAGACAAGTATCATGGACCTCATCAAGTGCAATAAGAGGCCTAATTAATGTGTTGCCAACTATGTCACCTGGTGGAAAGGACTCACGTATTCCATTGACATGCCATTGACTCAAGAGAAATTGCTGACGATGTGCGTAGGGAATTTCAAGATGGAGATGTTCCCCTATCTTATCACCCAGAACTATCCCATGGGGGTTTCGAGACTTCTCTGATAAGGATGAACGCCTAGAAGAAGACTTATAGCAAGCTAAGAAGGCATGTGTGTTGCCTCCTGTAATCCCCGCGAGAAGGGATGCCAGGGTCAAGCTCGGAGTAGTGGACTAGATTGAGGCCCCCAGGTGACTAGAGTTGTTACCAGAAGATCCACCTCTATAGCCTTGTATAGGCCCTCCACCTCAGGCACATCCATGAGCCTAACAGTGCCTACATAAGAATCAGAAGATTCCCCCTAGCAGTGCGCTGCCACCGCCCAATTGAGATAATAAAGCTCCACCTCCTCAACAGGCTCCTCCAGCCCCTTGTTAGGTTCAAGATCTAAGGGAACCTTTCAGATTTGAGAAATTAGACCTACTCTTTCAATATGGCACAGATCCCCTGTAACTTCTGTAGTGCCTTGAAGTAGGGGATTCTATGTTTTCCTAAGTGCAGAAGGCCAGTAGAGGAAAACCTCACTAATTGCGCTAATTGTTGTCCCTATAACTAGATCATGGGGCACACTCTCAAGAAATTCTATGTGTTCAAAGACTAGCTTCAACACCAGGTAGAAAACAACACAGTCTATTTAGGCCCATCTCCATCATAGGTGGAATGCGTCTTCGTGAGTCCCGACAGTATTATCGACAGCGAAGGTGAGTGGCATCAAGTTTTCAATCAGAGGTCCCAGAAGTGTGATGACTGGATGGCTCAGAAAATAGTCACATGTTCCCACGGTATCATCTGTTCATGCTTGAATTTTCTAGAGCATTCAGAAGTCATAGATTCTACTTCTGCATCGTCGTATCAGTTGTCCTCTTCCCAAAAGAGAAAACACCAGCAGCATAAGGTAAAGTAATGTCCCCCGCTGATGTCAACGTTGTCCCATATTCTTAGCGAATCCATGCCCCCCGAGGTGGAAATATATCTAAAAATCCATCCAATTTTGGATGACTTTTCGAGTGACAGTCAAGGATACGCCTCAGTTAATACAGTAGAGCTAGTAAATCCCTCTGTGATTTTTGATGATGTGGAGCGCCAGACAGATCCTCTGAATGTCCTAAGCTGTCGTCATCATCAACAGAGCCGCGAATATATGGCCCGTCAGAGTGCCATTCTCAGTACTTCCATGAATCCTATGCATGTGATCAAAACCAGACATCATGACCAGCGTAGATCTTAGCATACGCAACCTTCTAATCAAGTGACATCATGCCCGCCTTTATCGTAGGTCTTGTTATTGGATCAGGAAGGGCCACCTCGATCATGTCATGACTAGCCATGCTTTGCCATAGGCTGGTATCAGTCGTCTGGCCCCCATCCGATAGTCACTCCAAAGACTTCGACTAGTGTGTATCGGGATATTACCAGCACCAGTCAGCTGCTGGTCCAGCCAGCAGAGCCCACCATACCTCCTGTCATAGAGCGACATCCTGTAAGAATAATTTCATTCCTGGAACATAAGTATGATGTTATCAACCACTTTTACATCATTCTAGAAAGTCTCTCCATCCTTGAGGCTCTTCTCCTATCGTCATATACGCGGGAGGCCCACACTGAGGCTTTAAGAATTCCCCATCCAGTTTGAAACAGAGGTAGCAGCGACAGAAGCCTTATATGCTGAGGCGGTCAAGAATGTTGAATTCCAGGCCATCATCTTGTTCTCTGGAGAAGATGAAGGCTCTCCCATATAGGGGCACATTTTCCCACTTTAAATCATAGGCCATTTCAATGGCATGGAGGTTCTTCATTGTCTTGTCGACACGGGGTTGAGAATGAACCTAATCCTGACTCAGACACTACGAAAACTGGGATTATCTAAGGATGATATGAGTCCCTCTGACCTAAAAATCCAAGGATATGACAGGACAGAATAAAAACCGGTCAACAAGATCTACTTAAAGACACAGCTCAATGGCTTACTTTCCTACACCAAATTTATGGTTTTCTCCCAGGACACCACCTACAATGCATTTATGGGAAGGCAATGGCTCCACCTACATGGAATAGTTCCCTCTTCATATCACCAATTCCTCAGGTACTCCCTTAATGGTCAAGTGGACGTGCTTCATGGTGATGCATCTCCCTTGGCTTCTTGTGAATCCCGCTATATGGATTTCGACTACAATATGAGAAATGAGAAGAAAATTAATGATAATGAGGTTTAGCTTTCCACTGCTACTACCGACCCGTTGATAGATCTAGATGATGCCTACAACTTTCCAATCCACTGAATGAAGGACATGACCTCGGACATGGGACAATGCTTCATTGTTTCTGGAATGAGGGGGGAACACATTCCCATGCCTACACAAAACCATAAGATCACCTCATACTCCTACACAAATCAGGCTCAGGTGATCCCAGAGCCTCCTACTCCCACTAGATATGAGGGTGTTCGCCCCATGGGAATGACAATACATCATAATTGCTTGTTTCTATGGGCCAGAATTAACCGGCTCCATACAACATGACATTATTGATTAGATATCATCATGTGTGGCCACTTGGGATGAAGACTAGATGATATTGGATCAACTAACTTTTTCGCTGTGGTCGTGACAACATCGGAGTCCCTCGATGCAGTGTCCATTGCCGCTCAGGCTAGTACAAGCTTCTAATCAAGAGATACTGACTCAGAACTGACTCCTCCCGCCGAGGATTAGACCTCCATATATGAAGAAGATGATTTGGAGTATTCTGCCCCAAATTTTTGGAGGTAATTTCTGCTATAGTTGATGAGCTAGAATATGTGAACATCAGTAGCAAGGTAGACCCAAAACCCACATTGATCGGTGCCACCATGCCCCTCGAGGAGAAACAGTAGTACATAGACATATTGAAACAACACCATGATGTATTCTCCTGGAGGTATGACAAGATACCAGGACTACATCCTCATATATCCATCCAAGGCCTTGGTCTCCCGACTAATCATCGCGGGTTCTAGAAGCCTCCCAAAAATATGCACCCTTCCCAAAGTGCCCTGGTTGTGGTGGAATTTGATAATCTCATCAGAGCCAATTTTGTTAAGGAGGTCTAGTATCCTAAATGGATGGACAAAATTATGCCAGTTTGAAAGAAGAACTGATAGATCAGAGTCTGTATCAAGTTATGGGATCTCAAACATCATTATACGAAGGATGATTTTCCCCTTCCTATGAAAGAATTGTTGGTTGACACTACTGTTGGGTTCCAAGCCCTCTCTTTAATAGATGGATAATCGGGGTACAACCAGATTCGAATGGACCCTGGGGATAAAGAGTTCACAGCCTTCAGGGCACCACAAGGTACTTTCAGTTACTGAGTCATTCCCTTCGGTTTAAAGAATACATGTGCCAGCTACCAGAGGGCTATGCATCACATATTTAAGTTGATCCTCAAAATGTTTGTGAAATGCAATGTGGATGATCTGGTGGTCAAATCTTTCCAGCTTCAGGACCATCTCAAAGACCTTGAGAAAGTGTTCGGCTTCCTCTGTTCCTATCACCTGAAGATGAACCCATTGGCGTGTGCCTTTTGTGTCACCTCTAGAAATATTCTTGGCATCTTTTTTAGATATAGAGGCATTGAGATCGACCCACAGAAGATCAAGGCCATTATCCAGATGTCTCCTCTGAGCAATATTCGGGAACATTGACGCATCCAAGGCCACTTCGCCTATATATGCCATTTCATCATGAATTTGGCTGGCATGTGTAATCCCTTTTCTTGGATCATGAATAAAGGGACCGTTTATGAGTTCGAAAAAGTGTGTCAAACTACTTTTGAGGAGATCTAGTAGTATCTACTCTGACCTCATGTCTTAATTCCACCCATCTCCAAAAAGCCACTGGTCCTTTATGTGACCACCCTAGAGTGATCTATCAGCACCATTCTCTCCCAGAATAATAATGAGGGGATGTAGAACAGCCTTTACTACCTCATCTACATACTCCTCGATACGGAGGCCAGATACTCCCCTAATGAAATGAGCTTCCTTGCGCTGGTATTCACAGTATAGAAATTGAAACATTACATGTAGCACCACAAGGTATGACTTGTGTCCCGAGTAGACCCAATGAAGTACATCTTAAACCCCCCATGTTGATAAGACATTTAGCTCTATGGGTAGTGATTCTCCATCAATTTGACATTAGGTTTGTCCCTCAGAAGGCTATTAAGGGGAAAGCACTAGTAGACATCCTTATTGCCTATCCAACTCCTACAAACCAGTCCCTGGACCTCGATTTTCCCGATGAATCGATTCTCTTGGTGGACCAAGCCATGCCATGCTGGAAAACAAACTTCACTGGTTCTTCTCAAAGCCCCACCGAAACAAGGCTTAGTGATCCCATTCTCAACAGAGTAGGTCGGGGTATCATCTTAATTACCCCGACAAAAGTTAGCCGGCCATACTCATTCTTCTTGTCAGAAGACTACACCAACAGTGAGGCAGAGTGTACCAGGCTCCCATCACTGGCGTTGGGGAGGTTCTTGAGATTGATTTACCCCATTTCCATGTGAAAGGGGACTATTCATCAAGGATATCAACAATGAATACGTTGTCAGAAATCCAATGCTCATACAATTGTTGGAGTGAACTCTCTAGCCAATGGCCTTATTCCCATCTTGTCTAGAAGTTAATCATGTTCCTCAGTCTCAGAACGATTGAACAGACGCCTGGGCTTGCCTAGCTACATCACTTGCGGAGCTCGAGCAGAATGATCTGATTATCCACATGGAAAAACGGAGAGTCCTTGATCATGTCACTCCAGATGATGATGACTACCTACAAGTGGGACTCCTTACCACCAAGTCCTCCACATCTAGACCCACAGGTCCTTGGATGCAGTGATTGAATTGGATCCTGACTAGAGATCCCCCTTCGATGAGTATCTTCATAATGGTAATCTCCTAGCAGATCAGGCCAAGAATGAGAGAATCCGACATCACACGTTATAGTTTACCCTCCAAGATGGTCCTATTTATGAGAAAATATTCTACGAGAACAGGTTCGATGTGGTTTTCCTTTGTTGCATTCAAGGATTTGAGATCTCCCAAGTCATGTAGGAGGCTTATGCTAGTTCTGGTGGGGCTCATCAGACTGGGCCCAAACTATCTCACCAGATCCAGAGAATGGGGTACTTTTCGCCCTCTGTGATCCACGACTACATCGAGTTCACCAAAATGTGTCATACATTGTAGATTCCTGCTAACTTCATGCATCATCCCCCAGATCCTCTCCACTCCACCAAATACTCTTGGCCATTTTCTGTATGGGGACTCAATATCGTGGGACCATATCCATTGGCGACAGCTCGCCAGTGTAGGTTCATTCTCATTGATACAGATTTCTTTTCCAAGTGGGCAGTGGTAGTTCCACTCAAGGAGGTCAAGGCCCATTCCATTGTTGACTTTGTGTGCTCCAACATCATTTACTAACTCAGAGTCCCTCATGCCATCCTCACCGATAATGTCATGAACTTCCGGGCAGCTGAGGTGATGAAATAGTATGATAAGTACAACATCCATTACAACCACACCTCTCTCAATCATGCACAAGAAAATTGACATATTGAGGCATTCAACAATAACCTCTACAATATTATAAAGAGAATGGTTGGTCAGAAAAAGAAGATTTGTCCAGACAAGCTCCCCAATGCCCTCTAGGCTTATAAGATGACAACTCTTAATTCCACCGAGGTGACCCCATACTCCCATGTGTATGGAATGGAGGTCGTCTTACCCATAGAGATTCAATTTCCCTCACTACACATGGTTGTCTACAATAATATAGTGCTAGATAATGTAGCTAAGATCCATCTTCCCAAGTTCGAAGCTCTTGATGAGAATAAGCTTCGTGCCCTGCACAATCTGGAAAGGAATCGGAACATGATAACCAGAGCTTTTAACAAGAATGCTTGTCTCTCTCCTTCTTGCAAGGTGACATGGTATTGGCCCTAAGGGAACTAATGATACCTGGCCAGAATCCACCCATGTTGGAGCCCAAATGGGAAGGAAATTACATCATTCACAAGGTCTACTCCATTGGCGCATACTCACTGGTTACCATGGATGTTGAGCTTATATCACCTCCCACCAATACCATGTTTCTCAAACATTACTTATCTCGAGGCTATAGTCCCACATGACCATAAAATGTATGGTCCATCATGACCTTAAGCTGTCTAGTCCTACATGATGTTAAACAGCATCCCAAAAATTATGTATGGCATGATTCCCATCCTCAGGGGACATATAAGTACACTCAAATTATCCATCTTAAGTCCTACCCCTAGTTTCCTCTTTGTCTATCCCCTCATGGGCATAGTTCTTTTGGAGGATGCCACATGGAATCGTATAGTTCTCTTTGTCCCCACCCATGTCAGGGATATGATGATTTCCCCATGTGCCCTCCTTCATTCTTCTAATCTTCCCACATCCTTACCGCATGAAGTTAAACTGCATGTCCCTTTTATAACTACATATGGATTCATTCCAATCCTCGTGGGATACATTGGACAACCTATAAATTTCATCTGTAGGCCCAACCCCAAAACTCAGGACCTCCCATTGGGATGAAAGAGATGGTGTGGTGCAGGCTTTTCCCCCCATTCTCGTCGGGCTATTTCCCCACGCCACACATATCACCTTGAGATGTACCTCCCTTCATTTACCATTTTCCCATGATCATAGGCCCCTTCATGCTTTTCGAACCCCATAATTTGTGTTTTCATCACCTCCTAAATCAAAAAGGGCACCCAAATGGTGTGGATACTTGGCCCAAGGGCCATCCTACCATTACGGGCTAGCATCCTTGAGGATTGAAAACTGAAAATTGATACAATTCCCATGTTTCAGATATGGTCAATGGTTGACGCTCAATTGTTTTCCCAGAATTCTGGTCACACAAGGGTGGATACTGTGTTGTGAACTTGTTCAATAGTTGTCCTCTATCATGATTTCCACTTTTTGGTGTTCCATAATTATGATGATTCGCCTTCTCTATCCCATGCATATGACAGTAAACAAGGAATATACGGTCTGTGCTCTATGACCCAAAACTAATATCACCTTCATCCTTAGTGCAAGACGTTAAACTACAAGCTGGTCATGACATTTTGTCCATGGACTAGCTATAGGACCATTGACCTTTTCGGGCCCTGGCCTTGGTTCTCACTTAGGGTTGTACAATGTGGTGTTGGAATATGTCCTCACTCGCATCGGGTTACTCGTTGTGTCATACACATCCTTGGATGAGATACCTTACCACTATCTTCGTCATTACCGCAAGTCGTTAAATTGGACGACACCCCAAGAACTATGTATGGCTTGATTCCCATTCTCATGGGATTTTTCGGATCGCCCGAACATCTAATATTTGAGTCCAACCCCATCTCCAAGAAACCTCCCCATCATTTTGGCCCCTTGGCCCGTGTTATTCCATAAGAGGGGTATACAGTGTGCTATGGGCATACATCCCCATTCACATTGGATTTATAACAACCACGCCACATAAATCTCTCTCTCTCTCTCTCTCTCTCCTTGGCGGCCTTCGCCCCTTTACCCACTCTCTTCTCTTTAAGTCAACTACCCTTAAGTCGGGTCCCTTGGACCTCTTCGGTGATTCACCAATTGGCCCATGATTACTCTGTTCTAGAACCTGGAGTGTCAAATTCTACCCAGACATGCTTTCACCCTCTTTTCAAGCTTCATGTTCCTCTTCCTTTGTGCTTCCATTATCTTTCACATCTGAAGGGATTCCCAAATAGCATGGATGCTAGGCATAAGTTCTCTCCTATCATTATGGGCCAATTTCCTCAAGGGTTTTAGATAAAAAATCAATATAAGTCCCATATTGCGAATATTGTCAGTGGTCAACGCTCATTTTTTGTTCCTATTTCAGGCCGCACAATATGGATGCTGTGTTTTGAACACGGTTAACAATTATCCTCCATCGTCACACCAACACCTTCAATCCTTGAATGTTGGTTACACGATTCACATTATTTTACACCCTGTCAAATCCAAATAGAATTTCAACACTCTTGGAACTATCCCTCAGTGCACATTTGCATGTTAGGAGGACAAAGCCACGGTAAGGAATCATTCAGGGCACTGACCCGACTTCCCTTTGGCATGTGTTCTTGGTATTTCAAAAAAACATCTTCTACCCTTGTTTCCCATACCGAGATTGAATCACGTGGGATTAGGAATTGGATTGAGGTTTCTGCCTACTTGGGAGGATTCCGCCTCTCCTTAGTCCAATCTCTAAGACATCAAACTAAGATCTATTTTAGAACTATGTACGGCTTGATTCACCTTCCCATTGGATACGTAGGAATACCTAGACATCCTGTATTTGGGTCCAGCATGTGTTCCACTAATTTATCTCTTCTGTTCTACCTTCTAGGCCCTATCTCTTATAAGACCCCACGATGTGGAATGTGTAGGATTATTCCTTCATTCACATCGGGATTACAATTAACACATCACGTACTCCCCTTTAAAAGAGCTAGTCCCTCCTATCTCGTGCCCCATATTATCTTACCTATTCTGGCCCCCTCATCCTAAGGGATCTCTTTTGGAATTGTGTGCAGTGTGATGTGGGATTATGTCCTCAATCACCACAGGTATGATTTATCACGTTTTACACACTCCCTGTTGAACCTAATCATTAATGAATATGTCTGATCCATATGACTTTAAACTATAATGTATAGTCCCACAGGAATTTAAAATGTTGTGTCTATATTTCATGACATTAAAATTCAGGGGTGGTCCCAAAACATGACCTTAAATTGTGACATTATCATCCTGGAAACACGATGAAAAAATGGAACTGCATCATGTTGTCCTCATTCAAGGGGACATCATGTTTGGTATCGGTCACACACCATACCGATTTTCAACGGCTTCACATAGCATGATTCTTGTGGTGATGCCTAGAATTTCTATCATGGGTGCATCACTTCACAAAAAAACTACAATTACATTCATCCTAAAGGTCAAAAAATATCTATCAAATACCGCTTCTTTTTGTCCAAGGGCCAGACCCACACAACCTTATTATCTCTGGCACTGGTATCATACCATGCCATTCCTAGAACTACGTATGGATCGATTACCATCCTCATGGGATACGTAGGAATGCCTGTGAACTTTTCCTTAGGTCTAGCCTAACTATCATTTTTGGTCTCTCAACCTAAAACCTCCCCAAGGAAAACATGGTGATCTGGAATCCAGGTCCTCATTCACATCGGGTTTCATAATTACCTCACCATGTGTCTCTTGCATTCCCTACCATCTCTGGTCTATGTTCTATGACCATAAACTAAGATAAATTCATGTCTTTGGAACAATATGTTAAACTGTATCACATCTTCATGAACTACACATGTCTTGATTCCCATCTTAAGGGGATATATAGGAATTCCCAGACACATTGTCTCCAGGTCCAGCCCCAAAAATCTAAAATCTTGTCCTCTCATTCATCCCCTCGGCATGAACTCTCATGGGAACATGTAGTGTAGCGAGTACCTCAAGGGTCCTCATTCACATCGGTTTTTGAAAAAGTCACACCATGTGCCTCCCAAGAATTTTCCGAACCTGGTCCAAGTTCTATGACCCTAAACTAAGATCGCCCTATGGGAATTGTGCATCACGATTGGCTACTTCACCGCCCCACACATAGTCCATTAAATTAGGACCCCCTTAATGGCCCATCCTAGGACCGTAAGTTGTGAGCGTGCAACCCCAGGACACTTTTCCTTAGAAAGGGACTCGACTCCCTCTATCTGATATGTCTTATATCAGATGTGTTTTGACAAAGAGCCCAAAGTGTGTAATTTTCACAGGGACATTCCCCTCATTCCATGTCCAAGCTTTGTGATACCGTTATTTGGATACCCATCCTCTTACACATCCTAAGGGACCCCTTTATGGTTAGGTCTCATGCCACATTGGATTACCTACCATCTTAGGCCAACATCCCTAAAGACCCCGAATGACATTTGCGACAGGTCCCATGTTTCGAACATGGTCAGCGGTTGACCATCACTTGTCTGTCCCCATATCAGGATAACATGAAACATATACTGTTTTTATAACATGTTCAACAATTATCCCCTATCCTCACACCACCATCATTGTGGTCCAGATCTCATGCATCATGATTCACATATTTCCACATCCCTTATGTTCAAGTGGAATTACATCATACTTGGCTATACTTCTTCGCACATATAGGTGTGTTATATAAGTAGGTCCAAATAATTGGGAAGTCATTCACCTGATGTCCCATCAACCCTAACATGTTCCTTCATGTGCCCGGAAAGCCCCATCACTATTCCTTGTTTCCCACATCGAGCACGAATCATGTGGGCTTAGTAATTTTTTTAAGGCATTTACTGGAACAACCATGCCACACATGGCTTCCTTCACCTGTAATGACGTTAAACTGCACTCTCAGAACTATGTATGGCTTGATTCCTATCCTCATGGGGTATGTAGGAATGATCGGGCACTTTGCCTGAGGCCCAAACTAACTTTCACTTTTGATCCCTTAATCTAAATAACTTCCTTTGGGGATACGTGGTGTGGTGCAGACTCTGTATGTCCTCATTCACATAGGGTTTATAGCTACGACACCACATACTCATTTCCTGGGATATTCCCTGTCACTCCCCATCCTATCGTATGATGTTAAACTGCACGAGTCCACATTTCCTGAATGCATGACATTAAAATGAATCTCTACCTTGAAGAAGTTAATGATTCCCTATAATAACTATGGGATGCATCATATTCCTCACCAAAAAGGATTTCCACATACTAGCATTGGTCTCTACCCATACCAGTCTCAGAACTACATTTTTCTTGATTCCCATTCTCATGGGATACATAGTGATGCCCAAGCATTCCGCCTTGGGGCCATCTCTAGGGTCATTAAACCTCCTAGCCCCTCAGCCTCGATCATGACCTAGTCTATATGACTGTAAAATAGGAGCCTATAGTCCATGTACCATGACTTTAAAATGCCAACCTTGGTACAGACTATGTGAATGTAAAACTATGTGCACCGTCCTCACTGTATGATGTTATATTATGTGTCTATAGTCCTCATTGGTATGAGGTAAAACTACATGTCGTTCCAAGTCCTTATAAGGGAGGTCCTATTTGGAACTAGGTATGATTTCTGATCAAACAAATGCGCCAACCCAATGTGGCCTTACCACGTGGAGTAATTTCAAGAGTGTTGGGCTCCATTCGAAAAAGTCATCACACCACACTCCATGCTTTGTTTTCCCTTCATTTAGACCCTAGTCCTCTTTCACAGATAATGGGACCCCTTAATAGTATTGATACATGACCTATAGCTCTCCTAATTTCTTTGGAAAACATTCTAGAAGGCTAATATATGAAATTTCAAGTCAAGCCCGATGTTTTAAAAATGTTCAGTGGTCGGACCTTATTTGTTATCCCCATTTCAGCCGAACGCAATGAGGATACTGTGTTTTGAACATAGACAATATTTATCCATCATTGTCACACCATCCCTACATTATTCTGAATTTTGGGAATTGAGATTCACACCTCCAACTCCACTATGTTCGGATTAATTTCAAATTCCAGTTGTGTTATCCCGCTTGTGCACTAGAGCACATTGAGAAGACGGTACATCGATTGTTTTGACATCTTCATCCTCCAATCGGACCTCCCCCTTTTTCATCCCAGAAATATAGATTGGTTTTTCAAACCATAGATGTCGAAACTTGGTTGGCACTCCAACATTCACACAAATTAATAGTGCAACCAACCCTTGTTTCTCACATCTGGTATGACCCTCGTGAGTTTTGGAATGGGTTGCTATGTATGTAGGGAGTATGGTCGAAGTGCATTAAGAAGAACAAGAAAAAAGTCCATCCATATATACAATTCAGAGCTGGAAGTAATAAAGAAATATAAGTTTTTGGTGGTCGGCAGAAAAAGATCCCTTAAGGATAAAAAATTTGGATTAACTGTTCCAATGCTACAACATTCTGAATTGCAGCCTCCAACATCACTTCCCATCCCTTGAGATCCTTCTCTTTGACAGCAGTGGTGGGGCAGAACTCATTATCCCAAGCTTGATCCATTGATTGATTGGTCTAGAGCTCAATCATCTTTCATTTTTTCTGTTCTATCTGTTCTTGAGAATTCACGAGATGGACCTTTAATCACTCAATGATCTCATATTTGTTTAAAATGAACACCTCCCTTTCCTTTGCTTGTTCCTCAAGGTGTTGGACCTCCTACTCTGCCTCCAGGATGGCCCGAGTGTTCACTGAAGCCTCCTGGCACTGGGCAATGTCTGAAAATCGGTTGTCCTCCAGTATCTTCTCCACCATTTAATCACATATCATTACATTTGAATGGCGAACGTCTACCCCTCCGGTGTAGATAATGCATACCAAAGTGTGGAGTGACCCAATCTAGCTTAACCATTCTTCATGTTGTTGGATGAGATAGAATCTGATGAACTTCCACACCTTGTTCCATGTAATATGGCTCTCCTACATAGTATCTGAGTCAGAATCATCAATTTCATTGTGGTCTGTAGGCCTGTATTCTGGGAAAGCGGCGAGGAGTTCAGCATCTGGGTCTTGTTCAGGAACCTCCTCCTCGTCGGCGACTTCACTATCATCAGGCTAGAGCTCCACCCCGGCAGCATTACCATCCCTCATTGCAATCTCCGACTTGTCGAGTATTGGGGTAGGGCCACCTAGATTGGTTGTTTCTCTAAAGGCCGATGCAGTCACTGCCCATCCAACTCCAGCAGATGTCCCGGGTTCGTTGGTTTGTTGGGCTTCCAACCTTGCGATCACTGCATCAAGAATAAATATATTGATTAGTTGAATCCCCAGAAAAGAGGGGAACTAATGAGAAAGGAATTACATGAGCCAAGTGTGGTAGAGTCCAATTTCGGTGTCATGGTGGGGGCCGCTGCCATAGGGGAACCTTCGACACTTGTCAACTCAATCACCGGTGTAGGATCCTATTGAACAATGGGGATGATAGTGGACTCTACTTCTGGATCATTATCGCCTACTCTATCTGAAACTGGTAAACCAATATGCTCGGTCCCAAGGAATGGCTTTCGTGGATGCTCCCCAGTTTCCATAGGCATAACTACACCCCCTGTGGGGAAGGCATCATGGGGTCCCTCGGTGATGTGTTCCTAAATAGGACAGGGTTTGGTTGATGGAACGATATTATTAAAAGATAAAGGGCGGTGGAGATAAGGTTTAAACATATCTCAAGTTTCTCTACCAGTTCTGCATCAGATCTGACATTTTCACCACTAACCCGGGATCTCTACTAGTTAGTGGGAGCTTCAGAAGGCCCATCTCCACCAACTCCTTTAACTCGGTCCTCCCCCTCTTCTTCATGTCCATCTTCTTCACCTCTTCCTCCTCCTCCTCCTCATGCTTCTTCGTCTCCTTCCTCTACACCTTCATCCTTGGATGGAAGCTTATCAGGGTCATGCTCTTGGCTGGGCATTACTTTCACACTGAGATGCAGTACTCCATTCCGCCCCAGTAGGAATGCATACATATCCATGGCTACCAGGTATGTGTGCCAATGATGAAAGTTTACCCTATCCGATATCTGGATGCGCCCTATGTTTGGCAGATCGAGCCCGGTGTGTACCAACCTCCTCCACAACTCTTCGTCGGACATGGACGGTCACAACGTTCTCTAAGAAGACCACAGAGAATGGAAGATAAAATCAGCACACAACATCATAAGGTACCTAAATTGATTTTTTGGGAGTTACCTAGCTGGACCATGAGGCCGTATATGATACCACCCTTCCCTGGAGGGTGGAGACACGTTATTGGCCTATGCTGCCCCTACCGATGAAGTACTAGCCTATGCCATGCTAGTTGTCTGGCCCATTCTTTGCCTCACTTCCCTTGAAACACCTTGTATACCTTCCTTCTCTTAGGGCTCTACACTAGCTGCCTTGATCTGTCGAATGTGTTTCCAAAGAATCGACTTTGGATAAGTTCTCGTCCAGTGCATGGAATAATTTGTTGATAGTATTGTACTGACATCGGTGGGGGGAAGAGTGATGATTTGACCCAAACCTTACATCGTGAACATAAGCCATAACTGGAGGAGAATATAGGGATTCTACTATACCTAAAACTCTGTGTATACTTTCTTGGGAATCCACTGCATGCACATGAACTGCCTGCCAACCTTGTTGGCACATATGGTTGGCAGAAGATTTTTCCATCAATCTGGGCCACCAGTACACAGCCCAGATGCTTTTCAGGTACTCCCTCTACTCAAGTGGTCCCCAACCATCATCTACTATTTGTCCAACTGGGGTTCAGAATGAGTGGAAGTTGAAGTGGGTGTGGCTTCCGACCTTGAGCTTGATTCCCTCATCCCTGAGTGACAATGGGTGGATTCTAGCTATGTTCAAGAGGGATGACCCCATATGGTTACCATGGGTGAATGGAAATCAAGAATTCATACCCATCTCAGTGGTCTACGACCTATCCATGGAGAATATCAAATGGCCTGCCTATCCTCCTGGGAGTACATCCCCTTGAAATGCGCCATAGAATATTGTACAGACTTTCCAACACAGGCACCCATAAGTTAACCTTTTTCTTTGCAGTCATAATCCTAGCCATCAATAATGTCCCTGGGTGGACTCCCATCTTCGTGTCCCCTACAGGAAAAAGCCAACTTCTCTAGAATGCAGCAAGAAACCTGACAAATCGCACATTCGGGACTCAACATTAATTAATGCCAAAGCCCCACAATCGGTACTCTCCTGTCTCCCAAATTGCCCAGCATGATCCTAATTTTTCCCTCTGAGATGTTTTCGGGCATTGCTTCCCTCGGTCTGGCTTCTTCACGGCCACATCATGGGTCAGGAAAAGTATAAACCACACTATATAGGATATTTACTTCAGGATATATTTTATTTTGAGCTCCTCTTTTGCCAGCTCCAACATGTGCCATAATAGGATTGGGGTGCGTGTCCTTTCCCCCAAACATTTTCTGTTGGGAGGAACTCTTTGAAGGGATATCCCCCATGATTATGCCCACCTCCCCATGGTGGAGGTGAAAAGAGTTGGTATCAGGCAATCGGTGACTGAACACCACTGATACCAAGTCCAGCTATCAGTAGAAGAGGAAATGGGACGTCCAAATACCCTCAAAAAGCCCAATGGACCGCAAATTTGTCTGGAATACCTCGCATGTCTAACGTACCTTGTACGCCCATGCCCGCTCATTGGTAAAGATGCCCCCGAATCTGAAATACCATTCTTTCCAGCACTTCGTCTCGTCAGTAATGCTACTTCTGAAAGTACTTACATAAATAGTGGGAGATTCCTCGAGGACTGGATTTCTTCCCACAACCGTCCTAGTATTCATATTTAGGAAATATATGGATATGTTCTATGTTTACCTAGCTAGATGGTCGTTTTTTTAATGTGGAATTGTGGAAGTCTATCCTTGCACATCACCCACGACCGTGGTGTGTCCGTCTCAAAATCGGGGATCAGCACCTCTTCTAGAAGACTGAAGTTTCATAGCAACAGGCTTGCGCTCAGTATGTAATTATTTTGAGCCTGTGTAATCATGCCTAAAATCATTTGGTTATCAGACACAATCCTCCTCAGACAAATAATCTAAGATGTCATGATCATTTGGGTTCTTCTTGTAGCCGCAGTATCATCCCTCTCATCATCAGTCTATTTAGAGGCCATTTTGGAAATCAAAAGAAATCGATATGAAAATATGATTTTCTCCACGAAAAAATGAAGTTCAGTGCAAAAAACCTATGGTGAAGGAAAAGAATGCCTACTTTCATGGAAAAAATGGGATGGCACCCAAAACCTGGAGGTGGTCTCGAAATCTTATCGCAAATCAGGACCATTTTCACACACGAGAGAAAAATGCCTATCGTGCAGAAAAAGTCAAAGTAACACTTGGAGGTAGCTATTTATAAAGCATTGATGCACCTTCTGCGTGTGCACAACTAACTTGCCCATGAAAAATTCATTTTTGGGAGCCCACAAAGAGGTTTCCCAATTTTTTGGTGTACCCTCAGAATCTATCCTTTGGGGTCTCCTTCAGCTCTGATTTTGAGGGGGGCATTTTCTACACCGAAATTTGGAGAAGGACCGCATCAGATGGATAAAAGAGCAACAAATGAATTCGGGACGATAAGAGAATATTTTGGGGCCCGAGAGGTAGACACATGCACGATTTGGGGGACGTTCCCAAGAATCCTTCTGGCACGCAAGACTTTACACGCCCGAAACCCGTTATGTGCACAAGGAGACATCAAATAAGAGTTTTCTCTCCTAGAGCTGCTTCCGCGTAAAAGGTGACGTCAAATGGGGATTTGCGCACCCGGTGACGCTTCCATGCACAAGGGGATGTCAAACAGGCATTTGCATGCCCAACCACCATTCCACGCACAGGGCGACGTCAAACAAGCATTTGTGCACTCTGACCCCCCGTTCCGTACACAAGGAGAAATCAAACGGGCATTTGCAGCCTAGTGCCGCTTTCACGCATAAGGAAATGTCAAACAGGCATTTGCATGCCAACCCCCCCCCCCCCCCCTTCAACACACAAGGTGACGTCAAACGGGTGTTTGTGTGACCATACCCCTTTCTGCGCCCAAGGAAACATCGACAACTACTTTGTGCGCCACGACCTTTTACGCGCCGACCCCAAGGACTTCTTCTATAAAACAAAATGTATCCCCATGATTCAGGGACCGTTATAGAAGATGTAGCATTAATCTATTGCATGAAAGCCACATCTTCCACAACTGTGTGATAAATCCAATGGCCTTTAGGTATTGGATTTTTCAAGAGAAATTCCCCGAGGTGGATCCTTCATGAATTTATTTTCTTTCCAACTCATTTACGTGCAAGGGATCTGATTTTTTGCACATGTCCCCTCTGCGTTAGGCCACTCTTGCACAAAACCCATACTTCTTGCACAACAAATTTCCATATTGCACACATCCAGGTCGTTCTTCCCTGCAAACCATCCTTCTTGCGTGCAAACTTCCACTCTTGTGCGCAACCCCTTCGTCTTTCACACAACTAGTCCATCTTGCGTGAAACCCTACCCACTTGCATGAAATTCCTTGCATCTTGCACGCTGACCATCTATCTTGCCCCAACCCATTCTCTTACGTGTGTTCCATGTGTTTCCCTCACCTTATGGAACCCTGTCCGAGCCCCGATTATGCACAACACACCTGCGTCACGTGCTCTCTTCCCGTGTGGCCCTTCAGGTTTTCACGGAGAAATTTCAATTTCCCTCAGGTGGCGCTTTCCGTTGCGTTGTTTCACCTCGTTATTCTTCGCATAAGCATGATAATGGCTATTGATTCTTCGCATAGCCACACTAATGTAGAAACCCAATAAATCAGTCGATAACACCCCTTCACCATGGCATTTCTGATGCCTTCCCTCCCCCAAGGGGTGAGAGGTATTGGTTATGTAAGTCCTATGGGTGTGGAGAAAACCCACCTTGTCCGAGTTGCAAGACGTTAAACAGCCATGCGCCATCATCCGAGCAGTAGGACGTCAAAATTTCATGTGCCATCATCCAAGTGGTAGGATGTTAAACTGTCAAGAACCATCATCCAAGACATAGGACAGTGAACTACCAAGTTCCATCATCCCCAGTACATAACATTAAATTGTGGCCTCACCCCGTGCATCATACACGGGGTGCCTTGTCTCAGAAATTCTATAGGCCCATTGTTCTCTACGGATGTGAAATTATTCCTCACATGGAATATGATCCTCTTTATTGGAGCGGCGTTGGTCCATGGGAATAGGAAAACCACCTTGGTGTAAGCCCTATCTTTTCTTATAGGAGGAAACACCCTTTCTCCTCCTATCTTCTTCCTTTCTAAAGGCTAGGGGAGAGATGGGCATTGGGACCTTCATTATCCCGTCCCTCTCCCCCTAGGATTTGTCGCCACCTGGGCCTCCACCTTAGAGTAAGTCCTAATCTCCATCACCCTGGGATGTGGACCACACGTAAGCCCTGATTTCCTCTTTGGGCCGCTAACCACGTGTAGGCCCCCAATTCCACTTCCCACGGACGCACCTTAAATGACGTGATAATCAGGTCCTTGCTCCTTCTTGTTTCTCACACTAAGCTTGACTCACATGGTCTTAGAGTAAGCATCAACCATGAGATCCTCCCTTGGAAACCTAGAGTGTATGCCCCAAACCATAAACTATGTGTTCTTTGATCCTGTCCAAGGCATGGTCTGTAGGAAGACTCTATGAAGTTCAAGCCCCACACCCATTGGTCCCGAACAACTTCACGTCGGTTCACCAAACTCTCCATGAACTACAAGGTATGTGATCCATGACATGGCAAGGTACGTAGGAAGCCTCCCTAATGTTCCATCCAACCATCCATTGGTCCGGACCATCTTCACATCAGTTCACCAAACAGTCCACCAGAACTATGTGGTCCTTGATCCTTGCCAAGTCAAGGTACTTAGGAAGCCTTCCTAAGGTTCATACCCAATACCCATTGGTTCTGACCATCTTTACATTGGAACCCACTCCTCCTGAACAATGTGGACTTTGATTCTTGCCAAGGAAAGGTATGTATGAAGCCTCCCTGTGGTTCAAGCTCGACATCCATTGGTTCTGGCCCCCTTCATGTTGGAACCCCTTCGTCCTACATGACGCTAAACTGTACACCCCCTTTTCATCCTACAAGATGTTAAAACATATCCACCATCTAGAGGTAAGCCGTTTTGACTCCCCCATTCAGCAGTAATCTATTGTCAACCCCATCTAGGGGTATGCCGTTGTGACCCCCCATTCAGTGGTAAGTCATTTTCCACCCCATCCTGTGGTAAGCTGTTGTGACCCTCCATTCAACAGTAAGTCATTGTCATCAACATCCAGCTGTATGACGTTGTGACCCCCTATTCAGCGGTAATCCGTTGTCAACCCCATTTGACATTAAGTTGCTGAAGTACCCAATTGATGGTAAGCCATCATCAGATGAACTACATTGACTTTGATTCCCTGCCACATGGATACGTAGGAAGCCACTTTGAGGTTCAAGCCAATAACTCATGACTCAACTTGAACTACTTCTTGATCCCATCTGTTTCAAGAAGATCATGACCTTACCTAGAGGTTCTATTCCCTCTCGATCCCATCCATGAATCCATTCCCATGAGCTTCCTCCTTAGGTGTCCCATCATTTCACTGAACAATGCAAACATTGATTCCCTACCACAGGGATACGTAGGAGGTCTCTTCGAGACTCAATCCCAACATCACTGTCACCCTCATGTCGACTCCAACTCATTCTCTGTCCACTTCATTTAACTCTCCATCATCCATCTTGATTCATACTTGGGACACCACATCCTAGTGAGATCATGCCAATTCACCTCCTAACCTCAGTGTTTCCTCTGGGGTTCACACCCATCTGCTCCACTCTAGTCAGTGTTCCGATTAGGCCGATACGTCTCCACTAAATGTTAAAACTGCGACAAACGCTATGTTAAACACAGGAAGATGAGGAAAACCTAAGATAGATTCCTATGACATATAATTCCCTACATTTGACGTGGGATTCCTTAGGCTTCATATCCCTCGAGAAGCACTATAATAAGGAGAAGAAACCCAGTCCCTAATGTGTTCCAGTGTCCAGACACGCCAATGATATCCAATGTGACTACTCCCCCAAAAAAAGGTTACTGCCCTGACCAGATCCCTTGGAATGTCCCGATAGAAGTAGTGTAATTAACTAGTGTCCATGAAGATATGGAACTAGGAAGAGTTTCACGAACAATGCCTTAATTCTATAAGGAAGACCCAAACTAGGTGATGTGTTCCAAGGATGAATCCAAGGAAGGAAGAACCAGCATCCCATCATCCCATTTCAACCAAAGAGAAAATGTCCCTAAACAAGGAATGGATGTTTCCCGCCTTTGGAAATTGGGAATGTAGGGCAACAGCTGTGCGTCCTCCATAGACGGATGCATGCATCCTTGAGAAATCATCGAAAACAGTAACCTAATATAAAAATTACCATGGATATCCATGTATTGAAAAAGAGAGTCGTAGGTCAGTCCAAAAGAATCAAATTTTGTAAAAAGGTGTAATAATGGAAGAAATATTCATATTTTTGATTTCATATTCATATTTTTAATATTATTATAAACAATTTTTTGTTTTATTTCCATTGAAACAAGATCAAAGAGGTGAAATTTAGAATGGTATGTATCTCGAAACAACTATTTCTTATAACCAAATAACAGATTTTAAGTCAATGGTGAATAATTTAAGTATTTTTCTATTGTGAAGGAAAATGTGAGTTTCCTAGTATAACCTATAATATTGAATTTTATATCATAATAGAAATAAATTATTGATAATATTCTCGATTTTAATTAGTAGAATGATATTTAAAAATGATATTCTTGTATATTATAAAGGTTATGAGGATTATGTGGAGCATTAATGGATTTTTCTTTAGTAGTTTAACATTAATGGTATAGAAATATATTATAAATGGAATTAATAATCAAAGAAAACAATTTTATAAAAAGGATATGTCTTTGGAGACATCTTTTTAAGAACAAATGTTTGAGGGGTGGATTTATTTTAGGTTTAGAATATGATTGATTCTGAGATAATAAGTTGTTAGGTGGTTTGGAAAATAAAATATATGTAGTATCAATATCCTTGGGATTGATAATTTATCCATGATATGATGGTAGAAGTTAAACTCTCTTTTTGGATTATGATATATAGTGACTAGTGAGTGACCTTATAAACTAGTGGTTAATACCATTTGAGGGTTAAAGATAGAGATAATATTTAGAGGAATATATAATCTCATTGTAGTTTAATGTCTTATAGATTCAAATAGATTTTGAGAAAGGTATGTTATTGAGAGCATATAATTAGGGTACATATATACTTGGTCATATGATTGTACTAATTATTAATTTTTTTGAGGAAGGATAAGTCATATTTAAATGACTATTGGGTTTAGAATATTATAATAATGTTCACAGTAATTTATGATCCCTATTTTAAGGGGTAGGGTAATAAGTAAGACAGAACCCAACTCAAAATAACCATGCATTAACCAATAATGTTATGGGATAATCTAAGATTGATATGGAATGAACTAAAGGATTTAAAATATATCGTGATGATAAGGGTAAAAGGTTTTATAATTAAATAATTTTTATGGTTTTGGATGTAATAATTCCCCTATATTGATAATATTTTATTACTCATGTCAAAATTTTGGTTTTTAGAAATGGATGTAACCAAAAGGAACCATGGGTGCGTGTGATTATATAGAGATTAACTTGCTGAACAACCCATTAGAACAAGATCTAGGGTGAAATTTTTTACGATTATTCCAAACAAACTAACATAAAATATTATTAACAATGTGAACATACTTGATGCTCCAAACTCACTAAAGATGATAAATATGCATCTCATGAAATATCAAGTGATTAATTTCTTAAAACATGCATGTCTGAGGGAAATTGAGAAGATATGAAAGTTAATTTCTCTGATTTCATTGGTGTTGGGAATTATGTGACTCAATGTTTTAATTCAAGATCCAATGAGTGTGATAGTAACAAAAAACCTTGAAAACAAGGAAATACCAGGGAAACTTCTACTAATTAAATGGTTAGTGATGTTTCAATAAATATTTTCAAGTATCCTGTGTCATATATGTCTGAAATAACTAGTGTATATTGAATTATAAAAATTATCAGTGCTATGATTATCATATAAATCAGTTTCAAGGTTTGTGGGAAGTTATTCCGTATAGATATAGATCAACACACCTTAGTAGAATTCTATTTATAATTAAAAATGGGTTATGTACATTTATAAATTACATATAAAAATTATAAAAATAGATTAATATCATTTCATATCATAAATAAACCCATGATCATGTTGAGGTTTGTAGTTAATTATGAGTTCCAGATATAAATTACTATGAGTTGATGTGACAAACACTATGGATGTAATTTATTTATGGGGGGATTTAACACCTCATACTCCAATATATTATTACCTTCAAAAAAAGATAATTTTTTTTGTAGATTTCTTAAAAAAAACAAAACTGTTATATATATAGATAAAAAAAATAAGTATATATGACTATTAAAACCAATACATTTAATTAGTGGGGATAAATTGGAGTGAATAATTCATGAAATATATTTATATTGAAAATAAATAATTATTATAATGTGAATGAAAATAAATTAGTTTTCCTAAAACAACCAATAAGATCATTTTTTATATAGAAATGTAATGTTATAAAAATATTTTATTTGACGCGATATGATTTTATCTTTCTAGAAAAATATTATTAATAATAAATTATGTTTTATATTAATATTTTTTTAACAAAAATTTAGTAGGTAAAAGATATGACAATATAATAATATGAGTTAATATTTTAGAATTTCATTTTTCTATAATAATAGTTTCTTATTATATTTTGAGAATTTAATAAAAAATTAAACTCATAATTTTTTAAATTTGAAATAAATAAAAATAAAAATAATTTATTAATTATTCATATAAAAATTGACCTATTATTATATTTTGAGTATGTTTTTTAAATTTTTATTTTTATTCAAAGAATTTAAGATTTATAAAAATTATAATTTCTATGATTTTATCACTATGAAAGCATAATATAGAAGTTTAAAAAACGATTTTATTAAAAAAATATGAATTATAGAAATAAATTTATTCATTTTAAAACATTATTTTCACCTATATAAACTATCAAAAAAGATTTATAAATAATAAAAATATTATATTCATATAATTATTTTCTCTATTTTCTTTTAAAAAAACTATTTTAAAGGCGGGTCTCTATTTTGATTTTCTATGGATGATTCATAAAATTTATTCAATCCATTATAAATTAATTTACCTTTTTAAAATTCACAATGATGATAAATTTATCTTATTTAAAAATTTAATGTAGAAAATGGTTATTTTTATAAAAGAAATTTTTGCGCAATGAAGTGTGTTTATGTTAAAATTAACTTTTCACACCTTTAGAAATTATATTTTATAATATTATTTTAACATTTTAAATCATAAGTATTATATTATTAAAATGGTCCAATCCTAAAATTTTCTAACAAAATTAATTACTATGGTTAGAAATCTATTACCAAGTTAGAAGTAAAAGGGGTAAATAGAGTTTCTCCTATTGTAAAAGATCTAAAAATATAAATGAAATTACATGAAATGAATGATTGAGATATTTATAAACTTATACTTGTGCCTCATTTATATTGTTTCACATTTTATACATTTAACCTTGAATATCTTCATGGAATTATTGAAAAATGTAAATGTGTTTCTAAAACTAGCCTCTCTTTCACTTATAAAGGTTTATCATATTCACCAATTAAATACTCAACTCTAAATGGACTTATTAATATTTAAAATAATGTTTTAATCTTAATATAACCATATTACAAGCTCACAATCCTCTATTTACTCATAGTTATCCAAATCGCTTCAAATTCAGGAAGACCTCTACGGAAAATTCAAGTCCCCTACGTGAGTATTATCAATTAATTTGTATTCCTTGTTAATATCATTATTTAAAATTTAACATATCCATGATAATATAATTATATAAGTGTAATTTATAGATTTTAATGGTACTATATTACTGTTATTGTCATTTTTTTCATATTCCCCATTAATTTAGAAAATCAAAACAAACATTTGTGCATTGTGTGGACTACCTCCTCCATGACGTAACACATTTTGTTTTAGTACAATGCCTTAAAAGTTTCAATATAAGTATGGTATTAAAGGATAGACATGATTTGTTTTGATATAAATAAGGTTATGGTAAAATAAATGTAATAACCTATTAATTATATGAACAACACATGATCATCGTTAATTTAATAATTTAAAATAAGCATGCTAACATTATAATATTTTATTCAAGTTTTGTAATATTTTCACATCTATTAGTTATTATTATACATCCTTATAATTATAATATATCTCACTAATAATATCTAGATATGATTATTATTCTTATTGTATAATGATATTAAAACTAAATTACTACATGATCATACATTAAATTAAGTTATGTTCATTTTTGGGTCTGTTTCAGCACATAATCAAACAATACTATTAATTTATATCACAAATGAATTTGAGAACTTATTTAATATTTTAATATGACATAATTATGTAAATAATAATTTTGGTTCGTTTTTTAGGATATATCATCATTTATCTCATTAATTAAGAAAACACTTTTCATTCGTTAAGAATCACAAAAACATGGTCACCGTCGATTTCACCGTCATGGTTCATTACCAAAACAGACACGAAGTGAAATTATAAATTTAAAAACTATATTAGGAAAATAAATTCCAGTATAATAGTATATCTATTAATGATGAACTTATAATATTATTAAATACACACATCTCTATTATTCCCTAGTATAAATGACCAAAACTACAAACACCTGATGTAAAAAATCATAAGAATACATGTAGAGAATGAAAAACTATAAATAGTATCAATACTAAAATAAATTAGTAATGTTATATATTAAGTGATTAATATATATGTTTTTTATATGTGAGGCAAATGTATATTCATTCAAGTCAGTACAAGATGTATGGGTTTTCATCTCAATTTCCCTTTTTTGAGACAAGTATTGTATTTTGGAACCTAATTTCATTTATGTCATGTATATGGTACATATTCAAGATATAATATCATGAATTATCGTTTTATTATAGTATTTGAAGTTCAATTTCAAACCCTTTATTTCAACAGGTTATGATTTAAAAGTTTCTAAGTTGTAATTCATTTCTTGGCCTCAATTCTTATTCTTTGATACATAATAAATTTTATACACTACGTCCCCTTTGTATGATGTTAAATTTATTTCCTACAACATTTACCTTATTTTCCTTATATTACATGGGATTTACTTGAAACATAATTTTCCATTATTCAAGCAGCTAGTGATTTAGTTGTTTCACATGTATTAGGGATTTTTGGTACCATAATTTTCATTTATTGATTTGTAATCATTCATTGAAATTATTTCATATATGTTGGGTACATTATTACATTTTATTATATTATATTTAATTATCTCATTGTTTTTTGTAATATTAATTCCTACCACTTTAATCCTTTAGTAAATATTTTTCACTTCTTGGGATATATTCAACTTTAACTACCCACTTACTCTTTTTGGTTGGCTTATGGTAATGTAATTTGAGTTCTATTTTAGTCATATGCCCATTATTCAATATGGGATGAACATAAAAAGATACATAAAGGATTATAGAATATGTTAACCAAGAAATTATGATATTCTATTGATATAGGGAACAATATTGGAATTTCAATATAGAATATTATTGTCAAGTTGACTATATATTGTTTATCAATCCACCTTCATCCACTGGATGGATTATGATTAAGTTTACACTTTTATTAAAATTCAGAATTGTGATGGAATTATGTATATTTTTATTTCAATATAGATTATTATGTATTTTTAAATAATATTCCTTTATAATGAATAAATTTTAATTAAAAAAGTGATGGTGGGGAAAAACATTATATTACCCATTGATGCATCCACTGGTCTCATGAAAAACACATTTTTTTTCTTTGTACGACTCTTCCCATAATAGGATATTATCTTGGAACAAATCCTTTACAATAGAGTGTATTGACTATCATATCGATGACAAGTAAACTGTCTAAGAAAAAGGGCTTGATTGTATGTTTTTGATGTTCGAAATTATACATTTCATCAATATGAGATCATTTTCATTAATATCTATATTTTCATTTATTTTCATTGATATAGTATGATTTTAGTTTCATGTTAATTATGGATTTATATTGTTTAACTATTCCTTCCATAATGTTTATTTCATAATTTCTTAAGTTATATTTTTCCCTTACTGAGTATTTGTGCTCGCACTTTCATTTATTTGTATTTCACTAGGTTATAGTGAAAATAAATAAATGTGACATGATTAAATGGATAACACATGTGACGGGGATTCTGGGAGATGTTAGATACTTCTCATGAATTAATATATTTCTTATATAATGGTAAATTTTTTCATTTAATACAAAGAACATGGAATTTATCTGTTTATGTTGTGTCCTAATTCTATATATCATTAAATATGAAAATATCCTTCAAATTTAAGATAATTCCATAATATTATTTGTATTTTTTTAATTATTTATGGTTATATCGAGGATTATATTATAGATGTCAATGAAAGAATGTAATGTATGGGTTTATGATTACCAGATATAGAAGTACAAGTCTTAGGAGACTAATTTATAGAAATTGAAACTTTTAAAATAGATTACATATCTGGAATCAGTGTAATTTATATTAGGAAATAAGGTCGACTAATGTTTTTGTTAGATTGAATAGTAACTAGGGTATATATTTATTACCTCAATTGTGAGTAAAATCATTTAAAAGGGTTAAAATACAGGGGTAAGGATTCATAATAACACAAAATAACTTGATTAAATATCATTTTTTTGTTATATTTTAACTTTACACCTCTCATCTTCAAAGATATGATAAGTTGTAGGCAGTGAACAATTTTTTTCAATAGTTCTGGTAAAACCTATTTTTTTATTAAAACAAAGGCCAATTTAAATCTAGGTAGAAGGAGACTCATTACATAGCTCATAGGCCTAAGGACAAGTGGCCTAGGAACATGTCCTGAATGTCTAGTGTCGTATCATGCATGAATCATACTACCTACACCAATAGGTCTGCATCACATATGTGTCACCACATGTGTTGTAAATTTCCCAACAGGCTTTCCAAGATTCAAACCCTAGTCTTTTGGATATAGGATTTTTGGGTTTACCAATTAGGCACCTACCCAACTGAAATCATTTGTGTGAGTTAAGATCAAGTCTTTGTGAGGCCCCCAATACTATTCTCAAAGAATGAACCATGTTCCCCTGAAAGTAAATGTCTTTGAATCTATTATACCATATGATTTTGTGATTTTTTTGAAATAATTTTATCTTTTTTATATTTTTCATTTCAAGCAACATTGAAAATAATTTTTAATATTAAATCATTGTATTTGGATTTCTTTATAAGAGAAACTGTGATTTTATGCACTATAGAAAACATACAGTTTAACAATCTCTACATAGAACACTGAGGATAGCATACATTACAAGCAATATTGAATTTCCTCAATGGCTTGTGAAACATGCCTGACTTAGTGTTACAAAACTATAATATACTATTAAAAATATTATTATTTAATATAGTTTGATATAACATAGCCGTTATTTTGAATGTTATGAATTTTATTAACTAACTTAAGAAAATACATGGTTTTATTCATTATATACAAATGAATTATAAATGAGTGTAAGTACTAATTTAATAAAAAGGGATTGTTTTTAAAGAAAACTATTTTTATGATTAAAATGATTTTTTATAAAAGTTAAGAAAATTAGTCAAAATTTGAGAGTGATATAAATGAAATATATATGTTATATATAAAATAAAATATTTTTGATATCCATATAATAGAGTTGATAAACATAATATAGGAACATACCCATTTTCGCATATAATAGCCAATATTTTTATTAAGGCAGTTTTACGGCCTTTTAATGGTGCACCTATTATTTTAAAACTAAAAATTGACACATTAATAATTTTTATTTTTAATAAAACAAATTTTTTGAAATTATAATAGAGAAATTATCCTATGTATATTTTTTGGTATTTTTCTGAGAAACTTCATTTTTTGATGAATAGTGAAAAATACAGTATTTTAGTGAAAAACTACCTACTCGTTTAAATAATATTTAACGTAAAATTATATTTTAAATTGGATTATAAATTCAAAATAGAATAATTATACATATAGTAATCCAATTTATGTCATTATAATTTTATTATGTTGAAATTAAATATAAACACTTACAGAACTTTTGGATGTTTTTTATTTAAAAACTAGTATTCCCGCCATGTTTGTGCGACTAGTGTTAAACATAATTTTCCCACTTCTATGATTTGAATTTTTAAAAATGAACATACATAGTTTTAATAATTATAATAATTTTGGTATAATGAAAACAACTTAAGTATTTCCACTATGATTATTGAATGTGATTAAAATTTATTTGGGTGATTATGGTATAATTAATCTTACTAAGGAAACAAAATATAATATTAATGACCAAATTGACCTAGAAACTTGTACAAAGGATATTGGATGAAAATAATTCAAAAATATACCCTATTGGTTTGAATTTTAAGGGTTATTATGATATTTTAAAATGGAATTTCCCTATATAAAATTTTAAGTATGGAAAAAGGGGAAAATGGAACTTTCTTTACCTTTAAATTTATAAAACATTGATATATGTAAAAATAATAATATTTTCAGTTATAAAAATAATTTATAAATATAAATGGTTATTTTTAACATAATAATTTATCATTAATTTATATATATGATTTATTTACATAAAATTATTAGGAAACACCAATGTAGTGATTATTTAGTTAATAATTAACTAAAATAAATGATACTATAAAAAATTAAATGTAAAGTAAAATGAATAATTTTTTGGCTCTAATTATTTTTTAGATGAATATTTCATGTTACACAACTATGATCTTAATATATTTTTATTCATTTTTTTGATATTTTAAAATTAAAATTCATAAAATAATGTCAAAATCTATAATAATGTTACTTTACAATAAACAGAATTTTATTAAATGATTTAAAAGGAATAAAAATAATATATTATAAAAAATTATTTTTACAAGTTAATAAATATTAAAAATGTTATTTTAATGTACCAATAAATTTTTTAAAATAAACATATTTACTCATAGATTAAAAAAATAGTTTTGGCATGGTTCGGGTTCAAGCATTGTTTTTGCATATCACTTGCACTTGTTTTAAAATTAATTTCCAGAAAACATTATATTATTATTTTTTAAATTATTTATCATATTTATAATTAATTTGATCGATATTTTCAATAAAATATTTCTTTAATTTAGTCTTAATGGTTAAACTACATAAGTTACAAACTAGTGTCTTTAATGAAAACTAAAATAATAAAATTGCGGAAACATTGAAGTTAAGGAACCAAATTATTAAAATAAGAATAATTTTGTGCGTTGAATGTTTTTATCGAACATTATTACCCTTTAATACACTATTTTTTCATTTTTTGGTCACATTATGTATGTTATACTAGCCATTAATGAATACCTATCGGTATTTTTAAGAATTCCACTCCCTTTCCACTATAAAAAGGCAAGAACTCTCCCACTACCTCAGACATATCAATACACTTATGTTCATATATTATCTTCCTAATAAAATAAAAAATATCTCCCTTAATAATTTAATACTAAATCTAGGAAGAAATAAATCCAAGTAGTCCCTTTGGTGAAAACCAGTAGGTGTTACCCAAATAAGTGGTAACATCCTCCCTTAAGCTCCCTTATCTAATTTTCATTCTCCACCCCCTCCATTCTCATTATTACAAGATTATTAAAAAACTAGCATCCTAAATATAATAAGATGTTTTTATTCATATGTTTATTCCTACACATACCCACAAATCCATCTAATTGGAAATGAACATACTATTTTTGTGTACGACGAACTACCACATCACAAAATGATGATTGTTTGTTGTTCCTTTACAACCAATAATAATGAAATTTATGATGGAAACTATATATATATAAAATATATAAGATATTTATCATGTATTTAAACTTATATAACTCTTTTACAAAACATAACCTTGTAATTTCTATTTTGTGTAAATAATATAATTTCGTTTGAGGAAGTGTGGAATATTTCCCCTCTAAGAGACATGATTTGTTCTCACTTTAAATGGAATGTGTTAAGGATTAATTTGGCTAACTTATTATATATACATGATAGAATAATTATACTAAAAAAATGATATATATACATATATATTTGAATATATTACACTGAAACCCTCTTTTTTCTGTAAAATAATAAAATAGAAATAATGTTCATGCATATGTACGATACACCTTCTACATGAATGATATATTCCATTTCATAATTAAATATTATTTAGGTTATTATAATAAAAATATATATAATTAAAATGATATATATATATATATATCATTATTTGAAATATGAATGTAATGATATATGTGTATGGACTAAAGATACAACAAATTAAGACACATGTGAATAACAAAGAAAACATTACCAAAAGTGAAATATTAACATAAATTTTTTAATAAATGGTTAATTAAAGTCACAATAAAAACATATACTATATTATATATAAAAATTTGGTTTTGTTATATAATTATAAGAAAATTATATTTTTTATACTGACTATTTGAAAAAGTGAGATTATAGTCAAGACACATGGTAAGAGAATTTCATCTCAATTTTTACTTCCGTGAGATATATGTATTATACAACGCTAAATTAATTTTTTGTTGTATATATACCTCCAATTAATTTATTAAATTACTATTATAAAAAAAATATATGTATTTAAATATCTATTTAATTATCTTTCTTTCTTGGGGTTTATGTTTCAAAAGTTACAATATCGGTGAAGTATTTTTGTCTCAAATTGCCTTCTTTGAGACACATGTAATATTATCAACCTATATTATTCCATGAGGTGTATATACTTCCATTACCATGTTATATCATGAATATCACTCTATTCATTGTGTTTTAATATTCCTATAATGTTATACTTTTCATAATGTTGTGATTAAATGTTACGAATTTGGTAACAATTTATAGCTACAATCACACTGTTTATCAAGATTGTTTATGATTATGCTACCATTGATGAAATATTATGAAGAAAAAAGTAATGAAATATCATGAGTTTTCTAAAACTCTATTAATTTATGCTATATCCAATTAATGGTACCATTTTATAGTCTTTGGTATATAATATTATCAAGAATGTTTATTTAAGAAATTCTGACTTTACCTCTCTCTTTTAATAGAAATATATGTTACTTAAAATCCATTTTTTCAAAAAGGTTTCCAAAAAAACGTTATACTATTCTACTATGATCATTAAATGACGTTTTATTAATTTTTTACCATTAAATAAAAAGGGATTCTTAAAATTATTTTCTTTTTGGTTTCTAGTAATGAACTTTTCTAATATTTTGATGCATAAAAGGAGTGTTCGATATGTATGGATTTACCCTCCATCATGGATTTCATTTAATTTAGGATTCCTTTTCAAGAATAAAAATTTAATTTCATTTAAAATAATTTTTCTTCTTAATATTATAGAAATTTCTTGTTTTGAAGTGTCTTTTTAATGAAAATGGTTTTGAAAAATGATTTATGTTTAAAAATGTGTTTTAAATGATTTATATGTATATATAGTTGAAAGATATATTTTCATATAAAAGTATTTCAATGATATAAAATATTATATTATATGTTTTCAATGAATTTTCCAGGAAAACCATTTTTAATTATTTAATCTTATTTTAAAAGTTTTAAATGAAAAAGGTTTCCAAGCATATTTTTTATGTTTTAAAGGAAATAGTTCTTCAAAAAAATTATATCTCATTATATGTTATCAAAGCAAAAGGTTTCTAATTTTTTTAAAATATTTCTTTCGAAGTTAGAAATTTTATTTTATAGAAAACTGTTTTCAAAATATTTTGTGTTCTAAAGATCATTTTTCACGTAAGAAAGGATATTTAACCCAAAAAATGTTGTCAAAATATCCTTCCATGTTATTTTCCATCTAAAATAACATCTATTGATTTTACTCATATCCTTCTAAGAAATGGTTCAATGGTTTAATTCATATTCATTCTTTAATGGATTCTGTTTTGACATAATGATTCTTATTAGACCTATTTCTCTTCCACGGGTTATATGCTTTTGAATCTTGCTTAATTTCATGGGTTATTTATTTATTAAATGATCAGGAATCCTATATTGTTCCCATAAATTATAATGGTATGAAATGTTAATGATACCCATTTCATTTCAAGCGTTATGAATTTATTTCTATATAACCCATCTTGTTTTATGGGTCCTGATATGATAAAGGTTTTGTTATCTTTGTGGAAAAAATATGGATGATTTTATTATAAGATGGGTTGGACATAAATCTCACTATATTTCACTAGGAAAATATTTATATCTTTTTATAAAATGATTTTAATCAAGTCGACTAACATGATCTATTATGGAAATATTGGGAAACATGATCACATACAATGAATGGACAACATCTATGGAAGGTGGTGTGTCCATAAAAGTAGGTGTAGTGACCATGAAGATGAAAGATAAGGAAACCCAATTAATTATGGGAAGATGGGGGAAACTGATATCTTATAAGGAAAAAACTGTGACTAGTGATGTCGGTGTGTCCTTACTGGTAGGTGCAGTTCCCATGAAGTTCCATGATAAGTTATATATATTCATCTTGAATTATAAGGAATGATATCACATGTTTATTTATGCCAAAATACCATGTCTTATTCCTATGATATGATTTAATGGATTAAGTTATTTATTTACATTTGATTCATTTCTTATGAACTGCTAATATTTATTCCCTGATTCATGTATCTAATCTTATGACATGGAGGGTATGATCTTCTAATGTTACGATCACATTGTCATATCATTATGCTAATGTTTATGCTTAAATATCTCCATTGTTTACCCTTATAGAGTATATGATATCAACCTTTTTTATGTTTCCTTTCTTGGGTTATGAAGATATGTATTATGTTTTATGTGTCTAAGAATGGTTTTAGTCCAGAATAACATAGTGGGAAATAATGTAGCTCATTTATGTATAAGTGTTTAAGTTTCTATGTTTCCAAAGGAAATAAATAATATGGTCTTTGAGTGTCTGTTTATGTAATTTTTTTAAGAATTCTACAAATGTGATGTAATTTCAATTTACATTAATTCTAGATTGTGATATTTGTATTTAGAGAGAATGATTATTTATCCATTAGAAAATAGTCTGAGAAAATGTTAGTGATATCCCAAGGTATATTTATAAGGACATGTATATGGATGTATCTGAGGATAAGTACAGGGTTTAGTTAGCATTTAATATAATATACTTGAATTTTTTAATAGATAGAGTGAGTGCTTTCCTATAAACATATACATATCTAGATACAAAAAGTGCACATGGTTCTGGTATATATTTACGTAGGAGTAACAACTCTAACATGGATTGTTTGGATTCACTTGGTATATCCAGGTACATGAAAATGGGTCATCATGCACACATGGTTTGACACTCTTTAGGTACATGCTTTGGAGATTAGAAAACTCTTCACGAAACATCATGAAGGATATAAATTGATGTTTATTATGAATAACTCAGAATAAACCTAGTGCATCATAGATTAAAAAATGTTTCGTGATTTTGAAAACCAAGAAGCATTTTCTCATGATTGTGTGGTTTTCTTCTATGATATGTGTTTCTCACCTTGTGCTTGCTGGTGTTAGTTAATGGATGGAATAAGAATAAATAAAGTTAACAATGAAATTTTTTATACATGAAAAGTATGGGAATTATGAACATATATTTCCCAAGTGGAAATTACTCAAATAGAATTGAGAAATTGGTATGAGTATTGATTATGCTTCTGAAGATAAAAAGAACACTAACAAATGTAAAAGGTATATAATATTTTTCAAGTATTGTTTAAATTAGACATAAGAAGCATGATTAAATTGAGGTTGAGGAACCTCAATAAATGATTCATTTTTCATATTCTAGGAAAGAGTTACTAAGGAATAATATTTTGAAGCACGAGTAATGTTTTAGTAATAATGTTGGATGACTGATGAATTTATATTTTCAAATTCAATGATTCTATTATATGAATCATGAAATATATAAGTATTTTCTGTATAATTTTTCATTATGGATTGAAGGGGGAATGTTGAATGGTAATAAATACTTATAAAAGTTATATTTTTATTAAGGGTAGGTAACACTTATGGTGATATAGATGTTAAGAAAATTGTTTTTATCTTAGATATATGGATGATTAATTTTGATAAAGTAAAATGTAAATAATGGATTACCCTAGACAGGATAATTTATTTGATGATAATGTTTTCTATGTCATCATTGATGAAGTTTACAACTTCTTGGATATAAGGAATATATCCAGTAACCTTTGGAATAAGGATGCATGCATGTTTTAAAAAAGTATTTATCATAATTAAAGTCAATACATTTTTCAAGAGAATACTTTATGTATGAATTCACATGTATTGATTATGACAACTAAGAGATACATTTTTATATCTAGAAGATCCATATTAATACAATTTTATTCTTTTAGAAGGATTATAAGGCTAACCATTTATTGAATGTTTATTTTATCCTTCATATTTATATTATGAGATTAAAGTATTATCTCACCGTATGTGGATTTCTTCATATTGGACAACTGGTCTAAAAAATTTATGTTTATGGTAACTGTAGATAGATATTATGACTTATCATGGATATTAGGATATATTAGATCTTCATGAAGGAAAAATTAAATGTCCTTTTTAGAGAAATAGGTGAAGTGAAAATTGTTCAAGACATAACCAAAAGGTGATATTTTACTTATGAATGGAAATGAAATCAAGCAAGTATAACTTCATCATAAAATTATTCAACTATAAGGAAAATATCTTGAAACTGAAAAGGTTATCCTAGTACCCATTTTTCGATGAATCAAATAGTACCTTAGACAATAAAAGATTTATAGAATTTTAATTTTTAACTTTCTCCTAAACACGTTATCAATCTATCTCCTCCAGAAAATGACAGTAATATTTATCGTCTATGTATATGTTATCACTTTCCACTTCTGTAATTATATATGGAAAACCTTCTATGTGTTACTCTGAGTAACCATTACGGTTCCAATTTTCTTTTTTAAATTATTTTTTAGTGTTCATTTTCAGGATGTGGGTTTTTATAAAAAGAAATATAATATATTAAACCATTAATATCCAAGATGAAACATGATGGAGAAATTCATTTTATGGGTGATATAATGTAAAACCTTGATATTTTGTAAATTTTTGTCGAATTAATTTTATGGTTTTTGATATTTTTTATTTCGGAGAACACTAAAAATATTTTCTTAAAATTAAAACACAATGTTTTTATTGTGTTATACACAACAGAAAGTTATCATGAATTATACAAAACATAAATTTAAAAATTATCTACATTTAATATGAATGTTAGCATATATTACATGAAAAATTGAATTTCCTCGATGGTTTACTCAACACCCAAAACCGAGTGTAATGAAAAAATAATATATTATTAAAAATATTATTCTTTAATATAATAAGATATAAACTAGCTCTTAAGTTAATGTTTATGAATAGTGTTAAGTAACTTATGAAAATACAATGTTGAATTCTTTAGTTACAAATCAATTAGAAGTAAATATAAGAACCAATTGAATATAAATGGAATGTTTTTATAGAAAACTTTTTTTATTCTCACAATCTTATTTTATCCAAATAAATTAAATACATTAAAATTAGTGAGTGATAATAATTTGATAAATATATATATTATATAAATTCAGATATTTTTAATATTAATGAAAAATATTTTATAAACATAAGATGGGAAAAACCCAATTTCACACATAAAAACCTATATTTTTATTAGTCAGTTTTACTTCCTTTTAATTTTCAAAATATCATTTTAAAACAACATTTTGACACTTTTATGAATTTTATATGTCAAAATAAGCCTCATTTTTAAATTTATAATTACTAAATTATCATAGGTTGAATTTTTGTGATTTTTTATAAAAATATCAATTTTTGAGGAATAGAGAAAAATATTCTAATTCATTTAAAACCACATCTTTGTTTAAATAAATATGTATGTTAAACTTTATTCTAAATTTTATTATAAATTCAAAATTTATAAATTATACATATATAAATCCAATTTGGGTAATTGGAATTATTTATATGTTGAAATTAGAAATAAACCCTTATTGATCTTTTGAACATTTTTACTTTAAAAGCCCATTTTCTCGCTATGTCTGTTGGATAAGCGTTAAACTGAATTTTCAATATTATATGATTTAAATTTGGAAAAGGTGACATAAAATGTTCTCATAAATATAATTATTTTTTCTAATATGATCAACTTAATTTTTGACTAAAATTATTAATGAATTTGATTAAAAATAATTATGTTGAATAAGGTAAATTTTTGTTTAATAAGGGACTAAAACATAATATTAAGGAACAAAATGACCTAATTTTTTTTCCAAAGGACATTGGATGCAAATAATTAGACCATATACCCATTTAGTCAAAATATTATAGTTCATTGTGATATTGATAAATGGAATTTCCTTATATAAAAGGTTATGTAAGGAAAAGGAAAAATGGAATTTTCCTTGACTTTAACATTTATAAAACATTGAGATATGTTAAAAAAAATCCTACTTTTGGTTATACAAATAATTTTACATGATAAATGGGTTATTTTTCTAATGATAATTTATCATGAATTTTTAGATATGATTTAGTTACCTAAAACGCTTAAGAAAATCCAACATAGTGATCATTTAGTTAATAATTAATGAAAATAAATGATACAATAAATAATAAAACTGATGTAAATTGATTGAATTTTTTATCTAATTATTTTTTTAGATGAATAAAAAATTTTACATAGCTGTTAACCTAATATATTTGAATTAATTTTTTTTGTTATTTTTAAATTAAAAGAAATTAAATAATATCAAAATTTCCATTAATAATATTTTATAATAAAGGATATTTTATTAAAAAAATTTGCATGGTCTGGGTTTAATCAGTGTTTTATGCACATCACATGCGTTTGTTTTAAAATTAACTTCCAAAAAACATGTGTTTTTTATTTTTTAAATTATGTACCAGAATTATAATTTAGTTAATCTATATTTAAAAAAATATCAATTTAATTTATTCTTAATGGTTAAACTACATATGTTAGAAAAATAGAATCATTAATAGAAACTGAAATGATAAAATTGGAGAATACATGAAGTTAAGGAACCAAATTATTAAAATAAAACAAAATTGTAGTAAAGGTTTTTAACGACCATTATTCACCTTTAATCCATTTTTTCTATTTTGGAGGCACATTAGGTAAGTTATACCTCCCAATAATTTATAATGTTTTGTATTTACAAGAGTTCCACTGCCCTTCCATTATAAAAATTAAATCACTATCCCACTTCCTCACACATGTCTAACCACTTATGTTCGGCCAATATCTACATAACACCCCCCCAATCCCTCTATTCCTCCTTGAAGCATCCATTTTGTATGAAATCAATATACAGAATCCCTTTAGTGAAAATCAAAAAATGTTACCAAATAAATAAGTAACATCCTCCCCCATGCTCCCTTATATAATTTCAATTTTTCACCCTCTCCACTCTCCTTATTCCATTATTATACAAAAAACAGCTTTATAAATATAATCTTGTGTTTTTATGCTAATGGTTTTACCTAAACATGCACACACATCCATCTAATGGGTAATGAACATATTCTTTATGTGTATGAAGAACTACTACCTCACAAAGCGATGATTGTTTGTTCTTTCTTTACTACCTCACATGGAGGGAATTATGATGGAAAATATGTTCATATGTAATATATATTAAATTTATTATTTATTGATTATTATCTAATTCTTTTAAAACACATATATTTATACCTTCCATTTTTTGTAAAATAAGATATTTCATTTGGGGAGGTGTGGACTACTGCCCACTCAAAGCGATGCGATTCATTCATACCTTACATTGAAAGTATAATGGATGAGTTTAGTATACTTATATGATATATATGATATAAAAATTATACTGGAATAATGATATATATATTTATACATATATATACATATATTTTATTTACTCACTTTCATTAAATACGGCTATAAATCGAAAGCCACGTTCAGGCGTACGTACAAAAAACTTTCTCCATGAACAATTTATTTCATTACATAATTCTACAATATATATATATATATAATTATAATATAGAAATACTGAATATGAATAATATTTATAACATTGTTTATTTACATAAAATCATGATATAATTATAAGTACAAAAGAAACAAAAAATTAAGACACATGGGAAATATAAAGAGAATATTACCCGAAGTGAAACCTTAACATTGAATTGTTATAAGTAGGAAATATAAAGTAATAATAAAACCATATGTATTAGATTTAAGAATATTTATCTATGATATAATTATAAAATACTTTTATTTATTATACAATAGCTTTTAATGAGTACGACCAGAGTAAGACAAAAGGTAAGGGGATTTCATCACACTTTTTATTTCTATGAGATACATGAATAATACACCACTTATTTATTTTTCGTTGTAGATATACTACCCTGGAATATATTATCTGAATCTTATAATTAAATTTAATGGTATTTAAATATTTATTTTATGACCTTCCTCTCATTGAGTTTATGTTTCAAAAGTTACCAAATCAGTAAAAAAAATTCATCTCAAATTGCCTTTATTAAGACAAAATCCATTTTATTCACCTATATTATTCCATGAAGTGTATATACATCCTTTGAAATGTTATATCATGAAAATCCATCTATTTATTGTTTTTTAAGCTTCTTGTAATTTTATCCTATCCATTATGTTATGATTAAAATTTATCAAATTTGAGAAGGTTTACAGCTATAATCTCAATGTTTGTTAAGATTGTTTTTGATTATACTCCCATTGATGATATATTATGATCAATCAGTAAAGAAATCTAATTAAAATTTTTAACCTCTATTTATTTATGCTATATCCAATTAATGGTACCATTATTCTAATAATTGGTACATAAGATAATCATGATATTGTTCTTAAGAATGTTTGACTTTTCCTCTCTTCAGTTGACACTATAAATTCTTTCAAAACCATGTTTTCTAAAAGGATTATAAAAAAATATTATACTATTATCCAATGATAATTAAGAGACATTTTTAACCATTTTTTACCTTTAAGAAAAGGGTTTCTAAAAAGTAATCTTCTTTTTTTTATTGAGGAACTTTTCTAATCATTTGACAGTGTAAAATGAATATTTAGTATGTACAAATTTTCCCAGGGTCATGACTATCATTACCTTGAACCTTCCCTTAAAATAATAAAATTTTGTTTTTATTTAAAAGAAATATTTTTCTTAATATTCTATAAATATATTTTTTTAAAGTGTTTTTTAAATAAAAAGGTTTTCAAAAAGGTGTTTCAAATGATTTTCAAAACATTCATTTTATATATTTAAATGATTATTTTTTTCAAAGAAAAGGTTTTCAATGATATAAATGATTTATTTATATTTTTTCATTTAATTTTCATGTAAAACCATTATATAAATGTCTTTAGCATTATTTTAATGTTTTCTAGGAAAAAAATTTCCAAAATTTTTTCATGAATCTTTTATAAGTTTTAGTTGAAAGGCATTTTCAAAATATTTTCCATCTCTCATTATATGTTTTAAGTTAAATTTTTTAAAACTTTTGTTCATATATTTCTTTATATTTTTTGATGTTTTTTCATGAAAATGGGTTTTAAAAGGATTTATTATCTAAAGTACATTTTTCAAAGAAGAAAGGATACTTACATCAAGATATGTTTTCAAAATATCCTTCAATGTAATTTTCCATAAAAGATAACTTTTTTTGATGCTACTAATTCCATTATTGAAAATGATTCAATGGTTCCATTTATATTATTTCTTGAATAGTTTATGTTTTTATGGAATGATTCATATGATGCGCGTTTCTCTTCATTGAATTATATTATTTTGAAACACATGTCTTTTTATGGTTTATGATTTCATTAAATGGTTCTAAAACCAATCTATTATCCTTTGGATATGATGTGATAAAATTTTAATAATACCCATTTCATTTCATGTGTTACAATTTGATGTTTTTAAATCCTATCACTTTTAGGGGTTAGGATATGAGGGAGGTTTTATTATATAGTTGAACATATAAGAATTATTTTATTATAATATTGGTTGAAATTATATCTCACTCCAATGCAATGGGTAATGGTTTATATCTCATGATATAATGATGTTAATCAGGTGGACATGATTCATCCATTATGGGATGATGGGGAAACATGATCACTTATAAGGAATGGACTTCAACTAGTGATGGTATTGTGTCCCGCCCAGTAGGTATAGTCAGATAGAAGATGAAATAAGGGGAAACCCAATTCATTATGTGAGGATAGGGAAACCTAATCCCACATAATGAATGAACTGCAACTTGGGATGGTGGTTTTTTCTACTTAGTAGCTTCAGTTCCCTTGAGGTTCCTTGATAAGTTCTACCTTTGCATCTTGAATTATAGGGAATGATATCACATGTTTATGTATTCCACAATTAATTGTCTTATTCTGATGATATCATTTCATGTCTTATGTTCTTTATTTACATATGATTTATGTCCTAGAAACTATTAATATTTATGACATGATTCATGTTTCTGATCTTAAGATATACCAAGTATGATCTTATAATGTAATTATCAAAATCTAATACCCATATGCACATGTTTATGCTTTTATGTCTCCATTGTTAACCCTTAATAAGCCTATTATATCACACCTTTTTGGTTTTCTTCCCCAGTTGATGAGGATACATATTATGTTTGATGTGTTTAAGAAGGGTGACAGTAGAGAAGATCATAGTGGGAGATAATTTAGCACATTTATATATTAGTTGTTATATTTCAATGTTTCTAAAGATTGTAAACTAATACATTCTTTGGGTGTATATTTATGAAATGTTTTATGTATTCTGAAAATTTGATGCAATGTATATGTATGTTAAGAATGAGTCATTATAAAATCATCCTAGGAAAAATGAACTTAATGTCTGAGTCTGGTGGGACTTGAGTATGTGCTAGTTTCCATTGAGAGTGAGGGGTACAACCAGAGGGTAACACTCGACCAACACCCCATTTTAAAATTTGTGTATGGGTTATACTCAAATCCCAAAGGGGGACCCCGACCAAGATCAATCCACACTGCATGTTCCATAACTATGAAATGGATTTGAATCACCCTATGAACAATACACATAGTGTCTCACTCTAGAGGGACTCGATCCTACAGCAGTTCCCCCAAAGGGTGAGGGTTACAACCACCAGGTCTGACTCAACTAACAACCCATGAGATAATATCTTAACCTTAGTAAGAAATATATTCGATACTAACTGTTTTATGTATTTACATGTCTTCCACTAACCTCACTTATAAAATATAACCCCCAATAATCTCATATACACACGTATTGAGACACTTATTTTGATATATCCGTGCCCAAATACCTTCCCAACATTATTTCTGTCGACCAAGAGGTACTGTTATCACCAAAATACCACTTCAATAAGGCTTAATGTCTAATCCAAAGATGGTTTCCCAAAGAAGAGGTAATCAACCTAACCGAATCCTTTAAATTTAATTATTCTTAAAACACCTTCAAATTTTTTTATCCATAGTAACTGAAATAAATTAATTTCATAAATATATTAAAATTTTGTTATGTTCATGGAATAATTATTATCTACCTCTACCACTTTTGAATGAAAATGAAAACTTCTCTTGTGGGTATGTGTGAACTACCACCTACATGAAGTGATGTGTATCTTTTTTGATAAATAAATCACATATATGTATATAAATATTTAATTAATTAACATTTATTATAAATCTTATGTAATTCAGATTCAACAAATTTAATATATCATCTACTTTCTTACTAAACAAGTCTCTCGAAAATGATAACGTCACTCGTGCATATGTTTAGACTACCTCCTCCATGAAGAGAAGTGATTAATTTTATCTATTACCACCATGCATGGATAATTACAAAATTAAAAGTAATTGATAAAAATTATATTAATTAAATCATTTATATTATATATATTAATGAATAATTTCATTAAACCTTTATCCATTGTCTATAAACTTATGTAATTTGGGATAAATTGATCAAAAAACATTAAGTGATCTATGTAAGTAAGAATTATAGGATGAATGGATCTAAAATTACGCTAAAAATACTATAAAATGGAATATAAATGACAATAAGTAATTTAATAAATTTAAATCAGCTATTATAGATGATATAACGTAGTCGACCAAGAATGAATCCAAATTAATGGTTTCTCATTTGAATTCATCTTTACTGAGACATATTATATATTATGCACTTAATTTATTTTATCTGGTGTATATACCTTACTAGAGACATATTATATGTGGAATTAATCTTTATTTATTGTATTTAATGTTTTAATTAATGTTTTTATGGGTCTAATTAATTTTTTTTAATGTTATAAATGTTTATTTTACAATCTCATTCTTATTTGGGATTGTTACTTTATGAATTTATTTTGGTAGAATTATATATTTTTAATGTTCTTAAAACCCATATATTTTATTATCATATATTTTTATGGGATAACATGTTTATATTCTCACTTTTCCACTAATTGATTCTCAAAGATGAGAAGACCATTTTGACGAATAACCTAACCTTATTTTTCTATTTGGACCAAGAATATTTTCCATCAAGATCGAGTTTTTATAAATTATTTAAAGGATTGCATTTAATATTATAAAGTTATTTTTATACTAATTTTACAATTTATTGGTCTCTATTTTCATGTTTTTAGGAAAATTATCTTGATTGTTTTATAAGGGAATCATAATAATATTTTCTGAAAAAGTCATTTTTATCTTTTCACAATAGTGTGAAAGGAATTATCTATTTAATATAAATGACATGAATGTATTTTACCACCTTCATGACCATTTTTATCTATTTATATTCCTCTACTAGTTTTGATGGTTTTCAAATATAATAATTTTTCCATTATTCTATGTTTTTTTGGGGTTTATATTTAAATAAGAATGAATTATTTTCTAAAAGTTTGAAAATAAATTTATAATTTATTTATAAGAATAGTAATATAAAAGAGAAAAAGGTGTTAAGAATATTTATTTCCTATTCTCAAAATGATTTAATTTACATAAAAACCACATTTTGGATGAATTATTTGGATTATATCATCTATTGTTGATTTATAGATCATGCGATATTTTAAGACTAATCACATTTTTGTGGTCACGTATTCTATGACTCTCCATTATTCGTTGGAAAATATTTTTTTCCCCGATGTATATAATTTATTTATCATACATATATTAAATATATTTTCTATAGCTTTGATATTGTCTTAACCATATACTATTTCAATATATAGTGTTAGTGAATGGAATATTTTTTAAATATTATTTCATTTATTAGGGACATATTGATCTTATTTATTATTGATTTAATAAAAATATTTACTTATACACAAGTCATATTTATTATGTATTATAATTTTGATACTAGATATATATATATAATTAATTAATTGGAAATATATATGTGATTGGTGAGGCCCAATTATAAATAGACACTTGATGCATCGGTAGGACTCTTGAGACAAATAGAAGCCCAAATTTATTGGTTATTAATTATATATTTAACCAATAATTAAAATTTATTGGAACAAGGCATCAATGGTAAGGTTCATGATTTATAGGCATAAGTACTTGATGAAAATATCATGTCATCCAACATTATAGATTTACTTCATTTAGATTTCATTTGTTATTATCAATGTGATTATTATGAAAATATTTTGCATAGACAAATTTTAAAGATCCTAAAATTAATTAAATTTATTAGATGTTGATTTTACAATCTATAATATTGTTAATACATAATATACTAATGATAGGTTCCATTTCATTTGTTCCCTCACAAAGCATACGATCTCTTAGTTTTTTATGTTTTCCTTTCCCCATTATACGAAGAATGAATCTTCAAATGATATTAAAGGATTCACCATAGGTTTTCGTGATTTTATTTAAATTTCCAATTTAAAATAGAAATGATATATTTATATAGTTTTGAAATATTTATAAACTTATTAGACCTTTATGTTGTGATCCCTTATATCTTATACTAATGCAGTAAATTAGACACCGACTATGGGTTACTGGAGTCATCATTATTAATGAATATGACTATGGATTATACTTACTCTCATTCCTTTGATGATGAATATGATGTTCTTACATAATATTAAGGAGATAAGGATAATTTTATGGATATTGAAGAATCCTTTTAGAGTATTCTAATAATTACCAAAAGTTTAAGGTATAAATTACAAAATCTAAAAATGAAATATCTAAACTTAATTCCCTATTTATTGTCAAATGGAAATCTATTTTAACATATTAAAATGAACATAATATGTTCATAAAAATTATGTTCATATTTGAAAATATGAATCATTTTCTTTAAAATGTAACATTCAAATGGGAGTGTTTTGATAAGGTTTTGGAACAATTGAAACCATCTTTATTGACTTTGAGAGTGGGTTTTACATCTTCTAGTAAGTCACATTTTTATTACAATTACATTTTTTTGAAGAGAGAACTTTTATGTAAAACATTTCAGAGAGGAGGTCACTGGAATAATAATTGTTTTTTGAAAAAAGATCAATAATTAAGAAATAGAAGATATTTTATTTCAAAATAACTTGAAACTATTTAATATTAGAAATCCGAGAATATGCAGATTACAAAATTTGAATCACTAACATTTATTGACCCTAATATTTTTTTGTACCAAATTATTAAAATTTATTTTATAATGGAATGTTGAGTACCAAATGATGATACAAATTGTACATGCCTATATTAGAGATGCTATGTGCTATTATTTATGTTGTGTAGTGTATGAATGAATCTTTCTATAATGTCCATTTGTATGATTATTTTTTTTCTTTCAACCTAATATTAGATTTTCATTTTAGTTTACTTTTTGATAAGTTGGAATTTTTTTAGATTTATATAGATGATAATATTTTATTTATTTTTTATAAAAAATATAATTTTTTTTTAATCTCACTTCCAAAAAAAACTTCTTAAAAATAAGATCATTTAGAGGAATCAAAATAAAACCAATGATTATGTATTTCTATTGTGCTAATCTTATAAAATGTTCAAGATATGATAAATTATTTTCATTTTTCTTTATATATGTCAACTTTTTAGCATCAGATAAAACTAACATTATTTCATAATGTAATTTATAATTTTTTCATTTTATGAGGTTTTACATCATGATTTTTTTGTATAAGTGACTCTAAAATTTATCCAAAAGAAAAACACTGAATAAAAAATTCAACATTCAAAGTTGTTAGAAAATAATATAAATTTAAATTAGAAAAATATCTGGATTAATAGAATTTAGTAGAGAAATAAGAATATGATAAATTTAAGTATTCTGTAAGAGAAATCTGCGATGGAGGTAAAGAATAAGAATAAAATAAAAAAGAGTTGTTAGAAAATTTTATTAACTTTTTTAATAAACATATAGTGAAGAAAAATAATATGGAAGATAAATCAAAAGCAGAGGGTGCTGAATTAGAGTTAAAAATGTTTAATGGAAAATTTAGATCGTGAATCATGTTCCACGATAGATCAAATTGATGATCATTTTTTATTATTCATGAAATACTTTTATTTTCTTTACTAAATTTGTATACAATATACCAAAATGAATTATATAATTATGTTCGTCAAAATCCATTTCTTTATTTTTTTTATAAAATTCACTTTATGGTTTAGTTGTAACCTCACATTTAACTGGGATACAGACCAAACCGACCCACATTCATAAATAAAAATTCATATTCAAAAACCCAAAAAAAATCATATATGAAATTTGAAATTAAATCCAATTTTGAATTGGTTCCAAACCCCTTGAATTTCTTCAATTAATTTGAAATTGAGTGGCGAGGTGCCTTGAGATGGACCCCCTCACCCTAGATCCCAATGTATTTGTCTCCACCACAACAAACAAAATGAATGTTTCATCACCGTGAAATTCAACATGTCACCTTATTCCAAAACAACAAACATCATCACTTAACTAGTGGGATGAATGATGTCACTGGAGCAAGACACATCTTCATCGATTAAATAGAAAAAAGAAACAAAAAACAAACCAAATTCATCCATAAAACTACATGTAGGAAAAAACATAGTGGCCCTGAAGGGAATAACTTCTCCTAGAAACTATTTTTAACTCAAACTAACATCCCAAAATGCCCTTCGGTACCACCATACTAGAAAAAATGGGAAGGGAGTGGTTTAACTGAATTTTAGAGAAGAGTTGAGTAGATGAAATCTAGTAATAAGTCCATGAATTCCTTCGGGAACCCAAAAAAACCGTGAATGCATAAATCTATATTATAAATCCAACTTACAAAACAAAAAACATCATTTCCAAATAACTGCATCGACTAAAAATTATAGCAGAGACCCATAGTATCACTTATAACACTGTATAACTACTCTCATTTGAGGAAAAATGAAGAGAAATCCACCCCCTACGTCATCAGTAATGTTGGAGGGGAATTAATCGTGGCACAATTTGAAGTGGGTGGAAATGTATTGACCTAAATTTCAAAGGGGAAACACTAAAGGGAATGATGTAGTGAGGAAACACACTAAAGAGGAAAAAATAAATGAGGTACATTATATGAATGGATAAGAAGGAAAGGGATGAGAGGTGGAGATGACGTTTGAGGGGAAGTGCTCCATACACCCCCTTAGATCCATCACAGGAAGAAAACTGATGTCTAATGAGAGAAAGGAGAGCTGCCATTCAGATGGTACCCCAATATAGAGATAGTATTTTACAATACTGATCTGTTGATTTTTAGATTTTATGGTCTTTAAAGAATATTTTGGATCAAAAGTTCCTATTATATATTGACATTTTCAAATTTCAATTAAATTTCCATAAATAGTTCTAGAACATTAGAAGGATAGAAAAATATATTAAGGATGAGAATATTGATACATGATATCTTTAATACCTAAATGTATCTTTGATGAAAGAATTAAATGATTTCAATCACCAATCATCAAAATAGAACTCGAAGCTGAATGAACAAGAGGAGTGGTTGATAATAATTGGTGAATCTTTTTAAAAATATCAAATGATGAAATAAATCCAAACTTTCAATGTATTTCTATGTTTTCCATTGAATGGAATTACTTTATTATGTTCCGTAGATATTTTTATTACTCAAATTTTCATATAATTTATTTTTATGTTTTCTATATTTGAATATATATGGGACTTTTTTTTCCTTGAAAATTTATCTACAATTCCTTTTGCATTGGGAGTATAGAGTTTACCTTCATCCATAAACATATTAATATTGACGGTGAACTAAAGACCCAATAAATAAATTATGTTTAAAAGTATAATTTTCTGCTCAACACCCCATGTGAATTCTCTATAATTATGTTTTTATATTTTAAGGAATCCTTAGATAGAGAAACCTAGATTGTGGTTGTATCCAAAATGGTTTTTTTACACTAATGATGATATAAATTTGGTTCTTATTAGAACCCTTGTAATTTTTATGTATCAAGTGAATTAATTAATTAATATTGATTGATTTTTGTGTGGAAATAGTCTAGAAATAATTTTTTAGGACCATGTGATAATTCCTCTCTAAGGTACACATCTCTTATATGAGAATACCCACCATGTACTCTCCCAATACTGTGGTAAGCCATGTGTACCACCCCAATCCAACCACTAATAGGCCAAAGATTGGTGATTAGTAGCGAGTTGGCATAGAAGACAATATATGACACCTTAAATAATATCAATCGAAAACAAACACATATCTCCTATGCATAACATAAGAAACAAGACTAATTTATTATATATATTGACTAAATTTAAACAAAAAAATTCATGACACACTAAAATATTCATACAAACCACATTGTAAAACAAAATTGGATATTTACATTTGATAATACTCTAAATCATGTATATAAAAGACACCCAAAATTTTCTCTTCATTATGTGTACCCTGGAATTATATTTTTTTGAAATAATTTCTTCTACCATTATGATCTACTATACTACATCATGAATCTCCAAGCATCACTAGGTGTCTACTATGAATAAGCTACAAAAACTCCACATCTACCATTACCATCATTAAGCCTATGCATCATCTATATATATACAACACATGCAGAAACAAAGCCCATATAGTGGTGAGTATAAAAATGTTAATTATGATTCCCCAATACAATAAATAAAATACAAAATAACAAGTCAAACAAACACTACTGGAAAGTAGGTCTATACCCACAGTTCTGAAAAAAAACTGTGGGTATAGGGTACTCCTATACCCATGGTTATCCAAAACCCTGGGTATATGGATAGTATGTGAACCTATACCCATGGTTTTCGAGAACCGTGGGTATAGGGTATTTTCCGAAGACCTATACCCACTGTTCTTCAAAACCGTGGGTATTGGGGTTTTTTGAAGCCCTATACCCACGGTTCTCCAGAACCATGGGTATAGCTTATGGCGGGGAACGAAAATTAGGCGGCACACGAAAAAAAATTGGCAGGAAGATATTTTTTTCACGGTTTATTTTAATATATTTATATCAATATAAATTTATATACACAGAATTTCTGCAGCTCGGTTGGTCAATAGTGGTGGCGCGGCCGTTACACTCGAGTTCGAATCCCGCGGTCTACGTTTTTGGAATTTAAATACTAGATATGTATTATATTAATATATATATGCTGATATAAAGATTTATATCAAAAAAATTCACTGCCTGGTTGGTCACTTGGTGGTGCGCGGCCATGAAGCCCAGCCTGAGACGCAAGTTCGAATCCCAGCTCCAACGATTTTTATATTTTAAGTAGAATAAATTAATATAATATGTTGACTTATAGATATATATCAAAGAGAATTCGCAGCCTGGTTGGTCCCTTGGTGATGCGCATCCATTAGGCACCGCGGGAGTGTGGGTTCAAATCCCAGATATCGCAATTTTTTTAATTTAAATACCCCACAATTTTCAGACAGTGGGGTCTATTGTGTGACACGTTGTACAGCCGTGGTGCACACTTTGACCCCCCCTATACCCATGGTTCTCCAATACCGTGGGTATAGGTTGACTTATAGATATATATCAAAGAGAATTCGCAGCATGGTTGGTCCCTTGGTGATGCGTAGCCATTAGGCGCCACGGGAGTGTGGGTTCAAATCCCAGATACCGCAATTTTTTTAATTTAAATACCCCACAATTTTCAAACAGTGGGGTCTATTGTGTGCCACGTTGTACAGCCGTGGTGCACACTTTGACCCCCCTATACCCATGGTTCTCCAATACCGTGGGTATAGGTTGACTTATAGATATATATCAAAGAGAATTCGCAGCCTGGTTGGTCCCTTGGTGATGCGCAGCCATTAGGCGCCGCGGGAGTGTGGGTTCAAATCCCAGATACCGCAATTTTTTTAATTTAAATACCCCACAATTTTCAAACAGTGGGGTCTATTTTGTGCCACGTTGTACAGCCGTGGTGCACACTTTGACCCCCCCCCCTATACCCATGGTTCTCCAATACCGTGGGTATAGGTTGAGACCCCTATACCGACATCGTTCCATCCCACGGTTCCCAAAACCGTGGGTATAGCCTATACCCACAGTTTTGGGGGCTATACCCACGGTTTTGAACCATGGGTATAGGTCATTTTTTCAGTAGTGAAAGATCATAGTAATAGAGAGTAACCAAGAGGATGAAAAGGAATATTAAACCACATATGATAAATTAAAATGATGTATTATATATATAGAGAAGTTATGGACTTATCAATTTGACCAACAAAGAACATACCCCTCAAGCATATTGACAAGCTTATAATGCTATAATATCCAAAAAATCTGAATTTACTATACCAGTTGTAGGTTTCATCTTCAATACAACAGAGGGGTGCTTGTGGAACCCAAGGCATCTAAATTTTTTGTATAATCATCCACTCTACCACGTCACCACTAAAATAATAAAGGGAACCCAATTCACAGCAAATAATGTATACATATTTTGAGGAACTACCACTCAAAATTTCAACCCTTTCTATGTCATCATTATAGAGTCCCATAGGGGAATATGTTTCTTACTCAATAATAGACATTGGTTGAGGGAGTACTGACCCTTATATAATAACCTCCTTGATACGAGCAGACCATGTCACATTACTAAAAAATGGGGAATCTAGGCCTCATTAAAAGACTCCTCTTTATAGGGATATGACTGGAATATAGCGGATCATATTCCCTAGGTAAAAGGGGGGAATATGAGACCTTACCCATAATATGAGATGGATAATATCTTACGTTGAGTATATGAGGAAATATCAATACATAAATGAAATATAAGCCACAGATAGAGGATCCCATACACTGGGTATGTGGTAGAAATACATGACCCTACATATTGGCTATTATAAAGAAACCTGCACCCTATGAATATGGGGGATTACTTGAATCTATATATAGGTTTAGAGTTCTTTGACTATCATGACCAAATCTCACCCTTGAACCTATAAATATAGTTTCCAAAATCTGTATACCTTCCCTTAAAAATTTCTATAATTGGGTAAATAGACTAGACCATTGAATTCTATTTATAAAAATACTCAATATAAGTTATTTACTTTCTTGAATCAAACACTTGATGAATAATAAATGAAGATGTAATGTAGGTTGATTCTAGGACAAGTGGTAGCCTCCAAGGCTCACTATGTAGCAAAAATTCATGAGGCACATTCTCCTCATGAAAACCCCTAGGCATGTGAACATGAGCACATGTGTCATGTGTTGGGTAGGGTTATGTATACCTGATCTGCACACCTCACCTGAACAAATCATTTCATTGGTTAACTAGACACATGTTTGGGATATGGGTTAGGTTTATACATGACAATCCAAGTGATCTGGTCTACTATATTGTCCTATGTGTTTTGGCATATTGGATTTATCGAGGTAGCTAGACTAACCCAAGTTGGCATCATATGGTCCCACCCATAGGATGTGGTTTCATAAAGGAGATATGACACCCCTCAACCGTGGTGGCAAAGTGGAAAAACACATAACTACTTATCATGAAGTGGATGAACCTCCAGAATGCACCCATCTAGGAATGAAAGTGATCAAACCTTCTTGCATGCTCTATTGGATACAAAGGTGGCCTCCCACGCTCACACCACTAGCCACATCGATAGTCAATCTATATTTTCATTTGGGTTTCCATATATTCACCATCCTTATAGGGCATCTCCAAATCATGTATCAATCTTCATTATATATCCACTATGTTACTTCTCCACTATCCAATACTAGGTCTAGTAGTCGATATGCTCATGTGATAAGAATAAATTGAGTTGATGAAAAGAGGGGGAATAATAGATAGGGTGGATAATCCAATCACACCACCATCGATCTCCAACACAATAAAAATTAAAAAAATTATAATAATAAATAAAAAAGGAGATAAATAATAGAATAATGAGGGTAAATAACTTCATCTAAACAATAACAATATCATTAAGAAAATGTAACTCACATAAAAATTGGACATAATCCAGAAAGGATAAGTAATCCAGGTCTTTAATATAATCCCCACTTGTGATCATTAGAAAAGAACATAAGATAAATTACTTGTACCTTCCTCAAAATAGTATTGTTCATTAATGAAGATTCCATGAATCTCCTCTATGATGGTGAAAAAAATTCATTTGGTTAATGTGGATAACAATAAATGTTTATAAACATGATTTTATAAGAGTTATATATTGAGGATTTATGAGAACCAAACAATACATGAAAAATATTTTTCATTTTATTTTTATAGTTATGGTTTAATTTTACAATTAAAGATAACTCTTGGTTCTATGATGTAGATGGAATTTATTCTATCCCTTGAGTGAAACATTAATTTTTGGTGAAAATGGAATTATAATTTATTACATTGTACCATTTATAAGGAAAAATAATTATTATCAATAATGTGAATTTGGGGGATAAAAATGATTTTTTATACATATTTGTTTAATTGAGGCCCAATCACATTTTTCATTCTTCCATAGCTCAGACCGAGGGTAAGCACCATATTAGGGAATCAACAGGACAATCAAATAATTTTTTAAGGTCATATTCTTGGATAATTTACCAATATTCCCCAAGGTATATATATATAATATATTCTAAGGGGATCATTAATAAAAACCAAATTGTTTACATCCTCCCTGCCTTCATGGCTTTTCATATAAAAGATATAAATATACAATAAGGTGAGGGTATTGGGCCCGAAATTCGATCCTCTCTCTCTACCAATAGCTATTTTGAAAGTTTTTATACTAAAAAAGAATATGAACCCTGAATAATGTTATATCCTGCAAATCATTGATCAACACTAGGCACTATAATAAGTCAGATCCATTATTAATGTCGTGCTCAACCATGTCAATGATGTGTGATGGATCATTCATGTATCTCATCATCCATGACACATAGAGGAATTTATACAAATAGTCTAACTTTGGGGGAAGTTCTAGGTGGAAAGTAATACCACCCACCCTATACAAGTTGTGGAATGGACCAATGAATCTCAATTATAAATTACTAACAGAACAGAATATCCATAAATTTCATTGGGGAAAAACCTTGAGGAACGCATGATTTTCCTCACTGAACACCATAATCCACCATTTTCATTCAACATAAAAGATCTAATGGATCTAGGAAGTTATTATTCTCTCTTATATTACCTGTACCTTATCCATTTTTACCCACACTAACTATGACACCATCAGTGATGGATCTCCAATATCTATCCATCGTAGGAGTAACCTAGAGGATTTCCTACAAAAGAACTCAGAAGGTTCTATTATTATAGTAGAGTTGTAACTTTGGTTACAAGAGATCTCCACAAAATGTAAGTTATTATTCCATCTCTAACCAAAATATAACATCCATTACCTCAACATATCCTTGAGAAACTAAATATTCTAGATGATATACTCATCCATATCCAGGTGAAATGTTCTAATAATTCAAAACTTGTTCCCAAAATCCTTCTAAAAACCTCTCCACAGTTAGGATTTTATACAATAATCACAGTGGTAAATGATCATAGCGGGTATCCCATGAATCCAAATGATCTCCTCTATATAATATAATCCCAATACCTCCACTGTATTTTTACCCAGTACAAAAAGTAAGTGGGATGAGTTAGTAAGTTAGATGATTATAACTCTAAAAACAATTTGAACCCTTGATGATTAATGGATTACTGTCACAAAATAGATATATACTATATCCCACATATATTCTGAAACCTATAGGGTCTAGGAAAAAAATGTTGGGGTTTAGTTCACCACCATCACCTATTAAAATGTGAGGCATATATTTTTTATTCTATTGGGGCTTGGAAAAACAAGTTGGGACTTGGTTTTCTACCATCACCTATTAAGAATTTAGGCCTCAAGAAACAAACTCTTCTACACTATGATAAATTCATGAAAACCAAATCTCATTATGATGTTCCTGGTATATCTTTACCACTATTGGATTGACCCTCCAAGTGTGAAGTATGAAACATTCTCATAAGATTCTCATATAGTGTGACTGGTACTACCATCCATCCATGATAGAGAATGATATTCTCCTCACCTTTGGAATATCCATCAGGTGTATTTATTATGAATATAGAACTATGAAAAATATCACAAATTATTTCACCCATATATTCCCCCTTATAAAATTAAAGAATATTTATATTCAAAACTATAAATATAGTTAAAGAACACCTCCCTCATCCACTGAGGATAATTTCAAGGATTCCATCTATTACCACTCACATCTCTATGGATTGTGAGATTTTGTAGGAATTAAAATTTTTGGTTCTAGAGAATGGGACATGTGGTGAATTGGGATCCATATATTAATTTAGATTGTTTGTAAATTTATAAGAGATGTTTTTGGATGTGGAATGAGGATTGATTGGTGGTTTGTATTGATATGTGAGAAATAGATAAGGGTTGTTGGTTGATGAAGTTGTCTATTCCGCACCCAAAGCACGTTATAGCATGTTGGAAGATGTGAGAGTATTTAATGGTGAAGGAGTGAAATAATAGAGATGAGGGATATTTACTATGGTGGTGTTGTATATGAATGATTTTTTTGCATACTTGGTGCTAAGCTGGTGTGAGTTTTCACAATATAACACCGACTCAGGCTCCCCCACCATGGTGGTCAACATCGTGGATACTAGATACATGCCACAACCTATGGCATAAGAATTCAGAATCAATATATCTTAGGGGATTGTACTGCAAGGCCACCCTGGCTATGGAGAATTATGTTGTTGCCCTTATATCAATGCTTCTAAGGGCCCTCAACTTTATTTTCAAGGGATATTATATTATTTAATGGTGGTATAAATTTGTAACCCTCTCAGTTTACCTGACCTCCAAATATGTGACAATTGGAGAGGGAGCCCTATTAGATCAACATTGAACCCTTTTTTTGTCCCCTGATCTAGTTTTTTTAGAAGAGTTTCAAACCATGGATTTGAAGTGGGTTCCTCTTATTTATCTCCATTGTTCTTATCCATTCCAACCCCCTAATTTTTGGATCACAGAGTTAGCATTCTAGATAAAAATTTCACCAGAAAATTATTAAATCATCCAACATAATGGGGTTTTCATCTGTCACATAGAGGATTTATTATGAGGATGTGTCTCATACTACATTCATTTTTTCCTCCATATATGTTCTTATCAAAATTTAATTAAGGATTTTACAAATTTATAGTGAAATTTACCACCAATTATGGTGTTTACCTTGGGTATTTATTATGGATTAATATTGGAGGATGAGTTAAGAGTGTAATACACCATGATGATCAAGTTTTTTTCACAATTAGGTTATTCAATAATATTTTCACCAATTATCCTTATTTTTTATTTTGGTTATAATGGTTAATTTTATTAATGAAAACAAGTTAACTGATGAGATAGGTTCTTTTGGACTTAAAGAATGTATCCATGACGTTGGAATGGAATTATGGATCCTCAATTGATATTGGTGGCCTTCAATTATTTTATTCTCTTACACATTTGGTATTTAATTTTCATGTTTAATTATTATTAAATTTATATTTATTTTTTAGTAATTCTGTGCTCTTTCCCATAAATTGGGATGGTCTCATGTCAGATTAATAGTCAATATAGTAAATATATCTTACTAATTAATTTGATGGTGGAACATTGGTCAAATGAGAACTACTTGACCTATTTATTGATTTCATGGTGTTGTGTATTACTTTTATGAATAAAAGGGTTTTATTTAAAAAAAAATTAAAAGGTTTTGACTCAATTTAATTTCAATGGAAATGTGGTTATTTAAAAAATGGGTTTTGAAATTGTATTTCAAAACTAGTGAAGGGTTTTTGAAGATCTTTGGATGGGATTGTTTCCCAGGGTCATGTGTGAGTAATATATCATGGTATAAACATCATAAAAGGTTGTAAAGGAGTTATTCTAAGTGATTTTCAATGAAAATATGAGAGGGAATGGTTGAGTGGATTTGGACAGTTTTATTGTGACTAGGAAATAACATATTTAATAAATATTGTGTGCTTAATTGTCTTCTCATTTTTGATCAAATACGGACTCTGTTTGTGAATTATTATTCATGTTGTTTTATTTTCTTGAATATGATTCTTTAAATATAATAGTGGTATGTAGGTTTGGGTGGAAATAAAAAACCTCTTATAAAGTCAATATGTGTGTTGTCATTTTTTGGATATAGAGACAAGGTCATGATGGACTGCTACATTAGAGATAATATGATGATTTTTGAGATGGGTACATGGATTTTTTACTATTTCATGTGTTTTTTATTTTCTTATTGTGAACGGTGATAGATTTGGGTATGGGTGATACAGATCCTAAGGTCTTGGATTCACCTTGACGGATAAGGTTCTGGAAGTATTGACATGAGTTATATGGGGCCATAGTTGTCAATGAAATCTTGGACAACCTTTAGTGATTATGTATTGATTGAGATAGGATATGAGACATTTATTCTGTGGAAAGGGTTAGAATGTATATATTATGTGTCCATCCTTGAGTGATAAGGAATGACCGAGATATTTGAAGCATGAAATCACATGTGTGAGAATGGATGGGTCAGGACATGAGGTGACCCTACCATAAAACTTTGAATAGTGTTCAGGATTAAATATTACAACATACCCTATATATTTGGGTATTGTAATGTCTCAATATGACACCCTATCTGTAGTCTTTATCTGTAGTATAGGTAGTCAAGAATATTGAATATATTCCCACTAGTGCAGAAATCATTTACCTCATCGACAATTTTTTACATCAGTTATAAACTACTGATGTGTAAAGCTATAAAAGTTGATTTATCACATCAGTTATAAAATAACCGACATGATAAATCAACTTTTTAGGTCCGTTACATTATAACTTTCATGATAAATCAACTATCTCGATTTATCACGTTGGGTTTTTGTAACCGACGTGATAAAGTGGATTTATCACATTGGTCATTATATAGCCAACATCAATGATCTGCTTTATCATGTTATGTATTTTAAAACTGATGAAAAAAATATGTTTATCACATCGGTTATTATATAACTGACTCGATAAAAGTAATAAAAAATAATTTATCATGTTGGTTATTAAATAAATGACGCCATAAACCATTTGAAAATTTTATCAAGAATTGTATTGTGTCATTTTGTATTTTTCAATCAGGAGACTGTGACTCATCTCTCTCATGAAAAAAACCAAGAAACGTTTCTTCGAAATTAATCCCTCCAACCTCATTTTTTCATCATCATTCATCATCTTTGTTATCACCAGATCTATCAGATCGACTCACAACATTCAAGTAAGCCTTATACAGATCGATTTCATTAATTATTTTTCGCGGATGACCTAGATTTAGGTTTTCTGATTTCTTTTTTTAAAATATCACAATATCATGGATTATTTCCTAAAGTTATCATTATTTTACCTGATTTTTCTTATCCATGATCTGAAATCATTGGGCATTAAGCTTAGTGTTACTTTTTTTAGCTTATTCCATATTTAAATATGAAATTCCCATATATATATCAAAGAGACATTGGTTATATATCATAGAACCCTTGTAAATTTATATAACACATTATTTTTTTTGGTTATTCTTACATAGACAAAAAGTATTTATATTTTACCAACTACTTCATGATGAATATGTACCAAGTCATCCTACAATAGTTGGGTTATTTGTTTATTTAATTATTTTTCAATATGGTCAGGTTTCATGTTGTACATATTTTATGCAGAGTTCTAGCATATATTATATCATAGTATATTGATTCATGGTTTCTTATTTATTTATCACTTTATTCATTAACTATTTATTTTTATCTAAGTATCCCAAAATAACCAGTCAACATACTGGGAATAGGATATTTTCACAACCTTCCCAAGACAATATAGGTTCCTCTCAATGCTTGTACTTTGAGTCTAATATAAATCCATTTCAAAAAGTGTATAAGAACCTACCATTATCAACTTACCACTCAAATCAATTTAAACCATACGCAATACTATTTCACCAAAAAAACTCAATTAGAATGGTAAAACTCATATATGCGACGGTCAAAATTACATGAAATCAAGAAAATATTTTATTACTCAAAAAACAATATCTTTATAATTTTAAAATATGCATATATATGTTTTATATTATATTTTAGAATTGTGTTTCTTTCAAATTATGTCATATTTCATATAAATATAAAACTGTTATATCTAACTATACTCTCTTTTAAAATTATTTCCATGCATATATTTTTCAAATACTCTTATTTTTTTTAATATTTCATAAAAATTTTACATTAAAATTATGATATATTTCATATAAATATAAAATTGGCTAATCTTAACAATATTTATAATAGTAGAATTTGTTAAAGGAAATAATGATTCATAGTTGGATTATGGAACATCAAATGAGTAATGAATATAATGAAGGTGTTGATGCCTTTTTGGAATTTTATAAATGAAATGTTACATGAAATGACATGTTTTTATGTCCATGACTGTAATGTTTGAATATGAAGAAGATGAAAAGTAGAGAGATAAAAGAACATCTAATCTGTCATGGTTTTAATCTGATTTACAACCCTAGAATTTGGCATGGTGAAACTGGATAGAATGTTAGATCTAATATTGATGATGATTTTCATGATTGTAACTTGGATTAAATTGAATAAATATTTCAAGATATTGCAGCAAAAAAAATTGAGGTAGAACCGATCATTGAGCGTCTATATGTTGATGCTGAAAAACCATTGTATCCTATTTGTATGGATGATACGGTTTTATCAGTGGTGTTAAAATTGAATAACCTAAAGGAAAAACATGGATGGAGTAACAAATGTTTTACAGAGCTAGTACAATTGTTGAAAGACATTCTCCCAAAAGACAACAATCTTCCAGATTCACATTATAAGGCCAAAAAAATATTATGCTCGATGGGATTGGGATACATGAAAATACAAGCACGTTCGAAGGACTATATGATATATTGGAAGGAATATGAATTTATGTCAAAGTGTCCTAAATGTTGGCAAACATGGTACAAGTTTAATGAAAAATCACAAGCCGATATGGAGATTATAGAGATCCCTAAAAAGGTATTTTTGTATTTTCCTATAATTACAAATTTAAAATGTTTAATTTCTAATTCACATGATGAATAAATTTTAAGACGACATACTAATGAGCAGATATGTGATGAAAAAATACGTCATCCAGCTGATTGTCCACAACAGAATAAAATTGATGAGAAGTATCATACATTCAGAAATGAAATTAGAAATATCAGACTTGGGTTGTTCATAGATGAAATGAATCCATATAGAAGCCTCAATAGAACACACAGTTCATGGCCTGTTTTATTTGGTAATTTATAACCTATCTTATGAAGTTTTTATAAAGTGAAAACATGTCATGTTGAGTGTAATGATATTTGGTTCAAAGAAAACTAGAAATGATATTGATGTTTTCTTGTCACCATTGATTGATGATTTGATACTTTTATAAGTGGATGGTATTAGGGTGTATGATTCTTATAAAATAGAATATTTTCAACTGCATTCAGTGCCTATCTTCACTATAAATGACTTCCCAACATATGGAAATTTGTCTGGATACACTTTTAAGGGGCCTCAAGAGTGTCCAATTTTCAAAAAACATACTTCATATTGTCAATTCCATCATGGTAGGAAAATAGTAGACAAGGGTCATCAATTATTTTTGCATATGGATCACTCTTATAGGAAACTAAAAAATGAATTCAATGGCTCATAAGAATTTTACCTTTCTCCAACACCATTATCCATTGATGAGTATTTTGAGAGGGTACATAACCTAGACGTGACATTTGGAAAGACACATAAATTTGGTAATGATAGTCATATTTGGAAGAAAAGGTTAATATTTTATGAGATACCATATAGAGACGTAACACCCGAGACTTTTATGAAAAATATTTTGTTTTTATTTTATATAAATAATAAAAGGAATCTTTCACTACACACAACACTAGCTTGGCTTACTCTACACGCAATCGCGACCTTCCTCGATAGCTTGTGTCATACACAATACCGAGTTTCACTGAACAACGATATGCTATTAAAATATTATTAAAACTAGCCGTTATGAATAGTAATAACCACTTTTTGAAATTTTTTAAATTTCATCTTTCAAAATGGACTTCATTTTTGAATTCGGAATATCGAAATTAGCCTAGTTTGAAATTTTGGTATTTTGCCGAAAACTTTTAATTTTTGATGAATAGTGAAAACACTGGGTTACTATTTAAAAACCGACTTTTTATTTAAATAATTATTTATTTTATTTAAATTTATTTTAGGTCAAAATTGATACATAATACCTATATAAGTTCAATGCAATTCATTGGAGTCATTTTATAATAATTTTAGATATATAAAAATTTTATTGAACTTTTCACCGTCTTTTACCCACCTCCTAGGAGAAGTTTCAAATTTAATAAAACAAAATTTTACCACTTTTGTGAATGGAATTTCAAAAATCCGATAGACACGGTTTATTTCAGTAAGTAAAATGTGGTTCAATGAGATGAAAATAATTTTTGGTGAATAGTAACTTTTTACTTTTTTTACCACAGTTAAAAGTAAATAGGGTAATTAAGGGTAAAAATGATATTATTATTACCTTAACACATGTCCTAATTCTATTGGATAAGTGTAATTCGACCAAAAACAATCTTAGGAATAAAATATGACCATTTAGTCCCACTTGGATTAGATCAGGACATTTATTATTAATTTATTTAAAGAAGGTTTAAAATAGTTAAAATCAAAGTTTACTAACTAAATAATTTTTAATATAGGGTTATATATAAGATAAATTAGACTATAAATATTCATTATAAATATAGAAATATTTTCTACATAATGGTATTTTATTTATAATTTTTATAAATTAAACAATTTAATTTATTTATGACACAAAGATAATGCAGTAAATATCTTATTAATGAAATATTGAAACAATTGATGTTATAAATACCCAAATAAATGTAATTTGAGAATTTTTATGAATTCCACTAATTTTATAGGTCACTATGACAAGTTATTATTGATTTAATTATCTTTATTAGAACAAATATTTCTTTTATGAGTTTCAAAAAAATCAATTACCAAATAGTGTCAAAATCCGACATAAAATAGTTTTTAAAAACAATATTATATTATTAAATGTTATTTTATTCCTAAAAATCTAAGGTTCATAAAAATGACTTAGATAAGTTTATATATATTAATAATAAACAACTTGGGGTTCTTTTGGATTGTTATAGTAAGTTGATTAACCTTATAGTGTATGAAAACAAGAAGACACGGTAAAAGTTAAATTATCTAATTTAAAGTTAAATCTAAATGATTAGGTTAAAATAGATACCTAAACTTGTCTAAATTATATTGGATGAGAGGATTTAGACCCATTCACACCTTAGCTTTAAAATAAATCAATTTTGAGCTATTAAAAACCGAATATGACTTTATAATTAAATAATATTTTTAGTTTTTCGAAAGGTGCCCCTCTCGTCCCTTATAAAAGGGCACCTCCTCTCTCTCTTCCTCACACCACTTTGAGCCTTCATGCTCGGAAAACCCCTAAAAAATTCTCTTCTCCACTTACCTAGAAACATCTTAGAGGTCCTTGTATTCTTCAAAGACCAATTTTAGTTCCCTAAGAGGAGGTCTCAAAGAAGCGCTTCAAAGAGGAGGTAATATCCGTTACCAATTATTTCAACATTATTTCTTCTTCCACTTATTCTTATTTAGTTGTTTCATTATGAAGTAATAAAATCAGTATCACTCATATACTGATATTTTATTATAAGTATGAAACATCCTTATTTCACCATCTATCCATCCTACTGAAAATGAAATCACCACGCGTGCGTACGTAGGGAATACCGTCTCCACGCCGTGGTGTAATCTATTTTCCAACACCACCTTACATGGATGGGTAGAATGGTGTAAATAATAACTATATATGATTATTGTAAAGTGTTATTTATTCTGAAATATTATACATATACTACAATACAATTCCACGATCATGGGAATGATATCATCGCTCGTTCGTACGTACGGAATACCGTCTCCAAGATGTGATGCGACTCGTTCTACATTATTTTCATTGCATAATGATTAAATAAATGAATTTAGTGAATAAATATGATATGTATTACACTAATAAAATTCTGTAAATGAGGTATCTATAACTTAAAAATAAGAATATGAATTTATTCAACAAAACACACATAAGAACAAAAAGCAATAAACACCCGAATAACAAGTAACAATGAAATATTACTAATAAGAAGCTAAGAATATGACCATATATGATATCATAAAAATAATTATGATTCTTGAATAAATCAATAACATTATTTAAATCATTATACAGGAGGTTCGGACACTTACGAAGCAAATCAGACCTAAGGTAAGGGATAATCTCTCAATCTCAATTTTTATCCGAGATTGTTTATACTTCAGAATTTACTAGGGAATATTTATCATCCACATCCACGTTTCCTCAATATGTAATATTATTTATATCCTCCTACAATTTTTTAAATCCAATTTTACCCTTTGGTGAGTTTTTAGTAAAATATATGAAAGGAATCTTTTGACGTTTTTTGTACGAGGTACTTTTTGACTTTTCCGGCCAAAATACGACAAGAATGTTTTTTAACTTATACGGAATGAATGGATTTATAAAAATTATTTCCAAGAAGATTACTTTAAAAGTTTTGAAGTTTATTTTTAATCAAATTCTTTTAGTTTAAAATTGTATGACATGTTAAGAAAGGAAAATTGTTTTTGAAGTAGAAAGGATATTTTCCTCAAGAATGGAGTTCAAGTGTTTTATCAAAATTATTTTCCATCTAAGATAATAGAGGGTTCTGTTTTCATCCCTATTATTACATTGATTTTATTATGTTGTGATTGAATTATTTGTATGAATTCCATTATCTTATATGAATTGTTTTATGATGTCACGATGTTTAAGAATCACATTTTTATTACATGGGTTATGGAATGTTGTATGATTTTTGATTTTTTGGCACACATAAGAATGGTATCATTATGAGATGGGTGAGAACTATATCTTCCTCTAATGAATTGGGTAAAGATTTATATTTCATGATATAGACATGGCTGGAACGGCAGGTTAAACCGGTTCAGTGAAACAGAACTGAAATGAGGAGTGAACTCGGTTCAGAAATGGACATTGTCCACTAAGATAGTCTTGGAAATGAGTCTTGACTACTAAGAAATGATTTTCTATGAATATGTGTGTATGACACAAAGATTCATGTTTTATGTTATGATTATTGGGATTACATTTCACTACTATGATTTATCCCATTTATGAAATTATGATCTCTCTTGCAGGTTAACATTTCTAAAATGTTATGTTCTTATGAATATGATGTGATTGATATTTCTTTTGTTTACCCTTACTGAGCATTTGAGCTCACCCATTTGTATGTTTTCTTTCCCTAGGTTAGGAATAAGGTTATTAAGTAGGATATGCCAAAAGGGACTCTAGATATGATGAAATAAATGGGAGGAAACGTAGATGATTTATGAACCAGTTTATGTTTCCCAGTTTCTGAAGAAACTATACCTATAAGGTCCTTTCATGGTTTTTTTTATATGTTGTAATAAGTATTCTTTAATTTTTAAGTAATAACCATGTATGGAAAGTATGGGTCGTTATAGTTTGTATCAGAGGAAAGGTATAGTCAACCTTTCGAAACTAGGATGTGAATGCCTTAGTAAGAACACTAAGGATAAGTCTAAGCATAGAACACAATCTTAGTGTTTAAAAATGGCCATGAAAAACCTATGATAAGAACTTTAGTGTGAAATTTTATTCTTGATTATGTGTATTTCCTATTATAATTAGTGTTTCTCACACTATTCTTCTTTGTTTTAGTCAATGGCTGGAACCCGAAGGAACCGTGTTAATGGGGAATGCAACGGGAAATGCAATGATTTTCCTCCCGAGCAACCAAACATTATGGGAGCTGGAATGAAAAATCTTATAGCCATGCTCACAAAACTTTCTCAAGCTATGAATCATGCAAGACTTCCAATCAAGAAAATGAAGGAGAAATTTTCTGTTGAATCCTTCATGAGGCATCGTCTACCCTCATTCAGAGGGTCTACTGATCCATTAGTGTCTGAACAATGGATCAGTACCACTGAAAAGATATTTTCAGTTCTTCAATGTTATGAACATGATAAAGTCATCTTAGTAGTTTTTCGTTTTGAAGGTGAAGCTGATCAATCTTGGAATATTATCAAGAATATGAGGCCAAGAGATTAAATTGAGTCTATTGAATGGGATGAGTTCAAGAACTTATTTTTCAATAAGTACTTCCCTCGTATTCTTCGAACAAATATGGAGAAGGAGTTTCTTGAACTAAAGCAAAAGGATAATGAATCTGTTGGTACCTATGAAGCAAATTTTACAAGACATGCAATGTACGCTTCTGGTATTATTATCCAACCTGAGAGTAAGATCGATCGATTCTTTAGTGGCTTGAAACCAAGTCTTCGAAGGGCATTAGCTATAAGGGAATTCAATAGCTACAAGGAAATCGTTCGATGTGCTCACAAAGTTGAGATGGAAATTGGAGTAACCCATTAGTCATATGGGTTAGATAAGAAGAGGAAAATGGAATTCAATGGAAAATTTTAAGATCACACTGAAATGAAGATGAGTTTTCCCTTATGCTCAAAGTGTGGAAAGAAACATGGAGGGAGTTGTCTTAAAGGGAAAATTAAATGATTCAAATGTGTAAAAGAATCTCATCGGGCATTTGAATTCCGCAATGATGGGAAGAAGATGTCTAGTGATGCGAACAAAGAAAAGGCTACACAGAGTGCACCTCCTACACTTCAATGTTACAAGTGCAAGGAAATGGGGCTTTATGATAATCAATGACCTAATCCAAGGGTTGTTGATGATGATCAACATCAACAAGCTCTTAAGGCTAAAGACAAAGGAATGTCAGATTCAATTTCTATCAGCGATGTGGAGTATGATAACGAAGTGGTGAAAGGTACACTTACCATCCACTCTAAAGTAGAAAATTTTTTATTTGATTCTGGATCCACCCGCTCTGTTATTTCTAAAGAATTTTCCAAGTGTATCGTCGTATTAGCTCAACAATTATATGTTGAGTTAGCTGTGACAACTCCTAATGGCACAACAGTCGCATCAAAAGTTTATAATTCTTCTCCGATTGAAGTTTGTGGGAAAGTGATTCTTGAAAATCATGTGTTTTTTCCTATAGTGGAATTTTATGTAATTCTTAGCATGGATTGGATTTCTTTATATGTAGGTCATATGAATTTCCAAAGAAGGGAAGTCACATTTCATATTCCAAATCAATCTATGATCGTCTATCGATGCAAGGATGAACATAACCTTCCAGTGGAAATTTCTTCCATATTATGGGTCTTGATTCCACTAAATGAAGGTTATTTATCTCAAATGGTTGGTGAGAAACTCATGATTAAGAATATGCCCATTGTATGGGAGTTTGACGATGTCTTTCCGGAGGAATTGTCGGGTCTTCCACCAAATCGTGAAGTTCTATTTTCAATAGAACTCATACCGGGTGCTTTACCTATTTCAAAGACACCTTATAGAATGGACCCAATTGAGTTGTAGGAATTAAAGAATAAACTCCTAGAGAATATTGATAAAGGATTCATATGCCCTAGTGTGTCACCTTGGGTAGAACCTATTCTATTTCTTAAGAATAAATATGGATCAATGATACTCTGCATTGATTATCGAGAACTTAACAAGATCACTATCAAGAACAAATATCCTCCCCCACGCATTGATGACTTATTTGACCAACTACGCGGAGCTCAATACTTTTCCAAGATTGATCTTAGTTTAGGGTATCATCAATTAAGGGTCAAAGGGAGGATATACCAAATATGGATTTCCGTACAAGGTATGGACACTATGAATTTATAGTGATGCAATTTGGTCTTACTAATGCCCCTACTATCTTCATGGATCTGATGAATAGAGTCTTTAGAGACTATCTTGATCAGTTTGTGGTAGTCTTTATACACGATATTCTTATCTATTCAAAGAGAAGGAAGAACATGAAGATCACTTGATAATTATATTGAAGACCCTGAGAAAAGAGAAGATTTATTCCAAATTTACCATGTGTGAATTTTGGCTTCAAAAAGTTGCATTTTTTGGTCACATAATCTCAAAAGAGGGGATATCTGTGGATCCAGCAGAAACAGAGGTTATCGAAAGATGGTCGAGACCAACAATAGTAACCGAGATCCGATGTTTTCTTGGTTTGGCTGGTAATTATCGACATTTTGTGAAAGATTTTTCAGGATTATCTAATCCAATTACCAGGGTGACTCGAAAAGGAGTTAGGTTTGTGTGGATGGAGGAATGTGAAAAGAATTTAAAGGAGTTGAAAAGAAGGTTATCCAGTGCACCTGTGCTCACACTTCCTTGTAGTGGAGAAAGGTTTGTGATCTACAGTGATGCATCCAAGAAGGGATTGGGGTGTGTTCTCATGGAAAACGATATGGTGATAGCTTATGCCTCACGACAGTTGAAAATCCATGAGAAAAATTACCCAACTCATGATTTGGAGTTAGTTGTGGTAATCATTGCATTGATGATTTGGAGGCATTATCTTTATGGAGAAAGGTGTGACATTTATACTGATCATAAAAGATTAAAGTATATTTTCACACAAAAGGAGCTGAATATGCACCAAAGAAGATTGTTGGAGCTAATTAAGGATTATGACTGCTCAATTCATTACCACCCTGGAAAAGAAAACAAGGTGGCAGATGCATTAAGTCGACAAGACCATACCAGTTTATCCATGATGAGGATCACAAAAGATCCAATATTTATTGATTTACAAAGGATGGATCTTGGAATTATAAAGGAAGGGGAAAAATCGCATCTTTCTCAAATAAATTTTCAACCATCTATACATGTAAAGATTAAAGAGGCACAGAAAGAAGATGTAGAGTTACAAAAGAAGGTCAGAAATGTTCTTGAATTCAATCTTGATTGTGATGGAATAATAAGGTTCAGGAATCGGGTTTGTGTTCCTCCCATCCGAGAATTAAAGAAGGAGTTTCTAGATGAGGCTCATAGTTCTTCATTCTATATTCATCATGGAATCACGAAGATGTTTAGGGACCTGAAAGAATACTTATGGTGGGATGACATGAAAAGAGATGTTGCTGAATATGTCTCTCGATGCTTGGTTTGTCAGCAAGTTAAAGCTGAGAGACAGAAGTCTAAGGGGATGTTACAACCATTACCCATACCAGAATGGAAATGGAAGAACATCACTATGGACTTTTTCACTGGACTTCCTAAAACATCCAAAGGCAATAATGCAATCTGGGTCATAGTTGATCGTCTTACATAGTCTGCACACTTCATTGCTATTAGAGAGGATTTCTCTCTGGATCAACTTGCAAGGATATATGTAAAGGAAGTGGTAAGATTGCATGGAGTACCACTTTCCATTATATCAGATCAGGATCTGAGATGTACCTCAAAGTTCTGGCGAAGTCTTCAGTATACTCTGGATACAGAGTTGAGTTTCATTATTACTTTTCATCCTCAGACAGACGGTCAGTCTGAGAGAACAATTCAAACTCTAGAAGATATGTTAAGAGCTTTCTCTATGGATTTCAAAGGTGGTTGGGATCAACACCTTCCTTTGGTGGAATTTTCTTATAATAATAGCTTTCACTCCAGTATTCAGATGGCTCCTTATGAAGCTCTCTTTGGAAAAAAATGCAGGACTCCAACTTGATGGGATGAAGTTGGGGAATGAAAGCTATCAGGACCTAATCTTGTTGATGAGATGGCAGAAAAGGTCAGATCTATTCAACAACACATAAGAGCAGCTCAGAGTGGACAAAAATGTTTTACCAACAACCGAAGAAAAGGCATAGAGTTTGAAGTGGGTGATAAAGTCTTCATACGAATATCTCCTTGGAAGAGAGTAATGAGATTTGGAAAGAAGGGAAAGTTGAGCCCAAGGTATATCGGTCCTTTCGAAATACTAGATCATGTTGGGAAGGTAGCTTACCGATTGGCGCTTCCACCGAATCTATCTCAAGTTCATGATGTGTTCCATGTATCTCTCCAGAGAAAGTACATACCTGGTCCTTCACATGTACTCAGCTCAGAAGTTTTACCGTTGGAGAAAGATATTTCATATGAAGAACAGCCGATAGAGATTCTGGATCCTAGCCAAAAAGTCCTACGGAATAAGACCACTCGCTTGGTGAAAGTTTTATGGAGGAACCACCAATTAGAATAAGCTACATGGGAGCTTGAAGATATGATAAGGGAGAGGTATCCTCATCTGTTTGTTACAAAGTGGTGAATTTCGAGGGCGAAATTCATTTTAAGGGGGGTAGAATGTAACACCCGAGTCTTTTATGAGAAATATTTTGTTTTTATGTTATATAAATCATCAAAGGAATCTTTCACTACACACAACACTAGCTTGGCTTGCCTTACACGCAATCATGACCTTCCTCGATAGCTTGCGTCGTACGCAATACCGAGTTTCACTAAACAACGATATGCTATTAAAATATTATTCAAACTAGCTGTTATGAATAGTAATAACAACTTTTTGAAATTTTGTAAATTTCATCTTTCAAAATGGACTTCATTTTTGGATTCGGAATATCGAAATTAGCCTAGGGTGAAATTTTGGTATTTTTCTGAAAACTTTCAATTTTTGATGAATAGTGAAAGCACTGGTTACTATTTAAAAACCGACTTTTTATTTAAATAATTATTTACTTTATTTAAATTTTTTAGGTCAAAATTGATACATAATACCTATATAAGTTCAATTCAATTCATTGGAGTCATTTTATAATAATTTTAGATATATAAAAATTTTATTGAACTTTTCACTGTCTTTTACCCACCTCCTAGGAGAATTTGCAAATTTACATAAAACTAAATTTTAACGCTTTTGTGAATGGAATTTAATAAATCCGAGAGACACGGTTGATGTCAGTAAGTAAAATGTGGTTCAATTAGATGAAAATAATTTTTGGTGAATAGTAACTTTTTACTTTTTTTACCACGGTTAATAGTAAATAGGGTAATTAAGGGTAAAAATGATATTATTATTTCCTTAACACATGTAATAATTCTATTGGATAAGTTTAATTCGACCAAAAACAACCTTAAAAATAAAATATTACCATTTAGGCCCACTTGGATTAGATTAGGACATTTATTATTAATTTATTTAAAGAAGGGTTAAAATAGTTAAAATCCATGTTTAATAACTAAACCATTTTTAATATAGGGTTATACATAATATAAATTCAACTATAAATATTCATTAGAAATATAAAAATATTCCCTACATAATGGTATTTTATTTATAATTTTTAGACATTAAATAATTTAATTTATTTATGACACAACGATAATGCAGTAATTATCTTATTAATGAAATATTGACATAATTGATGTTACAAATACACAAATAAATGTAATTTGAAACTTTCAATGCATTCCAAAAATTTTATAGGTTACTATGACATGTTAGTATTGATTTAATTAACTTTATTAGAACAAATATTTCTGTTATGATTTTCACAAAAATAAATTACCAAAGACTGTCAAAATTGACATAAAATAGTTTTTAAAACAAATATTATATTTTTAATTGTTATTTTATTCCTAAAAATCTATGTTTCGGCCAAATGACATAGATAAGGTTATATATATTAATAATGCTACTTGGGGTTATTTTGTTTTGTTATAGTTAGTTTATTAACCATATAGTGTAAGAAAACAAGAAGACACGGTAAAAGTTAAATTATCTAACTTAAAGTTAAATCTAAATGATAAGGTTAAAATAGAAACCTAAACTTGTCTAAATTCTATTTTATGAGAGCATTTCAACCCATCCCCACCTTAGCTTCGAAATAAATCAAATTGGATCTATTAAAAACCGAATATTACTTTATAATAAAATAATATTTTTAGTTTTTCCAAAGGTGCACCTCTCCACCCTTATAAAAGGGAACCTCCTCTCTCTCTTCCTCACACCAATTTGACCCTTAAAGCTCAGACAAACCCTGAAAAATTCTCTTCTTCACTTCCCTAGAAACATCCTAGAGGTCCTGGTCTTCTTCAAATACCAATTTTAGTGCCCTAAGAGGAGGTCTCAAAGAGGTGCTTCAAAGAAGAGGTAATGTCCGTTACCGATTCATTGAACTTTATTTCTTCTTCCACTTATTCTTATTTAGTTGTTTCATTAATAAGTTATAAAATCAGTATCACTCATATAATGATATGTTATTATAAGTATGAAACAACCCTATTTCACCATCTATCCATCCTACGGAAAATGAAATCACCGCCTGTGCGTATGTACGGAATACCGTCTCCACGCCTGGGTGTAATCTATTTTCCATCACCACCTTACATGGATGGGTATAATTGTGTAAATAATAAATATATATGATTATTGTAAAGTGTTATTGATTCTGAAATTGTATACAAACACTCCAATACAATTCCACGATCATCGGAAGGATATCATCGCTCGTGCGTACGTATGGAATACCGTTTCCACGATGTAATGTGACTCGTTCTACATGATTTTCATTGCATAATGATTACATAAATGAATTTAGTGAATAAATATGATATGTATTACACTAATACCATTATGGAAATGAGGTATCTATAACCTAAAAATAATAATAAGAATTTCTTCGACAAAACACACATAAGAACAAAAAGAAATAAACACCAGAATAACAAGTAACAATGAAATAATACTAATAAGAAGCTAAGAATATGACCATATATGATATCATAAAAATAAGTATGATTATGGAATAAGTCAATAACATTATTTAAATAATTATACAGGAGGTTTAGACACTTACGAAGTAAATCAGACCTAAGGTAAGGGACAATCTCGCAATCTCAATTTTTTTCCGAGATTGTTTATACTTCAGAATTTACTGGGGAATATTTATCATCCACATCGATGTTTCATAAATATGTAATATTATTTATATCCTCCTATAATTGTTTAAATCCAATTTTACCCTTCGGTGAGTTTTTAGTAAAATATATGAATGGAATCTTTTGTCATTTTTCTTATGAGGTACTTTTTGACTTTTCCGGCCAAAATATGAGAAGAATGTTTTTTTAACTTATACGCCATGAATAGATTTTTTAAACATTACTTCCATGAAGCTTCTTTTACAAGTTTTGAAGTTTATTTTTAATCAACTTCTTTTAGTTTAAAATTGTATGACATGTTAAGAAAGGAAAAATGTTTTTGAAGTAGAAAGGATATTTTCCTCAAGAATGGAGTTCAAGTGTTTTATCAAAATTATTTTCCATAAAAGATAATATAGGGTTCTGTTTCTATCCCTATTATTACATTTATTTGATTATGTTGTGATGGAATTATTTTTATGAATTCTTTTATCTTATATTAATTGTTTTACGATGTCACGATGTTTAAGAATCCCATTTTTATTACATGGGTTATGCAATGATGTATGATTTTTGATTTTGTGGAACAGATAAGAATGATATCATTATGAGATGGGTGGGACCTATATCTCCCTCCAATGCATTGGGTAAAGATTTATATCTAATGAGATAGACATGGCTGGAACAACAGGTTAAACCGGTTTATTGAAATAGGACTAAAACGAGGAGTGAACTCTTTTCAGAAATGGACATTGTCCACTAAGATAGTCTTGACAATGAGTCTTGAATACCAAGAAATTATTTTCTATGATTATGTGTGTATGCCAAAAATCTTCATGTTTTCAGTTATGATTATGGGTATTACAATTCACTACTATGATTTATCCCATGTTATGAAATTATGATCTCTTTTTCAGGTTAAGATTTCAAAAATGTTATGTTCTTATGAATATGATGTGATTGATATATCTTTTGTTTACCCTTATTGAGAATTTGAGCTCACCCTTCTGAATGTTTTCTTTTCCCAGGTCAGGAAGAAGGTTATTAAGTAGGATATTCCAAAAGGGACTCTAGATATTATGAAATAAATGGGAGACAACGTAGATGATTTATGAACCAGTTGTTTATGTTTCCCAGTTTCTAAAGACACTATATGTATATGGTCCTTTCATGGTTTTGTTATATGTTGTAATAAGTATGCTTAAATTTTGAAGTAATAACCATATTTGTAAAGTATGGGTCGTTATAAGAGATATCATGAAGTGAAACATAATATTTATTTCATGCATGTGGAGAAGAATATATGTGACAGTTTGATTGGAACATTGTTATATATTAAAGGAACGACTAAATATGGGTTAAATGCAAGATTAGACATACTATCAATGAGAATAATTTTGTAGTTAGCTCCCACTCCTGGTGGAAGGATAAAATTTCTTCCCTAGTATTTTCATACATTATCCAAGCGAGAGAAACTTATCTTTTGTCAATATCTTTCTGATATCAATGTCACATATGGTTATTCATAAAATGTTATAAATTTTGACTCTTTAATGGGTTTGAAGTTGATAGGTATGAAATCTCATGATTGTCACATCATGATGTAACAACTTCAACCAGTTTCATTATGTAGAATATTTCCCATCCATGTCAGAAAGACTATCATAAAGGTGTGTTATTTTTTTAATTAAATTTGTAATAAGTTAATTAATGTGGATACGTTGAAAAATTTGGAAAATATTGAAATTTGTATAATTTTTAAATTGTAAATGTATTTTCCCCCATCATTTTTTTGATATAATGGTTCATTTTAGGATTCATCTTGTTGAGAAATAAATATTTATGGAACTGTATATCTTCATCGGATGTATCCTTTTGAAAGGTATATGAAACTATTGATGGGGTATGTTAAGAATCCATATCAACATGAAGCCTCCATTATTGAATAGTATTTTTCTGAGGAGTTTGTGTTACTTTGTATGAGCTACTTGTCTATAGTGGAGCACATTGGTTTGGCTCCATCTTTCCATGAATGAGTTAATAATGAGGGAAAGGGGATTCATGGATTGAAAGTCAAATCATTTTCAGCAGAATTGATAAAGAAGGCACATTTATACATATTGAATAATATATTTTATGCTCAATCTTATTTCACATTACATATTAATTATTTAAAACAATTTCATCCAAAGAAGAAAAGAATGTGGATTTTCAATGAGGATAATCAAACATTTTTTTCCATGGTTTCAAAAGACCCTGGTTGGTAGGTCAAATGCATTAGAGATATTAATATGGTTAGAGGGTGGTATAAGTTTAAATGTGACAACATGGTCGAGTATGACATTAATGTATATATATTTCATATGAAAGCCCAGGATAACATAAGTGCAGTTCAGAATAATGGGGTATTGGTGTTTTTAGAAACAATGCATTGTTTGATTTCTAAAGACAAAAACAAAATTTCTACTTTAATTTCTTATTATTGAGTCATTGAAGAAATATGGGAGGCTAATTACTTTAATATTAATGATCTTATTTTTAAATGAAAATGGTTTATCGGTAAAAGCGGTGTCTGAATAAATGATTTTGGAATGAAAGTTTTTAATCTAAAAATATTGAAAGACACAACTGATTATTTTATATTGGATACACATGAAAAAAAGATTCTCTATGCAGTTGATTAATCAGATATTCAGTGTTCTATTGTTTTATAGGAAAAAATACAACATGTTGGTGAGGATCAACTTGATGAAGATGCTGATTTATGTGATATCCCTACTTCCATGGAAATATTAACCAAAACATAATGATGATTATGTTGTTGAAATGGCTTGTTTCATAAAGAATGATCATAAAGAAGGAATTTGGGAAAACAATCCGTTTGTACATTCCAAATACTACACGTAACATATGTTTATTTCTCATTTACATTTATTAATTTAATAAAATGTTAGATATTATAAATTTTTCCATTATTAAAATGATTATTTAAATTAATAATTATGAATGTTTGTTTATTTTAGTTTAGTTTTGTTTATCTTACCATTACATAACTTATACTGTTATTTATTTTGTTGAATGATAATATATTTACCATGTTTTCCATGTTTTACATGTTTTACATAGTTCTCCATGTTTACCATAATATATCTTATATATTTATTGATGTTGTTGAATTAAATTACATTAACATGTTAACCATTAACCATACTTTACCATTCATACCATGTTTACCATGTTTATTATTATGTAAATTAATTCAGTTTTTCATTTTTCTTAAAATTTGTATTGTAATATTTAAATTTTTATATTTTTAAACTAATGATTTCTTTTTGGATTTGAAGGATAATGACTTGTCCATCAGTTGATCATCCACATAATTTGGGAGACGTGCATCATGATCCTATGTCTGGGGAGGAACATTCACATGCTCTTCTTGATGTTCCTCAATCTTCTTCATGTTCTCCCACAATGGTAAAGAAGTGTTCAAGAGTTGGTAAACATGGTAGCACACATTTACCAAAACGATCACTTTCCCATATCCAGGACCAGTGGATAGTCCTATAGTTTGATGAGAATTATATTCCTAGAGGTCTAAATGAAAAATAATTTATGATTTTTGTATCATATTAAGTTAAAATAAAAGTAAAAAATTTGTATAATGATTGGAAAAGTGTGGACAAAGAGACACCATATCAGTTGTAGGAGGCAATTTTGGTAAAATATTTTTCTATTGTTTGACTAATATTTAAATGTTTATAGTATAATATGTTTCCTTATTCTTTATTAGATGACATTTGATATTTCTGATACAGGAGGAGTTAGGAAGAAATGTTTATCGATGGATTCTAGAAGATACAGGGATTCCAAATCAACCCTCGCAGATGACTTCATTTTTGGTCATAGGTAACATGAAAATCTATGTCAAATATATCCTTTTTTAAATGAAGACACATGGAATGAATTTGTTGAAACTATAAGAATAGAATCATTTTTGGTATGTTCAATGTAAAATTTAATATTTTTTCTTATATTAATGATATTATTAATGATTTTTTAATTATTTATTATTCTTAATTTATAGAAAACATGAAGAAAAAATCAAGAGATCCAATCTAAAAATGTATAACATCATAATTTATCTCAGGGGGTATACATTATTGGAAGAACAAATGAAGGATGAAAAATTAAAAAAAACATAGAGAAGAGTCTTCAAGCTCTGGAGAGGTTACCCCTTTAGGCCCTCCATCTAGACATGAAAAATGGAAGAGGGCTCATAAGGGAAAAATGGAAATATCTTATAGAATAATCATGGATCTTATTTTAGATTATTTTAAGATATTTATTTTATTTATTTAAGTTAATTATATTTTTATATACATTATAAAATTAATGAATTTTTAAATTAATTCACACAGGACTCTCTTGACGAGAAGAGTACAAATGGGGTATTTATAGCTGCTGGGAGGAAAGATATTTAATATGAAACATTGGGAATGTCAGAACACCCGAGTCATGTACGGGGATACCCAATGTGTGTATCAGTAATAAAAGCGATGCCACATTATTTAGATTCTTCCATTGAGGGTATCTATAAATAAAATAATCCTTGGAGGCTGATGTTTATAATATTAATGTGATGATGGAGGAAAAGACCAGAGTATCGGTATAGTTTATGATTAAATACATTAAAAGAAAATTTCAAATTACATCTCACATTCCTCCACCTCCACCTGTAGACCCTATTTTTAATCCTCCACCTCAACCACCAGATCACACTCCCCCACCTCCAGACCCCATCATCTATTCTCCACCTTATACTATAGAAACCATTTATTTCCTCCTCCTACACCCCTCCTCCAAAAAATCCTAGTTATTATGAGTTTTTTGTTGATGATCACTACCATCATATAATTTTATATGGGATGATATATTATAACAGAAATATATTTCATTATCAATGGTTAGAGAAAGTGAAAAATAGTGTAACTGTACAAGATATTATAGATTTATCTTCCTTAGTACCATTACTTATAGATGAGGCGACAATAGTTTGACAAAGTATCAGCCACTTTTTAGTTTGGCCATCCAGACATTTATGACCCATTTCCATAGAGAAATGTGTATATTATATCATTTATTTTATCTTTGTATTAAATTTGTTTTATCATTTTAAAGTTAATATATTTATCTATTTATTTATATGAATACTTTAAAGGTGAATAAATATTTTATAGGCAACAATAAAGACAAATGGCTATGACATCAGATATAGATTCTAGATGTCTTGAAAGATTGTTAAGATATTAAAATTATTTGGTGGCTCATTATAGGTTCCTAATGGAATCTTCTGTTAATAGACATACAATATATATGGGGATTGTGAAAAATGATATCATAGAGCTTGTTACTGGAGATAAGTTAGAAATAAACATGGTGATTGTTTTTCTATGTATATCTTAACACAATTCTTTTCATCCATTAAATTAATTAAAAATGTATAGTTATGTCTATTTTTTTAATTATCTGTATAAAATTTGGGAGAATAATAAGTAGACAGATATATATATGGATTCATGGACCCACATTTTATTTCCTCTAGAATGAATGCATTGGATGTGGAACAAAGAACAATTTATATTGCTGAAATATTGGAATAGAATATAATCACTCACTGTTGATTGATTCCTTTTTGGGAGAGGTACGAAACATATACCTCACAAATTTTCCTTTATATTTTAAAATTAAAACCACTAATCTTAATTTTTCTTTGATAATAGATACCATTGGATGTTAGGTGTTTTTTCACCAAGGGAGAAAACACATTATTGGATACGCTCTCTCCATGGGGATGTGTGAGAAAATTTTAAGAACATGTTAGAATAATAGGTTTCAATTTCTTAATAGTTGTGTATATTGTAACTAATTTTAAATTTATCTCATTCTTATTATTTTCTAATAGATTATGGGCCTGCTTTCAAAAAACCACAAATAAAAATAATGCCAAAATCAAATATGTAAAAGTGAAGGTAAATATCCATTTATAATTTCTAAATTTTGGGTGTATTACATACAAATGATATTTTGAATTGAAAAACTCGTTTAAATAGATATGTCATAAACAACAAGGATCCTTCAAATGAATGTATTATATGTTAATATTTATGAATGAAATAATTACAACAAGATTTTTTTTGATGTTTGACGAGGTTAGATTTCATAATAAACTATTCTATAATTTTTCATTTTATTTATTCATTATACATGTTAAGTATATTCATTTTAATTTTAAGCTATTTGATGACCCTTAACCTTATAGTGCTAGGGTGGTCAAACACTTACAAGTGAAATGGTAAGAATTTTACAGGTTTGATTAGATTTTTCTTTTTTTTGTAGGGTAAAAAGAAATTTTGAATGTATTAATTGTAAATATTAATTTGGTAATTGTTTGGTTGGATTTAGGTTTGTTTTTAGTTGATATAGTATTTTTTGAATGTTGTAAATTTGAATATTTAATTTTTCTGCTGGTTCTTCTTATTTTGGTCAAGCTCGGCTTGTATTTTCTTGTCGGGTTTTGGTCTGGTTCTACTTGTTTAATATTTTCTTTGGCAATGTAGAAGAATAGTTTCACGATTTTTTTGAAAAAGATTTTTACATTGGTTATTTTATAATGAATTTAAAAATTCTTCAGATAATGGTTTTCCACAAAGGTTATCTGAAAATTGACATGGTATACTGTTTTTTACGTAGTTTAATAAATAATTGACATAAAAATGCTTCAGAATCGTTATTTTTTGGTCAGTTATTTAATAACCGACATAAAAAATCTATATATGGAACTAATATTTTATGTCGATTATTTAATAACTAAAGAAATAAATAATATACCACAAATGTAATTAAATAATTGACATAAAAAATCAATTCCACTGTATATTCACAATGTTTATTTTTTTATAACTGACATAAAAAACAATATTTATAAATTCACCTCTAAAAACATCAGTTAAATACTAACATATGAAATAAAAATAAAACTGATGTAAAAAATGTTTTCTACACTAGGGTCCTTCTCAAATGTGTCTAGGTAGATAGGGCCAGGTTCCATGGTGACTTGGTTAACACATGATAACTTGACTAATATTATTTTTTCTGCAATTTGTGTTTTGTTTTCAGGTGGGTGTGTTTCATGAGAATGAAATATATAACTTGTATGTACTCCATGAACATCATGTTAATAAATAAAAATAGTATTATTGAGGCATTGGGGATTGCTACTAAGTTGTTTTCCTCACCCCAATCCATGTACATGACATGGGTATCAATGCATATGGGTAGACCATTATGGTTTCTCCCATGGTGTATGTACCACTTGGAGTTGGAAACGAGGTTTAGTTATTAGTCTGTGGAGTCCGATGATTCGTTAGGATGATTATATGAGTTGGTATAAGGTATAATATAATTTATTTTAGTCATTTTCTAGAAGGTGTACTTGATATTTTGAAAAGGTTGTTTATTTTTATAATATCTATTTAGTTTTAATCTTTTATCTTCTTTATTATTATATGATACAATATATATATATATCTATAGTTAATATTTTCTATTTTAAATGGTGGGGAGATTTTTGAATCAATTTTATGTCTACAGGTATTTTGGGGATTCATATTATATGGATGGATCATTATAAAATTTCAATAAATTTAGGGGTGAACCATAAAATTCATTTTGGAGAGAATAGTCTCCCAAAAAGTTTATTATACCCTCTCCATTAGTCGTAAACCTTTGGAATATGGGGAGGTGCACATGAGATCAAGTGATAACCCCCGGTTAGATAATTTATGATTGATTCAATCCAGGGAATTAAAAAAATGATATTAGAGATTTTTTTTGGAATATGATGGTGTATATATAGGTGGTGTTTGGTTTTTTTTACTTGAGAGTTAGACTAAGTACATGCCTGTCTAAAAAGGTTTCGATTGAAACCCTTATTTCCAGGGGATGTTCATTATTGGGACTAGGGACTCTAGGTTTTGTCAGGCGTTTTATTAAAATAATAATCCTTCTGTGGGATGGTTGAGAATAAAAATAATTTATATGTTTCAACTAGGATCTTGTGATTTTTCCATGTATCAAGGTAATAACATGATAAAGACATGATACATGATCATATAGGTAGTACTATTTGACATTTTTATTTGTTGAAATATATCTTTAATTGATGGAAAATATAATATAATAAATGTTTTATATATTATATTCTAAGGATTTATTAGATTAATATGGGTTTGGGGGGTTGGTTTGATTATTTGTGATTTTGATAGTCTTTCTGCATAGTTTAATGGTTTTGGGATGGTTATTTTTTTAGAAAAACTCAAGTATGAAATGAAACTTAGATGGTGGAATGAGGTTTAGGTAAACTAGTCTTACAAGAAAACTTTTATATAAATAGATCAGGGAGATGTCCATATTGAACTTATTGGCAATTTTTTAATTTACAAAAAAATAAAGAAAATGTTTTTACAATTTGAATTCTAATTGTTTTCCAAATTAGGAGTGCTTTTCAGAGAAATAAATGACTAGTCTGGGGATTTTGTTTATTTTTATTTTTCACAGAAACTATATGGTGATAAGGGATATTTTGGAATCTCAGGTGAGTTTTGTTGTGTATAAATGTTTTGAGATTATTTTTAAATTATAAATATGTATCTGTGCAAATCATATTTCTTAGATCTTTGATTGTTTGGATGCGAGTGACCCGAATGGTAGAACAATTTGTTTACATTATATTATATATTGTTTGAAAACATCCAATTAAGGATATATTGTGTGATATGGTCTGGTGTGGTGGTAGAAAAAAAAATATTCAGTTCCTCTGTAGACTAAGTCTAATTAGGATTCTACGATAGACAAGGGTGACCCCAACTTTCTTGGTTGTGAACTTGACAAGTAGGGTGAGTTTTTTTGAGAGATCCATAAGCATAGAACTCATGGTATGGTTGTTGATTTTTGGATCTAGTAGTGAAATCTATGGAGTTTATCATTTTTTTTCATGGCTTGTTGTATATTTATGGTAGTTGATCTATATAGTGGGAGAACCATTTTTAAGATTTATCCATGGATTATAAATACATGTGATGGGGAGCACATAATCCTCATGATATATCAGTTGTTGGTACATTGATGTCTTGGGGCTGGTGGGTGTGGTTGAGCACCATCTTTCTATTTGATTATTGGTGTTTCGGGTTGGTTTCAAGGTATGAGTGAGTTAGTCACATCCAACCATTGTATTTGGGAATGGAAAATACATGAGTTGAGGAGGATGTGTGTTTAGTTTAGTTATAATATAATAAATATACTCATATAGAAGTGAAAATAAATCATTTATTAGTGATCCTTATGATTGTTAGGGTCATGAACATAGTGTAATCTGAGATGATTTAAATAAAGGGTGTGTTAGTGCTTAGGTATAGTTACACATACCTTTCAAAAATAGATATTACATATAAATAGATGAATATTCATTTCATAATATTATGATCCATTCCACATTCCTATAGGACTAGTATGATTAGAATCCAAAACACATAAACAATTGGTTCAAAAGATAACTACATGATTTCCCATAAATCCCGTTAGAACAAAAACCATTTGTATACATATCATACATTTTACCATTCTACATAGCCCAAGGAAAGGAAATAAAAATAAGGGTGAGATCAGATGCTCAGTAAGGGAAAACAAGGGTGATATTAGTGATCACATAGAAATAAAATGAGAATAAGGGTATGGGTACATGATTTTATCATTTAAATACAATGTCCTACATAACACAGATCATAATATTGAGATATGGTAAACAACATGGTAGTTTATAAGACATGAATAATAATTTATACTAAGCCATGAGAGCATAACAAAGACATACAAATATGGAAAGAACAAAATCTTATAACATTGTGAACATGGATAATTGGGAACATGTTCACTAATTAAGTTAAATAAATGAAATTATGACCTCTCATAAACATATGGAAAAGAAAACTATGCCCATGCATAATATAATAGATAATAAATCCATATATATACATAAACTTGTGAAAATAAAAGCTAGGTTCGTGCCTAATCTTATAGACCTAAAAACCAATTCCTTACATGAAATTGGGAGCATTGTATCGGGTTCATACATAACATATGTACCTTATGAGTTATATATCATTAAAAAATTAATTATAAGACTATATAAATTACACCCCACCTTTCACACAATGAAAATCATATATAATTGTGCAACAAGAACATAAAATCTTAATCTGTGAAAAATAAATTGGTTTAGTAAAAATATCATCACCATAATAATAAACCATCCATAGAAATAATAAGGATAGTATCAATAAATCAAATAAATAGTTGATCCTAATTAATATCCAAGGACGATATCATATATTAAAATTACCTTAAAATATCTCTAACATATTTAGTGACGAAAATAAACTTTCCACTTTGAAAATCACTTTTAAAACAAATATTATTATAAAATATTATTAAAAAAAATTATATAAAAATAATCTAACAAAATTATAAATTTATCTTCTATGTATTGAGTGATCATGATGGTGGGATATTCAGTTAATGGCATGTAAGTTAAAAGAAAAAATTCCCTCTATACTATTTTAGAAAAAACATAGAATGTGCCCCTTTTGGATAATGAAAAGAGTGTTTCTTTTTAAAATCCATTATTTAAAAAGGATAACATGGGTAAAAATTAAATTAAATAATAATTGGATAATATGAAAACCATTCTTCAAAACATTTATAGAAATCCTTGATATAGAAGAAAAATTATTTTTGACTGAAGAGATACACAATGTTGGTTTTACATAAAAAATCTTTTATTATCTAGAATAATTAAAGTGAGGAAAATGAATGAAAAAAATATATTCTAATTAAATTATTTTAGGAGAATAAAATTAATGTATTTTATCAGATATGGATCATGTAATTTCTATAATGTAAATTCAATCATAAACAATACCGACTAAAATATAATTGGAACGTATATCTCTTATTGCTTTGGTAACAATTGAATCATAAGACCCATGAAATAATGAACTTAAATGAAAATTAAAATATAATGAAAATAAAATATTTCATGATATAACATGTCAACTGGGATATATGTACACCTCATAAATTTGTTTAGGATTGTAATATAACATTTTCCCCAAATAAGAGAATTTGAGGTGAAAATCTCTTACATCAAATCTAATATTGACTCATTTCCATTTAAAAATATTGTATAACTAATATATATTTATTATATATTTATTAAAGATTAATATTAATATATGAAATACCATATATTATTTTTTGAAAACATCTAATCCCCTTTTAATTACCAAATCATTATTACAATCTCTTTTCTAGGTGATAATTACTTTATTTTTCAAGCATGTTTCAGTTCATGAATGATTATATTTATAATTGACCATGGTTCCATAATATCCAAAATTGTAAATAATATATTAATATCATATATAGTAATTATATATATATATTCATATATAAATGGTATATTTATAAAAATGAATTCCACTGTTCATAGAGACGTTAGTGCGTATATGTACATGAATGCTATTTTATCTTTATGATGAATGGAAAGAACAAAAGGTAAATAATAATTCAACTTAAATTAATAAATATTGTATCATATTATTCATATATATTCAAAATAATCCATCCATAACACCTTCAATGTATATTAGAAATTAAAAACAAATCACATCGCTTTGTGGAGGTGATAGTCCACATGTACAAATAAGTGATATTATCATTTTACAAAAAATTGGAATGAAAGAAGTTAGATATGATGTTATCATCAAATAATTATATTTATTATATAAATATCATATATAAACTTCAAAATAATAAAAATAATCTTATATGAAATACAACAATGTAAGGTGAATTGTATCACTATGTGGAGATAGTAAGACATGTGTAAGAATGAATGCTATTATCATTTCATATTTTTTTTGTAAATAGGATGAAAAATTATGGTTTATTGATAATAATAATTTATTAATATATTTAGGATAAGTAGTTTATTTTTTTTAATAATATAACATATTTATAGGAGTTAAAAGAAGAATTAAATTGAAAGTGATCTGTTTAGGTGGTTACCTCTTATTTGAAACAACCCCATTAGATATACTAAGGGCCCTGGTATTAGTCCTATTGGAAGAAAAAAAGTATAGAATGTGTATAAGGGACTGTAGAAGAAACTATTGTGGGTATTGGTGGATCTATAAAGTTCATTGTGGATTGAAAAAAGAAAGGAGGGGTTCCCATTTAAAATATAGGGGAAGGACACACCATGTATTTCATTAAATATTAAAATATAATGAATTCATTCTCTAGAAAAGTCATTCAAAATTGATAGGCATTATAATATAAGGTATTATGGGGTTTAAATACCATCATTAAATAAATTTTTGTTAGTGTTTAGTGGTTTTTATAACTTATCATTTAGTTTTACCTCTTAGTAATCAAATTTTTCATTAACCACGGTAACATCTTTTTCACTCTTAATGGGTAATAATATTAAATATAAGGGAAAAATGAATCATAAGTGGTTAATTGGTAAATTTTTAGACCATATTTTATCCAATTTTTCATATTTTATGATTTTTTTTATTTTTAAATAATTTAATATAATATTTTTTTGATAAAATATCATTAATGTCAATTTTGATTCTATTCATTTAATTTGCCATAAAAGACATAAATAAATTGTAGGGATTCAAATATATTTAATTAAAACAACAATAATATGTCATATAAATCTATAAAATTCATGTAACACTATTATTCATTCAAAATATTCTACTTTTTATATTTTTGAAATCATTTATTATAGATTTTTCTTAATTGGATAAATACTACATCTAAATTGCATAAGAAATTAAGTTAATGATATAATATATAAGAATTAAAAATAAATTTACATCAAAAAAGGATATAATTATTCAAAAAGTAGATATTTATATTCAGTCATAACTGTCTTTTTTCCTTATATTGACACATAAAAGATATTTAAACCTAAAAGAGGTAAATTTGGTATTTTTCTCTACCTCAAATACGCTAGGGGTCATTTTCATGGAAAGGCGTCTCTAAAAAAATAAATTTAAATAAAATAGTGATACGTGAAAATTAAATTCACAAATAATAATTAATATGAAATATGGTGACCTTAATATATATTTTTATCCTAGTTTAACTGTATTTTCCCTATAATAAAGTTATAATTTTTTACTAATGTTATTATTTATATTGAACAATAATAAAAGTGTCATTTTTAAAAAATATGAACCATAAAATTACAAATATGTAATCAATTTTATTAAATTAAATTATTATTTTTCAGAGAAATTAATTTTCAAATCATCTTGGAAAACTAAATGAAACCCTCTTTTTAGTTTATATATATATTTTTAGAATAAAAGAAGATTTATTATTTTAATTTTATTAAAAAAATAGTATATAAATGATAAAAATATTGATTAAAAATATTATGTGTAAATTTTATTAAAATCATTCACCAACACTGATTAATTTATATTTTTAAGATAAAAATACATTATGCCCATAAAAAAATTCCAACAAAATTCCTTTTAACATATAAATATGTTTTCATGCTAAATTGAATCATAAAATTGATTCCAATTAACATAATTTTATTATTTTAAATATAATATAACTAATTTTACTTTGAAATCATTTTTAAATATAGAGTAATTTTGTACATGGTTGAAACTAAAATTTTGTTTATAATAAAATCAATTTTTTCACTATTTAATAGAAAGTCATTATTTTCCAAAAAAACAAAGAAATTAACTCTAAGATAATTTTCATATGATATGTTTATAAATTTAGATAATTATATCGAAAAGAAATTTTAAAATTTTAATAAATTAAATATAAAAAAACAGTTTGTGAAGGAATTATAACATTATATAATAATCTAATGATTATTTCCTAAGAATTACTCAATTTATATTATTCAGTAGAACCTTTATCTATATATATATATATATATATATATATATATTTCAAAATATGTTTCTTAATATCAATACCCAAAAATTGAATAATTATGATATAATGGTAATTTTTAAATAATAATATTTCCATGTTTATTTATGCTCAGTGGTACATATCATACACATTGTCAAACATACTGGCCTTTTTTTAAAATATCAGGGTGTTTCATCATGGGTAGATAATAATGGTTATATTTTTTAGTTAGGAATATAACCATTAAATTACATTTAATGTAGAGGTATGAATTCATATGGGGGTGCTAGATGATTTTGTGTTGCCTCTGTAGTTTAAAGAACCATGATCAGGTGTTGGGATAATACATCTGATGGTTAGGTTGAGTGTTTTTAGTGAATGGATTTCAATGGAGATCAACTAGTGTTGTTGTGGGAAGTTAGATTTAGTGAGGTTAAACCCACACTAGTAGTGTTGATAGAAATGTTTTAATGAAAAAATTCATCATATGTTATAGTGGTCATTGATAGAGTGGTGGGAATCTAGGTGAGAGTGTAGTTTAGTTTTAATGAATAGCATGTGTGGGGTCTGAAGTTGTGAAATAGAATCATATTAGGATAATGAATATTAAAAGTGGGAATTTGGTGGTGAATTAAAAATTATGGTAGGGTATATTCACAGTCAGAGTATTACCCAACTCTTCTCAAGGACCGGAATCATTATGGTGGGGACTCCATAATAACTTGCATCGTTACATGAAGTGAGATTAAGAGACAACATGAATTTGTGGTCCCGGAGTTGGGGATACTAATTTATTTGGAATTATAACATAATTTAAGGTTCAATAAATCTCTAGGATATGTTTTTAGATGTGAAATTGGGTTTAATTGGTCATATGGGTGCTCGGGTGAGCATCAGAAAATGTTCAGGGTGACTTGATTGTTGGTTGTGGCTACATGGATAAAACCACACCACAACCTAAGGGAGTTGCGATGTGTTGGTAGATGTGGGAGTTTTTTTTTAAGATAGGGTGAGTTCTATAATATAGAGAAGGGGTATGGTTTTCAGGGATATTTTATAGGATGGACCAGACTTTAGCCATGGGGTTGTACTATGGTGATTCTCTAAAAGGTAATTGGGTCAGGCTGCCTTAGGAGGGGGCTCATATCATTGACCCGTATAATGCTCCAGAATTTGGCTTGGGGGTTGGGGGGAGGATCCTCATGACACAAATTAGGGGATTATTTATAGAGATCCCTAAAGTTGTAGGAATTCACTATCCCCCCTAAAAATGTGGAATACACTATGGAGCCTTTCCATAAGCCACAATCACTGTCAAGGGTATCCCTTTGCACCAAAAGCTAAAGAGTTATGTTGAAAGGATTACTTGAGTGAGGTTCCTTATATAATTTCCCTTATATCCATTCTATATGTCTCCCTCCACCTTATTTCTCAAGTTCTCTTGCATAATTTCTTGTGTATCATATTTGGATTCCCCTTGAGTTTCATAGCCTCTATTCATAAGTGAGAGGGGGAGAGAGTCCTCTTAGATATCCATTTTCACACTTCTGTATCTCTTGATATGGTTCATTTAGTTGTGTTTTTTTACACATATTTAAGGTATGTTTCTCTTGTTTATCTCCCTTGTTCTTCTCCCTTACCTCCTTGTGATCTTTGATTCACTAAATTATGGTTTTAGGGAAATGATTTCCCTATGGAATGGTGAAATTATCCCACAAGATGGGGATTTCATGTGAACATTATAGATGATGTCCCAGGGGTATATTTTGAAGTCTGAATTCATTTTTTCATTGAAATATATTCTTAAACATTGTTAATTGGGGTTTATATTATTTGTTAGGGAAAATTTTTATTTATTCATCTCTTTTAGTTTAGGGCTTCCATGTGGATTTTGGTATGTGTTGAGGGTAGAGAATACACTATTTCTTGAGGTTTCTATGTCGTGTGTTCATTAGGTGAGTTTAGAGTTATCTATGTTTATTTCAGATTCATCTATTAAATATTTGGTTTTTTAATTGAATGGTGTTTATTATTGAGTTAAGTTGTCAAAGACTCGGTAGAGTTTTGAACATGTTTGGAATGTAATTATGGATCATCAGTTGAGGTAGGTGGACCTATAACAATTATGCCTATTAATCATTTGTAATTTTATGGATCTATTCCATCATAATAAATTTTTTCATATTGCATGACATGTGTGATATTTCCCTTAAATTTGTATAGGCTCCTATTAGCCTAATAGTCAACATGGACCGTTTAATTCTCCAAGATTTTATGAATTTATTTTTTTCAAATGAATTTAATAATTTGATATTTTCACATCACACAACAGAAAACATAGATTTTTTATTATATAAAATAACTAGGTTTTTAATATGTTAAATATAACACCAAGGGAAGCTTTCCCTACTCACAAAACCGATTTGGCCTACATTACATGCAACATTGAGTATCTACAAAACATAACATTACTATTACAATTATTTAAATGATATAGTTTTATCATAGCGATTATTAATATTAATATAAATAGTAATAAATATTTTTTAAATGGTTTCACATAAATAAAACATTTTTATAATGAAATTTATACTTTTTTGTAATGTATTATATGTTTAAAAGTAATATTTTCTTAAAGAAACTAATTTTCTTATCCTTCAATGAATAATAATAAATTTAATTTAATTTTTTTTTTTGCGAAATTAAATTTGATAAAATAGCATTCATTTTTTAATTTGGAATGTCAAAATTAATTTCGGGTTATTTTTTAGTATTTTTTTGAGAAGTTTCAATTTTTGATGAATAGAGACAATACTGCGTTGTAGTTAAAAACATTAATTTTTATTTAAATAATTATAAAAATTTTAATTGATTTTAAATAATAAATAGATCAATTATGCATATATTAATCTAATTTAGGTCATTGGAATTAATTTTATATTTAAATTAGATATAAAAACATATTGAACTTTTGAACGTCTTTTTTACCCACCTTCTTGCCACTTATGAAGGAATAGTGTTAAACTTAATTTTTCCTCTTGTGAATTTAATTTTAAAAAATGGAAATACATGGTTGAAATAAATATGATATTTATAATATAATTGTATTAAATTAAATTTTTTGTGAATCGTAACATTAGTAATTTTTTATTTTTATTTACCACAATTAAGAGTAAATCAGGCTATTAAGGTTTTAAATAATATTATAATATTATAATGTTTCCATAAAACTTGTCCTAATTTCATTGTATGAGTGGGTTTATACCTAAATAAGTATTAGATGAAATTTATTATCTTTTTAGCCACTTGGGTAAGAATAAGATATTTATTATATTTTATTTATAGATAATGTAAAAATGCCACTCTAATTTTAATAAAAAAATAATTTTTAATATAGGTTAATACATAAGATAAATCTGACTATAAATATTAATTTCAAATCAAATAAATTTATCTTCATCATGAGATATTATTTTTAATTTTAGAGAATAAATAATTTAATTAATGGATTTTATAATTATGATTCAATAATTGTTTAATTAATGGAAGTATAATTTAAATGATAATGAAAATATTAAAATAAATTTAATTTTAAATGATTAATGAAAACTAGTAATTATATATATACATATTATACATGTTATAGATATATTAAATGTGTTAGTTTGAATTTATCATGTTGTTAGGATATTTTTTAGATGGAAAATTATAAATAGAATCAAAATTCATATAAATGATTCTTTAAAATAAATAATTTTTTACAAAATAATATAAAATTCAAAAAAATATATAAATCATCCAAATAACTATAATGATTTTAGATATGTCTTTTATGATCCACTTGGTGTTTTTTTGTGATTTTAATGTAATTATATTAACCCTAAAGTGTAAAAAACTGTGATGTCATGAGAAGATTTGAAGGGTTTAACTAAGGGTTTAAAACAAAAGATAAAATTAATAATCTTACATTAACATGTATAAAAATATTTTTATTATAGTATTTAGACCCTTAGTCAAATTATATTATAAATAACCTACTTTTTATCTATTTTAAATTGAATATAAATTTATATTAATTTAATAGTTTAAGAGTTTCCTAGAGTGCCCCTCCCATCTCTTAAAAACGAGAACATCCTCCCTCACTTCCTCACACCACCATGAGTCTTATAGTTCATAAAAACCTAGAATTATTCTACTAGAAACTTTCATCATTAATTTTTAGAGGTCCTGGTCTTCAAAAAATACCATCCCTAGTGTCTCTAAGAGGAGATCCAATGCAAGTCTACCGAAGAAGATGAATTTTTTTACCAATCCAATTAAATTTCATTTCTATTTTACTTTATATTATTATTTTGATTCAATAATAAAGTAAAAAATAATTTATTATATATATACTAATATGTTATTATGATTATGCTACAACCATATCTGTCCTTTTTTCCCTCATATGAAAAACAATATCACCATGCATGCTTATGTACGACTTACCGTCTCCACATCGTGGTGTAATATGATTTTCATCACAATGTTTTATTACTCAAACTTTTGATAATAATAATAATTATATATTATATTTATAATTTAATTATACCTATTTAATAATAATAATAGCATTTATACCTTTTTACCATCTAACATATTGAGAAAATGATAATGTCGCTCGTGCATACGTGTACCTTACCATCTCCAAGATTCGTTATCCCTCGTAATTCATCTAAATATAACATAGATTGTAATAAGGATGAATTATATGAATATATATCTTATAAATAAAATTAAACTATTCTGAAATAATAATATATCATATAATTTCATTCCTTTTAACCCGAAAAGAAAATGAAAAAAACAGTAATGCGTACATATAACCTACTATTTCAATGAACTGCGTATTTCATTTATAATTAAATATTATTATAAAGATTTTTAAAATTAATATATAAGATATTTTTATCATGTTTTATATTCTATAAATATGTAACTCTTCATCTAATTATGATAATCATGAATACAACGTCAAATCACATACGATTAATAAGGAATTTATAATCTAAATGTTGCATTAACTTGAAATTGTTTATAAACGGGTAATATAAAGTAATAAATGAATGATATATGATATAAATAATATTATTATTATATTTCTAAAATTTAATAATGTGTTTAAAACCTCTATGAAAAAGTTTCTAATATGTGTGGAGGTAATCAGACCTGAGGTAAGGGATTTTTATCACACCTTTATTTCTATGAGACACCTGACTTATACAATTATTATTTTTTGTAAGTGGTGTATATACTACCCATGAATGTATTTTATGAGTATTATTTATAATGTTATCATATATAAATATGTAAAAATTTTATTTCATTCATGGTTAATATGATTCGACTGCTTTTAATGTGGTAATGGAATTTTATCGCACTTTCTATTTCTGTGAGATACACACCTTATATGCCATTAATTTTATTCATGTGGTGTAAATAATTAACATGAATGTATTCTATGTATTTATACATTTATTTATGGGTATTTACATATCTATTTGGTGATCTATATTTCATGGGGTTTTATAATTCAAATGTTTCTGAATGAGTAAGGATGTTTTGTCTCAAAAAGCCTTCTTTTTAGACACATGTTTTGTTATGAATATATTTTATTTTATGAAGTTATATACTATAATTTGAAATTTTATATATATAATATCATTCTTTTAATGATATTTTAATATATTTTTAATGTTATTATTGCAAGGGGATTATGATTCAAATTCCTAAATTTGGCATGGGACACTTTTAATTGATTAATGTTTATTTTACTAGAAAAACTTATTTAATGTTCTGTTAATATCATTTTCATAGAAAATGATTTATGTTTTATGGCGTTTTTTCAAGGATTCGTTTATTGTTTTCAAAGATATTTTCATGGAAAAATTATATATTTTTTTTTTCGAGCTTCCTTCATATGTTTTAAAGGAATTTTTTTTCAAAATGTTTTCAAGATTCCATAATATGTTTTCTTGCATATTTTCAATGAAAAGTTTTCTAATATTTTTTCTGTTTTAAAAAGTGATTTTAAGGAAAATTAAAGTTCTAAGTGATCTTTCAAAATGCATCCCCATATATGATGAAAAAAATTGTTAAAAATCCTAGAATACCATTCATATTATTTCTTAAAATTTTTTATGTTTTGATTGAATGATTTTTAAGAAACCCATTTCTCTTTCATGGGTTATATACTTATGAAACCAACTTCATTAATTGAGTTATGATTTTAGTGAAATGCTTATGAAACATATCCCTTTTCCATAGGTTATGATATTATTACATGTTTATGATACTGATTTCATTTCTTGGGTTATTATATGATTGATTATGATATCGGGGCACATGTATGTATGATTTTATTATGAGATGGGGGGACCTATATTACCCTCCAATGTATTAGGTAACGATTCATATCTGACCAAATAGACATATGGGAATTTTTCAACTAAGATGGTCATGACAGTGAACCATGAATACCAATATGGTTTGGTAGTGAATCTCTTATACCGAGATGTCTTTGGTATAGATTATTTTCCTACCATAGAAATAATTGTTATATGATCATGTTTCTACCACAGTTCTATGTTTTATTCCAATGTTATGTTTTCATGGATCATTTTATTTGTTTCCTTATGATTCATATCCTATGAACAGTATATCTTTATGACATGATTCCTATGTATGATTTATAATATGTAGGGTATGATATTTGAATTTCATGTTCATGTTCTCATACACTTATACAATGATTATATTTACATATCTCCCCTTTTTACCCAAACTGATCAAATGATCTAACCCTTTTAATGTTTTCCTTTCACCCAGGTTATGAAGATATGTATAATATTTGGAGTGTCTAAGAAGGGTGATATTTAACAAGAACCTAGTGGGGGATAGTGTAGCTCACTTATGTACCAGTGTTTACGTTGGAATATTTCAAAAAAACCAAAATAATATTGTATTTGGGCATGTTTTTTTGAAATGTATTAAGTATTCCTGAAAATTGATGTAATGTATATATATGAAAACCCATGGTCACTATAGTTGGTATCAGAGAAAATATTTAGTAAACCTTTGGAAAATTAGATGATAAATCCTTAGTGAGAGCTCTTGGGAAATGTTTAATGATATTTTAAGGGATGTTTGTAAGGATATGACTAAGGAATTAGAAAATTATAAGAAGATTTAGTAGTACATTTGTACCAGATAGACTATGTATTTTTCTAGCACTACATCCCAGCCTAGATACTACAACTTTATACGGCTCAGGCACATATGTACTTAGGAGTAACAACTCAGACAAGGTGAATCAAGCCTAAATCTACATAACCTAATACGTGACAATGGGCCTTGTCACACACCTAGTCTAGCACTCCTGGGGGATATGATTTGGAAATAAAAAAACTCTGTATGAACCATCATGAAATATTTAAATAGAATATGATTATGAATGACCTAGGATAATCTCAAGTTATAATAGATTAAATAAGTATGTGACATGATTTAGACATCCAATAAGTGAAATTTAATGATAATGCGGTTTCCATTATGATAATTTTTTTAAACTATTATTTTAGGGTTTAGTCAATGGAGGGAACAAGAAAGAATTGAGTTAAAGTTGAATATGATGAAAAAATTAGTAACTAGATGAAATTCAATTGGGTAATGATTGGAGATAAATATATTGTGATTATTCTTAATCAGTTATCAAGATATATGATTAACAATGTCAGTAGGATTGGTATTTCTAAGACATCAAATAAGACGAAGACCGAATTTTATGCATATTAATAGGATCAGGAAGATAGAAGAATGAAAATTCATCTCCCTACATGTCAATAATAAGGGAAGAAGAACCTTAAGGAAAACCTTAAATAGAGGGGAAACTGTTATCTATGTGGGAAAAGGGTCATAGAGTGATGAGATATCATAGAGTTTAATGTCTTATCAATGGAGATTATGGGAATTACTTAACTCAACGCCCTGACCTAAGAATTTAAATCTAAAACAAGGAAGGACCTATTCCATTACAATCATTTAAGAGGATGGACTGTAGTGTTTATATATTTATATTCATAAATTATGAAATATATAAGGATTTTTTAGTTTATATGTTTTTTATGAGGATTTACATGAATACATTGAATGGTTTTGAGGGACTATGGAAGTGATTTAATGGCCTGGTGTCATTTTTACTAAGGTAAGATAACCCTTAATATGTCCCTTAAGTTATGATAATGTTTTGTAGATAAAGATATATTGGATATGAATAAGAAAGTAAGATGGTACTCATTTCCATTGAACTAATTAAGTATTTGTTAAATAAAGTATTAAGCTATCATGGAAGATGTTTAAAAAAATTTGGACATAAATAATATATCTAATATACATTTGAATATGGAAAAATTATGTCTTCAATAAGGATTTATGGAATTTTTTTTAAAGTCCCAGAAATTCAATTTATATTATTTAAATCAATTGGGATTATTATGAGTCTACGAAAATTAAAGGACTGTGTTTCTGAGGACCGATGTGCCTGGAAAAAATTTTTGAACATTATTAATGTACATTTAGTAAACATACAAGTAACATTTTCTAACTTCTTAACCGGTGCATGTAATTGAAATATGATAGCACCATTGAATCTGCAGCACTAAGATTCAATTAATAGAAGCTTCACTTCGACCACAGTAGATCGAGAGAAAAAGATAAATTTTATTACATTAGCAAAAAAACCAAACTAAGTAATTTTATTTCTTTTCAGAAACTATTGAGTGGCAGTGGAAGACCCATAACTTGTCAAGCCATTTAATGGATCGACTCTTCTATTTTGTAACCTCGACGTTGTAACATTAAATGTGGTTCATAATTGAATCACATTAATGTCAAGAATCATGATTGGATAATCCATCTATTTAATCAAATCTTGGGTGTGTGCTTTTGAAATGAAGGTGAGGAACCTATGATGAAGTATTACTGCAACTTCCACTGAGGAATGGAAGCTTGGACAACAACGTTAGAGGAATCGAATTGGGAAAGAAGAAAACCAGTGTCTACGTCAAGCATAGATTCTCCTTCCACCACCACAACTCCTCCAATGTAATCCAGGTAGGGGGTTAATGTGATTTATGTTTTTAATAACAATTTTCCCCATTCTAAAATAATTTGAGGTATGCAAACCAACCAACCAATGAGATGATCTACGTTTTGTTCATTATTGTGGGATGTTGATATGGGGTTTAATTATGGGGTTTGAAAGGATTATTGAATAATCTACCACTTGTTATAATTCTAATGAGGAGGGAACATGCCAAATAAACAATATTGGACCCTCTTCCACTTTGTTGATGTTGCGTTATTTGGGGGAAATTCTACCAACATGATGGAAATTCAAATCTATGAGGCACGCAACAACGACGACATCCGGGGAGGACCATAGGTGCGAACAGAAGGGAAAACAGACATTCAAAGCTCACACGGTGTCCTGAGGAGGCTCTGCCGGTGTAGTGTCACTTGGTGCCACAATAGACGGTCTGGTGACCAGCTCTCGGATAGATGAAGGGGTGGGAAGTGGAGCACCATCACATGCCGTGCTGAGCAGGTCATAGCTACAAAGCCACAACGAAGGGAGGGACCCGCTCCCCATGGGTCCGACGACCACCCAGGTGGTGCCACCTGGAGCTTCCAATTAATTATCTGAACAACTCTTTGAGGCATTTGAGAGGTGGAACGGTTTACCCCGGCTTGTCCCAACCAAGCTGGGGCAGGCTGAGCCCTTTCGTGGCCCAGCGGGCCTAGCCCACCATGGCCAAGACAAACTGGTCCAGTCCAGGATGGTTTGGGCCAGAATGGGTCGGAACTAGACCAGGTCGGATCAACCATAAACAGTTTGAATTGGCCCAAAATTGGTTGGGTCACCCCAGAATGGGTCGGGCTGAGTCGGACCGGACCCAGACCCTCTCGGGCCTTATTACGCTTAAAAGGTCGTATCTTGTGAACCTGATTTCCGTTTGATGAGCTGTATATGGAAGTATGATCCTTGGAGGGAGAGGGTCCTTTTGAGATAATTGATGACTGTTTTGGAGAATGTTGGAGTACAGCTGGGTTGTATCGATCCCAAATCCAACCTGGCCCTCGGTACTAAAATTCCAATAACTTACAGACGAGGCGTCCAGTTTATGTGCCATCTTTTGTGTTGGAACCATTATAACATGAAACATCGTTGGGTAAATTATTTATGGGACATTGTTCCAGTTGAAAAAATGACTGATAGTCTGGGAAGCAGTTTCTTCTAGAATCAACCGTGCTATGAGTGGGAATCTAGTGGCTGGATGAGAGATGGAGGGTGGAGACATATCATACGGAGGTTAGTACTAAGAAATCCTGTGGTGGTAAGTACCTATAAAACATATGTGGATAAACACCTAGTGATCCTATGTGGATCAACACCCAGAGATCCTCTATGGATCAACTCTTAGGGATCCTGTGTCGATCAGCACTGAGTGATCCTATGTGGATCAGAACCTAGAGACCATGTGTGGAAAAACATTCTAGAGACCCTATGTGGATCCACAATCTAAATACTCTATGCTGATCAATATTCTAGGGACCCTATGTGGATCATAATTCTAGAAACCCTATGTGGATCAGTATTCTAGAAACCCTGTGTGGATCATCATTCAAGTGACCTTGTGTATAAAAGCAGTGTGCGACCCAAGAAGGACGGTCCTTAGAGTGGATCATCATGGATCTGTGGCATACCGATCCTGTGTGGGTGATATACTGTGTGGGTCTTTCGGGGGTTAGTACCTATTGATCCTGTGCAGGTCGGATCCTTTGTGGGTTCGCAGGTGTTAGTACCTATCGATCCTGTGTGGTTTAGACTTTGTATGGTTAGCAGCAGTGCCACTTGACAGAATAAGATGATCAAGCTTTATGGCTAATAATTTGTACTTCTATACTTCAGTTATACCTGGTTTTGAGCTAAGTCTTTTTGCTTTGTGCCTTGTGTTTGAGATCATGCTTTGTGGTTTTCCTCTGCGTAATTCTGAGAGACCTTTGTGGGTCTTGGGGTCCCTATTGGGTATTATTATACTCACCCCTACATGGGATTCACCCGTACAATGTTGTGTCGTGTGTAGACGATGTGAAACCTTGAATGAGACTCGAGGTTCCCGGACCTGATGGTGGATGGTGGGGATAGTTGACGTGGAGAGCTGTGGAGACGAGTTGTACCTACCCATCAAGTGGGATCCTCAGTGGATGATCTTTGGAGATGTTTTCTATTTTCAGTTTTTGTTGTATCTTTTCAGTTTGGCTTGTATTCTGGCCACTTTACTATTATTCCAGACCATTACTACAACAATTTTACTTCATGGTTACATATTGTTTTGTTCTTGGATTGTGTGTTTATATAGGTTTAAAATTAATGCTTTCCCGTTTTAGGGATATGTCTTTCCGGTGCTCGTCACCAACCCCTGGCCTATGGAATGTTAGATTGGGGTAGTCACGACTCAGGCCCGGAGGGATGGGTCATGACATTCTGGTATCAAAGGATTCTAATATACTAAATAACCAGGACTTTGATCCTTCAAATGAAGCAATAATGTCAAGTGTTTTGAGTGTGGTTTTTTGTTCGGGGAGTCTAGTGTTGGTGTGGCGGCCGACGTATCCATACACTAGGACCCTGAATTCTAATATCTGACTGGGTGCATGGAAACACTAATTTCATGTATTTTGGAAATGTTTTTTCTTTGATCTCTTCTGAGTCAGCTCACCTGGTTTATCTTATTTACATTGTCACACCTATTTTTTCAGGATGCCACTGTGGAGGCGAATAGATAGGATTCCTGAGAGAGTAAATGATGACGACACACTGAGTGATGAGGCTCTGGTGCATGGACCTTTTACTATGTTTTCACCTTTGTGTGGTGCACCAGCAGCACCACCACCTGTTGGGTAGCTGTTTCCACTAGTCCCACTAGTGGTAAATGCACGCTGACTGAGTAAATTGCATGAGTTCCAGTGGTAGAGGCCTCTGAGGGTTCGAGGCGAGACAAATCACCAGGTAGCTAAGGAATGGTTGGAGGATGTGGATTGTGTTTTCAACCTAGTTGGGACACCAACAGAGTAGATAGTGATCCTAGCTACTAGAATTTTAATAGGTATGGAAATAAGATGGTGGAGCTTGATGCTCTAGTTACATGATGAGGTGTCCCTAACATGGATGAACTTTGGAACCTCTTTAGGGAGGAGTTAATCCATTCATCTCTATTCTCTATGCGTATTCAAAAGCTGCTGCATTTAAAGAAGGGTAGCCTGACAGTAGCCCAGTACTCGGTGAGATTAACTATCCTCTGGAACTAATCCATTGAAAAGGTACAAGACCCATTCTTCAGGGCCTAGACCTTTGAGCAGGGTCCCAGATGAGAGATCATAGCGTCGATGATATCACTGAATATCATGAGGCAGGCTGGAGTGCTTGAGAGATCATTGATGGTGGGGGGCTTCTTAGCTGAGTAGGCACTGACGGTGAGTTCCACCACCAGACGACAGGTAGCCGAGTCATCTGTAGGAGAGAATAGAAAGATGGCATAGAGGTCCAAGCGGGCCAGACCCTCCAGTGGATGAACCCAGGATGCAACATCTGGGGTGTGGAGCTCATGAGGTAGAGGATGTTAGCTCAGAGGTAGAGTGTGCTTCAGGTGTGGGGGTCAGGTCCACATGGCTCGCAACTGCCCGACCTGATGTGCCAATGATCAGCAGATGGTTGAGGGACTACAGAGGAAGAGGGAGAGATTTGAGTGAGGTGGTCAGCAAGGCAGAAGAAGTGGTAGAATGGCAGGTGGTGGGTGGTGATTTTTAGTTCTACCACCACCACCATGAGGTGGTCCACCCCGACCACAAGAAGCAGGTTGACATGGTAGAGCATAGCTATGGGCAATAGAGGCCTATAACCATGATGATTTAGAGATTATTATAGGTACAATATGTATCTATTCCACCATAGCTTCAGTACATATAGAAACATGGTCCAGTCACTCATTCATTTCCATGAAAGTCATTTGGAGCTGAGAGATTCTGATGGATTCATTGCCTCGATCCTTTCATTTAGAGAGTTATACAGGAGAATATTTTATTATTACACACTATTACAGGTAGTGCGTGCTCACTCTAATAGGTGAGAGCTTCGGCTAGGATCTTCTAGTAGCAGCATCGAGGCCTTACAACTTCATCTTGGGTATAAATGTTTATCCATAGTCCATGCATAGATCGACTGTTTTAGGCACAAAGTGTGGTGTGTCCGTGAGAGTGGGATCAGGTGTAACTTCACCGGTGTGGAGGAAACCTTTAAAGAATAGGATGAACAATATCAGAGGAGTGTGTAGTCAATTAATCATATGTTTGATAGCCTCAAACTCAGAGAAGTTGATGTGAGGAGTTTGAGTTATCCTGTACTGGTGGACCAGTATGATGATGTCTTCCCTAATGATGTTCCGACATGTACCCTGAGGCAACATTGATATCTATAGTATCATATTGGGTGGATCTTGTGGAGCTTCATGAGCTGAAGGTACATTTGGAGGCCTTGCAGATAAAGGGGTTATTAAGGACCAATGTTTCTCCATGGGAAACCCCGATCTTGTTAACCAAGAAGGAAGATGAGAGTCTATAGTTTTGTGTGGACTATTAGCACCTGAACTAGGTGACTATGATGAAAAAGTATCCACTTCCGAGGATCAAATATATGTTCAACCAGATGAAGGGAGATCATTGGATTTCTTTGAAATACCTCATATTATACTATCACCAGCTTAGTTTACAGGATGATGACATACCGATGAGAGCCGTCAAATGTCAGTATGGCCATTATGAGTTCTTGGTGATGCCTTTCATCATGAAAAAATATCCAGTATTGTCAATGGGGATCATGAATAGGATCTTCTAGCCATACCTCAATCACTTCATGGTGGTCTTCATTGACGACATATTGATATACTCAGCATCAGAGGAGGATCACACTATGCTATTACAGATCATTTCGGATACACTCTGATAACCCTAGATATATTTAAATATCTCAAAGTTATAGTTATGGATATGGGAAGTCCACTTAATGGGGCCCATTATCTCAAAGGATGGATTTGTAGTGGATCCAGCGAAGATAGAGGCAATGCTTTCTTGGGAGCCACCCAAGAGTGTGACCGAGGTGCGGAGTTTCCTGGGATTTGTTGGATACTTTTTGAGGTTTGTACATGACTTCTCTAGGGTATTGTCACCATTTTCATCTTTGAAGAATAATGGTGATCCATTCTTGATGATAGAGAAGTGCCAATGGAGTTTTCAAGAGCTGAGGTGGAGATTGATGAGTGCACCCATCTTGAGGCTACCAGAAGTAGGCGTTTGGTATGTAGTCTACTACGACGCATCAGGGGCAGGACTAGGTTTTTTCCTTATATTGGAGAGAGCAATGATAGCCTAAAACTCATGGCTATTGAAACAACATGAGCATAATTACGCTACCCATGACCTGGAGTTAGAAGCATTTTCCTTTGCAGTGATGATGTGGTGGCACTACTTAATGGGTGAATGGTTTATTGTTTACTCTGATCACAAGTGTCTCCGGTATATCTTCTCACAAAATAACTAGAACCTGAGATAGCGATAATGGATAGAGTTCCTCTAAGACTATGAATTTGAGATAGTCCATACTCCTAGTAAGGGGAACGTAGTAGAAGACGCACTCAGCAGGAGGTTTGGCCAATAGTTGCTGAGTGAGGCAACAAAGCAGCTAACTACATTGCAGATATCTTTTATGGATAGTGATGGAGAAACTTACCTCTAATCTATGACTATCACTCCCCCACTTCTACAAATATCTTTGGAGGCACAATATAGGGATATTAACCATAAGGCCCGACGTGCTCATAAATCCATAGCATAGGATCCTAAAGGATCTTATGAAGGTGGGGAGCACATCATCCTCTTCAGAGGTCGCATTATAGTACTAGTGACCCTACCAGAGGAGGTGTTGAGGGAGTTCCATAAATCTACTTTAGCGGTACATCCTGGAGTGGAAAAGATATACTAGGACCTCTGGCATCAGTACTGGTGGCTAGGGATGAAAAAAGTAGCGGCATAGTTTGTATCCCGATGCCTCACTTGTCAGCAAGTGAAGGTCGAGCATTAGGTACCAGCGAGATTAACTCAGTCACTTGAGGAACCAGGGGGAATTGTGATGATTTCTCCATGGAATTCATGACAGGTCTACCATGTATGACTAGGGGACACCCATCTAGGTGATTGTTTACCGACTCACTATGTCAGCCCACTTCCTACCCATCCAAGAGCATAGATCTTTAGAGGGTCTGGGATGCCTCTACGTGGAAGAGATTGTGCGACTACACAGGGTACCACTGAAGATCTTCTTGGATTATGACACACTTTTTATATCCCACTTGAGGAAGGTAATGTAGGAGGCATGCAAAACTTTGATATTCTTAAGCACCCACCCTCCATCCTTAGACAGGTGGTCACATGGAGCGGACCATACAAACACTTGAGGGAATGCTTCCTGCTTATGTCCTGGATTTTTTCCATAGCTGGGAGAACCACTTGCCCCTAGTGGAGTTTGAATACATAAATAGTTATCACCCCTCTATTAGAATGTCTCCATTTGAGTCCTTTTATGGGTGACATTGAAGATCATCTCTTTTATGGAAATACCCAGGGGAGTCAACACTTATGGATCCAGAGTTGGTACAATAAAATACATAGATGGTGAAAATCATCCAGGAGAAGATGAAGATGGCACAGAGCTGACAAAAGTCCTATGCTGATAGGAGACAGAGACCCTCAGAGTTTGAGAAAGGTAACCATGTCTTTCTTCGGGTACCACCCAATCAAGGATTACAGAGGTTTAACCGAGGCAGAAAACTATCTTCGAGGTTAATCATACCTTTCCAGATCCTCATCAGAGTAGGTGATGTGGCGTACTCTCTAGATATTCCCCCACAGATGCACCAGGTGCATAATTTATTCCATGTGTTGTAGTTTAGGAGATACATGCATGGTCCATCACACGTTATCGACTGGAACAAGCTTGACATTGATGATTGGATGAAATTTGCAGACTTTTCAATGGAGATAGAGGATCAACATGAGCGGGTCCTTCGTGGGCGGTCAACTTCTCTGGTACAAGTTTTTTGGTAGCACGAGAATCTTCAAGAGAGCACATGGGAGTTGGGGGCTCATGTACGTGCTTAGTACCCCAATTTTTTTCGTATTTTTTTGTAAATATTTGGGAATAAAAACCTATGGTGGGGAGAATTTAAACACCCGAAATCTCCATGTAATTTTTTAAATTAATTATGATTTTTATGAGTCTACAAAAAATTGACGGTGTGTGATTCTGAGGTCTGGTTTTCCCAGAATGGAATTTTGACCTTTTTTAAGGTACATTCAGTAAACATAGGAGTGACGTTTTGTAAATTTTCAATCGGTGCTCCGAATTTCAATCTAAGATCACCGTTGAATCGACATCGCCTATATTTGCTTATGAAAAGATTCACTTTGGTTATAGTAGTTCAGGAGAAAAGGATAAGTATTGTAATTTACTAAAAAAAATGACTTAACAATGTTTTTTTTCTATAACTGTTGAGCGGCAGTGGTAGAACCATGACTTTTCAAGCCATTTAATGTCTTGACTCTTCTGATTTGTAACCTCGACGTTGCAACATTAAATGTTGTTCATTAATGAACCGCATTAATGTCAAGAAACACGTTTGGATCATACATCTATTTAATAGAAGCTGAGGTGTGGGATTTTGGAATGAAGGTGAGGAACCTCAGACGAAGTGTTGTGGAAACTTCCACAAGAAATGGAAGCTTGGATATAAACATCGGAGGAATCAAATTGGGAATGACGAATGTCGACGGCTTTGTCAAGCGCATATTCTCCTTCCACCACCTCGACATCTCCAAAAAACCTGAGGTAAGGGGTTTATGTGATTTACGTTTCTAATACCCTTCTTTCCCCAATCATAAATAATATGAGGAATGAAAACCAACTGACCAACAAGTTTATCCACATTTTATTCTTAATTGTGGGAGGTTGATTCATTATGAGGTTTTAAATGATTATTGAATAATCTCATTATTTTTATAATGCTAACGTGGAGGGTGCTTTCCAAATGAAAAAGGACGGATCCTTCGCCACTTTTTTCATGTTGAGTTATTCAAGAGAAAATCTTATTACATGATGAAAATTCAAATTCGAGAGGCGTGCAGTGATGAAGACATCTCGAGAGGACCATAGGCATGAACAAAAGGAAAAACAGACCCCAGAAGCTCACCCGGTGGCCGTCAAAAGCTCCACTGGTGGCGATGGCAGTGGCCAGCGCACACTGGATGCAAAAGGAGGTGGAACCGCTTGGCACCACAGTGGACGGTCAGACAGCCATCTTTCAGCTGGCCACATAGGTGGGAGGCAGTGTGTCGTAGCATGCTGTGGTGAGCAGGCCGTGATTACGAAGCTGTGGAGAAGAGATAGACCCACTCCCTATGGGCCCCACAGACACCCAGGAGGCGCAAAATGGAGTCACCAAATAAATAGTTTAATGCCTCATTGATCCATTTAGGATGTGAACTGTGCGACCCCCCGTGTGGGTCACGCTTGTCGGCGAGCCCAACTGCAGCGGCCTCGTCCAATCGGGATAGTCCAGGCCGGTTCGGGCTAGGCCAAGTAAGACTCGGACCAAGATGGACCCAGACTGTGTCGGGTCAGACCCAGTCTGAGTCAAACCCGGAACATGTTGGGCGTGGTCGGTCTGACCGGGTCGGACCTGACCCGGACCCTCTTAGGCACTGTTACACTGAAAATACATATCTTAAAAACCAGACATTCGTTTGACAAACCATCTATGGTGTTGGGATACTTGGAGGGAGATAGTCTTTTTGAGATACACTATGAGAGTTTTGGAGAATGTTGGAGTTTGGCTAGATTGGATCGACCCTGAATCCAACAGGGCCCTCATTTCTAAAATGATAATAACATACAGACCGGACATCTGGTTGACATGTCGTCTATTACATCAGAACCCATATAATGTTACAAATCATTGTTTAACTTTTTTTTGGAATTCGCGCTAGTTAAAAAATGATCAATGGATAGAGGATTAGTTTTTTCGGGAATCAATTGTGCTATGAGTGAGAACCCAATGGCTGGATGTGAAATTAAGGTTAGAGTTAGGTAGTACATAGGATAGTATTGATCCATCTTATGTGGGTCAGGACCTATCGATGCTGTGTGGATCAGCACCAAGCAATCCTGTGTGGATTAGCACCTTGCGATATGGTGTGGATCAGCACCTAGAGAACCTGTGTCGATCAACACCTAGCGACCTAGTGTGGATCAGCATTCTAGAATCCCTGTGTGGAGAAGAATTCTAGATACCCTCAATGGATCATAATTCTAGAGACCTTGTGTGGATCTGCATTTTAGTGACCTTGTCTGGATCAACAGTGCATGACCCTACAAGGTCCATCCTTAGAGCGGAACATCGTGGATCAATGACATACCGATCCAGTGTGGGTCAGATCTTATGTGGGTCTTGTGGGGGTTAGTACCAATCGATCCTGCGATGGTGAGAACCTCTGTGTGTCCACATGGGTTAGTACCTTTTATCCTAGGTGGGTCGGATCCTGTGTGTGTCAACAAGGGTTAGTACCTTTCGATCTTTGGATGTTTGGATCCTATGTGGGTCAGTGGGGGTTAGTACCTATCGATCTTGTGTGGGTCAAACTCAGTATATTTAGCAGTAGTACCTCTTGAAAGGATAGGATGATCAAGATTTATGACAAATCATCTTTACTTTTGTACTTCAGTTATACCTGGTTTTGAGCGTAGTCTTCTTGCTTTGTGCTTAGTGTTTGAGATCATTCTTTGTGTTTTTCTTTTGTAGAATTTTGAGATACCTTTGTGGGTCTCGGGGTCCCTACAAGGTATTTTTATACTCATCCTAGCACAAGAATCAATTGTATCTTATTTTGTCTTGAGTAGACGATGGGAAACCCTGACTGAGACTTGGGGAGTAAAGACCAGACAGTGGACGATGGTGATGGATGATGTGGAAAGGTGTGGAAATGAGCAGTACATACCCTTCAGGTAGGATCCTCAGTGGACGATATCATGAGCTTCATTATATTTTTGAATTGTAGTTGTATCTTTTCAGTTGGGCTTTTATTCTGGCCCCTTTAGTCTCAGTACACACCTTTACTACTGTAATTTTACTTCGTAGTTACATCTTGTTGTGTTCTTGGACTGTGTTTTTATACAAGTTTAAAGGCAATGACTTCCGGTTTTAGGGATAAACCTTTTCAGGTATAATTGAAAACCCCTGGAATATGGAAGGCAGACTTGTGGAAGTCACAGATTAGGCCCTAGGGGACAGGTCATGAAAATTTAGGTTCTTACCATGTTTCAATGATACTTAATAAAGGTATTCACATGATTGGAATGTGATTTCTAGGAGTTTCATTATAATATATAGGGTATAAATGGTAAGTTGATTTAGTAAACATATTTGTAATGATTTGGATTATCAACTTTTTAAAGGATTGTAGGGTTTCCCATTTATGGAAAGCACAGGTTAAAATTTTCAGTATTTTTGTTATGTTTATATATTTTCTCACTATAGGTGGAGTTATGTATATTTGATATCATATTCTATCCGTTTTGTAGTGATAATGAATAATTGAATGACCTATCATAGTATTTATGAATCTCAGGATCTTATAACGCTTCAAGAGTGATAAATTATACCTTATTTCATGGAATAAGAGAAGAAGTAGAAATTAATTAAGGTGTGACAAAATGTGTGAATATAATAAAATAAAGTAAACATATTTTTTCCAAAGGCATCAACATTATAAAAAAGGGATATTGAAAAAAAATTATCCTAGTACCTTCATTTTTGGAGAATCAAATGATCCCTTAGATCATCATGGATTTATAGATTTTTTATAGTTAACCTTATAATGACTATTTTCTCTATCGCTCTCCATTAGAACATAAAAGTTAGATCTCTCTTCCATGTTAATGTTTCCACTTGACACTTATGTTATCCTATGTGGGAACTTAGTTATGTGTTACATTGGGTAACCATTATGCTTATAGTTCTCCTTTTTTAAAGGAAGACTTAGTATTCAATTTTAAAATGGGGGGTTATATAAAAGGAACACTCAGTTATTAAAACTTCGATAACCTTGACAAAATTCTTGGGTGAAATTAATTATATGGGGGGTCGAATGTGATGCCTAAAGATTTTGTGATTTTTTTCAAATTAATTTAATATTTTGATATTTTTAACTCATGCCACATTTAATTATGATTAAATTATTATATAAAATCACTACTTTTGGATTATATTATTCACAACACCAAGAGAATATTTCACAACAAACAATACCGACTTGGCTTCCTCTACACGTAACACTGAGCTTCTACAAAACAACACATTAATATTATAATTATTTAAATTTGATCATTGTAAACTAGACATTAAATATATTAATAGATATTAATAAATATTTTTTAAATTTTTTCTCATAAATAAAACATATTTACGATGAAATGTAAATGTTTTGGTAAAAACATTATATATTTAAAAATACTATTTTCTTAAAGGAACTGCTTTCCATTTCCTTCCATGAATAAGAATAAATTAATTTTAGAAAATTGTATAAAATAAAATTTGTAAAATATGATTCATTTTTTTAATGTTAATAATAACTTATGGTGAATTTTTATTATTTTTTCAAGAAGTTTCATTTTTTGATGAGTAGTGATAATACTACACGTTTATTAATAACCGCCATTTTCTATTAAAATATTATTATAATTTAAATTTATTTTAATGTCATAGTAGATAAAATATACATATATTAATCCAACATTGGTCATTGGAATCATTTTTATATTGAAATTAAATATAATAACTTAATGAAATTTTGAGTGCCTCTTTTACCCACGTTCTTTCCACATCTTCTAGATTAACATTAACCATAATTTTTATGATTCTATGAATTAAATTTTGAAAAACATATATAAATGGTTGAAATATGTATGATATTTGGATAATAATGGGATCAAATTACTTTTTCTTTTGTGAATAGCATCATTAGTAAATTTTTATTTTTATTTACTGTAGTTAAGGGTAAGTCAGGAAATTAATGGTAAAAATAAGATTATAATTTTATAAAGTTACCCTAACACTTGTCACAATTTAATTAAAAGAGTGGGTTTATACAAAAATAAACCTTAGGTAGAAATTATGATCTTTTTTAGCTAATTGGTTATGAAAAAGGTAAGTATTATATTTTATTTAATGATAAGTTAAAAATGTCATACTAATAATTTTAAAAAGTAAATAATTTTTAATATAATGTTATAAAAAAGATAATTACTAATATAAATATTAATTTTAAATATATTAAATTTTACATCATCATGATATTTTATTTTTAATTTTTACATAAGAAATGATTTAATTAAAGTCTTGTATAATAATTATTCAAAAATTGTATAATTAATGTATATATCATGTAAATGAAATTTAAAATATTAAAAGAAACATAATTTGACCTAATTAATTATAAAAAAATAATTTTATAGATAAATTCAAAACATTATAGATATATTATATGTGTTATTTTGATGTTATCATGTTGTTATGTTTTTTGAACCATAAATTATTAATTATATCACAATTGACATAAATTATACCTTAAATAAAATAATATTTTATTAAATGATATAAAATTCATAAAATATATAATTTTTAAAAATATCTACAATATGGTTAAATATATCATAACTGATCCATTTGGGGTAATATTTTCAATTTATAGTAATTATATTAACCCTAAAGAGTAAAAAGATCAGTTGTCATGGTATGTTTTAAAGGGTTTAACTAAGGGTTTAAACCAAAAATTATGGTTAATAATGTTACCTAAACCGATATAAGAATAATTCATTGATAGTATTTATAACCCTAATAATATTATATTATAAATAACTCACTTTTGAGAAATTTGAAATTGAAATTAAATTTATATTAATTTAATATTTTAAGCTGTTTCCTAGAGTGCCCCTCCCCAATCTTGTAAAGTGGAACCTCTTCCCTCACTTCCTCACACATTTTTAAGGCTTATAACTTGAAACAAACCTGGCCAATTCTCTTATAAACATTATTACTTATGTTATATATTTTGTGGTCTTCCAAAAATACCATCCCTTGTTTTTGTAAGAGGAGAGCCAAAGAAAGTCCACCAAAGAAGAGTTAATTGTTTTAACAATCAAATTCAATTCATTTTATTATTTTACATACTCTTATTAAGTTGTTTTTATAATAAAGTAATAGGTTCTATATAATAAATATAATGAGATGTTATTATGATTATAGTATAACCATATAACTCCTTTTATTCATCCGATGGAATATAATACTACAATGCGTGCATACGTATGAGTTACCGTCTCCACACCTTGGTGTAATATGTTATTCATTACCATATTTTTTGAATGATAATTATGTACATATGGATTACCATCTCCACGATGCGATGTGACTCATTATTCACCTATATTTCACATGGATGGTAATAAGGATAAATTTTATGAATATATATGTTATATATGATATTAAAATTATTGTTTAATAACGAAAATTCATATAATTTTATTTCATTTAACCTGAAAAGGATATTAAATCAGCATTCATCTGTATGTATGACCTATCATCTCCATAAACAGTGTATTTTGTTTATCATTAATGATTATTATAAATAATTATACACTGTATATATAATATATTTATAACATTTATTAAATTTGGGAAATAATTAAATCATTATATATGTATTATAATGTATAATACCAAGTAAAATCATGTACGATTGACTCAGCGTTTATCACCTGAAACATTTCTTAAACAAGAAATTATTAATAAACAATTAAATAAAGTCACAAATGAAAAATATATGATATTATAAGTATTATTATTAATCTATAAAAAGATAATAAAATATTTAAAACTTCTATAAATTAGTTTCAGACAAATACATATGGAATCATACCTTAGGTTATGGATTTTTGAGTCAGCTTTATTTTTTTGAGATATATGACATATACACTACATGTTTCTTCTAAATGGTGTATATACAGACCATGAATGTATACTATGAGTACAATTAATAATATTATTGTAGTTTTAAATCCATATTATATTCTTTGTTTCATGGGGAATATGATTCAACTAATTTTAATGTGGCAAGGCAATTTCATCTCACTTTTTATTTTTGTGAGATACCCACCTTATTCACAATTTATTTCTATTGTGTGGTGTACATACTTCCAATGAATTTATTCTATGATTTTTATTTATTAATTTATGGTTATTTAAATATCTATTTTATGATCTTTATTTAATGTGGTTTTATGGTTCAAATGTTTTTGAAAAAGTAAAGAAGTTTCCCCCAATTTGACTTCTTTTTAGACACATGTTTTATTATGAACCTATGTTATTTTATAAAGTGATATACTAAAATTTTACATTTTATATAAATTATATCATTAAATTACTGATATTTTAGGCTTTGTGTAATGTTTTTATTTAATGGTAATTATGATTCAAATGTTTCAATGTGTTATGGGACACTTGATGGATTTTAAAGATTAATTTCCCAAAGAAATGTTTTGATAAGATATAATAAAATAATTTTCAAAGAAAATGGTTTTAAAGAAATTTTTTATGTTTTATGGTGTTTTTAAGTATTCCTTTATAATTTTCAAATATATTTTCAAGAATAAATGATATAATGTTAGTGATCTTCCTTCATATTTTTTAAAGGAAAAAGGGTTATCAGAATATTTTCAAGAAGAAATTATAATTTTTCATGTTTATTTTCAATAAAAAGTGTTTTGAAAATATTTTATGTTTTGAAAAGTGATTTTTAATGAAAATTAATGTTCCAGTCTATAATTAAAAATCCTTCCCTATCTAATATGACAAAAATTTTTATAATCTAAGAATACCATTCATATTATCTCTTCGAATGGTTTATGTGTTGATGGAATGATGTTTAAGAAAAAAGTTTTCCTTTCAGAGTTTATATTCTTATAAAACCTACTTCTATTAATGAGTTAAGCTTTTGATGAAATGACTATGAAACCTATCCCCATTCTAATGGTTATGATATTATTACATGTTTATGATAACCATTTTATTTCATGGGTTATTATATTATTTATTATAATCTTATAACACATGTTTGTATGATTTCATTATGAGTTGGGTGGGACCTAATTCTCTCTCCAATGCATTGGGTAAATATTTATATATAATTAGATATATATAATGTAATTTTTCCACTAATATGGTCATGGGAGTTAAACTTGACTACTAATATGGGTTGCGATGTGAACCCATACTACCAATATGGCCTTTACAGTGATGCATTCACTACCATGGAAGTGGTTATTATATGCTTATATACCTGTCATAGTTCCTTGTTTTATTCCTATTTTATGATTTTATGGAACATGATCTTTATTTCCTTATGATTCATATCTTATCAACTGTCAATATTTATGCCATTATTCTTATTTATGATCTTTTGAATACTGGGTATGATATTCTAATTTCATGATCTTGTTCTCATACCATTATGCTCATGATTATTTTAACACATCTCTTATATTTATCCTTACTAAGCATCTATGATAGCCCAGTTTTATGTTTTACTTTCTCCCAGGTTATGAATATATGCATTATGTATGTTGAATCTAAGAAGGGTGATAGTCTACAAGAAAATAGTGAGATATAATGTAGATAACTTATGTACCAGTGTTAATGATTCTATGTTTCTATAGGCAGAAGGCTAATATGATCATTTGGATTGTTTTTGTGTAATGTATTATGTATTCTAAAAAAGTGATGTAATGTGTAATTATGAAATGAAAGGGTCTCTATGGACCGCATAACTTTCTAAAGGCATTAAAGGTGTCACCTAGGGCAAATGAGCATTAGTGTCCCTATTTCAAGATTTATGGGTGGCATGTATTGGATATTAATTGTAAAAACTTGTACTTATTTAAAATGTGTTTTAGAAATTGTTTTTATTAAATTTAATTTCAAAGGGAAAGTGGAGATTCAAAAAAAATGTTTTTTAATTTTATTTAAAAACAAGTGTGTAGCTTTATAATGACTTTTAATTAGAATTTGGTCAAGTTATGGGCATGATTAAGATGATATGAGATTCCATTTCTAAATGAGTTTAAAAGAGGATTTAGACTTGGAAAAAAGGAAATCCAAGGGTGATAAGTTGAGTTTTTTGGCCTGTTTGACGTCCCGTGGGTGATGAACTATTTTCTAAATATTTTTTACTTGTTTTGATTTGGATTTTTGATTGAATTGATATTTTATTGATTCATGAAAATTCATTATTGTATGTTTTATATGATTATATTTGTTTTGGTATCAAAGTAGTTGGTTAGTCTAGGTTTATGGAATAAATCCCTTAGAGAGTCGAGATCTATATTGGTATGTGTTTGAGATATGAGAATATGTCTAGAAGGAATAAAATCATAGCTATTAGCTATTGAGATCTATGTTAGACAAAATCCACTAATTAATGTATCATGCATTTACTATTATTTTCTTTTTATTTAGGAATAATTCTGGTGTGGGTGATATAAATCCTCAATACATGACACTACCTTTATTGAGAAAGTTATGGTAGAACAACCCAGTTTGGGATGGGGTTCTAGATGTGTGTGAAGTCTGGGACAACATTGAGTGATAAGGTGTGGCTTGAGACAAGATGTTTACCCACCCTTGAGTGGGAAGGGTTGGCCTATTTATTTTGTGTGAAAATCCATTGATTGAAAAGGTATTCCCAATATGCATTGGGTGTGACATCCCTTGAGTAGAAAGGTGTTGTTTGGGAATTGAGGACACTTGAGCCCACTAATTTGGGTGGTGATCAAGATTCTAAAAGACACAATACCCTACATCTTCAGGTATGAGTCAAGATCGATAAGAAACTATTCCAAGAGTCTTTAGGTGATGGTTGGGTTTTGGTATGATGTGAATCTCTTACTTCTAGAATGGTATTGAATTACGTAGGTTTTAGTGTTCTGGAGGGCCTTTTAACACAGGATTACCTCACCTATATTCTTGTATTTGTATTTTTTTACATTTCTACCCTGTTGTATTGTAAAATAATAACATGTACACCTTATATGTATTGAATTCACCTACACAAGAAAGAAAAAATCATTCATTAGTATTGAGGAATTGGGTATTCTTACTGTTTTTTTGGAATCACCCCTACTTACGTACATGAAATGGGTTTTGATGTACATGGGTACACCTTCATGTATTCTCTCGGGGAACATGTATCACATGGATATTAACACATGGTTCAATTATCATTCAATAGAGTTACAGGACAAGCCATTATGATTATATGAGTTTTTCTAGAGGGTGATGTGGTTATTTTTGTTATTATTCAACATGTGTACTATCCAGTGTACCATTCGTTTTTTATAAATATGATACCTATTTATTTTTTATTTTTGGTTTTTGGTCTATTTTGTCTTGATGCATCATATATATAGATTTAATAATTTCTATTCTGGTATTCAAGGGCTATATTGAATCCCTTTTATGTCTATAGTTATTTTTTCGATGTCCACTATACAAATGGGGTATGTCAAATTTATTTTAGATTCAAGCATTCCCTATAGTTTTTATTCTAAAGGGAATAATCTCCCCAAAATTATTTTAGTCCATCTCTTCTAGTCCAAATAATATGGTGTATGAGGAGGTGGGCCTATTTTCAATTTATTAAACTCACTTAGATCTTATTTAGGTGATCCGTGTTATATATTTACACCAACTTCTTCAATTCCTCCTCTTATAACTGTGATAGAGACTTACTACTATGGGAATCTATTACCAAATTTTCCTTTCATGGATTAGAAACTATCTCAATGTCATAATACAATAGGAATTAAAATAATCCCCTTTTTTATAAGTTTATTTATCTTTGGGATAAGGTATATATAAGACATTGATTGTCTAAATTGACTACAAACTACTTACGAAGAAGATAATTCCTTTAATTATTTAAAGAAAACAGTACCTATACCATTTATAAATCAGGGGTCTTGTAATTATTATTATTGGGAATCAAATAAATGGATTCATCAATAATTACCTCTTACCATTTCATAATCACACAAATAATCCCCAATATATATGGATCATAGAACAACATGTACTCAACTCCCTCATATAGCAACCCAAGTACAAGAAAACTAGTCAATATTGGATTCAAATCTTTAAAGGACCTTTGGTAATAATTTTAAAAAACAAAATGATACCCCTTTTGGGGAAGGGAAGTCATGAGGCCCTTTATAATATATAATCATACCATAAATCTCTTACAATACCTCTCAAACCAAAATAAATTTCATAGATGGAACACACACATTGGTGGAACCCAATCCAACACCACCTTAATATTCATTAGGTCAACAAATATTCCACCCTATGAGATAACAAGACCAAGGAATTGGAAAAATATAATATATAAATTACACTTTTAGAAATTTATGTTCAACTAGTACATCCAAAGTAAGTATGTAAAAATCCTTAAATGATCAATATACTCAACATACAATACTAAATAGCTAAGAATGTCATCAATAAATATTACAATGAACTAGTCTAGGAATGGAAGAAATATATGGTCTATAAAACCCATGAATATAGATGATAAATGCATCACACTAAAGATCATAATTGGGAATATATAATGTATATAACTATATCAAAATTTCATTTTTGAGAGATCATTCTCAAAAACACAATGATAAAGATAACTCGACTTATGATAAATCTTCAAAAACCACCTTGGAATATTTAGTTGGTCAAAGAGGTCATCAATCCTCATTAAGGGTTATTTTTTTCTTTAAGTATAACATGTTTCAGGTGAGGGTATTAAACACAAAACCTCATTCCTCAATCTTTATTTTTGGAGAAAAACACTAGAGATGCCCAAGGGGATACAATGGGTATGATAAAATCATTCTTCATGAGATCATATAACTATTATCTTAGGTATCTATTCTCACTCAAAATCATCTATTATATTATATAAGATATCAATGTGGTCTCTCGTTACATTTTGATACAATAAATTTCCTCTTGATGACGTGTTAATCTTGCAACATCATTTTGGAAAACATCTATTTACTCCTCCACAACAGGTGAAAACTAATCACCAAATTTGTTTACCAGACCAAGAGACAAAATCACAAACTTATTGGTGGTTAAATACATTTTTACCATAAAAATTACTTACTTATAAATTCTATAAGTCCATCTCACCCATGAAGGAAAATATCAATTCTTCACCTTAAAATCACCACACCCCCCTATGGTCATAGTATATCTATATATATTTTAAAGGCATTGAATCCATGGAAAGGATAATTTTTATGACTTCATTACAATGACCATAAGATCCAATGAAAACCTCTCTCAACCAGAAATAATATCTCACCACTATAGATATGTGTGGGAATGAGATCACTCCTACTATGAGTCTCCTTCCAAATGGGTTGGGAAAAGGGCTCCATAGTAAATATCCATATCTCAAATAAGGGATGAAATAAAAAAGTAATGGCTCACACCCATGTCTATAAGTACTATTTCTAATGTCGCAAAGACAAAATTAAAACATTGGATAATGTTGTGAAATGAATCTTCATACCCATTCATTCACTATATCAGGAGACATCTCTTATCACTATCTCTTGAAGCCTATCATGGATCACTTGGAGGTGGAGGTGGTGGAAGTGTAATATAACTACATATTATACCTTCTACCCCTACTAGTAATCCACTGTGAACTCTTCTAAAACCACCCTGAAGGACCACCCCAACATCCCCTAGGAAGTCCCTGGTCTAGGAAGCACCTCTTAATGAAGGTAAATCAACCACCTGAATACCCTCTAATACTCTATATTCTATGAATTGACACACTAAATGAAATTATTCCTCAAATAAAAATAAACATATGCCTTTCGATAGACAAACTACCTTTTCGGAGTCCAGGTCTGCTAATCCTATAGTATGAGGAAATTCATTCTAATGTATATGGTGTTGAGACCTTTATAAAAAATGTTGAATTCCCACAATTGATTATCATGTGCCTGGTTGGCCACTTCTATTACCTAGAATCGTTCACTAACCTATAGGAATATCACTATCATTAAGGATCAATCTAATACACCATAATTGGTGGGGATACTCAAGGGAATAATTTATTATTTAATATTTCTATTGTGGCATAACTCAAAAAAAAATTCCCTAAAGAATTTTTCACTGATCATATAAAGGGTTTGTATTGGAGGATCAATGAATCGTAATTACTAATTTGTAACTATCATATTTCTATATTATAACTCTAAATGATCCTGGATTCATATATACCACAATTTTATTTCATAAAACTTATCACAGAATAGGTAACCAAAATCAGTTCATGGAAGCATTTCCACATCACAAGTCTAGGAAATCATACCCCAATGACGACCAATCATGATATAAAAAAGACTAGTTGAATAAAGATTCAAATAGACTATGGAAATTTGAACATTTTATAAGACTCATACCACAACCTCAAAAAAATACATTAATAAATGGTGGTCCAGATTGCCTTAGAACCTAGGCAGTCACTAGTTCTGGAACTCATGTTATGTGCTTAGAATACAAATATCCACATCTAGTACCACTAGAATGTCCAATTTATCAATATAAAGAGAACCATCCTCTATATTTATTTGATGTGGGATTAATCACTGCCCCAAGGGTCAGAGGAACTGATATTTACCTGATTGTTGGAAACACCACATGAACTGACCTCTAGAAAAATGACTACACACATAATTGACCATAACTAAGAATCTAAATAATATTCAAGGGTGAATCATGAACATGTCCTGAATCCTTGGATGACTATCTATGTAGAAGAATAATTTAATTTTCAAGATATCCCCTAGTCAAAAAATCATATATATGGAGATGAATTAATAAGAACATTGTAAATCATTGAGTCATTCTTATGTGATGCATGCACCATTATGGTTTTCCCAAAAAGAGTGCTTTAATGTATCAAGTTTACAAGCGAGTTATCGAGTTCCTAGTGAGTGTATACATTGGAAACCACACCATTATTGAGTTCCATATCCTTTAAACTAAAATAAATGTTTTATAATAATGTTTCAAAAAATTTATATTTATCCTCACATGAAATTTAAATCCATTATATGTCCCTAGGATAAAACCACTATGATTGATCTTTGACTAGAAATAACATACCATGATCCTTCTAGGGCAGCGATAAGCTAAGAATTCCACCCTATGACATCCTCATATAGGCTAGAGGCTGGTGAGTAACAATAATTAGGCATTAATTACCAAATATAAGGTCATAAACTAATTCATCGATGTGAATTAGACACATTCACATGGGTTGTAATCAAGTAGATAAATAAAAGTGATTGGTAATAAAAATAAATCAATAACAATTCATGCATCAACCACAAAATCATATAAGACATAAAAAAGGAAAAAATATAAAAATACAAGGGGAAAGATAGCTGACTGACAATATCTAAAGGGAAATAGACCTATATAGAATTAGATAAAATTTACCTAAAATTTCAAACTCTTCACAAATATAAGAATAAATATAACTTCTCATAGGAACCACTAATCTTCAATGAATCTTTTTCCACCAAGATCTCCACCAAGCTACATGTCATCTACATTAGAAATGTTATATTTTTGAAATATTAACATGTAGTGGAAACAATATATATACCCATTATGATGCATTAAAACCAATAATAGAAAATACAAATTCAATTCAACTTAAGAAAAAATGGAAGGAAGGAATGAATAAGTCACAAAATCATAGAAATTATTTAAAGAGAGAACCGAATAGATAAAGGAAAGTTTATTTATTTATAACTACCCAAAGTTGAAATTATTATTCCACTCTAATTATCCAAAATATTGAAATCTAGAAAACCTATATAACCTCAATAAAATTATAATGAGAAAAACGAAATTTTACTTAATTGAAAGTCACCACAGTCAAGGGACCACTTCAAATAAATAAGGGATCTGATAACCCAAGTCAATAGGGGGAATTTGTGAACCTATCTATAGGATAATATAGATAACCCCATAACACAGTGTATAGAGGGGAAATACATGACCATATATTTAAATTGTTCCATAGATATAGGATCAAACACCCAGAGTATACAAGGGGAATAATTGAACATACGTATTAATTAGGATAGATAATACTTTTTATTATGTACATGATCAAAATTATTGAACCTATTATTAGATTTTGGATTCTCTAATTTTAATACCCAAAACCCATTATTGGCCCTATAGTTTTAATTTATAAATGTTCCCACCATACCATATAAATAGTCTTAGAAGTCCAAATGGACCACACTATTTAATTATATATTGAAATATACTGAAGATATGATATTCAAATTATTATGTCAGAGGCCTAGAAAAGATTTCTTGAATATTCCAAGCAGATAGAGTCTCAACCACATGGATTCCCTTGAGTTGGGCCATGTAGTGCACAAATGTGAGCCATGTGAACTGATAAAACACTATTTTATTGAATATTTTATTGATAATAAATGAAATAACTTCCTCACATTGTGTTAAATGTGTTTATTTATAAAATATTTGGGATTTGATCATTCATTTGAAAATTTGGTGAAAATTCCAGTTTTACCCTTAATAGTTTACTGTAGTATTTCGAAGATAAATATTTTATATTTATTATTTGAATTTTAAAATTTTTAAAAGTTTTCCTAACTTCATTTTATACAACTTTCATTCAGGACACTAGAGCTAAAGAGTGCATTTGGATGGAGTAAATGAGCCATTAATCCAATGGTGGGCTGGACTCGGCAGAATAGACATGGGTTCTGTATTTGGGCCATATCTTCTACATACGGGCTTGGATTGAGCCCAAATGTTGAGAAAATCTCGGGGACATGATTTGGCACAAAGATGCCTTCTGGAAGGCCGGTCAATTCACGTGTTTTGGAGGTCAAATGGGCGGTGAAAGTTGGGATAAAATATTTGGCCGAGTTTTTCATTTCACACTTAAAAAAGTTATGCATCCCTAGCCCTCACAAAATCTATTTAAAGGGGGTTTTAACGCTTTGAGATGGCGTGTCGAGGATTTGGGAAGGTTTGGCCAAAGGGGTGTCTCTTGGGATCCCCTCACAACTCTTGGAAGAAGTAAGCCTTTGTGCAAACCTCTCTTCCAAAAAGGCTCTCCTCTCTCACCTCTTCTTTGTATTTCTATTCTTTCATGTTTGTTTCTTGAATTTTTCTTCAAATAATCTTCTGTGTTCATCCCTCTTATTCTTCTATTAATCTTCTTAATTGGGTTGGAATCAAGAGTGGAGACAAGATTGGGTTCTACCCTTTCAATCCGTTGCTTATGCAAAACGTCTCCACGATGACTACACCACCTATGGAAGAGTAGTTCTTTTTAGTAATCGATCGACCTCTATCCTTCTTCATTCATTGATTTTGAATAAATGATCTACTATAATTCAAATATTATGATCTATTAATTGAGTTTTCAATTTAAATGAAACTAATCAAGAAATTTAATAGTTAACACAAAACACGCGAGGTCGGGAATTGTGTGAACTATGAGAGCGCAACCTTAACCGGTAATTCAAAACCACACGGGATCAATTTGTAGAGTTCAAATATAATTCCTAAACTCAATTAATCCTAATTTCCAGAGTGGATATGTGCCTTAATTTACCACTGACCATAAGCTAATTTTAGAACATCAATCAAAGCAGGGTGTTGCGATTGCATGTTCCGAAGTTAGCTTAAGGTTAAGTTCACTTCAATCTTTGTGGTAAAGTTAATTCTCGTAGGGTTTGGGATTTAACAAATTAAGGTATCATAATTAAGTGAATATTAATTTAAATGATAATGATTAATAAATGATTGAATAGGTAGAGTTAGATCGATTACGTCTTTTAAATATTGTCTAAACAAACATCTTTTTTTTTGTCATTTTAATCAAACTTCATTTCAAAACTAAAAACAAAAAAAATACAATCTTCTTCCAGAAAACTTATTCTAGATTCATAAACTATAAACAACCACCCCCATCCTTTAAAGTAGTGTTTTTATTCTATTTTATTTTACTTCTAGAATACCTCTAAAAATTGTTTTAATTCACTTCCTCCTTTGAGAGACGACCGTGGTCAGCCACTCTGCTGCACCTAAGTACCCCAAAATCATACTAATCATTTGAGGGAGCCCACGACAGCGCTCTTTAAAATTGGCGTCGTTTCCGGGGAGGAAAGTAATTATTTCAACCAATTAGAGGTATTTATTTTATTTTACATTTTATTCTCTTCCTCTCTTATGTATTCCTTCTTTACCCAATCTGATTTTTCTTCTTCTACTTTTATTTTCTTCTACTTATTTTTGGACCATCAACTCAAACTTCTCATTTTTATTTTACTATGGTCCACTTTCATTCTTTTCATTTTTATTTAATCTATGAAATGTACTATTCCTGAAGATCTCTTAGATCTTGACCCTGAGATTGAACGTAGCCTTAGGGCACAAATCAGACATTCTCAATCTACGGGAAGTTTCAATATTCAACCAGTTGGTGAATTCCTCTCTTCTGGAAACATTGAAATTAGAAGAAATTCAAATTCAAACATAAAAGAGGAACCAATGGCTGGAAATAATGGAAATGAACTTAATAGAACCATTCGAGAATTGGCTGCACCTGATATTAACTATCAACCAAATTGTATTGCATACCCAAATCTCGAATCGGACTTTGAATTGAAATCTGGATTAATTCACCTTCTTCCAAAGTTTCATGGCTTATCTGGTGAGGATCCCAAAAAACACCTTAAGGAATTTAATGTGGTTTGCTCAACTTTAAAACCAAGAAATTTTTCTGAAGATCAAATTAAATTAAGAGAATTCCCATTCTCACTTGATGGAGCTGCAAAAGATTGGATGTATTATTTGCAACCTAAAGATGTAACATGTTGGAATGATTTGAAACGTCTTTTCTTGCAAATATTTTTTCCAGCATCAAGGACAACATCCATTCGAAAGGAGATATCGAGGATCAAGCAAGCCCAAGGGGAGTCAATGTATGATTACTGGGAGCGATTCAAGAAGTTGTGTGCAAGCTGCCCACATCACCAAATCAGTGAGAAACTCCTCATCCAATACTTCTACGAAGGAATCACACCCATGGAGAGGAGCATGGTGTATGCCGCAGATGGAGGAGCATTTGTGGACAAGACACCAGCATCCACACGTGCATTGATTGACAAGATGGCTCAAAACTCCCAACAATTTGGCGATAGAGGTACACCACATGTCAGAGGAGTACATCAAGTAAGCCCTTCTTCTCTTGAAAGTCATTTGATTAATACTAAGTTAGAAGAATTGACAACTATGGTGAGGCAGATTGCATTGGCTCAAAAGACATCCCAACCTCCTCCTTTAAGGCCATGTGGCATTTTCACTGATACAAGCCACCCAACTGACTGTTGCCCACAACTAAAAGAGACAGAAGATTGTGCAGCAGTGTTCCCTGGGAGACCATTTCAGCAGCAACAACAACCACATCCCCAAAATATGTTTGATTCATTTGCTACAACATACAACCAAGGGTGGAAAGATCAACCGGACATGAGGTATGGCTCTGGACAACAACAAAGGCCCCCTTTTCAACCAAACTCCCAGCAGCCTCCGCCTTACCAGCAGGGTTTCCAACAAACCCAAAGGAGATTTGAAGCTCAGGCATCAAAATGTCAGCAACAAGGGAATCCTCCACCAAAGGTAGATTCTAATACTAATTATCTTTTGAAGCAAATTGTTCTTAATCAACAGAATGAGCTGAAGAGTCAAAGTTCGGAGCTGAGGGAGTTGAAGACTCAAATGAGCCAGATTGCCACCACCCTCCATGAACTTGTAAGTAAGAATTCCGGAAATCTACCTTCCCAACCGACTCCAAATCCAAAGGGGAATGTTAGTTCCATCACATTGAGAAGTGGGAAGCAAATGAACGATACATCTGCACCTACCATTCCACCGGGATTCACCTCAACTTCAGAGAAGCCTCATTCCATACCAACGGATGAGAAATCCAAGGAGAAAGATAAAGGTAAGAAAAATATTGATGATGTTCCTCCTAAACCCCTTCCTTTTCCAAACAGGGTTGTTCAAACCAAGAAGATGGCTGAAGAAGCAATGCAAAAGGAGGTTTTGGACACATTCAAGCATGTGGAGATCAACATTCCTCTACTTGAATCCATTAAGAAAATCCCAAGGTATGCCAAATTCTTAAAAGAACTCTGCACCAATCGAAGAGGGCTCAAGGGGAATGAGAGGATCAACCTTGGAAGGAATGTATCGGCACTCATTACACCAACTCTAGCAGTGTCAACAAAGTGCAAGGATCCCGGGACATTCACCATCCCATGTACCATAGGGGAGTTGCACTTCTCTGATGCTCTTTGTGATTTAGGAGCTTCAATAAATGTGATGCCTCACTCCGTATTCTCTTCCTTGCAGGTTGGTGAGTTGAACCCAACAAGAGTAGTGGTACAATTGGCGAATAGAGCTACGACATATCCAGCGGGAGTCCTTGAGGATGTACTTGTCCGGGTAAGAGACATGATCTTTCTAGCAGATTTCTATGTTCTTAACATGGAGGATGATCAGGTAATTTCTCATTCCCCAATTATCTTAGGTAGGCCCTTCCTCAAAACTGCAAAAACTATCATAAATGTCAATGAGGGTACACTTTCCATGGAGTTTGGAGATGAAGTTGTGATATTTAATGTTATGGATTCCATGAAGTACCCCTCATAGGACCATTCTGCTTTTGTTATCTCCCATTTTGAACCACCAAGTAAAAACATCATGGAATTGGATTGTCCTATGCTTAGGGAGATTATGAGTGTTGGTTCTAGTTTGATGTATAAGAGTACTTCTACACCTGTTTTTAAGGAACAAGACTCTCTAAGATTTGATTTTGAAATGGAATCATATTCTGATTTTGATCATGTAAAATCTGATTATGACATGGCTATTGAGTATGTTGATGGATTTGGTGCTTTATTCTCTGATTGTGATGATTTTTATTCTGATACTAATGTTCATTGTGCAGATATGTTTGTTGCATCAATTTCTCCATCCATACTACACCCTCCTTCATTAGAACTCAAGCCATTGCCACCAAATCTGAAATACTCATACTTGTTGAATGGTAAGAGATTACCTGTTATCATTGCTAACAATATCCCTTTTGAACATGAAGAAAAGCTTTTGAATATTTTGAGGGAGAACATCAGGGCGATTGGGTGGACCTTGGCTGACATATCAGGTATTAGCCCCTCTATTTTCATGCATAGGATTCTCTTGGAGGATGGGGCTAAACCGGTGAGACAACCACAAACGAGACTCAATCCCACCCTCCTGGAAGTTGTTAAAAAGGAAGTTGAGAAATTGCTCGAGGCAGGTATAATATTTCCCATTTCAGATTCTCAGTGGGTAAGTCCTATTCAGGTTGTGCCTAAGAAAAGTGGTGTTACTGTTGTTAAAAATGAGAAAGATGAGTTAGTTCCAATGAGGGTGCAAAATAGTTGGCGTGTGTGTATTGATTATAGGAAACTAAATCAGTCCACTCGCAAGGACCATTTCCCCCTCCCATTTATTGATCAGATGATTGAGAGACTAGCTGGGAAGACACACTATTGTTTCTTGGATGGATGTTCTAGATATTTTCAGGTTCCTATAGCTCCAGAGGACCAGGAGAAGACGACATTCACCTGCCCATTCGGTACCTTTGCCTACCGGAGGATGCCATTTGGACTTTGCAACGCCCCAGGTACCTTCCAAAGATGTATGGTGAGTATTTTTTCTGATTTTATTGAGACCTTCATGGAGGTATTTATGGATGATTTTACAGTGTATAGGTCTTCATTTGATGAATGTCTAATTAGTTTGGGAAAGGTGTTGAATCGTTGTATTGAGAAGAATCTGGTCCTGAACTTTGAAAAGTGTCATTTCATGGTAGAGCATGGCATTGTCTTAGGGCATGTAGTGTCAAAACATGGGATAGATGTTGATAGATCAAAGGTAGATATTATTTCATCCTTACCATATCCTTCATGTGTGCGTGATGTTTGATCTTTCCTAGGTCATGCAGGATTTTATCAGCGCTTCATCAAAGATTTTAGTAAGATTTCTCTTCCTATGTCAATATTACTTCAAAAGGATTCTGATTTTGTGTTTGATGTTTCTTGCAGGAATTCATTCGATGAGCTAAAACAACGTCTGACCACTCCACCTATCATATAACCCCCAAGGTGGGAGATTCCTTTTGAGCTTATGTGTGACGCCTCCAACTTCGCGGTTGGATCTGTCTTATCTCAGAGGGTGGAGGGGCGTTCACATGTGATCACCTATGCATCAAGGACACTGGATTCAGCCCAATAAAATTACACAACCACAGAAAAGAAGTTTCTTGCTGTCATATTTTCTTTAGATAAATTCCGTTCATATTTATTGGGCTCTAAAGTAGTTGTTTTTTCTGACCATGCAGCTTTGAGGTACCTCCTAAAGAATCCAGATGCAAAGCCACGACTTATCCGTTGGATGCTCCTTCTTCAAGAATTTGGTATTGAGATAAAGGAAAAGAAGGGATCAGAGAATTTGGTGGCGGACCACATGAGTAGGCTTACTCACACACTAGAGGATGACACCTTGGACTAGGTACCACTTCAGGACACTTTTCCCGATGAAAATCTCTATACCATCTCAGGTACGCATCCTTGGTATGCTGATTTAGTTAATTACATTGTTTCCTCTAAAATCCCAGCAAATTTGAAGAAGCATCAAGTCCAAAAATTAAAAAGTGAGTCTAGATTTTATGTGTGGGATGATCCTTACCTCTGGCACATGTGTAGTGACCAAGTTACTAGGAGGTGTATTCCTGATCATGAGTTTGAGTCTTTTTTGTAATTCTGTTATACACTTGCATGTGGTGGACACTTTGGACCCCAATTGGCAGCTAAGAAAGTTTTGGACTCTGGATTATATTGGCCTAGTTTATTCCATGATGCCCATGTGTTTTGTAAGTCATGCACTCGTTTCCAACACACTGGGAACATTTCTAAGAGACATGAGATGCCTCAACAACCCATACTATTCTGTGAGATTTTTGATGTATGTGGCATTGATTTTATGGGTCCTTTTCCTAGTTCATTTGGATTTTTGTATATTTTGGTTGCTGTTGATTATGTGAGTAAATGGGTGGAGGCCAAGGCCACCAGGACTGACGATTCTCATGTTATAGTGGATTTTGTCAAGGCTCAAATTTTCTGCAGGTTTGGAGTACCAAAGGCCATCATCAGTGACCAAGGGACACACTTTTGCAATAGGAGTTTTTCTTCCCTCCTTCGAAAGTATGGGGTGACACACAAAACATCAGCACCATACCACCCCTAAACAAATGGCCAGGCTGAGGTTTCAAATCGTGAGTTGAAACAAATCTTGGAGAAAACCGTGCAGCCAAATAGGAAGGATTGGAGCAAGCGCTTGGATGATGCATTGTGGGCTTATAGGACAGCATACAAGACCCCCATTGGTATGTCCCCATTTCAGATTGTTTTTGGGAAAGCGTGTCATCTCCCCGTGGAAGTCGAGCATCGGGAATATTGGGCTATAAAGAAATGTAACATGGATTTGGCCCAAGCTGGAATTCAAAGGAAGTTGCAAATTCAAGAACTTGAGGAGATTCGACTGTCATCATATGAGAACTCAAGGCTCTACAAGGAAAGATCAAAAGCATCTCATGACAAAATGATTCAACAAAGGGAGTTTCATGTTGGAGAGAAATTCCTTCTCTATAGTTCACGACTGAAGTTGATGCCTGGTAAGTTGCATTCCAGATGGTTAGGTCCTTATATTGTGACTAATGTTTTTCCTTATGGTGCAGTGGAGATCACACAAGAGGACACTGGAAGGAGCTTTACAGTCAATGGGAAACATTTTAAGAGATACATTGATGGACTTCCTACTGATGCAGTGGATTTTATCACACTGCATGACCCCATCATCACTTGAGCACATCAGGCTGTTCCTAACCCTTTCACTTTTATATTATTTGTCCTATTTAAAAATTCTGCATTTCATGTGCATATATCATCTCATAGGTTCACATTGAGGACAATGCAATATTTTAAGTGTGGGGGAGGGAACCTTTTAGTTTAGTAATTTCAATTACTTTCCTGTTTAAAAAAAACAAAAAAAAAAATGTGTGTTTTTCAAAATTTGTGTGTTTATTTTACAATTTTCTGTGTGTTTTTGAAACTTTTGGGCTGAAATGATTCTCATAACCATTTTAAAATCCATATCAATAAGTGAAACAATTTACCCCTTGAAACTATGCTTAAATGAATGCTGAAATGACTTTGTTTCAAGTTCAAATATTTAGTAATTTCATGAAAAGTACGCTGAATTTTGAATCCCATGCCAATCTCACTGTCTTTATATTTGAAATCACTTTCCTGTGAGGCTTCTAAACCATTATTTTCATACTCTTTACATTCAACTCACTTCTTGAAAGAACCAAACCATGTTTGATTTAACCATAATTTGATCTATTCCTGTCAAAACTTGAGGGTTTGAGGTACATATGTTTAAATGATTGAGGCATTTGTTTGGTATTAAAGCCCCTATTTCAAAGAATCCTTTTTTATAATGGCCTACCTTGAATATTTAATCCTTTTATCCCTTAGAATCCATGCACAACCTGTTAGGTTAAGCCACATTACAAGCCAATTTTCTCTATCCAACCAACTCTTGAAGTGAAATTGCATAATCTAGTTGAGCTTAAGTGTGGGGGAAGTTGTCTTGTGTTTTGCCACCACATTATGTGATACTTTGGGTGGAAAATTAAATTTTAAAGAGATGTGTTTGCTGCTAAAGAAAGTCATTATATTGAAAGATGTGCCTTTTCTGGAGCTTTCTTGACCAGTGAAGCTGTGCCTTTTCTGGAGCTTCTAATTGAGGTGGAAAGTTGTGCCCATCTGGAGCTTTCAAGAAAATCATGTTTGAGAAGATTGACATTTTTTATGCTGAAATGAGGAATGGTGTAAACCTTTCATGACTTTTCATGATGATGGAGCTGAATTGATACTATAGGGATTGAAGAGAAGACCATATTTAAGTGAAAATTAGACTAATTCAATTTTGCTTCAAAAGAGTCAAGCCCTCCTCATTCAGCCTCAGAGTTTTTCACATCTTAATCCTACCAACCGAAATCCACAGAACAACCCTGAAAAGTCCTCATGATAAACATATGTCCTTGACTCACATCGGGTAGCGATGTAGGAATCTATCAAGACTATGGTGACCCTTGTATGAGTTTGGATGAGAAAGACATTGCAATAAAAATTGATATTTGAGTGATGAGAGAACATTCAAGCGAGGTAAGTGTTTTGTGCATGGGAGGATAAATGAAGTGGAAATATATTGAATGATATAAATGGAGAACTTGAAATAAGGTTTTTTATGAGGCATGATATCTTTTGATTCTTGGTGTGAAATTGATTGATCTTAAAGATATGTGTTTTAAAATTGGTTTTGATTTGATATTGATGTTTACTTGATATGAGGTTTTGCCCAGGTGTGCAAAAGGGTAAGTGTGGGGGAGTTGATAAAACACTATTTTATTGAATATTTTATTGATAATAAATGAAATAATTTCCTCACATTGTGTTAAATATGTTTATTTATAAAATATTTGCGATTTGATCATTCATTTGAAAATTTGGTGAAAATTCTAGTTTTACCCTTAATAGTTTACTGTAGTATTTCGAAGATAAATATTTTTATATTTATTATTTGAATTTCAAATTTTGTAAAAGTGTTCCTTACTTCATTTTATACAACTTTAATTCAGGACACTAGAGCTAAAGAGTGCATTTGGATGGAGTAAATGAGCCATTAATCCAATGGTGGGCTGGACTCGGCAGAATGGACATGGGTTCTGTATTTGGACGATAGATTCTACATACAGGCTTGGATTGAGCCCAAACTTTGAGGAAAGCTCGGGGATATGAGTTTGCACAAATCATCCGTCTGTAAGTCCGGTCAATTCACGCGTTTTGGAGGTAAAATGGTCGGTTCAAGTGGGAATAAAATATTTGGCCGAGTTTTTCATTTCACACTTAAAAAGTTATGTATCCCTAGCCCCCACAAACTCTATTTAAAGGGGATTTTAACTCTTTTAGAGGGAGGGTAGAGGCATTGGGAAGGTGTGTCCGAAAGGGTGTCTCTTGGGAGACCCTCACAACTGTTGGAAGAAGTAATCCTTTATGCAAACATCTCTTCCAAAAAGGCTCTCCTCTCTCACCTCTTCTTTGTATTTCTTTTCTTTCATGTTTGTTTCTTGAATTTTTCATCAAATAATCATCTATGTTCATACCTCTTATTCTTCTATAAATCTTATTAATTGGGTTTGAATCAAGAGTGGAGACAAGATTGGGTTCTACCCTTTCAATCCGTTGCTTATGCAAAACGTCTCCACGATGACTACACCACCCATGGAAGAGTAGTTCTTTTTAGTAATCGATCGACCTCTATCCTTCTTCATTCATTTATTTTGAATCAACGAGCTACTGTAATTCACATATAATGATCTATTAATTGAGTTTTCAATTTAAATGAAACTAAGAAAGCAATTTAATAGTTAACAAAAAACACGCGAGGTCGGGAATTGTGTGAACTGTGAGAGCGCAACCTTAACCGTTAATTCAAAACCACACGGGATCAATTTGTAGAGTTCAAATATAATCCCTAAACTCAATTAATCCTCATTTCCAGAGTGGATATGTGCCTTAATTTACCACTAAACATAAGCTAATTTTAGAACATCAATCAAAGCAGGGTGTTGCGATTGCATGTTCCAAAGTTAGCCTAAGGTTAAATTCACTTCAATCTTCGTGGTAAAGTTAATTCTCGTAGGGTTCGAGATTTAACAAATTAAGGGATCATAATTAAGTGAATATTAATTTAAATGATAATGATTAATAAATAATTGAAGAGGTAGAGTTAGATCGATTACGTCTTTTAAATATTGTCTAAACAAACATCTTTTTGTTGTGTCATTTTAATCAAACTTCATTTCAAAACTAAAAACAAAAAAAAATACAATCTTCTTCCAGCAAACTTCTTCTAGATTCATAAACTATAAACAACCACCCCCATCCTTTAAAGTAGTGTTTTTATTCTCTTTTATTTTACTTCTAGAATACCTCTAAAAAATTTTAATTCACTTCCTCCTTTGAGAGACGACCTTGGTCAGCCACTCTACTGCACCTAATTACCCGAAAATCATACTAATCATTTGAGGGCGCCCACGACAGCGCTCTTTCATGAACTCATGCACCATTTTATTATTTGAGAAGGCCTAACCTACATTCTATGCTCAACTGAATGTTAGGAAGTGTTATATAGACCCATAGTTAGGTCATAGTTTAATCCCACACGGGTCGAACCATAGGGTATGTCTGACTATATTGACCAAGGTGGTAAGTCATGGGGCACAACTCGACAAGAATATGGGGTCGGGAAGGACAAGGTCTATGGGACCTTGTCCCACCCACTGGCCATTATGTACCACACATGTATTTTACATCACATCCAACCACAGTGGGATAAGATGGAAAACTACCCATGTGAATTTCCAATCACAACATGTCTGGTCCTTCTAAATACGTAATGAGATGAAAAATAGTTTTCCTCCAACGTTCACACCATTGTTCATGATGGTAGCCGAACCTTATATAATGATTAAACATCCGGAAAAAATATATATTAGAGAAGAATTGTAATAGGTTCTTAAATAAGGGATTCCTAGTGGTTTCCCACCATAAATCTACTAATCAATCAATCAGTTAAATCAATTTAATTAATTAATTAATCTAACTGAGATGATAAAATTCATAGAGTCCTGAATATGAACAAATTTTATATAATCCATAAGTTAAACCCCCATTTCAGATGTAACCATGATCTTGGATTATACATAAAGTGCTTATTTTATATGTGAAACTTTATTTCTATAGATTAAATTTAAAGGGATACTAATTTTTTATACATAATTTATTCTTATTAGTGTTTTTATGAACCTATAATTTCATGATGACTTAGCCCATTGGAAAACACCACACACAAAAATCATTAGAACCATCATATAATTTTATTAGTCTATCTAATAGTGTAAATTTATAATATTACCATTGTGGTGGTCTCATGATTTTGAAACTCAAAATTAAACTAATTTTTTTTTAGGAAAATGTTAGGCTATTACATCCTCCACACCTTAAGAAATCGTATCCTCAAAAGGAAAATACTAGAGCTCCTCAATAATAGTGATTAAAAATAAATCTCTTATGGTAAAAACCCACCATTTTATATGTTTTCATAAACAATTAAGGCATGAGTTTTAAGTAACATTGGAACTTAATAGGCCATGAATGAAATATCCTCCTCAATTTATAATGATACTATATCTAACCATATTCATATTAAAACTAAGAGGAATCACATATAAACATTGTGTGAGTAATGACATGACTCTTCACCGAAAAACACTCCTCATTTAATGTTAACCATACAACAAGAGAAAAAATGAACCCCTGAAACCCAATAAACTACCTTAGAGTGGTCTTTTTTGAAGGATACCTATGGGGGAAGCCCCTTAATCCTCACCATTAATGTCTATTATAGATGGGTGTTGTATAAAAAAATACCCCCATGCTATTCTCAAAACTAATAATTCTACGAAATTTTGTGATGACATGAAAATATCTACCATGAAGGAATCTATCTAGGATACTCATCTTATTCTCCACCCCTTTCATACCAGAAATACACCTATACCAACATTATTACCAACAGAATCATGAGAAACAGGGGACTTACTTATCTACCTCAATACACCACTCCTAAGAATCCCACTATGATATCTCATCCTCCAATAAAATAACACCCAATATTGAGGATAAATTGGATTTGTTATCATCGCTCTTTCATTAAGGCTTCCAATATACACATTTGGAACAAACAAACCTTATTAAATGGTTCAAAAATGTACCATTGTCCAGTGAGTGTCTTCTATCACACAAGGGAATAGTGTGGGGCACCACCATAGACCGAGGATGAGTAATTCATATCTATGTTTATTCATAAAAAATTTATCAAAAGCTATCTATTCATGTGACTCATCCCTCATTCTTGTAAAACCCTCAGATTTTATGGAATATTTTTATAAAATAAATTTAATTTTTTCATTATCTTTTGATATACGAAACCAAAATCTAAATGAAACATAATATTGTATACCATTATAAACATTCTCATAAATTAGTGGAGTGAATAATAATTAACACAATATAAGTCAAATAAGTGGATAAATAAGTAATTGATTTTTTGTAAATTCACTATATGCTTTAAAAATAATTTTTTTCCTAAAAAATAGATTTTATTATCTTTTTGGAGAAAAAAATATAACCAATTTATGAAAATTTTATAAAATATATCTCAAAAAATAATATTCATTTTTTAAATAATGATATCAAAATTAACTTTGAGTGATTTCATTTATTTTAATAAAATATATATTTTCCCTCGAATAGTTAAGAATACATATTTTTATTTAAAACTTTCTTTCATTTCAATAATTTAAAAAGTTAAACGTTGATAAATAGTTTAAAATTAAAATTAGTTTATTTAGGTTATTAATAATTTAATTAATGCTATTGGAATTATATTTATATTTATTTCTTGTATAAAAACGTTTAGACATAGGAAAACATGTTTTTAGAAAACTTATTTTTATTGCGCTTTGCGAGTTTAATTACAAATTAAAATTATACCTCATATATGTATTGTATTTTTTAAAATCGATTCTGTATTGGGAATGAGTATAATTAATATTATGTAATATGGTCATGTAAATTTTATGTCATAATAAATTGTAAAAACAGAAAAAATATGTTACCCTGATTAAGGTTAAAATGCGATTATGGGGGGGGGTTGTTAATCCAAGAGATAAGGGTGAGTTTTCCAATTAAACAATTATAAATAATTTTTATTGAAATATTTATAATTATTTATGAATAAAAATAAAATAAATATCAAATTGATATAATTTCTCATGAGTATGAAATTATTACATTGTAATCATTTTAGAATTTATATGTGTGTCTTCTCCCCCACTTATAAAAGGAAACCCCTAATTTTCCTTTTTTAAACCATTATGAGCCATTTATCACAACCAAACACATGAAAAGGATCTTATAAAATTAACTATACATGTAATAGAAGTTTTGGAAATTTTAAAAGACCATTCCAGGGGTCTATAAGAAAGGGTCTAATGGTGGCTAACCAAAGGATAGGTTATCATCCTACCCAACCTCCTTCAAATTATTTTGTAATATAACTCATCTAAATCTGGGGTATTAATCATAAAATAAAAACTTGAGTATCATATTTAAAATTTTATGTTATTATTATTATGGAACAACTATTATTTAGCCTATTTTTTGTCAAATAGGAAATTAATGTTTTACTCATACGTACGGGTGGTCAACCACCTCCATGTACAAATACAATTAATTTTCCATCACCATATTCCATGGATTATTATGATGGATTTAAATTTTATATATGTTATTTATGATATAATTATTCTTCTATAATTATAATACCATATCATACTTTTTACCTTGTCTTCTGTTGGTAGATGATAATGTCACTTGTGCATTTGTGTCGACTTCCACCACCACATTGCAATGTGATTTATTTTTATTTTTCACATTACCTGGATGAAAATAAGGATATATTTAATGTAAATATATTTATGTATTATATTTATGATATAATTAAAATTATTTAATGATAAAATACTATTAATCATTCTTTCAATCTTTCCATTATCAAATTAAAACAACGATTTTTCATACGTATAATCTATCATCTCCACAAACATATTAAATAAATTTTATATATACTAATTTTATGTTTGATATTAAATATATATATATATATGATTAATATATATAATAGTTTTATAATAGATAAAATTATTGAGATGATTTAATCTTGATCTATTTACAAGTACTGGAACTGCATAATCGAAACTTCCCTGAAAAATGAAATAGTTTACACCAGAAAATGAGGATTTAAAGAATAAATTTTAAATAAATTGATGTTAAAATTTTATAAGTTAATCATATATGAAATTATATTTTTTTTAAATGAATTATGTATAGAATTATAAAAAATTTAAATTTATTATACACGAGGTTATTTAACATTTAATAAAATTCTATCTTATATTAATGGATTTTTGTTTCAGTATCATTTTAATCAGGACTGTGTATACTTGAATTTTCATTAAAGGAATTTATATTATTATTTTATGATAATCTCATTTAGTTTTATTATCATTTAGTTAGTAATTAAATTTCCTTGAAATAATACTATTTTTATTTTTTTGGTACATAAAATGACCCATATTTTTTTAGGGAAATCAGACTTCATTTGCACATTAGTTGGGAATATTTTTATTCCATGTATTTAATTTATTTAAAATAATGTCAATATTTTTTTATTTAGATGATATTTTTTAAATTAAATTTCACAATTTATGAAATTTATATAAAAATTATTCAAATAAGTATTCTTTTTATTTTTTGAATGAGCCACTGTTGAATTTTTACCATAAACATGAATAGAATATTTGTTTTAACATATATAAAAAAAGAAAAATTTCTCATCATCACCACTACTCAATGAACTGAATCTTTACTTATATGTTTATATGATTATTTTTAGTTGAAAAAATATTCCTTAATAGTTTTTAAATTTTTTAGATTATATATAATTGATATCCAGATGAAAAGGGAATTTTCTTAAAGAAATATTCTAATGATATTTAAAATTCTTTTTCCATTTATGATATTTTACTTTGAGATTACATATGACCTATGGGGGATATGATACAATGATAAAATACTTATTATTTTTTATAGATAATTTAATATTATTATTATGATAAATTTATCAAAGTAATTATTTTCCACCTGTTAGTATATGATAATAGAATAAATTTTTTATGATCTTGTGGAATAAAAATAAACAGATTATGATAATGTGATGGTTGGCCTTGATTTATATATACCTAAAATCCATTGATGAAATATTAATGTTCCATGAGAATAATGGGCATAAAATAGGTTATTCCAAAAACAAAAAAATGGTACAAAGGAGGTTATCCCTTGCTTGAAATATGGTACACATGAGGTTATCCCAAACCCGAACAAGGTACTTAAGTAGTAAGCCCAAGATTAATATGTTATGAAAGACTTAGTGGTTATACTTGACATAATATTTCTAGGATTAAGATTATTCCTCCCCTTATTCCACTCTTTTATAACATCATCTTATCCCGATGTTATGTTCTCATGGCTCATGTTCTCTGATTCCTATATGATTAATGTCTTATAAACTACCAAAATTTAGTTCTTGAATCATGTTTATAATCTATAAATTATTGGGTATGTCTTTTAATGGTTTATCTCATGTTCCCATAACTTTATTCTCATGTTATGTTTAAATTACCATTGATAACTCCATTGATTACCCATACTGAGCATCTGATCTACACCCTTATTATGTTTTATTTTCCCCTGGATATGAAGAAAGTTTTAAAGTATGTTTTTCCTAAGAAGGGAGATAGTTTCTATATACTAAGAAAGATATGATATATATCCTTATGTATTAATTTTTATTGTACTCTTGTTTTTAAAGGTTCTAGACTAGATAATAATGTTATATAATAAATATTTATCTATGAGTATTTAATATTTATGTTAAAAAATTATGTGTGATTATAGTTGGTATTGGAGAAAGGTTTTGTTATTTTTTGAAAACAAGGATGAGAAAACTTTAGTGATAATCCTCAGGATAATAAAATGTATATATGAATATCATGTGTCATAATAAATAAATATTAGTCATTTTCCTTGAAAATACTTTCCTTTTTCGAGACACTAGAAAGTGGATGTGGCTAGGAATAGACACACCGAGGTGTCAAAATTCTAAATGGGGTGGAATGGGTATTATCTCAATCATAATAGATTCATGATGAGTGGGACTAGTAGAACACAAATTTCTAGACACTCATGTGAGATATTAATTAAAAAGATTACATTTTATATATGAATCATTATGAAGGAATTGAATAGATGATGACCACAGATGACATGGTTTAAAGATAAGGTTTTAGAGGATTAAAATTTATTTTGAATAAATTTTTCATCATGTGAATAATTTTTCATGATTATACCATTTATCACTTTGATTAATTTTTCTAACACAATTATTTTTTATTTTAGTCAATAGATAGAACAAAGAGGAGCTGTGTTAAAACTCAATACAATGAGAAATGAAATGATTATCCACCTAACAAAGAAAATTTTATCTAAGATGGAATGAAAAATATAATTTTTAGGATTATAAAAATTCTCAATTTAAAAAATCTTTGTGAGCCTCCATATGAGTAGAGGGGGGGATTTTGTTCTATTAATATCCTTATGAGGCAACACCAAGATTCTTTTATTGGTTAAACTAATCTACTATTTGATAAGAAATGGATCATTACCACTAAAAATATAATTTTCATTATCTAGTCTTTAGAGCATGAAAAATTCATTTTGGCCATTAATCATTTGGAAGAAAAAATGGATTAATGAAAGAAAATCATTTAGAACACAAGAAAGTAGGTAGAAATTGACTCTATATAGTTGGATGAATTTACAAGGATATTTTTCCATAAGTACATTCCTTAAATTTATTATATAAAAATCTATATGTAATTCCATGAGATAATCGAGAAGGATGATTAATCCATTAGTACCTATGAGGTAAATTTTATAGGAATTTTAAGGAACATTTTTTATATTATCATTGATACAAAAAGTTATATTTATTAATTATTCAGTGTCTTAAAACAACATAAACAAACATCATCACCTATAATTAAATTTATTAAATATGAATATATTAATCAATGTGCGACCAGAGTATATATGTGGATTGGAGTTACAAATCAATTTCATTGTTTTGATATTAAAATAAACATGTAATTTAAAAGAAATTCTAGTAAGAAAAATAATGTAGAGAAGTACATGAGCCTTCAATTATGATCAATGTGTGGAAGGATGCAAAGAGTAAATTGTCTTTTGGGAATATTAAATTATTTATGTTTGTAAAGTAAAGTTATAGGGAAATTGAATGTTGATGTGATGGGAAGATGTTAGCTAAAAGCAGAATTTCATAGAATGATCCATAGAATGAACCACCTATACTATACTGTTTTAAATTTAAGTAATACGGTAATTATGATAGAAAGTGATAATATATAATGTGAAATGATGATGATCAATTAAGGAAACATATTAATCCTTGAGAAAAAGGGAAATACCATACGATCACTATAGTTGATCTGGGGTACGATAATGAAGTGGTGAATGCTATACATAACATCCACTCTAGAACTTTTAATGTCTTATTTGATACTAAATATAAAAAATCTATTACATAAAATAATTTTCTAATGGTGTCATAATTCTACCCCAAATATTTGATGTTGAATTATTATTTAAATTTACTAATGCTATAATTATTGTATATAATACCTATTATTCCTTTATGATTATATTTTATGAGAATGTTCATCCTGAAAATATCATTATTCATCCCCTAGTTTAATTTGATGTGATTTTTGGGAGGGATTTATTTCTTTTATAGAAATGATATATCAATTAAATAGGAAATAAAGTCAAATTTGATAATATGAACCAAACTATGATCATCTATTAGTGTGACGATTAATATAATATTTTTATACAAATTACTACCATTTGGGGTCTTATTTCCCATTGAAATACAATTATTGTCTTTGATGGATAGGGAGAAACCCAACACTAGAGATATTTTTATTGTAAAAGAGTTTTATGATGTATTTATATAAGAATTAACTAGTCTTACTTTAAATCATAATGTTGAGTTTTCAATAGAACTTATACCTCGTAGTATACATATTTCAAATAATTTATATAGAATAACCCCAATTAATCTACACGAACCAAAGAAGAAACTTGAGGATAATATTGTTTCACTTGGCCAACTCTGTCACCTTAGAGAGAACCTATTCTTTTTTGTTATGAAAAATATTATTCCATGTAACGATGTATGGATTCTTAAGAACATAATACACTAATAATATAGAATAACTATCCTATTACCTATATTTATGATCATTTAGATTAATTATTCATAGATTAGTATTTCAATAAGATTGGTCTTTGATTGTGATAATATAAATTTAGGGGGAAAAGTTAAAGCATACCCAAAATAGCCTTTTATATTTGGTATAGAAAAAATGAATTTATAGTGACACCATTTGTTTTTAATAATTCCCATGTAATTTTCATTTTCAGATAGAATAAATTATTTAGAGATAACCTCAATATGTTTGTGATATTATTATAATGGATATTCAAATATATTACAAAATTAAGGAAGCATATATATTTCACATGATAATTGTATTAAAGGCCTTAATAAAGGATAAGTTGTATGAAAAATTTAGAATGTTTGAATTTAGGGTATTAAAAGTCTCATTTTTGTGTTATATAATCTCATGACAGGGTATAAGAGTGGATCTAACAAATACCAAGGTTATTGAACATTTTCCCAAGCTAACCACGATGAATGAAATCCATATTTTTCTTTGTTTATATATAAATTATCAATGATTTCTGGATAATTTCCCATAGAAATCTAATCCCCTAACCAATATTACTCATTAGGGATTCATTTTCCCCTATATATATGAATGTGATAAATATATCAAGGAACTGAAGAGAAGGTTAGTCAACACACCTATATTTACACTACCCTATATTGGAAAAGGGTTTGTGATCTTTAGTCTTGCATTGCAGAATGAACTAGGATACATAATCATGTAGAATGCTATATTGGTAGATTATGTCTAATGAAAATTGATTGTCCATGGAAAAAATTATCTGACTCATGATTTGGAGTAATTTTGGGTAATTTTGGAATTAATGATATAGGGGAATTATATTTATGGAGAAAATTGTGACATATATTTTAATCATAAATCATTAAAGTATATATATCTGTATAAAGAGTTGAATATGTTCCAAAAAGATGATTTTTTTGAATAATGATTATGAATACTCAATACATTACCACCATCGGAATGTGAGCAAGGTGGTACATGATCTAATCCAAAATGATAATGAAAGATAATCTACAATGATAATCACAAAAGATGAAATTTTTATATATTTTAAAAGGATAGGTCTAAAATTTTGATGAATGGGGAGAAATATTATCTTTCACAAATTATTTTTCTACCATCTATCCAAGTGAAGATAAAATAGGAACATGGGGAAGATTTAGAGCTATAAAATAAGATGGAAAATGTTACTAATTTCAACCATGAGTATAATGGAAGGATAAAGTTCAGTAAATGAGTATAAATCCTATCAAAACCATTCATGATGGATTTTCAAGATTATGATCATGGTTTATAATTATTTTTTCATCCTATAAGTATGAATATGTATAAATATATTAATGATTATTTATAGGTGATAAAATGAAAATAGATACTGAAGAGATTTTATCTCAATACTTTGTATGTAAGTCGATTATGGATGTGAGATAGAAGTATAAGGAGATGTTACAACTATTACACATACCAAAATAGAAATTGGAAAACATCACCATTGATTTTATCACCAAACTCCCAAAATAACCTAGAAGAAATAATTTTATTTGGGATGTAGTTGATCAACTTATAAAGTTATCACACATCATTAACATTAGATAATATTTTTCTCAAGATCATATAAACTAGATATACATTTAGGAAGTAGCAATGTATCATGGAATATCACATTATATGGTATCTAATAAAGATATGAGGGTTACATTAATGTACTTGATTATTATTTATCAAAATTTGGATTCAAAAGTGTGTTTTATTAATACTTATAATCCCCAAATATATTTTCTTTTAGAGATAACCAGTTGAAAACTGTAGGATATGATGAGATATTGTTAATTTGATTCAAATGGTGGTTGGGATCAATAAATTCTTCTAGTATAGTTTAATTACAAAAACCGATTGAATTTGAAATTTTATATGGCTCTTTATGAAGGCCCGCATGAAGATAAGATTTGAACATTAACATAATGGGATGAATTTTAAGAAACAATGAAATTTGGACTTGAGCATGGTGATGAAATTATATAGAAATTTAGATCCATTAAACAGTATGTGAAGGTGGCTTAAAGTAAAAAAAGTTATACTAATAATATTTAGTGAATTTATGAATTCAATGTTGGTAAGATGGTATTCCTATGAATTTTTCTATATAAGAGGTTTCTGATATTAGAAAATTAGATAAAAATTATCCCAATGTATATTAATCCCTTCAATATTATTAATCGAGTTGGGATGGTAGCATATCCATTACTTCTTATTCCTAACCTCTATCATGTTCATGATGTGTTCCGTGTATCTAACTTGGGGAAGTACATACCAGATCCAACACTTATAATAAATTCAGTTTTTGTATCACTGGATCTTGCTATATGCTATAATGATTAACCAATCGAAATCATTGATCATAGAGAAAATTTGTCATGGAATAAGACTACCCAACTAGTTAATGTTTTCTAGAGGAATCATAAATTCGATAAAGGTCCATGGGAACTCAAGGATATGATGAAATAAAGACATAATAATTTGATTATAAAATATTAATGAAATTTAGAGTGTAAAATTAATTTTAAAGTGGCGAGAATGTTACTAAATGAGATTTTATGAAATATTTCTCTTAAAATTAATTAAATGTCTTTGACAGCTTGAAATATTTTCAACCCAAAGTCTAAATAAACCATAATATAATATATTTTTATAACCTAATCGAAATTTTTTTTAGAGTTAATAGAAATTAAAAAATTCTAAAAACAATATGTATAAATTTTTTATATAAAACAAATATACTGATAAATAAAAAATCATTTTTAGTTAAGTAATTATATTCTATACAAAAACATTTTATTCTCAAAAATGGTTTGTATTTAATTTTTTTAGAAGATCTTATAAATATTTATTATAAATTTTATGAAACAAATTTTTAACATTTAACATTATTTTTTAAATGATATTTTCAAAATTATCGTAGAGTAAAATTCATGTGATTTTTTTGAATAGATTTATTTTTCATTGATGAGTGGAAATTATTAATTTTTATTGAAAACTGTTTTTTTATTCAAAAAATTAAATAGTTATGTTTTTTTTTAATTTTTTTAAAAGTAAATTTTTTCATTTATATTATGGATAATATAAATAAGTTAATTTAAATTTATTTTATGTTTTATTTTGGTGTAAATATTTTTATACTTAATAATTCATTTTTTATCTTGAAAAATTATTTTCATCACTTTTTTGATCAATTTAATTTTAATTTTAAAATTATTCTACTTCTGTGAATTAAATTTCATAAAATGAATTTTATATTTAAAGTAATAATATTTAATATTATTTAATAATTCCGCATTTATTTTTGTTTCAAAAGTATTAATAAAAACAATACAAATGTGTATCCATGATTAAGGTTTAAACAAGATTAGCATTAGAGTTAAACCAAGAGACGTGGGTTAGTTCACCAATTAACCTTCTAAAAATCATATTTCAAGAGAATATTTTGACCAAATACTATCCACAATATTAATATATGGGCATTTGGAAGAATTTTTCTTGAGTATAAAATTATTATATTTTAATTTTTTAAGAAATTCTAAGTATGTTCACTCCCCCGCTTATAAAATGGCACCCCTCCATTCTGTTAGTTACACCACATTGGTCCATATATCTTTATTAAACACTAAAAAATTATTTTATAAACATCCCTATACATGAATTATAGGTACTTTTTTTTCTCAAAATACCATTTCAAGGGTCCTTAAGAAATAACTTAAAGGAGGCCAACTAATGAAGAGGCAATCATCTTAATAGACCTCTTTTAAATTAATTCCTCTTTTACTTCCCAAAAATATATACTTTTCATTTTCAAATAATATATTTGGTTTCCTAAAAATAATTAAATATTATTATGATTATGGAATCACTATTTATAATAATCTTTTCTATTAAATGGTATGTGAATGTATTGTTAGTGTGTGCGTGGGGACAACTGCCTCCACGTAGCGATATAATTCATTTTACATCATGAAATCTCATATATGGTTATTAAGATGGGTTAAAAGACTATATATGATATTTATGAAATTATTTTTCTTATATATTTATCATTTAATATCTAAATTATTACTTTCTCATATATTGGATGATGATGACGTCAGTCATGGGTACGTTTGGGTTACCGCCTACATGAAGCGATGTGATTAGTTATTCATTTATACATTACATAGAGGGTAATAATGATTAATTTAATATATATATATATGTATATATATACATATGTATATATATATATATATGATAATAATCATATAATTAGGGTTATATAATTATAAAATAATATCTATCTTTCTTTACATCCTTTCATTTCAAAATGAAAACAATGCTTATGCTTATGAAAGACATACCATCTATATGAATGGTGTAAATGTTATATATATATATATTTAATTTTTATGGATGATTATTAATATGTATATAATGAATATATTTTATATTTTTATACTAAATAACATTTTGTGTTTGACTTAACCACGATCTATGAACAAGGACCAAAACTACAGAACCAAAACATCTATGGAAAACAGAACTGTTAACACCTAGATATGATGATATTAATAAAGAATTATTCAGAAATTGGTATTGAAATGATATAAATGGATTATATATATGATATTATAAGTATGTAAGTAATTATTTATAGAACAATAAAAAATTAAAATTTATTTTATAGGAATGTAAGGGACATTAAAAGCAGGTCAAACTTGTGGTTAGATATTTAAATTCAAATATCATTTTAATCAGGATTTTGTATGATGCAATTTACATTTAAAAAATATATGATAATTTTATAATGAAATCCATTAATTTTATTTTCCTCTATTTATCTATAAAATTTTCAAGAAATTTTACCAATTTACTATCTTTAGTAATTAAATTTATTGAAAAAATATTTTGAAGAAAAAAACTATATTTATTCCTTAGCTGGGAATAATTTTATTCAATGTCCATGTTTTAGATGAAAAGTTTTTAATAATTTTTTTCCAATTATCCTAATATTGTAAAAATTAATTTTTACCCGTGTATTAATTATTAATAAACTGATTTAATATAATCTTCTTATCAATTTCTAAATGATGTACTTTTCATTTTTTAAACAAAAATTTTAAAGGAAGTATTGTTTTAACGTAAAAAAAATGAATGGATTTTTTCACAATAATGACCACTCAATTAATTGTGTATTCCTTAAAATTTTTCATATTTATTTAATAATGAAATTTATTTGTTAATATCTTTGAAAATTGTTGATTATAAATTAGCTATTTCAAGATTAAACAAGTATTTTTCTCATGAAAACTTCCTGTGATATTTTAATAACATATTTCATCAATGATATCATACTTCGGTGTTAATTATTATTTGATTGGGATATGATGTGATGAATAAATACTTATTATTTCTCTAAATGGTTTACAATTAGGATTATGAGATATTTATAAAACCCCCTTATTTCCCATAGGTTAATCAATGATGATGTATTGAATGATTTATGATATTATAGAATAGAAATGTATTGATTAATATTATTTGATGGGTAGCCCCCTAACTTGATAGACTTATAATGAATTTTTTAAAGATTAATGTTCTATGGGCGTAAAGGGTACATGTGAGATTATCCCAATACCTAACTAGGGTACAAGGGTAGTTATCCCAAGACTGAAAGAGGGTACATGGTAGGTTTCCACATGCCCGATGTAGGTATAATAGTGGTTAGATAATTTCTATGAAGTTATTAATGTCATTGTGGGTATCCTTGTTATAATATTAATATGATTACGATTATTCCATACATTATTCCACTCATTTATGACATGATATTATGCCATTGTAATGTTATTATGGTTCATGATCTAATATTCATTTATTATTCATGTCTTATGAACTGCCAAACATTATTCCATGACTCATATTTATTATTTTTTAATTTTTAGGTATGGTTTTAAAAGGTAATGATCATGTTATGATACCACTATTCTCATTTTATGTTTAAATGATCATTGTTAACTCCCATGTTCACCGTTAATGTGAATTTGAACTGATGATTTATTATGTTTCCATTAATATAGGAAATGAAGAAAGGTTTTAAGTATGATGTATCTAATAAGGCTTCTTGTTTTGATATACTATGTGGGGTATAATGTATATCTCTGATGTACTGGTTGTTTATGCATCTATGTTTCTAAAGACACTAATCCTTCAAGGTTCTAGAGTGGATTGTAATGTTATTTAATGAATATTAATATAATAATACTTAAAATTTATTTATGAAAAAAATGGGTCACTATAGTTGGTATCAGTGAAAGTTTGAGACATTTTTGAAGTATTGATGAGACAAATATAGTGAGAACTCTTAAGAAAAACCTAGGTATAGGAGAAAAACCTATGTTATGGTAATGAAATAAGTGTTGTTTTCCTTGAAACTACATCCCAGTATAGATACAACCAAGTTGATGTGTCTATGATATAGATTTACCTATGTGTAACTATTCTTAAAGGGGAAGATTTGGTATTTAATTTATCATCACTAATACATGGTGGGTGGGCCCAAGACTGTGCACCAGGGTAGATACCCATGAGGGATATGCTTGGTTAAATTCACATTTTTTTTATAATAAATTTATATAGATGATTACCATGAATGAACAAGGTAAAACCTATGTTTTTATTGATTTAAAAGATAGGCTCATGATTTATATACAATAGGGATGATTGTTAATGATTATATAGTTTCTCGTTGTGATTATTGTTTCTAACACTATGGTTTTTTATTTTTCATAATGGATGGAACCCAAAGAAATTGTGTTAACACTGAATGTGACGAACAATGAAATTATTATCATCATATGAAACTAAATATTATGGGAGTTGGAATAAAAAAATATAATTTCTATTCTTAAACTACCTTTTCAATCCATGAATCATGACGAGCTTTGAAACCAGAAAAGGAGGGGGAAATATTCCATTATGTCCCTTACAAGGAAACATCCACCTTGTTTTAGTGGGTTCTCCAATCCACTAGTTCCTAATAAAAGTAGAAGTTATCACCAAAATAAAAATTTCCATTCCCTATTGTTCAGAGTACTAAAAATTTATTTTGGTTTTCTATAATTTTTAAGGAAAATATGATTAATGGTGGGATCTCATCATGAAAAAGAGGCAACAAGAAAAAAATAACTCTTTAATGTGGGATTAATGTATAATTTTATCTTTCAATAATAAATTTCCAAATATTATTCATAATAATATAATGAGGGAAATAATTCTTCTAAGACATAAGAATGATGAATCCATTAATAAAAATTAAGCAAATTATAGAAGAATTTTATGGTATGATTTTGGTATTGTCATTGTACTAGAAATTAAAATTAATCAATTATTTAATGGATTAATATGATTTCAACAATGAGTATTATCAATAAAGGACAACAGTAGCTATGATGAATCATTTGAAGTTATATGATTTTGTAAATGGAAAATGGATTTACCCTTCAATCTCATGTTTTTTGTATGAAAATAAAGATATAATTCCATGGTAATTCTAATAATTAAAATCACAGAGAGGAGAATATGAGATTTAAATTATTTATTATTTGTGGAAGGATACCTAAAGAATGTTTTTTATGGAGAATATTGAATGAATTAATTTTTCAAAGGAATGTCATCAAGAAACTAAATACAATAGTGATGGGAAAAAGTTATCTAATGATGTAAACAGAGACAAACAGCCATAGAATGCACCACCCACACTCCAGTTTTCAAATGAAAGGAGTATAGTATTTATAATAATAGGTGCTCAAATCTGATTATTAATAATGATGGTTTAATTCAATAATCTATTAATCCTAAAATTAAATGAAAATATCATTTAATTAATATTTCCATTGTGTTTTATGATAATGAATTGGTGAAGAGAACACTTACCATCCACTATAGAACTACTAATGTCTTATATATTTTTTGGATCTACCTACTCTATTTTATTTGAATAAATTTATAAGGTTCTTATAATAACACATAAACTATTAGATGTTGAATTTGTTGTGAAAACTCATAATAGTAAATTTATCATATATGAATCTTATGATTATTATCTATTTGAACATTATGGGAAAATTCATCCTATAAATTATATAATTTTCTATTTATTATTAGATGATAATTTTTTCCATGGATAAAAATTAATTATATAAGGTCATTATAAATTTATAAGGAAGCAAGTTCACATTTCATATTCGAAACCTACCAATGATCATCTTATCTGTGATATGATAAATATTAGATTTCAATTGAAATTTCATACATTTTATAGTTCTTAATTCATATACAATAGTGGTGTTTATCTTAGATGATTGGTGATATAATGAACGTCCATGATATTCATATTGTTTTATATCTTGTTGATATCTTTATAGAAAAATTTCTTATTATTCATATGAATCATGAAGTAGGGATTTTAATAGAGCTCATATATAGTGATACACTTGTTTTAATGTCTCAATATAGAGTGGATCTGATTAAGTTATGGTAACTAAAGTATAAACCCTATGGGAATATTGATTCATTCTATTGGGTGTGTCACCATAGGGTTCACTTGTTATTTTTTTTCTAAAGAAATATGGATCAATGTGACAGTACATAGATTAGATGGAAAATAAAAAATATCATAATTAATAATATATATCCTCTTCCCATATAAATGATATGTCTAATCAATTATGAAGAGTATTATTTTTTTTCTCGAGATTGATCATCAATCTTGATAATATCAATTCAGGTTCGAAAGTGAAGACATACCCAAAGATATCATTATTTACAAGGTATATACACTATTAATTTATTGTGATTTCATTGGTTCTTACTAATTCCCTCGTTATTTTCTTGTATTTATGATATATAGTCTTTAGATATAATATTGATCAGTTTTTTTGTGGCCTTTATAGATGATATTCTTATATATCTCAAAAAAATAAAGATAATAAATATCACTTAAGAATTTTACGGAGACCATAATAAAGAATATGTTTTATGAAAAATTTAACAAATGTGAATTTTGGCTATATAATGTTTTTTATGATTATATAATCTCATGAGAGGGTATATCAGTTGATCTGTCAAAGTAGGAGGTTATTGAATATTAGCCCATAATAACTACAGTGACTAATTTTTTTGTTTTCATTGTTTGGATGGATATTATAAAACAATTTTATAGAAATTATCCTAGATATCTAATAATAACACCATGTTAACTTGAATGGGTATCAAGTTCCATTTGGAAATGAATTTGAGGAGAATTTCAAAGAAATCAATAAAATAGTTCATCTGTGAATAAAAAAACCTACAATAGAGAGGGGTGTACAATTTATAGTTATGCATCAAAGAATGGAATGAGATTTTTTCTTATGGAGAATTATATGCTGATAAATTATACCCCATGATAACTAATAGTTCAAGATAAAATTTACCCGACTCATGATTTTGTGTTAGCTATGATAATATTTTATATTAAATATATATAGGGATTATATTTATGAATTTTTTTGAAATATAGATTTATTATAAAAGTTTAATGTATATATTATGTCAAAAATAGTTTCATAAGCTCTAAAGAATATGGTTTGAGTTAGTAAAAGATTATGATTGCTCAATGCATTACCACCTTGGGAAATAAAATAAGGTGGTGGATTCTCTCAGTCAAAAATATCATATAAATGTATCTATGATGAGGATAAAAAAAGAACCAATGTTTATAGATTTGTAAAGGATTTATCTATAAATATTGATGCAAACAGTGAAATATTATCACTATCAAATGTGTTTTCAACAATCTATCTTAGAGAAGATTAATAAGGCATAGAAAGAAGATGTAGAGATATAATGGATGGTGATAAATTGTCTTGATTTAAAACATTATTACAATGTAATGATAAGTTTCAAGAACTTATTATGTGCCCCATCAATACAAAGCTTGAAGAAGGAGTTTTTGAATAAATATAATAGTTTATCATTATATATTCATCCTAGAAGTACAAAAATGTATAGAGATATGAAATAGTATATCTAGTGGTATATCATGAAAATAATTTTTTTCAGTATGTATCTTAGTGATTCATATGTTATAATGTTATGAATATGTCACACAATTATAATGAGATGTTAAAAAAATTACCCAAACTAGAATGGAAACGTGAAAAATCACCATGGATTTTGTTGTTGGACTCCAAAAATGTATAAAGTCCATAATTTTATTTGTGTTATAGTCAATCACCTTATGAAGTCAACACACATCATTGATATCATATAAAGTTTCTATATTGATTATATCTATATAATATATATTATAAGAGTGTAAAGTATTCATAAATTACCACATTCAATTATATATGATCTAGATCCTAGGTTTACATGTTTGTTTTAGAAAATTATTCTTCAAGCTATTGATTTAGAGTTGTATTTCAGTACTACATATCAGCCTTATATATATATGTTTACTATGATAGTCCCATTAAAACCCTGGAGGATATGATAATATCTTTTTATGGAACTCAAAGGTGTCTGGTATCAACACCTTCCATCCAACCGGGTTTTCATATAATAATAAATTTCTCTCGAGCATTAAGATGACTACTTATGAATCCATAAATGAAAATATGTGTTGAAATAAAACATTATTAGGTGAATTTGGAGAGTGAAAGTTATTGGATTTTATGATAATTGAGGAAATGGTATGGAAAATTAGATTTAACAAGTTTTACATAATGACATCTCAAAGGGTACAAAAAATTATACTGAAATTCAATAGAAAAATATAGAATTTGAAGATGGTGAGAAGGAATTGATATGAATTTATTCATTGGAAAAGGTTATGAGATTCCAAAATAAGTGGAATTTAATCCCTAGTATTATTTTCCCCATCATTATTCTTAATTAAGTGTGGATGATAACTTATTACATGGATCATCCATTGAACTTCTCTCAAGTTCATGATGTGTTCCATGTATCTCTCCTAAGGAAGTGTAGACTTAAACAATGACTTGTAATAAAATTATGTGTTTTAACAATTGATAATGATATTTACTATAAATAATAACCATTATAAATCATGTATCATAGGGATTGTTTCCTATATAATAAGACTAATCACTTGGTTAAGGTTCTACGGGGAAATTAGAAATTCAAAGAAGCAACACGGGAACCAGCGGATCTGATCAAATAAATATATCATCATTTTTATGTCATAGTAATATAATTTTGATTGGGAAATTCATATTATAGTAGTATAATGTAAAACCATGAAATTTTATAACACATTTATCTGTATATAAATTTTATCTCATTAATAAATTATGATACATGAAACCTTGAGTCTAAATGAAACAAAATATAGTATACATTTATATCCTAGATGTAAATTTGATGGAGTGAATATATATAACTAAATTATGAAAAAAAATATTTATAGAGGATTTAGATAAGGAAAATATATTGATAAATAAGAACATGATTTTTCCTAAATCCATTTTATGATTTGAAAATACATTTTTTCCTCAAAAATGGTTTTTTTTATTTATGTGAGAAAATAATATAATTAATTGCTACAAATTTTTTATAATTTATCATGAAAATTTTAAATAATTTCGGATATAATGTTCTAAATATTATTTTTGATATAAATTTTGTGAATTTTATGAAATGATTAGGTTTACATTGAATAGTGAAAAATAACATTTTTACTGAAAACTACCATTTCGTTTTATGAATTATAAAAGATAAAATCAGTTTTATAATGGTTTTAAAAGTAAAATTTGTTAATTTATATTATTAATATTCCAATTAAGTTCTTTGGGCATAATTTTATGTTTTATTTTGGTCTAAAAACATTTTATAAATAAGAAAACATTTTTTTTGGAAAATTATATTTCATCATGTTTTGTAGGTTTACTTCTAAATTAAAATTATACCAATTATTTTAATTGAATAAGAAAAAATATTTTAAATATTTGGAATAATAATAAAAAAAATTATCTAATAATTTTAAATTAATTTTTTGAAATAATTAATAGTTATAAGTTTCCAATTTTGTTACTACGATTATGGTTAAAACGGGTTTACCGGGGTTAAAACCAAGGGATATGAATGTGATTGAAAAAAATATTATATAAATTCAATTGAATGGAAATATTTCACCCTTTGAATATAAAAAATTAAAATAATTTTTCCATTTTGAAGGATTTTTATTTTGTATTATATTATTATATTATAATCTTTTGATAAATTATAACTGTGTCCTCTCTAACCACTTATAAAAGGACACCCATCATTTCTCTTAATTACAAAAAATTGTGATATATATATCAACATAAATATAAAAAAGTCTCTTATAATCTTACTTAGACATTAATTATAGATTATTTCCTTCTTAATAGGCAATTTAAAGGGTCCTTTAGGAAGGATCGAAATAAGGCCAACAAAATTAGAGGTAATCATCATACCCGACCTCTTTCAAATTATTTTTTCTTCTACCTACTATAAATTTGTGGTGTTAATGATAAAATAATATATTAATGGTCCTAAAAATATTAAAATAATATTAGGAAAATTTACCAACATTATTCACCCTATTTTCCATAAAATCGGTACTGAAAGTATTACTCATGGGTGCGTGTGGACTACCGCCTCTACATAGTGATACGATTCATTTTCCACCACCATTTTCCATTAAAGGATATTATGATAAAAAAATTATAATTGATATTAATAACATATTTATTCTTATGTAATTAAAATATCATATCCACCTTCTTACCTTCTCAAAGATTATAACATTGCTTGTGTGTACGTGTGAACTACCACCTCCACCAAGGGATGTTGTTCGTTTTTTTTTTCCAATATTCTTGGATAAATATAATGATATATACAATGTATACATAATTTATTAATTATATAATTATGATTCTATAATTATAAAATAATATTTATATTTCATTCCCACTTTTTATGAGAAAATTAAAAGATTGTTTGGGTGTACATGTGGCCTACCATCTCTAGGAACAATGTGGAATATTTTTATTTCTCTATGATTTATGGATATAGATAAATATTTATATATTTAATATATATTATATTGAGATAATAAAATAATTTAGGGGGATTGTGGATCTATAATATAGGCATAAGGACTAGAACTGTAGAATTAAAACTTCTATGCAAAACAATATAGTTAACACAAAGATACAATGATTTTAATAATGAATTATTAATAAATGGATGTTAAAATGTTATAAGTCGATAATATATAATATTATAATTATTTTTATGATTATGGTATTGAATTATAATAAATTTAATTTTATTATATAAGAGGATATATATCATTTGAATCAAGTTGAACTTGTGTAAAGAGAATTATGTATCAATCTCATTTTAATCGGGATTATTATTACATGAATTTCCATTAAAAAATTATATCATAATTTTATAATAAAAAATTTAATTTTATTCACCTATATTATTACAATAAATATTCGTGTAATATTTCTAATCTCTACTCTATGTAATGTAAAATGATCGGGAAAATGTTTTAAAAAACCAGACACCATTTACTCTTGGGTGGGGAATATTTTTCTTCTATGTAAATTTTTTATTTAAATTATATTGAAGATAATTTTTTATATTATAATATAAATTTAAAAATAAAATTTTACCCATTCTTTTTTTTATAAATAAATTCAAAGGAATCTTCTTTTCATCTTCTGAAAGAGATACTTTAACTTTTTATAAAAAATGTCAAAGAAATCATTGTCTTAACATACAAGACATGAACTGAATTTCCCATCATTATGACCAATAAATTATTTTTGGTTTTGATTACAATTTTCCAATTTTTTTCCCAATAAAATTTTTCCCTGATATTTATGAATATTTTATATTATTAATAATTTTTTTCAAGATAAAATTTAATTTTCCTTAAGAAAAATTCTAGTGATCTTTTAAAGGCATTATTCATTCATGATATCATCCTTTAACGTTACTCATGATTTAATGGGGATATGATATAATGATACCATATGTATTCATAATCTGGTTGGTTTATGACTATGATGATGAGATACATATGAAACTCATTTCTTTAACCTTGGTTAATCTATAATGATATATGGAATCTTTTACAATCTCGGTGAATACATATGAATGTATTATGATTACATGATAGGTTTGTATACAATTATATATAAATATAATTAATTGGATAATGTTTTTTGTTATATGATATTAAAGGTTACATGAGAGGTTTCATTATCCTGAATGAGGGGAACACATGAGATTACTCCATGTTTAAAAGAGGGCACACGAGAGGTTATCTGATACCTGATGTAGGTACATGAGTGGTTAAACCATGAAAAACTTTTTATGAATGTATTAGTGGGTATACATGATATAATATTTCTATTACTACGATTTCTCCACAAAATACACTAATATGTTATGGCATAATATTGTTCCAATGTTATTTTATCATTGATTATGTTCTTTGATTCAATTTTGATTCATGTCTAATGAAATACAATATTTTTCCAAGACCCATGTTTATGATATAAGATTTTATTAATATGGTTTTAAAATATTATTCTCATATTTGGATACCTTTATTCTTATGTTATGTTTAAATGATCTCTCATAACTCCCTTGATTTCACTTACAAGGTATCTGAGATCAACCTTTATAATATTTTCTTCTCTTTGGGTATGGAGAAAGGTTTTAAGTATGATGTGTCTAAGAAGGGTTATAGTTTCAATGTAAACAGTGGGAGATGATGTAGATATTTTAGACACCAGATTTTTATTCATACAGGTTTCTTAATACAATAATCATTTTTGTTTATGGATTGGATTTTCAGGTTATGTAATGAATATTCACCTTATAAGATGTAGTATTTATGTATGAAAAGTACGGGTGAGCATGTTTAAAAAAATCCTTCACTATAAGAATCAAACACTGAAACACTAAGATTTCATTAACTACTATAGCCTCAAATTTATGAAGGCCAATTCAAGACCATCAATATAGATTCAAAAATACAAGAGCGTTTTTCACATCTAAAAATTTCTAGGAATTAAAAAGGAAAATACCTCAAACACCGCACATGCTACTCTATATAATAATTATTGTAAGGGTTAGGTCTGCATGACTATAGATTTCATAGGGGTTCTCATCAACCCACTTAACACCAACCAATCACTATCTTTAGAATACAAGATTGAATATGCAGCATCCTCTCATTAGCGGTCAACTATGGGCCACCCTTCAAAAACATATACGGAATCCCCAAAACTAATAAAAAGTGAATATCTCATCCACATAAATAACTCACAAAACCATCTGTACTATATAATGGTTATCTGAATTAATCATCAAGAGTGTTGGCTCTACTAACCAAACCCACATGGATTGATGTCTCACAAAAAAAATGGGGACCAGTCCTCATCAAGGAATACAAAATAATCCATGACTTAATCAGGTTTAATTTTGTAAAGACAACTAAACTGTATCTTACCAACCCCATTCTTGATTATTATTATCTCACCTCACTTGTTGTGGTGAGTGAAATATGATCACTATTAGTGGAGATGCTCCGTATATGAAAAGGTAGAACATATGGATTCCAAAAAATTATACAACACCTAAACAATTGATGTAGAAATAATGACCCATGCATATGTCATCAAAAAACAAGGTTATTTAAAAGGGGACATGAATTGTATTCTACTGTGTATCCAATGATGTGTGACCATAGATGTCCACCACACACATCTTCCAAGAACTATGACTATAGGCACTCCATGCATAACTAGATCTAACCAGATGTGGGGTTCTTAAAAATTCATTAATGCTTCATCCATCTCTATATACTATTGTCCCCTTGGATTCCCACTCAGAAACACTCTCTATTAGCCCACTTCCTTCAGTAGTAATATTTTATATCTTCAACACTATATTCAATATGGAGATTATCCATGTGAACACATAGTATATCCTCAGGTTAAAATACTTACATGTTCCCATATTCAATGTGTTTATTCACAAGGAATCCTCAATAATTCAATGATCACTCATGGTTCACTGATATTGGTTGTGTAAAATAGAAACACAACCACAACTTAAGAAATCACCGATAGAGTCTATACTGAAACAAAATATCATGAAAAATTCCACAATAAAACACAAATAGGGAAAGACCTCATTAGGATAATGGAAACTAACATGTTCTCAATCACAAGTATGCTACCCAACAGATTGTTCAATAAAATATTCTCAATAAATACCCTCCCAAAAAATAAATAAACTCCAACTAAGATAGAGTATCACCATTATGAGTTTTAGAATATCCTTTCCCCCAAACGACTTATGATGCCATATACAGAGATTAAAATATGAAATGAAAAATGGTCTATGGAATTTGAAACATGAGGAAAAAATAAGTCTCTAACTTTAATGAAACGTATTACACCATAAGATTGATATATCCTTATGAAACCATGTGTTATTCTTCATTATAACAGACAAAACCTATCTAGACTATAGTTACTATTTCATTTCTCAGGGAATAATTCTATTCAATATACAATAAATATTCTCACTTACTGAAATTGGAGAAAACTTTCTTTAATAGTGTGGAAGTAATGTATCTCTATTTATTCTGGAAAAACCAACTCATCACCTACTAACTATAAATGAGAGGCCCAAAAAAATCTAGAGACTCATCATGACTCTACCTCTAAACATAAGTTAGATATCAGTATGTGGTGCCATGAAATTTATAGGATAAACCAATAAGGATTAATGTATATTAAGATTATATGACCCTTAAAGGATAAGGAAAATCATAATTTAATATTATATAATCAATTACTCACTTTATAATACCCTACAATCAAGCTAGATAAATATTTTGAGATTTTCTTGACCACAAAAATCATTATTGGCAAATTTTCAATGAATTTCTGTATTTGATGTTATGGATATCTAATATTTTCTATAAATATATTTGATCCCTCATTATGGGGTTTTTGGTTACTAACCTAGGATTAGAGAAAAAATGAAAATTTAAATTATGAGAAATCATAGGTAAAATTATTTAATAACAAATTAATTAATTAATCTAATAAATTATATTAATTCATCAATTTTCATTAGCCTGGCCTTAGGGAATATATTGAAAATAAAATTGATACCACCCCAAATAAAAATCAGACATTCTATTCTCAATCACATTGTTGAGTTTTTCACTTGATTATCGAGAAATTTGTTCAATTTATATAAAATACATGAACATGAACTAAAAATGATATATATTTATTTAATATATAATTATAAAGGACCTACCATACCTATAATACCAAATTCGATAAGACCAGGGTATGAACCATGCCTCAGAATCAAAGGAACCATCATATAATTTTTCCATGCTTTTTTAGAAGGATAAATTTACTATTTTTTACTTGGACAGGACTGAGGAATCCAAAAATTAAAAATTATGTTATGTCTCATATGGGAAAATATTAGTTCCTCAAATATTCCCCACATAAGTACTATTTCATCTCTAAAAAGAAAACAAATAGTGCTACTCAATAAAGAAACATACCAATAAATACTATATGGTAAAATATCACCATTATATGTGCCTTTCTCACCTACTTAGGTTTGAAATCAAATCAAACTAGGTACTCAAACTCCCATGAAAAAAATCATATTATAACCATAATTATTACTATTTTCAACCCATATAGAATCAATTTATATGTAGAAATATATAAACACTCTTGGAATGTCATGTCTTGAGTTAGATCTGAAAACATTTCTTTACCTGATGGTCTTCATATCATGTGGGACAAGATAGATTAATAAAGCACTAACATCCATCTTAGTATTATTCATATCCACATCTATATTTAATATTAGTTCTATAATACCCCTCCTTAAATGAGTATTCAATATGGTTTATATATAATATAAATCTATCCATATCATACTCCAACATAGAGTACTTCACAAATATTCGAAATTGGAAACAAAATAGTTACATCTCAACCTAGTCCTATAAAATCTTGTTAGCTTAAATAACATCTCCTTCTAAAATTTAAATGAGTAATAATGTTTATATATCACGATAATAGAGAAAATGGTGCAATAAACACAAAAAATTCCACAGAGTTCGTGAGATTCATCCACCAACATCTTGATCTGTAACTAGATTTCATAGAATATTGAAGATAATTTATTTGTTTTATGGTCTCAAATTTATAAAACCTATTAATAAGAACATAAAAAACAACAAACCCCACTTAAAACATCACAAAACCACACCACCATCCATTTTTGGACCAATATAATACAATTGAAAAAGGATTGTCTTAACCATTCAGATGATCATGCTCTACTAGCTCCAAATCCAATGTAAATACTTCCTTACATAGCCAAAATATTTATACTTATAAGAAAAACATATTCTTCATGTTTTGAAAAGAGTTCCTATGTAATTGATATACTGATAAAGGTAAACTAGATATTCCACACTGAGGATTTCACTCCCCTAGCATGGTCTCCCCTCAAGATTCCAATTTTGATGTGTAATATGATCATCAAGGGAATACCACTACCCACCTCAAAAATAGATGTGATTCACACCATCATGAAAACCATTATGGTCTATCACATTAATATATTTAATAACATTATACTACTAAATAAACATCACCATAGTGGGACACTCTTATTTTAGGGAAGTGTATGGGGCCACCACCAAGGATCAAAGGCTTGAATATTTTCTCAATTTTCTTGAATGAATAACTACGTCAACAATATATGACCAAGAACCTCCTTCATCAATAAAACAAAAAGTTATTTTCTATATAAAACAACCACCCTACCTCTACATCACTATTTAGATTTCAACAAACACAATAGAATTAGATTCATAAAGACAACTGCTACCTTATAATCACATATCCCTTACTACGAGTGTTTACTATATAACTATATATCTTTTGTATAGATAAGGTAAAATTCATTGAACATCTAACAAGATCCTCTAAAAACTTATTTTTAAAAGGTCTTAGTATGATTGTCCACAAAATCCCTGTTAAATGAGACCATCTCTAAACTTATGCATTATGTTCACATAAAAAAGATGTGTGGTCATAGATCCCATTCATGGGTGATTATAAACATACCCATTCAGATGCCTTGAAATTGGAAAGGAAAATGATAATATGTTAATTCAATTCTCTTGGTACTAGAGAGTAACTAAGATGAAGAAAAGGAAGAGTAATTTTGTTTTTATTTATAACTATAATTATTATTGAAATTGATATTTCTGAAAAATTTTAGGAAAAAAATAGTCTAAATATCATGAAAAACTAGGGATTCTATAAGTAATAGGATGTCCATAAATTTTTATGTCACTATATTTCCATATATTTCAACTCAAAGGATACCAGTGGGTGCTTGAGGAGTCACATGTTTTAAAGAATCATATCTTCTATAATTCATTAATTCTAACATCACCATTGGGAATCAAATTATGGGGTACCCAATCCACACAGAACTAATAATTTTAGTTAAGGAAATACTTCATGATACAAACCACCATATCATTTTCATCATTTGAGAATTCCTTATGGGAAACCATGCCTTACCCTAGAATTCATCTCTTCTAATGGAATATTGACCCATTATATCACAACCACTTAATCATGAGCAACCAAATGATCTCATTGGAATCCTAAAGGGAATAACTATCCTCACTATAAGTCACCTCAATTTACTGTGTATGACCCAAAAATAGAGGATCTTACACCCGGAGTAGATGATGGAAATATATAAACCTACCTATAGGATGAGATAGAGAATCTTACACCCTGTGTATATGATAGGAATACATGAAATTATATATAAATTTAATAAAATTAGAGTCATTAATTCTATTTATATACAATGGGGTGGGATCATACATCTCATCCTATAGGTAGGGCTAGGTATCCACCCATAAACCGAGGGCATGAGACCCTTTATCTTCATTTTAGTTTATAGATACGGTATGGTATTCCCCCTATATAACTAGGTAAATGAGTCCAACATCCAATCCAACAAGTAAGACCATGTATTCCCCCTCTTTATTCATATCATGGGATCTATTATCTATGGGTTTTACTCCCACAACTGACGTTTATTCCAGTGAACAACTATTCTACCCTTTATGATTCTAGTGGGGCGATGTGGTTTCTTATGGTTGTGTGGTTATGATATATGGTTTCAGTATTCCATTAAAAAAGTTTAATTCTTAGGAAAGACACCATTTCCTCTATGAGATTCTCGATTAGTGAAACATATAAGATGAGTTGTATTTTTGTGTATTTTCTCAACAAATATGGTTACCTCAGTGGGGAGTGGGTAACACATTTTATTATTCAACTTTGAAATATGGGAGTTAATGAGTTGGATAAAATTGGATTCCTTGTGACATGGGACTCCTCAATGACCCCTGGGATGTCTTCTATATTTGATAAAGGGTTGGCTAATGATATATGGATTTTTAGACATTCTGGTACTCCGATCATCCCCAATTATTGATGATATTTGGACCCTATTGGGTTAGCAGTGAAATGATTTGGAATTATCTATCTCCCTAACAATTATAGTTTTTAATGATATATGGACTAATATTTTTTACATCCACACATTGACTCATTAGTAATAGGATCACTAATCTTCCCTATTGTCCTATTTTTTCTTTATGGTATTATATGAATCCTTTTACATATGTTTATATGGACCCAGACATGGGATTTGTTCCAAAATATGTTTTATCAGTGAAAATAATTCAAAGGTTCAGATACGATCATAGTTGATGTGAAACAGATGTGTATTGTTCAGAGTTGATTCTTGAGGACACTATGTGGCACATGATGGATCTTATTGAGTAGTATGATCAACTATACATATATGGGCAAAGTGACTGAACCCTTACTGGAATCAGTTCATAGAGGATGTTTTTGGGAGGTTTAGGATTTTTTACTTATCTTTCCACAGGAGTACCCTCTATGTAGTAAACACTCATTATATGATATCTAAATTCAAAGTGGTTCATTGGACTTTATGAATCTAGGGCCATAGAGGTTGATGAGCTCATTGTGGTTTAGTAGTGGAGTGGTGGTTGAAGTTTCTAAAAAGGACTATAAGTCCAAAAGATAGAATTGTATCATTATAGTCTAGTTTTGGAGTAGTGAGTCTTTCATTAAGAGAGAATAGTACTTTTCTCACATTTTATTAATGGTGGGGGCACTACACTCTAACTTTGTCTGAGAGTGGAGAAAAATTTTGATGTCAACATAGTAGTCTTATGTGATTGGAAATACATAGGTGATATACAAAAATGGGTTTCCTAAAGGTGGGTATCATGTTTCCCTCTTTTCTAGGTATATGATGGTCTTCTCTTAACAATAATATTATATATTGCAATAGACATCATGAGGGGAGACCACCCTAGAGAGTATAAACAATAGTGTGGAATGTATCTTGTTTTGATGGGTGCATATCTACTATATAAAAACTCATCTTATGTGGTGTAGGATAACGATTTATCAGGGTTATGTATTTTTTACACTCTGAAGGATGTTTTCTTAGTGTCTGGAGCTGACTCCTAATGAATCGTGGAGATATATGATAGAGATTGATGGCCATTCACTGTAGTGGTGACTGTTGGAACTGGATTTTATACTACGAGTACACATAATTAGAATGAGCATTCCAATGTCATGTATTAGATATACCAATAGAATTTTTTATTGTATAGTTCCTCGTATTTTTCTTTGTGGTGACGTATATATACCCTATGTCTCATGCATGTGATTTACACATTACAAATTATTATATATATATATATCATACTAGAGTATCTATTTTATTATTCATTGGGTAAATATATATTTTATTTAGGTTAAAATTTAATAATTTCATCCCATATTGAGTAATATGGTAACTTCGTGCTAGTCACTAGCTCCTGACCAATTAGGGGAATGATTGGGGTGGATCACCTGTCTTACCAATGGGTTAGTCATGGCCTCGATGTGATCAATCATGTAAAAAATGACACAGTGGTGGGGGGGGGGAATGGGACTCTGTGGTATATTTTATTTTATAAGGGGTAAAAAAATTTATACTAAATTGTATTTTATCTTAGAGGAAGAATGTTATATTTCAGGATCATTCCCAAGGGGAGTTTTTTAGAAGTTACAAGGTATTATTTTTATTTTATTTAAACATTACTTTTCATTTATGTGTTTTGATTTTCAATGAGGGGTGACTATTAAGTCATTTTATAAATGAATTTGTCTATATTATTTGTTTTGAAAAAATATACACAATATATTTCAGTTGTGAAAACTTGATGGATAATTATTTTGGTTTATAATGATTTAATTTTTGATCCATTTGTTTCTATTAATTGATTCTGAAGAATTAACATATAAGCCTATATGAATTTACCAAAATCATTTCAACTAGAAAATTATATTAAACATTCTAATTTTTATAGAGTTGGCATGTATGACTGGAGAACATAGAGTTTTCTATTAGAGAGTATATTATGTAAACACCTATAAAAAGAGACCATGGTTTCAATGAACAATGGATGTTAAAAATTCTTAGGTTGTTACTACTAGAACACCATAATTACATAGTTGTGAAATATCTCAGTACATGAGATATTCTATTTGTATATTTTTTTAGTTTGTACTTATAGCTTCTCAGTAAAAAAATCATTGTAAAATTTATAATATTTTCTGTTATAATATTTTTATTCTATTTCTAGGATATCGAAGAGATTTCAATGAATTAATCTTTGATTCTAAAATTCTAGTCCAAAAAAGTCAAATGAGCAGACTTTGTTCCATTTGAATGATTAATGAAAATTTTAATGACAGATCTTTCCTCTACTGATGTTTGTCAAAGAAGTTTGGGGACAATTATTATATCATTAGATATTTTATATTAAGTATGTCCTATATTTTTGGAACATGGTTCCTTTAGATCTTGATATTGATCCCCCTACCTCTTCAGAATAAAAGAGACTAGTTCTATTTATTGAATATATTTATATGTTTAAATATATTTTTTAAAGGATTAAATTGATTTTCTTCTAGAATAAAAAAGAAAAAAACTATTATATTCATTGATTATTCTCATTCCGATTGTTTTCTTATTTCATTTACTTTATAACATCCCAGGTTTTTTATTTACACTATATTTATTACATTTGTAACATAATATTTTGTATCATAAACCTTTCATTATTCTTATTATATAGAATAGGAAAATTGTAATGTTTTTTTAAATTCAATTCACTCCCCTACTCTTGAAGCTGACATATCATGGACAATGTTGTATACCATGTATTAATATAAATGTTCTACATATCCATTAAGTGATTGAAGGAAAACCCAAGGAGATATTTTGATGTATTATGACCACTCAACTAAGTTGAAGAGTGCATATTTTTATTTTAAAAAAAAGTAATGTACTTATAGATTGAGAGTCATTAATAGTGCATCCAAAGATAATTTTAATTTTAGAATCATTAATGAAATGTTTTGATGTTAAATGGAAATAATTAAGAGAACTTTTAGAAAACATTAATTATGGAGGCTAACATTAAAAATTTAAATGGTCTCATAAAAATTATAGATATGTGGGTAATTCAATATTTTGTTGTTTTATGAAAATATAAAATTTTATTTGTAAAGATATATTAATGATATCTACTAAGATATTACCTGATAGGGGTAACATGGGAAATAGAGAGAATATTATCTTGTAAAATTTCCCAATAAAATATTATCAAAATTATTTCCAATTAATTAACAATAAGTATTAAATTGGTTAAACACTTTCCAAAAGGATTTTTATCTTATAATATTTTAGTTAGATAATTTTAGGACTATTAAAACATGGTTCTTTTGAATCTATATATTTTTTTCCCACCAAATTTCATTAAAATAAATGATTTCAATTTGTTTGAACTATTTATATCTTTTAATATTAATTTTTATAGATTATATATATTTTCATTTATAAATCTTCTAAATTATTTAATTATATATTTGTCACATTCTATTTTTTTTTACCTCATATAATTTATAACTTCTGAGATGTTTATTTCTACCACACTTATTAATATTATACTATTATTGTTTGAAACATATAACTTCCAAATGATTTATTATCTTAAGTGGGTATATTTTCATGTTTTTTTTAAATTTTAATCTGTCCCCATCTTGTAGCCATCGTTTATAGGAAAACAATTTGTACTAGAGATTGTAATTATATTTATTTTCTTATGCTAATATGTTTTAGATAAAATATATTTCTATCGAATGTGATTTACCTATTAGATCTTTAGAGAACATAAATATAAATTGACCTCATATATTTATCGGTTATGATTATGAATATTGAATGGATAGGCTGGAAACTGATTTTATTAATACCAAAATTCATAACTATCGTATATTGATCAAAGAAATCAAGATTTTAGACAAATTAATTTTTAATATAAGTCATGAGGTAAAATTTGTGTTTTTTGAATTTCATATTCCTAAGAACAGTTTACTATGTTATAAAATGAAATATCTATAGTCAAAAATATTTTTTATGAATTTTTATGGAATTTAGAATAATTTTGAAGTAACATATTTCTGAATGTTTATGATTTTTAAGACTAAAAGAGGTAAGATAAAATTAATTTTTTTATTTTATACAAGGAGATTCAATTACAAAGATACATTATATTTTTTTAAATATGATGAATATATTATAATCACTTCGGGAAAAGTAAATTAAAGATGATTAGTTTTTTTGTGAAAACTATTAACATAAATTTGAACTATATGTAGTCATTGATAATATCGATTAATTATACTTAGAATTATATTAAATCAATCCTTAATTATATTTTATCAAACATTAACACAATAGAAAAATCCTTTATAGAGAGATTCTTAGATTGAAATGCTAAATAATTGAATTTATTTTTCTAAAACTATTTGTAGATTTAATACATCTAAATAACCCAATAGAATATTTAATGAATGTTTTTTAATAATCAATAATTTATTATGTGATTATAATAATGTTTAATAATTTTTTAATGTTATTTGTAGATGTATAGAGATGTCCAAAAATGAATTGAATGGGGTTTATAATTATTTGATAAATTCTAGAATTACTAATATTGAGTAGAAAATTGGTTGATTCAATTTAGGTAAGAGTTATTTGGTTGTGAAAGACATTTATATATAATATTAAAATATTATAAGAGTTATTTACAATGTGAGACATTTGGAAATAAGAGTTAATGGATATAATAGCTCTCTATCAAAAGCGTTATTCAGAATGAGAGATTTATTTTCTGGATGTCATATGGAATAATATTCATCTGATATTAGAGTCATATATTTTCATAAGGATAATTTCTCAAACCCCATAGAAATTGATTTATATTCTCCATGATGATGAACTGAAAATTATAAGAGTCATTTAATCTATGATTTAATGTTTAAAGTAGAAAAGTTTCAAGGGGAATGCAAAAAAATCAACAAATTTTCAAATACAGAATCCTTAGAAACATAAGTTAAACATGGAAAGCGTTTTTCTCTCGCATTGAGATCAAACATTATAAAAAACCTTGCGTGTTATTCATTCTATTTATTATAGTTTCGTTTTGATTGAGAGAGTCTTTACAATATATAGATTAATAATTTTTAAGCCATATAATCATCATATGAAAATGAATAAATAAACCACTACCACTTATTCACCCCTATATCATTAGTACATTAATTGACCTAGGCTTCCCACGTGGTATACAAGATAACCCGGTTAACTCTAAGATCATCCTTTTTAAAGATTATATAATTCAAATTTTGTAAATTATAGATGAGTATTAATTTTTTTGAAATAAAAATCACGGTTTAAAGAATAAAAATTTTCCTTATTTTATATCACTAGGTATGGAGGTTAGTGATGTTGTGATAGTGGGTTTTCTACCTCTTAGGATATATGCTTCTATTTCCTTCACAGACAAAATAAATTTATAGGCTGATTGGAATGGAAAGAATATATATTTTTTCATATCTAATAAGTTATATAATAATGTAATGAGGCTTAAGGATGATAAAGAGGGGTGAGGAATTATATGAAACATAGATGAGGGGAATTTCAATATCAATGAAACTAAACTATAAATTTAAAGGGCTAATTTTGATGACATCAAAATAAATTAATATGATACTTTCAATGACTATTTTACCAAGGCGATTGATATATCTAGTCACATTTGCATACAAGAGACAAGATTAATTATTATAGTTTTGTTAAAAAAATCCTAGAGAATATTTCCAAATATATTTAATACAAATATTTAATTTATAAAAAAATTGAATTTTCTTTCCCTTGATGATATACATAATACACTTCAATATCTAGAGATGATAAAATCACTATTTTTTAGAAACCTTTTTCCGTGAGTAGTGATTCTGAGTAAGAATATCCGATAAAAGATAAAAAATTCATAGAATATGTTTAATGGAAAGAATAAATATGAAGAAGTGAAGAAGAATAAGAAAAAGAATCCTACATAGAAAATATACCCAGAATAGATCATAATTTTTTTAGAATGAAATAATAATAAAAAATGATTTTAAATCCCTAAATAAAGAGGTTGAGGATATTAACAAATATTGATATAGGTTTCAAGTTATGCTGATATATTATCATGAGGAAATAATTATTATTAATGTGAATGTGGTTGAGAAAAATATGATGGTTGATAAAGATTAGAATAAAACTATTTATAAATATAAAGAGCTAAACATGACGCATTTTAGGATTCATAATTTTGATAAGAATATCTAGAAAATATGACTACGAAAATTATATATAAGTAAAGACAAATTAATCATAAAATTATTTTCTATTTTGGACATAAAATACATAAAATTTTCAGTTATGATACTTTAAAATTAAAAATATTCTTTTCAAAAGAGTTCATGATCTAAAATATAATTTGGAAAATCTTAGTTTGAGAATAAACCCCAAAAAATGATAAAAATAATAAGGAAAATCCAATTTTCTGTGAAAAATGAAGATTTATTAAAATCTAGGAAAAGGAATATTAGAGTTACAAAAAAATTAACAGAAAACTAGAAGAAAGAATCAATAGATTCATGAAGGAACTGGATTTAAGGGGAACTGTTGGTTATATAGTGTTCTTATATATAAATATTATGATTTATGGTATAATGTTTATCCCCCCATAGAACCATTGAATATCATATTTTTAGAGGATATATCCATAGAATAGGAGAAATAGACATGTGATTAAAAATAGTTGAAGCAGAAACTCATACATGGTAGTTGTTTAGAATTTTTTTGATGATATTTGTGCAAGATATGAGCAATAAGATAACATTTTATAAGAATGTGTGGCAATTATTCTTTTTAACAAAGCAATAAACTGTCACATGGATGAATACTTAGTTTAAGATCAAGATTGAAAGGTCATGACTTATTAAAGTGGCTCTCAAAACCAACAAATGGAGAAAGAGTTAGATAGTTGAAAATGGATACACATCATACATGACATTAGCTATTAATAATCTCCAAAATATTGAAGATTAAAATGGTTTTACATTGATTTTTTTAAATCATGGATCCATTATGATAAAAGTAATTGGCTAAGTTGAAATTGACTCTCACATGTTAGAGTCAGATGATATGTTATTTGTAGATGGACTTAGATATAAATTTATAACTGTGAGTTTTTTATGTGATAAAGGGTCCGATTTATCTTAAAAAATAATATTTAGATTCTCAAAAAAATCAATAATAATCAAGAAAGAGCCCGTGGGAATCTATTTTAGATAGAAGATGCCAACAATTCTTGTTACCTAGATGCTAAATAAGAGAACAATCTATGACACAAGAGGATTGGAAGCCTTATCCACAAGTGTTTTTTAAAATATTAAATGATAATATTGTGAGAGATATACCCCCATTTATCATGTTCATAGATATTGTTTTTATATAATATCAAAAGGGGACGAAGGTCGAAGGAAATCCTAAATGAGAAGAGTTATAATCTATTAAACAACTAGAGTTAGTAAAGTTAAAATTTTATTCACAAATGAGACACCAATAATATAGAGTTGTATTGTATTTATTTATATTTATTTATGAATATACAATAATTATTAGATTGTTTTCAATAATCCTAATACAAAAAGAGGATACATGTTTATGGTATTCAAAAGGGAATATGAAATAGAGCATAAAGTTTATTATAAGAAAATGTGGACTAATAATGGTAATGAGTTCAATAAAAAGTCATTTATATCCTTCCTAGATAAGAATGGGATTAAGAACCAAAAAAATTTATTCTTATACTCCTTGATATAATGGAGTATCTTAATAAATGAATTGAAGAACTTCTGCAATGTGGAGAATAATTCAAGTTGAGTGTAAGAGGAAAAACGACTTTTATAGACAAGAAATGAGATTAATTTTCACATATAGAACTGGTTCTTATTGAAGTAAAACAAAATTTTGAAATCATATAAGATGTGTTTTAATAACACTAATACAATTAATTAATTTAGAGATTTTTGGATTAGTTTTTTTGATGAAAATTAAGAACTCACACCTAGGGATATTTGATGAAATGGGAAAGGAATGTATCTTTTGCAGATGCCTATCCAATGGATAGGGTTGAATATGTTGGAAATGTGGATGAAAAATGTAATTAAATAATATGAGGTGAAAATTATTTAAAATTAAATCTATATATATATCCCATATGGAGTTGATTTTGAGGTTTCTATTGAATACAACATGAAGAATTGTTGGGAAAAAAGTGATAAATTTGTAAATATTGAGACACATTTAACATATTTTGGATATAACCAGACTAAAAATAAGGGGGAGATTAAAAAAAGGAAAAATATAAATATTAGGCCTTGAAGAAGAATGGGGATGTAGATACAATTATTGGGATATATAATTAACCAGTTAAAGGAAGAACTAAACCAATGTTTGAGCATCAAATTGCTCTAATTTCCCAGATTGATCCATATTTTTTCATTGTGGGTATTAATATTAAATAAGGGGTTATTCATAAGGTATAAGAATTGAATAATATTTATAATAATTATAATTAAAATATTTTATTAAGATAAAAAAGATAAAAATTTGATTGGAATTAGGTGGCTATTCAGAAGTAAGTTGAATGATATGGGAGAAGGTACAAAGAATATGGCCGGATCTCATTACAAGGATTACTCTCAAGATCAAGGAGCTGATTTTGAAGAATCCATTTCTATTTTTGTAATGTTAAAATCCAGAAAAATTATCCTAGAGATTTTAACTTATATTTTGTATAAAATATATCAAATGAAATTCATGTATTCCTTATTAAAAAATTACTTATAAGTGTAGGTTTATAATTATTATCCGGAAGGATATTTTTATAATAAAAAAATAATATATGCTCATGAAGTCTCTTTATGTAATAAAATAGGCACCTAAAGCATGGTACTCAAATCTATATGTCTTTCTAAGTAATATGATGTTAAAAAAAGGAAAAGTTGACAATAACATTTACATAATGGAAAAAAGGAATGAATTACAAATGAAACTGTTTTTGGAGTATATTTTTTGTATAATATCTTGAAATTTCTTGAATTATATTTGAAAACAAATTGAAGAAATGGTTTGAGATGTCCATGCTAGGAGAGATGAGATATATTCAAGGATTACATGTTACTTAAAAAATATCTCAATTTTCATTCATACAATATATATGATAATGAATTATTTAATATGGTTAGTATAAAATACCCCAAGATTGGTCGAATACCTATAAAATATATTTTGAAATTTGGAAAATTTTCTAAATGGGAATGTGTAAATCATATGGAACATAGGGTATTGATTTGAAACCTTTTATAACATACTATATATAGAACTGATATAGTTTATATTGTGATAATGTGTATTAGGAATAAAATTTATCCTAAAAAATCAATTTTTTTCAATATATGATAGTTCCAAAATATTTTAATAAAACCCTATTTTTTCTGACTTTGTTACCAGAAATGGTCATGAATATGTATGGATTAACCAATGTAGACTGTGGAAGTGATTGTAATGACATAAAATCATCTTAAGGAGGATTATTTCTCATAGGAAGAACCTATGTGAGTTTTACTTGAAATAAATACAACAAAGTCACATTGAGTACTATATTGAATGAATAAATTATTGCTACTAGTTCCTGTACAAAGATGATTTGAATGAGGGATTAACTTTATGATTCTTGGGTGAGGATTGAAATATGATTGGAAATTTATTATATCAATAAAATATATATTGATATTTCAAAAAATACCATTAACACTCTTGATTAAATAACATTAATATTATATTTAAATTTATTAAAAACAATTTAGTTAATGGAGATATAATACTATATTTCATTCTCACCTAAGACCAGATTATGGATATATTAACTAAATAAATTCCCACGGATACATTTGATACTTTTAGGATGAACAAGAATCATTAACACCTCCCAATTCATAATGATTCATTAGGAATTTCCCCAACATCATGTGTATGTGTTTTCAACGTTATCAAAGAGGAAAAAAGAAGAGTATTCTCAATTTTAAATACAAATGTATGATTATGGAAAACATTTGGTGTAAAAGATGAATGGGTTTGTGATTTAAGGGGGAGAAAATTCAAATTACATGTATATAAATATTCTTGACATCATGTGATGGAAACCTCTAATAAAACACTATATTTTCATGTAGTGTGCTATCAGAATTTATCAGATGTCAAATATAATTTGATTTTTTATTTCATAAATGAGATATTAATGATTGAAAAAACAGTTGACTGGGGTTTCCAAAAAATACATATAAGGTATTGATATTGCAAATTGAATTTGTAAATTATTGTTATATTTGTTGTAAACCATTTGTTAAATGATGAGATGAATGTCTGAGAATTTGTTTGATTTGTTTTTAATATGTTTGAATATGGACTTGACTGAATATAAGATATTCCATGGATCTTTGATGAATTCCAAAAATCCTTAGCTGGATTTGAAATTGTCTATGTCAATTTGTAAGTTCCATCTAGCCTTAAGAGACCTATATCCATAAGAGTCAATGGCTATAAGAATCATCTAATTTCAGTTTCATCTATCTATAAAATTCAATGATCATAAGATTTATCTACTGTATGAGTGAGTTAGTGTTAGAGTCTTGTACAATCGGATTCTACTGATGTATGAGTTATCTAATGTAAGAGGTATTTACTTATAGTAAGAATCATCACTCAAGCCCTATTAGAGTCATTCTTTGATATTATAAGTGCACATAAAACATAATAAGAGCCATATACTCTTATAAAACACCATATTATGTAGAAAAATTAAAAATGGATACATGATATTTATATATGAGTCATTTGAATCTTACGAAATTGGAGGTATAGATAAAATTCTATTAGTATAAATTACAATTCAGATTCCTAAATTCAGAAAAATAATTTTAAAATAAGATTTTTTTTAGATAGTATTAATATTTTTAAATTCATAGGATTTCTGTAAAAAATGTTATCCAAGCGACGATTAATTGGAATTTGAATAATGTTTAAATGATAAAGATCATGGGTGATATTCATGGGAATTTAAAATTAAAATATTTGAAATTAATTCTCAAGATAAAATATTCTATTGATTAGTGAAATTCAATACAATCATGAACCTAGAGGTGTTTCCATAATTTATTTTAGAAATTTTTTTCATAAATTAATGTGAATATATATTGCAAAATGTATATGTAATTTAAAATAATTGAGAAGATAATACGATACTCTACAAGAATAATGATTTGATGTATTAATAGAAAATAATAGATTACTTACAAGTGATGATACTATATTTATTGTCAGTGTAGAGGTAATCTAGTTCCATTTCTAATCATCTATAGTTTTTCTTTTTGACATGGAAGAATTACATTTCATGCTTTCATGCTTTCATACACACATTGATTAATATGAAAGATTGATAAGGTTCATTGAATTGAATTCTATTTTTTTGATATTCTTGTGAATGATAAATAATAATACAAATGAATATGATCTTATATTTAAAGTCAATGAATTTAGTGATGCGTTGATGATATAATACATTAACAAGGGAAATAGGTGGAATATTGAAGACTGGTGGTTCTAGTATGAACAACACCAAACAAATTTGGGGAAGGGATGATACCAACCCTTTAAAGGGGATGATAACTACCAAAATAATTGTATGTGGGTTGAAGTGAATTTTTAATCACTATAATCTAATAGTGATAATAACATATTTTTTTAGGACAATACTTGAATACAATTAAGAGTAGGCTCTTACATTGAGGTTGATCCTTTTACAAAACCCCTATGTGATATGCATTATTTTTTATTGTGGAATACAGATTTAGAAAGATTTTATATATTGAGTAGAAATAGACCTAAAAAATTTATAGAGCTTATATAAGAAAACAATTATTAAAGCATGTACCATTTATTCACCTACATTGGTACTTCAATTTAATCATTTTTTTCAAAATATAAGGAAACTATTTAAAAAAATTATAAATATTGTTTAGATGATAGTGATAAAGAACCTAATGAAGGCAAGTTTGTATAGTTAGCGGGAAAAATGTTTTATAATAAATAATTGTAGAACTAAAATCACTAGAATGATAGAAATAGTAGAGCAGAAATGACTTGAATAAGAGAAGAACCATCAAATGTTATATGTTTGGATTTTAAGTAGTTGAGGAATATAAGACATAAATATGAAAAATTAAAGAATAAATATATGTAATTTTGAATTTATTCTATGAAAACAAGAAATAATAATTCAATAGAAACATATGAATCCTAGAGAACATGTTAATATCCTTTAACGAATAGTATTGATACAGATTGTTGTAGAAGTTGAAAATTTAAAATATTTTATCCCAAAAGTTGTCCAAATGAGAAGGGTTTCATGGATATTATTATTGATGATTATTTGATGAATTTTACTATGGATTGTACATACTCTTATTCTTCATATGACAAGGGTAATTTTTTTTTCATAAAAAAGGGTTTTATGAAAAAAGTTATAGAAATCAATAATAGTATTTCAAAGGAATACACAATATTATTGGAAGAGATATATAAATTAATGTTTTAAATTTATAAGATTAATTATAATTTTAATGTCAAATCTAATTCTATTAAAAAATATTCTAATGATTAGAATCTCTTTTATAAAACATTAACTTGATGTTGAAATCTTTAATATGTTTCTTTCTTAATTTTTAACTAGAAGGGAGTGATTTGATAATATTATATGATAGTTGGAATCATCTAGGAAATCATCTAGAGTTTTATTTACATATTCTAGTATGTCACATTTTTATATTGATAACCCAGATTTGAAAATTTAACCTTTATATAAAAAATTTCAGATAGGGGCCCCTAGAAAATTATTTTTATTTGAACAAAAATAAATCATCCAAAAACTATAGATATTTTATTTTAATTTAACTAGTAGTTTTTCAACATCAAAGATTTGAGAAGATGTGGGTTACAAAAGTTATTCACAACAATATTTTTTCATCCATGAACATTTGTGTTTAAATTTTATTCCATAAAGGAATGTTGAGTGACAAAATCTATAATAAATGGTACAGGTCTACGTAGGGATAATTATGATTGATCAATTATGAAGTTATTTTTATGACTGAATCTGTTTTCAAAGGATTTTGGTTATATTACATTTTTCTTTAAATATAATATTATATTCCTATTTCTATTACAAATTTATAATTGGTGATTGTTGATTGTGTTAAATTTATACTGAATATTCAAATTTTCAAGTTTTTTTTATAAAAAATAATTTTTTTTCTATATAACATCAAAAACCAACTTATTTGAAGGAGTTTCATCTATTAGAATCAAATTATAATATATAATTGGGTATTTATTTTATTCTTTTATTTCATAACGTGAAATATCAAACAACATCTCTTTGTTTTACATTATGCATTTCTGTATAATTTGAACATTGGTGGTAGCCATCTTCATTTCATTAATAAATTGTAAATTTATTCTTTAGGTATATTTTATATATATATTTTTGGATGGAAATGAATCCATAGTTTCTTCAAAAAATAATACCTAGATGAATAAGTCCTATTTTAATTATGTATGTAAATTTCAAAAATACACATTAGAAGTAGATATAGAGAAATTGATCCTATTATACATACCATAATCTTTTAAAGGGAAGTATCTAATAGAATAAAATAAAAATAAAGAAAAAAAATAAAAAAAATAAGTGAAATTAGAAAATATTATCAATATATTGAATAGAAATATATAGAATGGGAATTAACTAGAAGATAAAAGAAAATATGACTGTGATGAATCAAATTTAGAAAAATTATTAAAGGAATGATTAGATATGGAATAATGTTTTTCGATGGATTAAATTGAGGATTAGTTTTCATTAACTATAGAAGATATGAAAATAATTTATAATGTTCTATATATTCTATAATATATCAATTATAGACATAAAATTTTATATGATTTAGAGTTTTTAATTACATATTTCATAGTAATAGAAAAATATTTGTGATTAGTGGGTGAAGCTAAATACCGACTTGTTCAACCTTAATGATAAATATAATCAATTGTTCTGTAAAATATGAAAGATTGAAAAATATATTAAAAATAGGTGTATCAATTTATTTTTCTTCAACATCATATTATATCTTTGAAAAAATAATTATATTAATTTAATAAACTTTTAGAATAATATAGTAATATGTATAATGTCCATGTATTGATTTTGAGAAGACATGAAGAATCATTGAACAAATTTCATATGATAGAATAATTATAAAATTTATGTATGTCTCTAAAATTTTATTTTGAATTGACTTAATTATTTATATTAAATTCATATTCATTAATCAACACTCTATGTTTTTTCATTTGAAGTTTTTATTTTTGAAAATAAAAAAGAGGGATAAATATGTGTGCATGGTAAGTTCTATTTTATAAAAGGATTGAAATGTTATGCTGAGTTTTTTCTTCGCTATGGGGGGGGGGGGGATTTTAGATATCCATATCATACATTGGGAGAGTTTTTTGAATTTTAGAGGGAGTATATTTCTTTTTTTTTTACTTTAGAAAATTTTATCTTTTATTACAAATCTTGTGATTTTAAATAAAGTGAGAATATTGAGTCATTTATTAAATGTGTACTTACATATCCATTATTTTGAAAAACATTGTAGAATTCATATTTAAATTATACTAAATTGAAGTTATTTTTATTTTTGTAGATAAACAATAAACTTTCTATTCATAAATATTTTTTAGCAGATTCTAAACCACAGTAATCTAAATTTTTTTAATGTCACCAAAGTCATTTTATCATGAAGATCAAGAAAAACCTTATAATTTTTTTAAAGATCTTTTTTCTAAAAAAAATAAATATTTTACCATGAGGATAGTTTTTTACATCAATACCTATAAATAAGGACATAGTATTTGAGGAATAAGAGATCCTATAGATGATTTTTTTTGTCGATATTATAACTCCTTCATTCACGATTTGTGCACTAGATTCATTTTTTATAGATTTTATTTTTACGTTATTTTTTGGGTGTTATTAGATAATATCATTGGAGTGAATTTAATTTTATTGATATCAAACATATTGTTGAATTTTTTTTATTGTAATCATGTATGATTGAATAGATTTTTGGGATTAGAATCTATACTTATGAAAATCTATTTGGAAGATGTCAGAGGAAAAGACTTACTAATGATCATCTAATAGAAGAGGAGCATATGGATATATCAATATTATACCAATGTCTATCAAAGATGTTTGAGTAGAATTCTTGTATAGTTTTATCTTTTTGATTAGGTAAATTCTAGTGTTTCATGACACAATTCATTTGGATCTCAATATTGATTCTCATGTTGATTTAGATAAAAAATGAAGAGTTATACTAATTGGAAATATATTTATCCTTTAATATAATTTTTTAAAAATAATTTATGTATTTTAATCTAGAATAATACTAATTATTTTCATGAATTTATTGTTTTCATTTGATGTGGTTTGTTCACAATAGATAGTTCATAACATCAAAGATTTTTTTATTTCCGCTGAAATAATTATTATTATACCCGAGTAATTTATATCAAATAAATTCTGGGCGACATATTATCTTGAGTGAAAAAATAGTTTATTTTTTTAATCATCAATTCATCACCTCTTTTAGTTTCCATATCTATTAAAACATTGTATTCCAAGTCTTAATATGAAGAGTAACTCTCTCTACGAGGTGATTGAAATCATAAATGAAGTGATATATAGAGGTAAGAGAAGATACCAAATAACTAAAAGGGTTTATATTTTAACTAAAAACAAGCATGTAGTAATTTTTTATTTATGTTAATAATTAATGTATCGATGTAAAATTTTAATTTTTTAACCATTAATAATTAGTTTTGATGTGAAATTGAAATGAATAAGAAAAATTACATGAAACTTTTAAATGGGTTGGTCAACTTTAAAAATATAATGATCTTATTAACATTCAATTTATTAGTGAAATATAATATTTGAAATTTTGAATGAGTCTTTAAAAAATTTCATTATGGGGATATAATAAAGGTATCATTAGAGATATTCCATAATATGGGTAAGGAGATATGGGGACATAGGACACCCATATCGAATTACCCATTAACAAATAAAGTGACCACATAGTTTCAAATTATTATCAATGATTATTTAATTGATTTAATAAATATAATAATCCACCTCATTGTTTTTAGGGGAAATATAAATAAAAAATAATTAAATAATGTAAGGCTCATGATATAATGTTTTTTCAATTTTAAAATATAAATTCTAAGGGAATAACTATAATTATATTAATTGAGAGAGAAATTCTAGACCAAAATACAAATGTGGATGTTTTTAAAATAAATATAATGAACTTGATTTTTTTTGGTTAATGAAAACTAGTTCCTAGATAACATATCTCAATATTGGCGCTAAAATATTTGAAATTAATTCATAGATGATGTTATAATGGAAAATAAATTTGAAACAATTATCAGATTTAGGACAAATGGAATTTGGAATAAGGTAAAAGGAATGGAATTTTATGAAACATTATAGGAACCTATTATGAGAATGGTTTTGTTAATAAATTTTACTAGAATATTCAATGATGTCCCATGTTTCCTTGATAATTAAATAAAACAAGTAATTTAATCATGAGACATTTTCATTATGAGTTGAAAATGTGACTTTTTAAACACAATTTATAGTGTTAGGGGATCAAAGAGACACACAATGAGACTCATGTAAGGGTGGAATAAAATTATTAAAATACTAATATATATGTTAATTTAACATTGGATTTCAAACTGATTAATAATAGGGAAGATAAAATAAAATGAAATATCAATTTGTAGAACAAACCTATCATCATATGAATTAAATATTACATAAATATAAAATATCACATATATATGATATTATTTAATCATATAGTTTGATATATATGATGTAGAATGTAGTGAGACCTATCAAAAATAGATTTAAAAACTCCTTAGACATAACATGGTTGAAAACATTGGGATCATCTCAAGTTGGAGAAATAAAGAATCCATTAATTTTTTTTATTTACATGGATGGTATTTATAAATAATCATGTAAAATGATGAAAATTTTATAAAATGAAAAAGGGAAATAAAATAAATAATGAAATGGAAAAGTGGGTTAGGAGGAACATTGACCTGTCATAAGATGTTCGAATTTTTAACAGCCTATCATATATAGATAATGTGGTTTTCAAGAACAATTAAAACATTTACTCAGTGATTGATAAATGTATTGATTGAAACACTATTATAACCATATAAAATGAATAATTATAAAATTATGTCTCAAAATACAATAATCATTCTCCATACTGCGACGTTATTCACTCAATCAAACCTCCTATTTTGAGAATTTATTTCAAGATAATGTTATATTCCTAAGATCATAAAATCACAAAATTACTCCCATATATATTTTGTGAGTGAAATAAGAGGATTAGGGGGAAAATAATTAATTTAAGAGTGTAATATGAATATTATAATAGGGTGTGTGATGTCATATCATCCCACTTCTCTATAACATTCACCTAAGTGAAAAGATGAGGATGATTAATATCTTGAGTATTTTTTTCTCCTGATAGATTAAATGATTCATTACCTTGTACTGGATTAATAAGATATGCCTCTTTTTCTTAAGGTATAATAACTTAGAAAGTGAGAGGAACCTAAAATTTTTATTTAAATAAAAGATATATGTGTTTTAGGTTCTAATGGAACCAAATGAGTAATGTCTTCTGCATGAATTTAACCCCTATTTATACATGATCATGGAATAATTCCAAAACAACATATCTAAAAAATGATATATTTGACATGAACCCAAGATGTGTTTCATCATCAATTGCTACTTCTCTCGTGATCCAAGTGAAAAATATATCTGATTTTTATTTCTTATATTCAGTACTCATCACCAGGTGTTCTAGGAGTCCACATGTTATCCTTCACTACTTATCAATGTCTCCATGTTTGACTGAGTAGAAATCCATAAAAAATTTCACTATCCCACAATAAATTATTACATAGACTCCATAAATTGGTAACGGTATTTGTTTAAAAATTTATTTTACGCTTTAAGTAGTTCCCCGACTATCTTTTATTATATTTCTAATTATTATTATTATTATTAAAAACATTTTCCTTCCAGTCTAAAAAATATATATATTAGTGAATATCACCAATAATCTTCATGTATTTAATTTATCATTTTGGTAGTTCCATTTATACAAAATTATTCTTCATTGAGAAAAATTAAAGAGCGGTACAAGGTGGCGCCATTTCCCAGTGTTTGCCAAATTTTTGGGGTCCAAAATTTGGAGGTTGGTGAGCATCACAAAAAGTGGATATCCATGAAGATCATATTTTAATATGGAAAAGTCATGAATTTCGTGAAGAGAGGCTTCATGGGTTTAAATTCGCGAAGACCAGAAAGAATGATGGTGGTGACTCTTTGAAATTACGTTAAAGATTCGTGAACGAAAGAGGTTGAAGTGCATCGAGGTGGTGAAGGGATTTGTGAGGGAGCTTTGCGGAGAAGGCGCGAATTAATGTTGACGGTGATGCTCCGTGATTACGACGAGCTCCGAGATCGGAAAATTGTTTTGGTGCTTTGCGATTTTGACAGAATTCTGGCAGAAACTTCGGAGCTTCGCGATAGGTGATGACGTGGAGCTGACTTCGCGTGGAAGGGTCGAGGGTCAGTGGAATTTCCTATAAATAGAGGCTGACCCCCTCGAGAGAAGTAGAGAGAATTTTCAGCGAAAATAATTTGCTCTCAGTTCGCAAAGGTAGTTCATGAAGGTAGTGTGCTTCGTGAAAGAAGAGCTTCATGACAGCTATTTTAGCTCCGAGAAAGTTGTGTGCTCGGCATTGGCTCAGTGATCTTTGCGAGGGAAGTCGCTTTGTGACGACTTGAGATCTGCAATGGCCTAAGAATTGCGAAGGATTGAGCTTTGCGGTGGTCTGAGCTCCATGAAATTAAAAGGAAGGTGCTTTGCGAAGACTTGTTTGAGATTCACGAAATTGGGAACCTCACAATGTAGGGTGCTTTGTGAAGGTACTTTCCAAAGGTATTTTTCTCGGTGTTTAAGAGGAAAAGGGGTATTCATCAGTGGATGAAATGTGAACTTTAATAGAGCATCTATCAACCGTTAAGGATGCATTTATTCCTACAAATTAAGAGACCTACAGGTCTATAAACTGTGAGTGGATCCCTTCCTAGTGCAGTGAGAAAAGGAAGAGGAAGTAGGTGATCCTCTCCACCAGCAGTGATCTAGAGAAAGATAAATAGGGAGTGACCCTTGGGAAAGCTGTGAGCTGACCCTAAATCTTGTTATGGTAGTGATCCTGGGATAGAGGGACTGTACCCGAACCTTGTATCCACAACTAGTGAAGTTTACTGGAATTTGGTATGACCGGAAACTTTTCGGCGTATGCTCCTTGGATGTAGCCCTGTGAGGGTGAACCAAGTAAAAATCGATGTGTCTTGTGCATGCTTTACTTTCTGTTTACATTGTGCTAAAATAAAGAGAGAGAAGAGTGTTTTTCTTAACCGCGAAACAAGATCAGAACGGGCGTTAATTTTAAATTAGTCATACCCTGATTCACCCCCCCCCCTCTCAGGGTATTCAGCCTTGTTGACCTAACAATTGGTATTAGAGGGAAAGGTTGATTTTAGTTCTTCTCTCAATGGAGGTCACTAATCATAAAGGAATTCTGATATTCGATGAGAACAATTTTCATCTATGGAAGAATCGGATGCAACACTACTTCTGATCTCTGGGAATGGATGTATTCACAGTAGCGATTCATGGTATAACAACAGACATCAACAGTGGTGCATTATCAGAAGCTGAGTGTAGAGAGTTGGATACTGATGCCAAAGAAATCAATGCCTTAGGGGTGACCTATCCAATCCTATATATACAAAGGTGATGTCTTTCAAAACATGACATACCATGTGGGAAAAGTTATTGAATATATATGAAGGGGATACAAAGGTCAGAGAGGTAAAGCTGCAAGTATTGTGGAACCAGTATGAAGACTTGAGAATGAACCCAAATGAGTCTGTTGATGCATTATTCGATAGGGTAAATTTTGTAGTGGAAGACATGCGAGATCTGGGAGAAGTTATTGAAGACATAAAAATTGTGAATCACATGTTGAGGAAAATTCCACCTCGGTTCAATATGAAAGTTTCAGTGCTGGAAGATAAAGATCCAAAAGAGCTGACATTGGATAACCTACACAACACTCTTGTTTCATATGAAATGGGAAATGATGATAATGATTCCGTGGAAAAGGTGAAATCCAAATAGGTGGCATCTTAGGCCTTGAAAAAGATCACTATTGAAGACACTTAGGAAGAAGAAGAGACAGATGAGGTAATGTCATTCCTCTCCTAAAATATTCAAAGAGTAAAAGGAAAGTTCAAAGGGAAACTTCCTCTTGCATGCTTTATATGTGGAAAGATTGGACATCTTGCAGCAAGATGCACTAAAAAGTTTCAAGAATAAAATGATGATGATGAAGTTGAAATTCTGAAGAAGAAATATTCAGCCTATGTGAAAGGGAAGAAGAATTTCAAGAGAAATTTATTCAAGAAGAAGAATCTTATTTCATAAGAAATAGACAGTTTAGATGAGTCTGAGGTTGAAGAGGTTGAAGAAATAGAGAACTGCAAAGATCGAGGAGAAAATGCTATGATGGCGGTTGTCGGTAGTTTTTGGGAAAAGGAAGAAACTGACATTGGGGAAGAACAAGAAGAATTTGAAGAAAGGGTTGATATGGAAGCAGAGTTGGAAGTAGATCTTGAGGAGATAGATGTTTAGAGAGACAAAATGAAGAAAGAAAATAAAGTTTTTCATGATGACAAACACTATATACAACAGCTGGAAAAGAGAAGACTGAGTTGTTAGAAGAAATTGAAAAACTCAAGTCATCAACACCAAAGAACTCAGAATCAGTTAGTGAGTGTATGCTCAAGATTGAAGAACAGAAATAGGAGATCGATGGCTTGAACAGAAAAGTGAAAGATCATGTAACGCGTATCGAAGAGCATGAAGAAGAAGCTTTCGGTCTATAGAGGAAAGTTAAAGACTAGGATAAACCCTTGATTCCTAATACATTATTGGGAAAGCAGGTCATTCTGAAGACTGAGAAGATAAAAGAGGAGCCTAGTAGTTCAGCAGGAAAGAAGCAGCAATTGAGGTTAAACATTATGGCTGATTTAGGGATTGATCAAAAGCTAAAATCTGTGGTAATTGAAGTCAGACAGCAAGCACCCATCCTGATATTGAAGGTTGATTTGGGCACAAATAAGAATCAGAATATTCAGATATCCCAAGGGGAAACTTTTAGTGCTGAAGTTATACGAAGAAATGCACCTTATATCAGGTGTTATTTTTGTGGGAATATGGGACATTCATTGTATGTGTGTTCCATAGCCAAGAGATATAGAAGGGAACAAGAATAGAGCTGGAAGCTAGACAGAGAATGGTTTTCCAGAACATATTTTGAAGGACACTATTTTTAGTGCGGAGGATTTGGGCACATGGCTAGGTACTGCACTTCGACTATTTAGAGAAATGTGCCAAAGAAGAATCAAAACGTTCGAAAGAAGTATATCAATAAACCTATGGGTGAGTTAAAAATGCAGAATAGATTTGCGGCTTTGCAAGATGAAGCTGGTACATCATACTTTGAGAAAGAATAGAAATATCAATCCATGTCGAGTGTGAAGGAAAAAGTATGGACCAAGAAGAAGAAAAATGAGAAGGCCGTGGTGGCAGAGATTGCCCTTAAAGCATCATATCTCTCTGGTGTGTGGATCCTTGATAGTGGTTGCACATCTCATATTACGGGTAGTAAGGATCTTATTACAGGCATAAAATATGACAAAGAAAGAGTTGCCAAATTTGGAAATGATGAAGGCCTAAAGATTGTTGGCTCAGGGAAAGCCATGTTTGGGGGCAAAGAAATGAGACATTCTGATGTCTTAGTATTTGAGGGTCTTAGTCATAACTTTCTCAGTTTCAGTCAACAATGTGACATTGGGAACTCTATCCGATTTACCAAGAAGATGTGTGTTGTGAAAGGAAAATATGGAGTAGTTTTTCTACAAGGAAAAAGGACAAAGGGAAATCTTTACCTTGTAGGTGGGGAAGAAGATTCATGCCTTTTATCTAGAGAGGAAGAAAAACAACTGTGGCATAAGTGACTTGGTTATCTATTCCAACCATCTATGGAAGATATGGTAAAGTGTGATGCTGCTAGAGACCTTCCCAAACTATCACGTGATCTCATGCATACGTGTGATGCTTTCCAACAAGGGAAGATCATTAGAAAGACATACAAGCCAAAGGAATAGAGATTAACCTGAGTGCTCGAATTGGTGCATGCTGATGTATGTGGACTTATCTCACCTCGAGCTATAAATGGGAAAAGGTAGTATGTTATTTTCCTTGATGATTATAGCATAATGGCATGGTTATTTTTCATTACCCATAAGATAGAGGTGTTTAGTTTCATAAAGCAGTATAAGAGGGAATCAGAAAGGATGCTTGGGCAGAAAATTCTGATGTTTCGTAATGATAACGGTACGTAATTCACAAACAGTCAAGTCGAAGACTATCTTGAGAAACACGGAATAAGGCATCATGTTTCATTAGTGAGAACTCCCCAACAGAATGGAGTGGTTGAAAGGAGAAATCGGAACATCAACAACATGGTCAGAATGATGCTTATTGATAATGAGATACCAGAAATTTTTTGGAAGGAAGCAGTTTTGACATCGGTCTATGTTTCGAACAGGTCTATGTTGTGTCCGAAGAAAGGTAAGACTCTGTATGAACTGTGGTATGGAAAAAATCCAACGTTGAAATACTTTCGAATCTTTGGAAGTAAGTGTTTCATTCTCAACAAAGAAAATCATAGGAAGTTTGAGGCATGAGGAGATGAGGGGATATTACTTGGCTACTCAGGGAAAAGTAAAGCATATAAATGCTTCAATAAAAGGCTGGGAAAGATTGTTGAGAGAAATTATGTCACTATAGTAAAAAATGAACAGATTACTCAATGACCTAGTGAACAGTTTCTGGATGAAAGTAGTGATGAGGTAAGCAACACAGGGGGAGCATAAGTGGCAGAGGCTGACTCAGAAGAAGATACTGATGATGAACAAGAAAGTGTCAAGTCTGTGTCTGCAAGGAAGCTAAAGAGTTGAGCTGAAATTGATAGGCAGAATATCATTGGTGATCAGAAAGCTCTAGTTTAGACTTCAAGAATGAAGTCATTACAGAAAACATCTTTTTTATCTCAGGTAGAGCCGAAATGTTTTTCCGATGCAGCTGAAGATGAAAACTGGGTTCATGCTATAAATGAAGAGCTTGTTCAGATTGAGAAGAATCAGACATGGGAGATTGTTTTGAGGCCAGCAGACAAGAATTTCATTGGGACTAAATGAGTCTATCACAATAAGATAAATGAATATTGCACAATTATTCGGAACAAAGCACGACTAGTGTGCAAAGGACACTCCCAGATAGAGGGAATAGATGTTGATGATACATTTACACCAGTTGCAAGGCTGGAAACAATCAGATTATTTTTTGCCATAGTAGTGCAAAGAAAGTTCAAAGTGTTCCAGATGGATGTCAAATCCACATTCTTGAATGGTGTTCTGGAAGAGGAGGTTTATATTGAGAAGCCAGATGGTTTCCTCGTTCATGAGGATGAGAACAATGTTTGTAGGTTGAAGAAGGTGTTATATGGGATGAAACCAGCACCAAGAGCATGGTACTCAATGCTTGATCAATACTTGAAGAAGCTAGGTTTTCAGCGTGGAGGAGTTGATAACAATATTTATTTTAGCAATGATAGTAATCAAAGCATGATGGTGCGGGTGTATGTCGATGACATAATATTTGGCAGATCAGATGAAGCTCAGTGTAGACATTTTTTCGAATTCATGAAAAATGAGTTTGAAATGTCAATGATTGGAGAGCTAACATTTTTCCTTGGTCTACATGTGAGACATGGAAGGAATGGAACATTCATTTCACAATCTAAATATTCCAAGGAGGTTCTGAGAAGGTTTGGAATGGAGAATTCAAAGGATATGTAGACTCTGGTTGCTACCCGGATGTAACATTCCAAAGATGAGGATGACAAGGCAGTTAATATCATAGAATATAGGAAAATCATTGGAAGTTTGTTATACTTGACTCCAACAAGGCCTGACATTGTATTCGACACATCCCAAGCAGTGAGATATCATAGTAATCCCATGGAAATCCACATGCTTGCTGTGAAAAGAATACTTCTTTATATCAAGGTCACAATGGACTTCGGCTTGATGTACAATGGAAAATATTAGTCAGAATTATTGGGATATAATGATTCAGATTGGGAATGTTCTGAGGATGACATGAAGTCAACGTCAGGAGGTTCTTTCTATCTTGGTGTACTGTGTGTTTCTTGGCTATGCAAGAAGCAATATTGAATTTCATTGAGCACGATAGAAGTTGAGTACATTACTTCCACTCATGCATGCACACAGTTATTGTTGATGAAGAATCAGCTTGAAGATATGGGAGTTAGAGTGAAGTCTCTGATTGGGATCTAGTGCGATAGCTCAAGTGCTATCAATCTTAGTAAAAATCTTGTCCATCACTCAAGGACCAAGAACATTGAGATAATGTATCATTTTATCAAGGAGAAAGTTGAGAAGGGAATTGTGAATTTGGAGTATGTGCCTACAGAGCTACAGGTTGCAGACATTCTGACAAAGGCCTTACACAAGGAATCATTTGAAAGGCATCGACTGGCTCTGGGAGTTCAATTGACTCCCCGCACTTGAAATAGTGTGGATGTGGACCCTACTGCGTCTTCCCGAGGTTTGATGTGTTTTCCCTACTGTGCTGATGTGCGTTCTCTACTCTGTTACAAGCTATAAAGGAGTGACCTTTGGTTTCGTTGATAAAGGGGGAGAACATAGTGATTGTTCAAGGGGGAGACAATGTGGAAATTTGATAAATCATGAATGATATGGGGAGAAGCTGACAGGTGGAGCAACGAGATAGGGGGAGAAACGAGAAAGGGGGATCGTTTTAAATCTGATGATTCTAGAAGTGATCGATCAAATCATAGAAATCATGACAACTGAGGATCGTGATAAAAGAAGAATAGTGATGTTGGAAAGGTGTGAGAAGGTTTCTAGCTATCATGAATTGGTATTAGTGTGGTCCAACAATTGGTATCAATTTAGTAATTGGTATCAGTTTGGAATCGTCAATTGGGGTCTGACATGAAGTGTTTGATTGATGAACTTTTCATACTAATCTTATTTCTCATGTCGAGCACTCCTCATGTGGGCTTAGAGTACGTGTAAAGTGAACCCTTGAACGCTATCAGAATCTGAAGAGGCAAATGGTGGTAACAACTGGAAGGAGACTTAGTGAGGTATCAACGTGCAGAAAATCATTCTGAGAAGAGTTATGAAGAGTTTTCAAAAACCCAAAGGGGGAGATTGATGGGAAAACATCCCTCAAGGTAACATTGTATTATTTTTGGGGTGATTGTGTTTGTTGACAACGTAGGATTCCATGGCGAATTTTTAAGTTTCTGAGAAGTTGTTGACAATACATTATGAAAAAGAACGATGACCAAGGAATGGACGATCTGGAGGCGGTACAAAAGAGCGGTACAAGGTGGCGTCATTTCCCAGTGTTTACCAAATTTTTGGGGTCCAAAATTTGGAGGTTGGTGAGCATCAAAAAAAGTGGATATCCATTAAGATCATATTTTAATATGGCAAAGTCATGAATTTCATGAAGAGAGGCTTTATGGTTTGGAATTCGCAAAGACCAGAAGAATGATAGCGATGACTCTTCGAAATTACGTCAAAGATTCGTGAACGGAAAAGGTTGAAGTGAATTGTGGCGGTGAAGGGATTTGAGAGGGAGCTTCGCGGAGAAGGCGCAAATTAATTTTTACGGTGATGCTCCGTGATTACGATGAGCTCCGAGATCGGAAAATTGCCGTGGTGCTTCGCGATTTTGACAGAATTCCGGTGGAAACATAGGAGCTTCGCGATAGACGATTTCGTGGCGCTGACTTCATGCGGAAGGGTTGAGGGTCGGTGGAATTTCCTATAAATATAGTCCGACCCCCTCAAGACAAGTAGAGAGAATTTTCAGATAAAATACTTTGCTCTTGGTTTTCAAAGGCAGTTCTTGAAGGCAGTGTGCTTCGTGAAAGAAGAGCTTCGCGGCGTCTATTCTAGCTCCGCGAATGTTGTGTACTCTGTGTTGGATCAGTGATCTTCGTGAGGGAAGTCGCATTACGACGACTTCAGCTCCGCTACGGCCTAATAATTGCGAAGGCTTGAGATTTTCGATGGTCTGAGATCCTCAAAATTGTGAGCTTCGCAAAAAGGAAGGTGCTTCGCTAAGACTTGTTTGAGCTTCATGAAATTGAGAGCCTCGCAAAGTAGGGTGCTTTGCGAAGGTACTTTCCAAAGGTAATTTTCCCGGTGTTTAAGAGGAAAAGGGATATTCATTAGTGGATGAACATTGAACTTTAACAGAGAATCTATCAACAGTTGAGGATGAATTTATTTCTGAAAATGAAGAGACCTACAGGTCTATAAACTGTGAGAGGATCTCTTCCTTGTGTAGTGAGAAAAGGAAGAGGAAGTAGGTGATCCTCTCCACCAGCAGTGATCCAGAGAGAGAGAAACAGAGTGTGAAACTTGGGAAAGCTGTGAGCTGACCCTAAATCTTGTAAAGGCAGTGAGCCTAGGACAGAGGGACTGTACTCGAACCTTGTATCCACAACTAGTGAAGTTTAGTGAAATTTGGTACGACCGACAACTTGTCGGCGTATGCTATTTGGAAGTAGCCCAGTGAGGGTGAACCAAGTAAAAATCATTGTGTCATGTGCATTCTTTACTTTCTGTTTGCATTGTGCTACATGAAAAAGAGAGAAGAGTGTTTTTCTTAACAGCGAATCAATATCAGAACGGGCGTTAATTTTAAAATAGCTATACAGTGATTCACCCCCCCCCCCTCTCAGGGTATTCAGCCTTGTGGATCTAACATGATCATCCTTAACTTGAATATTCATTTGAAATCTTTGTTTCTCCCATGAGGGTTTGTGTTGGATTTAATAATAATTGTTTACTTTTTTGGTAATGTTATGGGAGACACTCTGATGTTGTGTACGCTTTGAGATCTAAATGTTATGTTATAAGGATAAATATTAAACACATTTTGAGATGTTTCGATATTATAAGTCATTCATAGGTCCGAAAAAGGTTATGATAACCTCTTTAATGGGATCTATGGATATGTGAAGTCTATCTTAATATATTTTCACAAGAAGATACATTCCACACTCTAATTAGATATTGAATGAGTTATAGATATCATATAGGAAGTATTACAAAAACTCAATTTCGAGGAGGATTAATACTTATATGATTTCATGGAAGATATATTATTGACATTTTTTGAGAGGTTATGGGAGATGAAAAGTATGAAAAATGTAGAAACTCCTATTAGTGATGGTTTATAAAAAATAAAATTCATTTAAAAATTGTGAAATTTATTAGTGTTTGAAAAATATTTGGGCACATAAAAAATTAGATACTTTTTTAATTAGAAGTTATTATGAGTTTGTAGTGTATGTAAAAATTTAGGGAATTTTCAGAGTCGTTGGTAGTGTTTAAAGACGAATTTGGGTGAATGAATATTTTTCACATAGGGAGTATGCGACTTGTATAGGATGCACATGGCCCTAATAATATGTTCATTATTTGATTTTTTTATAGATAAGAGGTAGTTATTTGGTGAAAAAAATGTATAAATTAAATGAATGACGGTTCATGTAGCCATGTTCGAATTTGGTTAATTTTTTTTCACAATGGAATAAAATCACATGATAGAGATGAAATAATCATGTATCATGGATTATTCATTAATATCAAAAATATATTATTTTGATAGTGTGTGGTAGTGAATCTGAGTTGATCATTAATGAAGTAGTAGTTCATAGGGTGGTTCAATTTGAATGTAATTTTCATTATATTTTGTTAGGATATTTTTTGGTTTATTTTTTCATATAAATAAAAAAATGGTAATTTCATTTTTCACTAATGAAAATATAAAGAATGATCCAAAATTAATTGCACTGGTTAGTTTCATCCTTGAGGTAAAACATATAATGAAACAAAGGAGTTTCTGAATAAATATATTTTTCAATAAAAGATAGTGTGAAGTTGTTCATGAGATTGAGTACATTGAAGTTATTTTAGGAGTCTCACTATGTGAAGAAGTAATTCATGAAGTAACTCCTAAAGCAAAATGTCACATAGATTGAGACATTACACATAGAAAATGCATATTTAAAAAATAATAATATTATGCTTACGAGAGAACATGAAGTATTTTATATTAATGATAATACATAAAACATAGTATGTTAAGGATAGATTGTAGAGTCTATTTAACTAAGGATTGATTTGAGTAAAAACCATAAAATAAGTACTTTAAACATTCAATATTTCTATGCCTTATTTATATGTTGAGTTGGATAATCAAAATAGAGTCTACTGACACATTTTCATCCTTTAATGTTAAAAATTACTCCAAGAAATAATATGGAATTTCATTACTTACTATGCAAAACAATTAATCAAAGTATAATTATGTAATAATAGTGTATAATTATCCTCATCTAGTGATAATGTTCTTCTATATTGATATTTTATAATATAAAGAATCAATTATCACATTATAGAGTTGATATCATTCAATATTATTGAATAATATTACAATAAAACAAAGAATAATGAAGCATCGCATTGGGGGCTATGATGAAAGTGGGGACTCATATTGAACAGAGACATATCATCTTGTCCCTAATCTATTGAAGTGAACATTAAATCTATAAATGAATCATACCTTAATCAAATCAATGCATTTTGGTGAAGAATATGGCATGTCTATTGGATGGGGAGGGAGAAAACATAAAAAATTATAAAGGAATTTAATGAGGAATATATTGACCATTATTGAAAATTGTATCAATAAAACTAGTCAAGTATTGTGGATTTGGGAATTTTGATACATCATCAGTGTATTCTCCTTAGACTCATCCCTATGTGGTCAACCCAAAAAATCATTGCGTTATATAAATCCTTTTCATTCCTACACATCTGTTTATAGTTCGATGAGGTCTGTATAAATAATTATTATCCAATAGATTTCATATAGATCCTAAAACCATGATAATAATATGATAAAAGTGATAAAAAATAAGTTAATGGAGAAGGTATCAATTTACCTACACCCCAATTCAACCCTTCCTCTGAGATTTTTTTTAGTTTTAATAAGATTTAACTCCAATAGACCCTCTTACCATACACCCATCATCTATGTCAACTATATTCATTTTATCCCAGGCTTGTCGAGTTCAAAGCATCATCTTCAACTATATAGGATTAAATCCAAATATCTTGTATATTCCCTTTTCTATATTTGAATCTGTAGCCATTGGGAATAATGAGTCCCCATCCTCTTCATCCATTAAAACCTATAATAAACAATAAAAACCCAAAAAAAAAATTTAGTGTTAGGGTTCATCAACTTTGGTTTACATTCTTTAGTAGTTTGACTCTTTATGTGAGTTAATCCAATGTTTACTTCCCCTGATACACCTTCAACTGATTCACATGATCTTAATAATCTTAAAAATCACAATCATGATAAAATTCAAAATTATAATTATTATAAAAACATTATCAATCTCAACTATTTGATAGATATTGGGTCATGATCATTCAATGTCGACTAGTTCATAATATATCATTTACCCATTTTACTCTAGGTGCAAATAAAATGATATATAATTTTCAATCCTTAGTTTTTAGATCAATTTTTAAAGCTCATTGATGAAAATATTATTATAAAATATGTTGTTTATTTTCCCTTCATACTCCCACTACCTCGATGGCTTGTCTTTAACTTGTTTATTAGTTTGATTTCAGTTGATCTGGGCCAAAAAAAACATTTCATGACTGAAACTAATCATTCATGGTGGGACTTGTTTTTAAAATTAACACTTATATTCAATTTTTCCACTATTAGTAGACTTTAAATCCTTAGCCATGTCTAATCATCATCAATAAAAAAATTACCAATCTTTGATCGCATCTTCATCTTGATTTGAGTTCAAATGATTCCTTAGTATGTGATTTGAATTTGAATTTTTGAGGCCTGATCGAACCTTATAAAGATGTGTGGAAGCATTAAAAAGATGTTCATGAACCTTATGAAATATTACTATAATATTTATAAGGTATTGGTTTTATCCTTATAAAGACATTTTTACCAGGATACCACCATGGATGGGAACCATAATTTACTGGGCTGAACCTCAGGATGGGTACCCAACAATGTTATTGATTTACCCTATAAAATCGTATTTTCAGTTTTATGATAATTCCCTCATCAGCCTTATTAAATCAAATTTCTATCCTTATAAACTTCTAAAAACATTAATATTTGACCATTAATAAAAAAAATTATAATCTATCAACACAAAATAAAAACATTATAAATAATAAATTGAAAACATAAAAAAATTAAATTAAATTCCAACAAATTATAATAATGATAAAAAATAATTTGGGAAATATTATCTCCAAACATCCTAACTCTTTAAAATCCACATCAAAATATTATTTTTATAATAACAATTTAGAAACAAGTAAGCATGAATAATTCATATTTTCATTTAAATATTTAATGAAATAAAATTTTATCAAAAATTAATTAAAGAAGGCAATATATTTTCAATTAATGATCAATTTATCATTGATAAAACAATAATTTATTAAGAAATAAATATATATATATAACATTTATTAAAATAAATAAAATCTAAATTCTCCCACACAAAAAAACATTTCTTATTCCTAATAAACTGATTAAGAATACTTAGTGGAAAATAATTTATCACAATAGTGATGAATTAAAATCCCAACCAAGTGGTACTTTTCAAAATTGTTTTTCCTAAGTAATTTATCAAGTATTTATGATTTATATAAAAAAGTTATTGATAAATTATTTGTTTCTTTTTTTGGTAATAGTTATTAAATAGAAAAAATTTGAAGTTATTTTAACTAAATTAACTTTTCGTTTAATTATTCTTCCAAAATTATTTTTTTCTCCATTGTGAAAAATATACATAATTAAAAACAATTAATAATAGTTTGAGTATTTTTTTTCTAGTCTAGTATAATGAAAAGTTTAGAATTCTAAATATAATATAAAATTTTAACTTTAATTAAAATTTTAAAAATTACTCTCAAAATATGAGCAAAAAACAACAATATTCCAGAGATAAATAGAAATTGGATATTTAGAAATTTGTCTATGGAGAAATAGAACTGATTACCCACCCACAAGGAATCAATAAAAACTAAAATTTTATGAAAGAGTACCATCCAATAAAAATTCAAACATAATCTATTAAATATTCAAATTGAAAAAATTTAGTATAATTTTGATTAGAGTGTCTTGAAAAAATGATTAACATAGATGATGAAACCCTCACACTTATAACTAAAACATTTACCCAATTTTTACCCATAGGTGGGAGAATCGTTTAAAATAATTTTATCTTTAAATAGATTCTAAAATTCAATAGTTCATAACATGTTTAAAGAGTAATAAAAAACTTAAAAAATATTTTTTTCCCTGAAAAAAATTCATAAAATACAAAATAGTATCTACATAGTTGCTCAAAATATTTTTTAGTGTACAATTTTTTTTTCATAAATGATAATTCATAAGATTTGAATGATCAAAAATATTTTAAATGGGAAAAAATCATAGAACATCACTAATTTCAAAATAAAAATATATTAAACAATATGGGTAATAAAAATAATTCTGTTTGGTTTTAACCATTTACAAAAAACCCTAAAGTCACATTTGAATAATGAAAATAATAAGAATAGAAATGAGATGTTTTTATAAAATATTTTTTTAGAAACAAGAGAGTAATTAAAACAAAAAGCCTCTTAATTTAGAATAATTAACAATTAAATATAGTTTTAAACATTTAATTTATTTTTCCATTAAAGAGATTCTCCTGTCTCTTAATTCTGGCTCTTAAATAATGAAAATATTGGTGTATGATAACAAAACTTATAACATTAAATAAAGTACAAAATAATTTTTTTATATTAGATGAAATGTTTTTTTTGGATTCTCTAGCTTTAATCTCATCAATGTCTTTGAAAAATAATTGTGTTTTTGTCCACATGATCTAAATTTATTCTCTTAAAGTGGAATTCATACATTTTTATCCCTTTCAATGAATACCATGAAGTATAAGCTTTAGATTACTAAAATAAATTTAAAAACATGAGAAAATTCTGATATACAGATAAGTGTTCAGCTAGTGCCATTAATTTATTTCATGGAAAGCATCAATTGCTTTGTTAAATTAACACCAAATGAATGAAAAAATATAAAATAAGATAATTTGTGGATAATGTTAAAGTGGTTCTATATAGAAATTATCCATAACATTACATGACATAGTTCATCCTTAATCAGATAGAGATGTTGGCCATTCCTTAGAAATCACTATATGCATTGAATTATTTCTTTGGTGTTCTTTATCATTAATTTATTATAGAGTATTCCTTGATCAGCTTCAATAAAGTACAACTACATGGAATTTAAATTTTTGTGGAGTAGTAGAGTAGGGAATAATAAGTAGGAACACTTACCCACTTGTTCACCTTGGGTGTAGTTTTCACCAGTTTTGAATATTGTACTCTATGATGTGAATTTTTCATCCTGTTTTTATCTATCCAAACAATTATTTACTAAAAAAATTCTTTATCAACATATAATTTTTGTTTAATGTACAAATACCACATGTCTTATTCCCCATTATTAATTTCCACATCAGTTATGGAGTTGTCTCTATCATTTTCAGTAAAACCCATAGATGAATCATTAATAATAAATTATAGGTATAAAAGTGCATCATGTTGTGTTTTTTCATTTTTTATTGAATCTACCAATGTTCCAAAATATCACTTTACTAGTTAAAACCCACAAAATGAAAAAAATGAATCTCATAATGAAAAGTTTAATATTTAAATAAAAATATAGCCTCTTCAATAAATTTATAACCACCCTTTAATTCTATGTATCATGGTTTATCCTAAATAGTTATTATTCCTGAGAGTACTTCAAACTTAGTGAAGTGTTAGTCAACCTCCTACATCCACTCCTCAAAGCATTCCACCTTATGTGATGTGTCTTCCATGAAAAAAATAGGTTTTATTTATCTAGTATAACCTATTAAAGCAAACAAATATGACTAGATCAATTATTTTATATTTAATAATTCCAGTTATAAATAATAAATTTATTTAGCATCTAAATAATTTCTAGCTTTTTCCATTTCTTCATGTTCATCCTCTTCATAAAACATAGAACACCTCATAATATATTTATTTTTAAATTCCATCTTAATAATTAATAAAAAATAATTATTAGAATTTGGATAATCTATTACTTCTACAAATTCTTCATTTGAAACATGTCACTAATGTTCTACCACCCCTATTGATCTTATTTTATTTTATTGATATCTTAAGAAAACATTTTCATCATTTGATGAGAAAATACCATTTTATCATTAGTGAAATGTTGATATTTACCCTCTCATAACCAATGTTAAAATTCTCTCATAATTCCATGGATTTCATTATTCAGCGAGTAATATAACTATTTATCTATTTGAAAGTTATAAGTTTACATAACTATTGATATGCATAATTAAAAGGAAATAACTAAGATTAACTAATGACATTAATTACTAGAAACATCACCAATTTTTAGATGGGATGTCCTACGACCAGTCATAAATTCATTTATGAACTCCCTAAATATAATAGAATGGCTATCATTGGGGTCATCTCAAGGAGGATCAATAGTGAATCCTCCAAAATCATATTTATCTTTGATTAAATTCAAATTAGTAAATTTATCATAAAAAATGATGGGAATCAAAAAACATTAATGAAGGAAAAGAAATGAAATTAATTAATGGATAATATGGTTTGAATATGGCTTGAATAGTCATATGTTGTTCCCCTATTCTACTTCCTATCATAGATTTATAGAGGGGTTATGACCTTCAATAAAAATACCACATAAAGATATTTTGATGTATTGATTCAAACAACACTCCCACCATAATAAATGAACACTCATACATGGATGTCTCACAATACATGAAGCATTATCCATAATATGATAATATTAACTAAATATAAAAACCTCTCTTGATAACATATTTCCTGATGAAGTGATCTTTTTGAGATCATAAATGAAAAAGATCTTCCCAAAAACCAAATTGAGTGAGATAAGGGAAGAAGGAGGGAAATAATTATGGTAATAGAGTGACACATAGATACCAAGAGCAGTCATGAAATCACATCTATTCACTTCACCAAAATTGTTGGATAAGAGTGACGAAGAGGATGATGATAATATTTGGTATTCAAATACCATGAAATTTTCAGGGTTTGATTTCATAGAATTAGTTTAGTTGGGTAAGTCTCAACTTATGTATGTAGAAGAACTCATTAAGTAAGATAAAAATGAATATTTTATTTATATAAAAATATCCTAATTACAGATTCATCTAGAATTGAATGAGGAATGTCTTCTACAAGAATTTATCCCCTTATTTGTAGTCTGAAATGTAACAATTACAAGAAAATATGACCAATACAACTATCCATGTGTAGCCAACCTACTCCATGAAAAACATTCATCTGTTACATATCTAGTGATACTAGTAAAAACTCTATGTAATGTGGGTTCCTCGCAGAGTCTGCTCACCACATAGCATTCTAGGAATTCATCTTGTATCCTTCAATACATATATTCTTATCCAGTTTTAGTTGAGTAGAAATACCACAAATATTTCATGCCCCCATGTGCATACATCATCTTCAAACACTGATATCTGAATGTGTTTCTAGATATAATTAACCCTTCAAGTGTATTATAAACTAATTCCAAACTAACCTACATATTATTCTTAAATACAAGTATTATTATTTAAAATAATATTTTCTTTTCAATTCTAATAATCCATGCTTTAGTAATCAACAAAAAATAGATTCATGATTTCAATTTATCACTGTGAAAACTCATTGCATTCACATTTAATAATCATTGAGTACACTAGAAATCACGAACATTAATTCATTACAATGATTCCCTTGAGAGATAGATTTACAAAAAAACCAAATTGAATACTATAATCTATTAATAGAATATTTCCATTTAATTTGGATATAAATTGTTCCTTATTGAATATCCAAACTCTACTTAAATCAATCATTATGCATGGAATTAGCTTTGATAAGCTCAAAGAACCATATCTAGTTGTCAATATATTCTTTCTTGCCTTGAAAAATCATTAAAAAATGTTGTCTCTAAGTACCCCATGGACTTACATCTAGTTTCCATATCGAAAAATTGTATCTATATATTAGATTGAATTGTAAATGATTCAACATCATACTCACAAGGAAAAAATCAAATTTTTTACTTGCGACCATTTTTTTTATTTGAATTCCTAACGTATAGGAATTATGATACCCCATCACCTTAATCAATTAAAACCTAAAAGTAAAAAAAAGGATGAGAATTATTTCTATAAACTCAAGGTTCATCATTATTGGTTTATCTTTTTGACAAGTTTATTTATTTCATCAATCACTTATTCTGTTAATTTCCAATAATATATATTCAATTGATTCATACAATTTTCAATAACTATAGAATACTTGATTAGAATTCATATTAACACCCTATTAGGCTCAATTCTTTTACAAATCCTGGATCAAACTCCTTTAGAGTTGACTGGTTCATCAACTATCTTGTACCCATTCTAATTCATATATAACTAATTTGGAAAGGATTACTAAATAATTATTTTTAAGCCCACATTTTTGAATCCCGCTAATGGGAATATTAATCTCACATTTGGTCTAGGGATACCCATTGTACCACCATTACTATGATGGATCATCCTTAAATTGTTTCTTAGTTTTGAGTTCATTTGATCTAGGACTCACAAGATCTGTCTTTACCAAATATCCTTAGTTTTGGTAGGACTTATTCCTTAGATGAACACCCATATTAAAGTGTTCAACTTTCAAACATTATCAAATCCCCTCCTACACATGACCATCTTCAACATAAAAAATTTGCACCATCTTCAATTAATAATTTATGTTTTTCGATTTTAACTAATTCCTATATATATTACTCAAACTTTATTTTTAGGGATTTATTTAACCTTTATAACATGTGAATATATAGTGAAAATAAAAATAATAAATATATTTTAGAAATGATTATTTGTTAACATATAATTTTAGATGAGATACTCCTCGTATTAATTTTTATTTTATGTATAGTACCCAAAATGGATTATGTGTTGGTCTTGGATATAAAATATGAATAGGGAATCTCTCCCTAAATCTTGTATTAGATCCATGTTTTAGACCATTTGTACTTTGAGTGGCCTTAAACTAGTTTGATAATGATAATAGTGTATTAATTTTATCATATGGATCCATGGTGGTGAATTGTGTTTAATTTCTTGCTAATAATAGTGGTTGTGTAGTGTTTCTCATTGAAGGTTGAAAAAATGGAAAATCAAGTGAATAATGAGTGGATCCTATGGATTATCCAAAAAGGGAGGCCTAGATGTCTGATGTTTAGTTTGAGGGATTAATTATTTTGAATAGTGAAAATTTTCACATCAATTTCAGAAAGGAGAATTGGATAAAATATAATATTGGATGTGAAACCCTAGCTATCACTAATTAATTTTAAGATGGAACCTTGAAATGAATTATGCGTTATGACAAAAAGGATTGAGGTGGAGGACATGGTCATTGTAGTGTTAGATCATTATGAATATGACCACAACCCATACAATGTATGGATGTTAAACATCCTCAAATTTTACAAAGAGTGGGAACCTTACATTGAAGGGAATAACCTTATGATTGGTTCCTTGTAAAAAAAATTTTATCCCAAAAATTTCATATTTTCAATCTTAAAAAAACCCCATCACCAACCTTATGAATTTTTCTGGTTCACCTTATGAACTGATAAAATAACCATATGAAGTGAACCATCTATAAAAAAATTGTAATTTATCAATTAATAATTCAAAATTAAACTATAATAAATTTCATGCTTCAACAAAACTAAATTAATTCCAATAAATCATATTAATGATAGAAACATTTAATTTTGAAAATATTCACTCTAAAGACCAAAACCCATCCAAAACCACACAAAAATATTATTTCAATTATTTTTTAACAAAAGTAACTAATAAATATGATCCAAATCTGTGAATATTAAAAAATGATCATTTAATGAATTAAACACAATTAGTATATATATTCAAAAAAATATAAGGAAATAACATTTCGTCCCAAATTGATTCAAGAATAATTATACTCACAATGAAGGTTCTTTTTATCATTAAAAACAACTGAATATATTATGACATATATGAAAACCATGTATAAAAAAATATATACCAATATACCGGACAAATCACACTGTTTGATACAAAACCCAATTAATATATTATACTATTAACATACCACTTTTTATGTTTTAGTGAGTCCATATATGATATCAATTAAATGGGTTTCTACATCATTAGATTATGTGTAAAGAGATTTTGTAATGAATTTCATTTATCATTGAAATATTTAATTGATAATACATTATATTTTTATGTTGGGAATTATGTTTCAATATTTTTTAACACACATATTAAAAAGCTAATCCTAAAATATTTATTTTTTCAATGTATGAACTATTGGGACCTCCTCAATTTAATGTAGTATTTATATAAGGAGAGTTTATCCTTAAAGAAATACACTTATTAGGGTAGTACACCATAATTAAAAATTATGTTATTTCTATTTAGCCTTTAATATAATGAGTTTTTAGCGTTCATTAGATTCAAGTGAAATCTTGATTATTTTTTTTTGATTTCATTTATAATTACATTATATTTTTATAATACCATTGTGAAGGATCTTGGACACAAATATTATATTTAAAATTCATTTTGATAACTTTTATGTCTATAAAATCCATAAGTGGAATTAATTTCACAAAAATTAAAATTTGGAGATATTATTTGATTTTTTAGGAATTTTTTATGTTCGTGATGACTAGGAAATTTCATAAATACATATAGTATAGTTCCTTATATGATATTATATCACCAAAAATAATATAGGGATATTGTTATCAATGATACGTTCTTGGTGAATTTTGGATGTTGGATCAACCAATCCTAAAAAATGACTAGATATGTCCCTTTGTTTGATATGGCTATGTTGGGTGTTTCTTACAACATTGCACCATATAAATCTATATATCTATATCACATGATTATATATAGTTCATTTAATCAGTTTTTTTGGTATTTTTCATGGAAAAATATATAAATATTATACCTTATGGTACTTAATAAAAACCTATGATATGTGTTGTTATCCCAAGTAAGAATCATTTAGGAAGTATAGATTAATTTATTTTAGAAAAATAATTTATTATAACTGTTTTTGTGAAAATGGGTACTATGCTTACAAAATATTACTATAAAATTGATAAATCTAAATGAAGAAATGTTTTTTAAATTAGTTTGATATAAAAAATCCATACAATTATAAAATTTTATATAAATTATTCAATGTTCAGACCCCTAAAACATCTTATATTTTAATCAAATGTCGTAATAGGATATAATTCCATGATTAGATAGTTATAAATATTAAGTGCATATAAAATTAACTTCTTATTAGAAATATATAGTATATTCCCCAATAAGGGACTTCTTTTTTCAATAATAGAAGGTTATTAGGTATGATATTACTATAGAGGGTTATTATTGGATTATAATGTTAAGTTCAGTCTTGTATAAATATAGTTTATAATAGAAAAATAAGAAAACATTTAGTTTATAGGTAAATTTATTTTTTTCTATAGTTGGAAGAATTTTATTTATTTAAACTTTTCTTCTCTTTTTTATATGAATCATTTTACATTGTAAAAATTAGATATATACTAATAGAAGAGACCCCATTTGTTACTTATATTGTCTTTAGTATCCAACCATTAAAATAATTATTTGTTTATGTATTATATATCCATTTTAAAGAAAGTATTTAATGTTCTCCCAATAAACAAAGAGTTCAGTTTTTATTCGATCTACTGGTCATATAGTCATAGAAAACCAAAATTATTATTTGGTGATAATTAAAATAATACAATTATTTTTTACTTAATATCTAGATACAGTAGGTGATATTATATATTTTCTACATTTATTCATCATAATGAAATCTTGACAGTATAAAAAAAATAATTGCATTGGTCAAACATAATTTTTCAAAAACAATGGTTGGTTGAGATTCATAATTTATGTTCTTCGGATATAATAATTTTAAATTTTTATTTCCAAAAAAAATGAGTTCGTTGATTCATTAAATAAATGAGTTCATAATTCATTCATTTTTAAAAAAAATGGGATATAGAAGATAATAATCAAAAATATAATGGAAATTTGAATTTAATAGAAGTTTAAAAAATTTCAAATTAAATATAATCCAACAATGAAGTCCTAATCATTTTAACATAACTTATTTCAACCCCCTTTATATTTATTATATAACATTATTTATTAAATAGTTTTTATCATTTAAAATTGTATCCATTTATTATTCGTATTGTTTATGAAAGTAAATTCTTGTCCAAATTTGTGATTATCTTAATAAACAATAAGGGTTGGATAGTTTTAAATTTATATTATTTGGAAGATCCTTGCATATCATAAAAGAATACATAAGTACTTAAAAATATATTAATGGTCCATTATTATTATATGGTATATATATAACAAACATATATAAAGCAACATAACCCTATATGTATATATAAAAGTAAACAAAATACTTTATTGAATAATTGACGTAAGATAAAATGGACAATAAAAGATCAGTCCCATTAATTGCATAGGAATCTTAAATGATTAAATCCATTGGGGAGTTTCATGATATTAGATATTCGATTCTTATATTATTTCTAAATATCCTTGGGTAAAAACTCTGCAATAAAGGGACAGGTATGGTGTGGTTTCTTACACAATATCATGGTCTTTGTTGGGATGCACCATGACATGGTGAATGCTACCATGTTATGGTGTTATTCCTAGAGTCCCATAGGATATGCAATATCACATAGATAAACTGCCTTCTCTTACACATAGATATCACTATCAATTTTATTATAAAACGATGATAGTAAGGGTAAATTTAATTGAAGTATTTTAGAATGATTAATATTGTCTTGTACACATTTGAAATAACTCTAAAACTCGAAAAAACCAACAATCTATCTATATATTTAAAAAGAATAATAAAATAAAGAAAAGAATTATGTTATGTGAACTAGTTTATCATATATTTTCTATAAATGTTTAATTTAGATCATTAAGGAGATTTTTTTTGGTTCTATCCATTTAGGGGGACTACAAATTTTAGGAATATTCATATACTTAGGAAGGGAATATATCAAGAAATGATTTAATAGAACCTTTTAGATTCTTTATTAGAAGTGTAGATTTAATGGAATGCAAAGATTTCCTAATGAATGAAAAATTTTATATAGATATCTAAGAACCATAAACTATTGGTCTATAATGAATGTGTGTTTTCATAAAGTAGTCAAATGTTTTAACCATTAAAACACTAAATTTAACATAATCATAGGGGGATTAACATTTAAACAATCATGAACCACATTAATGAAATTTAAATTTTGTGATGGGTTATTTAATATAGTAAATATCTATATCAAAAATAAGTTCCATTAAGAAATTAAATGCACAAAAATTGATATCTATCATAAATAATTGCAATTAAAATAACTCATTGTAAACACTATATAGTTCATTGAAAATTGTTTTGTAATAATTTTCCATTACCAAGAGATAATTACTTGTTAATTATGAAACATAATTATCGATAACAAATAGTATTGTTTTCAATGGACATATAGTTTTATAAAAGTTGTAAGCTTCACTTGTGATTGAAAAATAAATTTCCATCATAATGATAATTATTTATAATAGATTCACCAATACATCAAATATTTTTTTATAATATACATTTAAAATAATTAGGTATATTTTGTTTTTACCAACACATGATTTTTATGAAATATTTCTTTTTAAATAATTGAATTTTAATGATATCTTGTATTAAATTCAATAATGAGTCTAGAAGAACAACATAAAATTTTTAAATTATTTTGTGTATATTTTCACTTATCCAATGGATGGGTGAGTTTAATAGTAATAACTAAAATATATAAAATATATATTCTAATATTTTATGAAATTAATTAATTAATTAGCATATTATTATAATTAAAAACAAAAAAAATTATTTGAAAACAAGAGTTAATTTTTTTTGTCAAAAATTGTTTTTAGGTATGTATTGTATTTTTTATAATAAAAAATTAAATTAATCTCTATTTCTGAATGATTTTTATGATATTTATATACTATTTATAGATTTAAAATTTTTAAATATACAAAAATATATTTATTGGAAAAATATTTGAATAAATATAGTTTTATATTTAATATTTTTCCTAAAAAGAAGTTCTTTCTCCCATTTTATGTATTTATTTTAAAAATTAATTAATTAAATTAATACGTATTGAATGATATAAAATGATTACATATTTAGAATAATGATGTTAAATTTTGTAAATCTAACCCTTTTAATTATTTCAATATAGATAGTAATCGTGGTTAAATTTATCTCCTTGGTAAAGGGTAGATAAGGTAAATTTGGAATAAAATTAACTTTTAAGGCCATAATTAGTCATCCAAATTAATAATGGATGAAGTAAATTTGACCCTTAACCCCTTAAACATGATACTGAGTTTCTTAATGGAAAATTTTACATTAAATAACTGATATATTATTTATATCAATGAATGTTACAATATGTCAATCTTTGAGTTTAAAATTTCATTTACGTGTTCACATATGAAAAAAGAGTTAAGAATGAACCATTAAAGTTACTTTTTGAATAATGAAATTATATTCATGATGATAATTTATTTATAATTTTTAGGTATTATATAATTATTTTAAATGATTTTAAAACCCAAAAAAAAATATTTATTAAATTAATAGAGAAATAAAATAAATGATTATACAAATATTAAAAGTGATACAATTTTGCAAAATTTTTACAAATCATCCATCAATGTTTAAACCTCCTTGGTGAAATATAAGTAATTTTGATAATGACCCCATGATTATCGCCTCTAGTAGGCCACAGGTTTGCAACTAACATAGATGGTATAAAAATATCACAAATGGGAGTCATTACCCTCTATAATTAATAGGACCAGAAGATACAATATCAAAAATCAATAAAATACAAGAGATAATGTAATAACAAAACCAAAACCATCCCATAATTAATGTATAATTAAAATATTTATAGATAAAATTTTATAAATGATAGCCGGAAAATAAATTTTAATGTAAAGTCACAAAAAAACTCCCAAAATTCTCACCAAGTGAAGTCCAACACAATCCATGAAGTCCTACTAGAAATAAGAAAATTAGTTTATATACACATTGTAGGAGCATAAGAGTATACTCAATAGGATACCCAAAGCCTCTCATGCACATGTGAATGGATAATTCCAATGCACCAGTGAGAAAACCAGAAAACCAGCACCACATAAACATTTCAACTAACCAAGACCTTTCTCACCAAATAACACAATCTAGGTATAATAACATTAAGTAATTCATATCAATAATGGGTACCATGCCCCACATTCCAACTAACTAGCTATTCTCACACCCCAACAATATACAACTTGTCACTACCAGCTCTTTCAAATAGCATGTCATCCCAATAAATCGGATCCCATCTCACTCAAAGACACTTGTTACATCATGTAACCTTAAAAACATAAATAGAACTGTATGGTTTCAAGAACATGAAGGACATAATCCTCATTACCTCCTCCTACAATGGATGACTACCAATACAATACATTTCACCATCTCAATAAAAAACACATAGGTTATTATTTTACACCTCGTTCGAAGACACGAAGGCCATGAAAACACATATTAATAGTTATCATTTGACTTCTAGCCATCATAACTCATTCATGTCATCATTATATGAAGAGGAATATGGAAAATCCAAGTTTCCATCCATCCATCCTCACCATCATGAATTTTGGGAAACCCCCCTCAAAACTATTGGTTGTCAGTATTAGGTTCTCAAAATAAGAAGGGTATGTATAGAACATCATAAGAATAATATATATATATATATATAATATCAGAATCTCCCAATCTACATGTTCACAATAAGAACATCATTACAACTCACAACATCTCCACATCCCCTCAAAACATCCACCATTATCACTACAAACCGTAAATTCATATCTGAACACAATAAAGAAAAAAACATTTCTAATTATTTATAAATTAAACATATAATTCCATACTACACATTACTATCGAGTTTCTGTTTAACCACACTATTTATTTCATATTAATAGGACACTTCTTCCAATTTTTCTATCCCATAAATTCATGTATAAAAAATAACCATATAAACTAAAAACCCCACTTTAATTCAATAGTCCATTATTCTTCTCAACCCATATTCCAAACCAACCCATACCATTTCAATTTCAATGCTATCATTTATTTAATTCCATTAATAATCAAGAATATTTCATAACAAAACACATAATAATGATTGAGATAACATTATACTAATTCCAACATTCCCACATAGCCACCATCAAAACTAAATCCACCTCCTCATCACAACTTCTAGATCACCATCATCCTCTTTCATAATCACCACATAGCATGGACGCACAAAACATAACACGTCCTCACATCAAAACACCTTCCATGTAAAGTCACATATCATTTTTCAGATTATTATTGAGGCTTTTAATCAATTCCTCCTCACTATTATTTTTATTCTCACGGAAGAAGAATTTTATTTTGGTAATCATTTCATCAACCAGATATAAGTGATTAACCATTTATATTCAGGTTAATATCATAATGTCATTAAAATATGGTCTCCCTAACATGAAAACTACATCAAAAAAATGGATCCTAAAAACCATGATTTTCTAGGCTATAAAAATATAGATATTCTCAATATCACAATATAATAAAGCTATAATAACATGTGTATCATTTCCTTCCCCATAAATTAAAAACAAATCAGTTAATTATCTACATGAAATCCATCTTATTATGGATAAAAATCATACACTTCCAATATGATATAACATAATGTGTGAGGAATGATCCCCAATCAGGAATAAAGAATATTCATGTGATTCACTACACAAAAAAGGTGTTTAATGTATAAGATTGAACCATTTATAGGAAGAGCAAAAACTAATAGAAAATGAGTTCCATGAGGCCAATGGAAATTGTTTAGAACCTCTAGTATCATGATAATGAATATAAGAATAAACAATGGAAGGATATTTTGTTTAAAAATAACACATACAAAATAATTGTTATTTTAGATCATATATATGATTTTAAATTAAACATTGATGAGGATATCATTAAATTTAAAGTGAATGATCCATTTTAAAAAAACTATACTTTTAAGTAACTAATGATATAAATATACACTTTTGAAACATCCCTTAATTCCATTAAATAACGATCTAAAATAATTTTATTTTAAAAAAGGGAAAACCAATAAATTATAGAAAAATAAAAACATGATACTATCAGGTGAGACCATCATAAGATACCGTCATGACCTACTATCCAGATCAATCACTAGATTAAGTTTTCTACTACCAGAATCAACAATAAGAAGATACAACTATAATCTTCCACTAGATGCTACCACTAGAATCTATTGTCAAAAGTTTCAACTAGATGCTTCCACTAGATTCTTCCACTCGAAGCTACCATTAGAATCTACTTCCAGATTATGTATACTAGAGACTCGAGATACCTATATAAGTTACAACAAGAAGATACTACCAAAATCTACTACAATAAAAATTATACTACATTTGGGATCTAATGACAGGTTCTACCTTCTGGAGATACCATTAGGATCTACCATTCAGATCCATCGTCAGGATCTCATACCATAAACCACTATAAGTAACTACATTACGCATATAAAACACTTCCTTTTACACTTGAACACAACCAAACTTCTAGGAATCTCATATGTGATCCTCTAAAACCATTTATCTGATAAATTAACTAGAAGGAAGGTCCATGCGATTTCATTAGATTCCACTCAAACTAATTTTCTCCTCGGGAATCTATACAAAACTATAAGGAAAGAGAGATGGTGGTCCGAATAACCAACTAGAAAGAAACCAATAAAGGATCTAGATATATTTGTATTTAAAATACCACTAGGGAAAAGAAATATAATGATACACAACACATTAAATGATTTTCCAAGTAAGTTACGTCTCAAACAAGAGTAAGACCATTAATGAATCATTACATCTAGGGAGGAAATCTATCTCATATATCAACATGATATCAAATAATTTATACCAATAAAATAAGATTTAAAGAGAAAAGAATATTGAGAATGCATCTATGACTCTCATTCCTAAGAAAGGTCACCCATATAACCAAAAAATAAACTAGAAAGAAAAACATATCAACCAATAATTAGAAAAAACATTCTTTTTAACCCTATTAATCATTCATAGTTTAAAATTTAAATTTCATGATCAAAAATAGGTTATATTTTTTTAGATAATCCTCTTAATAAATTAAATGCCTTTAGATTAATGTTTCATTTCACAATTTCAAGTATTTCATTCTAAAAACAAATATTAATTTATTCTTTATTAAAAACAATGAATTTAACTTAAAATCACCCCAATTAAAATCTTAAAATATTCCAAACCCTTTTATTTAATCAAAATTAAATATCAAATCACTATTCCAACTCAAGAATATTTTCTAAAATCAATTTCTTTTAAAAGCCACTATCTAGTGTTTTAATTAGAGGCACCATTACACTTGGAATCATTTGTAAGTATTCTTAAATTTGACTTATGATATTATAAAAAACAAACCATAAGGTTGTATCAATCCATTTTATTCTGCATTAAAATTCTTGTCTGTTTGACAACAAACATATTTAACAAGACCATAGTCTTCAAAAATCAATAAATGATAAAAGGTATCTATTCCAATTTACTCTTTAACACATGCTCATACAATTAAATTCAAGTGTTCTGTACCAATGACACATAAAATTACACAATCATCACATTCTATAAGGTAAATATAGGGAGAGCTTCCATGAGAATACAAATGAAATGAACCCATTCACCATACTATGATATTGTATTTTTTTTATTGGAAGTAAATCATCCATATAGTTTTAATTTTTTTTATAATATAATACGTACTAATTTTTGAAATATTTATCATGTATTCGTATGTTTAAGTCCGTAAACTGAAACATAAATATAAGATCAACCATAAAAACCCAACCCAAAAGATAGAAGTAAAACATCATGATCACATCCTTCATAAAATGACATAGGAATTTGTGGAAAGAACATGTCCATTAATTCCATGACTTTAAAAAAATAATTATTACAATCTTTATCTAATTAAACATTTATGGGATTTGGTTGTTTTAATCAATATAAACACATCACAACACAACACAAGCAACACTTACCATCCCATGAAAAAATTATCTATAAATATCATGAAACTACATCACCTTACCAGTTAACATCCAAAAGAAACTACCATTTTCTTAGAACCACCTACTCATTCCCTTCCTCTACACTACCCTATTAAATTATCTCTAATATCATCACAAACATAACCCCAAGCTCAAAAATCAATAAACTCACTCTCTCATTCCATGATCTTATCTGATTTGGGTGACACTGACTTGACCACATATTTTTCATCATGTCATAGTATATAAAATGTTGATTAGGAATTAGATTTTCCCCTATTCACCTGCTTGATGTTTCTAATCACACATCACACAAGGAAACACAATAAGAACACACATGAACAGAGAATAAATTCATTCTATCTTCCATAATTATTTTGGGGATTATATTACTTCACCTTTTTATTTATTATGGGAATTATTACACAATTTCAAATCTCCCATTAGAGACTAGTTTATTAATCATATATAAGTGATAATACTTTTAATGTATGGTGACCTTAATAAATTATCCACAAAATGGGTGTCATAATCCATGATAATCATATCAGAATAAATTTTTCTAAAAATTTATATTTTTAGTATACAATAATAACACATTAATGAAAAAATATCTAAGAAAAGTTATACAATGTAGTGGCCCCAACCCCAATAGCCTAGAGTTGGTTCATACATTATCACATTTGAATAATATACAAGGAATCACATTCTAATAGAAAAAATAGTTTATTAGTCTTGATAAAATAGATAAAATACATTATATTAATATTAAAATTTTAAAAATAAAATAAAAAATTTATTTTAGTTTATAATAACATTATTCCTCATAGTTTAATGTTGTATATCAATAAAAAATCATATCCTAGTATCTTGGGTAAAAAAAACATAATAATGGGGTGATCATAGATGCTTGGTATGGGTAACCATATAGTGGAAGCTATTAAAAATAACGAATAATCAATATGTCAAGTAAAATAATTGAAACAACTTCTATTTAGTAAATAACTCCAGTATAATATTACTTGAATAAATTATTATCAAAGAATCACATATGAATAATTAATTTATCTTGAAAAAATAAACATCTATATTCTAAATAATAAAAAAATCACTTCAAATATCAATAACTAGATTCATAATGATGGAATTCATAATTCGAGACAACTGAATCACACCATGGAGGACTACTTCCAAGAAATCTATGTAAATGGGAAAGGCCTCAGCTAAAACACAATCCAGTTTTAATCATGAGATCTATAGATCCATTGAGGGGATATAATTTTACCCAACCATCACTTACTAAGTCCAATTCATTTTTTATATGAATGGGATGAAATATAATCAACATAAATATTTGTATTGAAAAACTAACATATGACATGTTAATACTTATACAAATCAATAACATAACCACAATCGAACAAGAGTAATATTGTGAATGAAAATTAAATTATACAACCCATGTCATAATGATTATAAAATATCTTGAGAAATATAATGGAAGATATCAATAAAATATATCCTCATTTAATTATAAGTAAAATAGAGGGTTGATTTCAATGATGAATATAAATACAATGAAAAGGACCTCAGTTTATTTAAAGAAAAGTAACCTTTTTATTTTGAAAATAACCTTTCAAAACAAAATGTTCCAAAAGCATTTTGATAATATATTTCATTGAAAATAAACTTTTACAACTTGTAAAATAATTATTATAACATTTATTATTCATGTGGGTGTAAAATTATGTTCATGATAAACTTGTTAAAAATATTACTTACTCATTTTTTTTAAAAAGCTAAAGAAGAAATGTTTTGAAAACAAAATGAAGTTTCATTTCAAAGAAAATTATTAAAAGTAAAAATGTGTAAAAATTTCTTCAATAAATCATTTTTAAATGGATTAAAATAATTTTGAATTCATGTTTATAAAACATTGTTTTTTTTATGAAAACACATTTCTGTTTTAAGAGAGAAATAATCATGGATTTTCTTAAAAACATTTTCAGAATAATTTTATGTAAAAAATATTGAAAATGGTACTATTACTTGCAAAAGATAATTAATAAATTTATTTTAATAAAATAGATTTATTTTAAGATATAAATATCAAATAATTCACCCAAGGTAGATATAAACATAAACAAGCCTGAATAATGATGAGATTTTGAAATAAACCCTTACCACTTTGGTTACTTTTGAATCATACACACCATTTAATAAATAAATTAAATTTAAAATATAAATACAATGATGTGATATATATTAATGACATAAAATATCATAAGGTATGTTATGTAAACAACATAATGGATTAAGTTATGATTAAGTCATATGTCTAACAAAAGAATTAGTGAGACACGAAACCCATATCTTAGGTTCGATTTCCATCATATGTTTATATACATCATGTATAATGGTTTTATGAATGTTATTAATTTTTAAAAAAACCATAATAATATTTATAATATCATATATAATCCTATTATAACAGTTTACCATCTATTTGTTTTAATAATATTTTATTATTTTCATTTTTTGGGTGTAAATTGGCTTATTTTATCATGTTTTTTTCATGAATGTTCTAGTTCTTGTGAATACATTATTTATGTATATCACTTATATAATTATATTAATTTTATAAACATAATATTAACTTATTATAATAATTTTTAAAACCATTTATGAATGTTTTACATTGAAAATTAATCGTATCACTTCTTGGAGAAGGTTTTTTGTACCTACACACGAGTGATGATAAGATTCCTTGAACGAGTGATAGGGTAAGAAAGTGGGTGATATATTAATTTTTCATAATAATAAATTACCTTATATATGAAATATATTAATTAGTTTTATCCTTATTACATTCTATATAAAGCGTGAGTGAAAATTGAACCACAACATTTCTCGAAGTGGTAGTACACCATATACACAATAATCATTATCCTAATTGAAATGGAATGGAACCTAAAAAATATATGTTAATTGATAATACATGAAAAATAATAATATAATTATTATCAAATACATATGTTTAATCCAACATTACACCTATAATTGAACAGTGGTGATAGAAAATGGATATCATCAGTTCATGAGATGGTAGTCCTCCAAACACATGAATGATGATTTCATAACCCATTTTATGTAAGAGGAGAAATATTTAGGTTATTAAATTAAAATAATAACATATAATAATATTTTATATATTGATTTGGTGAAATAATAATGGTCTAAGAATAATATTAGGATGTTGATAAAGAAATAAAATAAAACTTCTGGTTAAGGTTGTTGCCTCTTATTCGGACAATTTTTTGGATATCACTAAAATGGTTCAAAGGTTGGATTTATGGCCAAAATAAGTCTTATAGTATTATATGAGGGAACTATGGAAGTTATTTTTTTGGACATGGCTGAATCAATTTGTTTTGTATGTGTGAATATTATAGGACAGTGGGTGGCCTTTTATAAGTGTGGTGAGTTGCACACTTTTAATTTTTGGAAAGAAAATTATGAACCCATGTTTTTAACTTGAAAAAGCCTTTGAAATCATACATTAAAGAAAATATAACCTAAATGGTAAAAATATGGACATTAAATAGGGCGGGATAAGTTTTCGTTTGTTTTTAACCCTTATCTTTTAGTTCAACCCCTCGTAAATCAGTTTTAACCTTAACTGTGGTAAGTAATTTTTATAGTTTATAAATATTCATTATGGAAAAAAATACTTTGATATTATTATATAATATAAATTTTAATAATTATTGGTAATTAATCCATTTCTCTAAAAACCATTGACAAAATTGGAAAAATTTATTATAAAATTATTCCCACAAACATAACAAGGAAGAACAGTTTAAATAAAAAGTATTCAAATGTATTAAAGGTTCTTAGATCAAAATTCAATATGAAAATTATTACAATGAACTAAACAGAGTTAATTGATATATTTTTGAACTAATATTTATTTAATAATATTTTAATATACAATTTATCTTTTTAAATAATTCAAATAAAAATAATTCTTTTAATAAAAATAATAATTTTACATTATTTATAAAAATGTTTACTTTTCAGAAATATAAAAAAAATCACCCTTAGATAATTTTGATCTTAAAATTATAAAATAAAATAAATTTTTTTAAATTTTTTAAAGGATCCAAAAACATATTTATAACATAATTGTGTTGTAAGTAATGAAACCATTTCCTTTGAAAAATATTGTTTTTTTAATAAAAAATTCTTCTATATTTAATGGTTCATATTGTTATCAATAGAGAACCGATGAAAATGTTTTAAAATTTATTTTTCATAAATTTTTTAGAACTATTCATACCATCTAACTTAACAGTTATTCTATAATTTTTGTGTTTAAATAAAAATACATTAATATTGTATCATGTTTCATTTATACTTAGTGTTGTGTCCATCATATCCTAACAAAGAGATTATTTTTTTAAAAAAATGTATCATAAAATTTTGGGATGTTATATTATCTTCTAAGATTGGTGTTGTGACATGTTATTTTACATGATGATCCTATTTTAAAAAACTATGGGTTTTATATTCTCCTTCTAATTAAAATGGTTCCCCTTAATTTAATCATGATTAATGTAAATTAAGCGATAGATAATTGAAAATACATTCATTGGAAACCAAAATCATAAAAGGGGTTTAATAAAGAAACCTCTTTATAAGAGTGAAAGGGAAGTAGAAAGGACATATGGAATAACATAGAACTAGGAATCTAAGTAGGAGAACGTTTTTTGAAAGTGAAGAAATAAACATGGGAAAAATACCTACATAATAATAGAGAGTTATAGAGGTCATTGATCAAAAGATTGGAAATGATAAAAAGAATGTTAATGAACTAAAAAGCATAAATATATGATGATTTGAAAGACCTTTGGTTCATCATAATTTAAGATATTAAGATAAAATTTTGTTTCAATATCCTTTTCCTAGAGTTGAAGAATTAATTTACCATCTAGACTAATATTATATTCAAATATAATTACATGGAATATTTCAATTTCGTAGGAACAATTTCTTATTTTTGATGTTATTAAGTGAATTTACACTTTATTTATTACACTGGAAAAAAACAATGTTTAAATTTTTTTATATGAGGCACTAAATTATCTTTTAATGGACCATAAGATCAATAAAATAGTGAAAAGTCATTACATATATTTATAAATATTTTCCAAAACAAATATGGTTATCTCAAGTTATCGAATATAATACATAAACCTATAAACCTCCATAATAACACCACTAGTTCAACGTTAATATTTTTCCATCAAATTTCGTAACTATAAAGAATGATATATTATACCTGATATAACATATGTGAGTTGAAATAACTAAAACCTTTTCATCCTTAGGTTATGGGTTCAAGCCCCAAATCCATATCGTATGCAACAAGTTGTCACCCGGCATGTGGGCTGTCATTTTCATAAAAGCACATTGATATAATTGAAATAATGTTACCAAATTTTAATAGCCCATAATTACCTCAACATAAAATAATATATATAACTTAAAGGTTACCAATACGATAATAAAAATCTTTCTATCATTATTTTTTTCATCCTCGGCCACATATTAAGAGTTATACTCCCTCAATCATGTGCTTTATAAGAAGTTCAACTGACCACAATAGTAAATAATAAGCATAATTTCATTTATTAAGATACTTATATAAAATATTTCTTTTATCCAAACACAGTAACATTTTCCATTCCAATTCATCAATAGTAAATAATAACCATAACATTTACCCCTTTTCTCTTTTTTAGGTATATTAACATGATCCTAGGGGAATTAATTTGAATAATGCCCCATATCTTTACGGTGGAAATAGTTCACATTGAAAAGATTCATTATCTCCCTTTAAATCATGAGAATTTTCTGTTTTTATACACTTAATGAAAAAATCATTTCCTTATACCAGGAAGTTTCCTTCCATATGTATCACACATTAGAAAAACCGTTCTTACCCATTTTTTCATTTATCTTTGTTTTTCTCTTCCACCCTCTTATTCTCTTTATTCCATTCTAATCCATAAGTCATGGAAAATTACTTCTCTATTTTGATACCATGTAATTCTACATACTCGTATTAAGAAATAATTTTGGAGACTAGTACCTTATAAAGAACTCAATTAATCCCATCAAATTAATTCTCAATATTGATCTTTGGATAATGTAGGTTGTCCAAAGAATTCCCTGCTAACCTAGTAATGTTCGAATCTATCATAACAACATTTTCCTCCTCTTTTCTTTATAGATTCATGAAATTTGATTCCATATCCAATTGTTCGTCATGAGGAAAATAATTTCCCAAGAATATTAACATGAAATCCTTATAATCTATGATTTCCATTTCCTCATTATCCTTAGTGTTTTTAATCAATAAACACTATTTATTAACATCTACTGAGAGATGATAAACTACAATTAGAACCATCTTTCTTTCACAAATTCCCAGAGAGAGAAGTAATTTCTCTATGGGACTAATCCATTTATTAACTAAAAATAAAATTTAAACATTATAAATGATGGTGGTTTATTATACATGAGGGGGTTTAACATTATTTCACATTGTTTTGTATCAAAAATCAGCTCAATACTGTAAATTTTATTACACATTACATCATTATGCTACCCCAATATCCTTATAATTTTAACATTTCCAGCTACATTCTTATCTCCAGCATCAATATCATTCCTAAGAGAGAAATCCCCTCATAGGGTATGTGTAACACACCAAGACATAAATATATTTTAATGTGAGAATAAATATTATTTTATATCTATTTATACTCAATAACATTTTAATATTATGGTACACACCACATTGAGTTAACTTGAGTTAAACACATGACTGGGTTTTACCAGCTTTAAATTGCACACCAATTTTAAAAATATATTTTTGGAAATTTTATAAAACTTATCTGTCAAAATAAAATATTTTTTTAAGTTTTAATGTAAAAATAATCCTATAGGTAATTATTGTTATTTTTATAAGAAGTTTCATTTTTTGATGAGCAGTGAAAAATACTACATTTTTAATAAAAACTACATTTTTATTTAAATAATTATTAGTGTTATGTTATATTTTAAGATTTTCATTAATATCAAAATAGACCAATTATACCTATATTAATCCAATATAGGTTATTTAAAAGATTTAAAATTAATATTACATATATATATAATATTATTGAACTTTTGAACGGTTCTACATTAAAAACACATTTTCTCTCCACATGTACGGGATTCACGTTCATCTTAATATTCCCACTTCTAAAATTTGAAACTTGAAAAAAGGAAATGAAAAATTTTAATGTTACAATATTTGTTTTCAAATAAGACAACTTTAATTTTTCATGAAAAATATTACAAAATTAATTACGGTGATTAAGGTAAAATTAACCTTGGTAAGTGACTGAACCATTATCTTAAAGACCAAAATGACCTCAAAACATGTCCAAAATGCATTATATGACAATAATTTGACCATATACTCCCTTGGTTCTATTTTTATCAGTTATTTTGAAATTTATAAATGGAAGTTTCCATTATTAATGATAAAGTAGAAAAATATACAAAAATGGATCTTTCCATACCTTTAATATTAATAAAAAAATGAGATATGTAGAAAACATCATGTGTTAGGTTATACATATCCTTTGGAAATATAAATTGATTATTTTTATCATTATAATTTATCAATAATTTTTAGATATATTTTAGTTACATAAAATGATTAAGAAATGAAAATGTGGTAAATATTTAGTAAATAACAAATTGTAATAAATGATACTATAAATATTAAAAGTGGAATGAATTAATTGAATTAATGAATTTGATTATTTTTTAAAATAATATATCATGTTAAAAAAATTATAATTAATATATTTTAATTATAATATCATTTTGATATTTTAAAATTAAAATTCAATAAATAATGTCAAAACTGATATTACTGTCATTTTATAATAACTAATATTTTATTAAATGATTTAAAAATAATAAAAAAATATATTATAAAAATTGAATTTTTAATGTTAATAAATATTAATTATGTTCTATTTATAGACCATTTTATCATTTATAACTAAAATTTTGACCCATATATTGTAAAAACATTGTCATCACGATCTGGGTTTAAGTAGTGTTTTATTACGTTACATTCAATTGTATTAAAATTTATATCAAAAAACATTAAGAGATTTATTTTATAAATTAGATATAATATTTATAATTTAATGTCAATATAATTTTTAATAAACATCACATTTTTTATTCTTAATGGCTAAATTACATTGGTTAGAAAACTAGATGCTTTAATAAAAAACCAAAATGATAAAATTTTGGAATATTAGAAGTTAATGAACAAAATTATTAAAATTCAAATATTTTTGTGTGGTGGAGGCTTTAATAGAACATTAAACCAATTTAAACCATTATGTTTTCATTTTTTGTGTATCATTCAGTAAATTAGACCTCCCATTAATGAATAACTTTTGGTATTTACAATATTGTCACTCCTCCCCCACAATAAAAGTGCCTCACATCGTCCCACTTTCTCAAACACCTCAAGAAAAATTGTGTCGACCAAGATCTGAAAAAATATCTCCAAAACATTCCTCACCTCATCAGAGAACCACCCCTTGTCCAGAATGCAATCTACAAAATCCTTTTGGTTCAAACCAAATGGAGTTTTCTAATTAAGACATGACAATGTACTTTAATGTTTTTTAGTTATATTCTCTTATCCATTCCCTAAAATCTTATAATTTCAAGATTCTATAAAAAATAGTATCATAAATATACTAGGATTTGATTTTTATAATGTTTATAAACACAATTACACACACTTTCATCTATTGGGTAACAATCATATTAATCCTGTGTTTGGTGAACTACTACCTCAGGAAATGAGGATGGTTCATTTTTCATTTACCAAATCTAATGGCGATCATTTTGATGGAATATATATATATACATATTTAATATATAATATTTATTATGTATTAATTCTTCTTTAATTATTTTATAACACATATCATTATACATTCCATTTTTGTATAAATATGATAACATCATTTCTGGAAGTGTATACTACATCCCCCTCAAAGCGATGTGACTCATTCACACTATATATGGAATGTAAAAATGATATTTTTAATAAAACTATATAACATAGATATGATACTGTTATAAGCGTGTACATATGTATCATTTAATTTTCATTCTTTTAAATACAATAATGAAGTGAATGTAGTGTTCTTGTGTACGTACAAACTATTGTATCCATGAACGGTAAACTTCATTTATTATATCAAAATATTATAGACTATTCTGAATATATATTTAATGAAAATATAATATAATTACATCATGGTTTGGATTCTATAAATTTCTAAATCATTATCTTATTAATAAGAATAACAAGTAACAAGTCAAAATATACTTGATAATCGTTGGAAATTAATTCCCGAAACAGAAAGAATAATAAAAGTGTGTTAACAAACATGTAATAAAATATTATAAGACGCTATTATATGATATAATAAAAATTATTATGGTTATGTTATAAGATACTAACATATTTTAAACCACTATACTAGAGTGTGATGTCCAAACACAAAAGGAAATGTCAATGTAAGGGATTTTTTCTCAATATACATTCCATTGAGACTTACTTATTGTTATCCACCAATTCACTTTTATGTGGTGTTTATACATCCATTTAACTTTTTATCACGAATTTCCTAAATCTCATGATACTATATATTTTAGTTTTTCTTTCATGGATATTATTATTTAAATTTTTTAAAAGTGGTGTGGGACACTTTGGAATGTTTTAAGATTATTTTCCTCAAGATTGTTCTAAATGATTTTATTGGTAGTTTCACATACATTAGTTATCATTAGAATTATCTTGAGAAAATAAATTTATTTTAATAAATTTATATTTAAATTTCCTTTAATATCTATATCTTCATATAATAGATATTACTATTTCCTAAACCGTATTTTATTTTACATACGGTGTTTTCTTTGACAGTATTTTGACTAACTAGGGAATTATAGATAAATTTTTATCAATCACTAAATATATATATTTATTAAGGAATATTTGTCTTTATTTTAATTTACTATTATATATAATGAATTCTTTTTATAGGTATCTCATGAGTGAGTCTTAGTTATATATATCCCTTGACATATCGTTAGTCTCATGAGGTAAAAAAGATGGCCAAAACTGAAAGGTTTATAACTGATAGCTATTCATTTTTGTGAAAGGTCTTGACAGTAATAGTTCCATATACCAAGGAATCTTGGCATAAAATAAATAATAATTTACCACATTTAGATCATGTTAGTTTTCATACATGATATTTTTTTCAACATATATATAAATACATTTTTTTATGATTTTATTGATTTAGATGAAATGAGTTTTAGTTTCTTACGTTCCTTTATTAATATTTAGTTATCTTGTCTTTTGAATGACATGGATGATCAGTTATTTACCTTTCCATGTTAATTTATTCCCATTTACTATTTATTACATCCAATTTACTAACCCTTACTGAGAATTTGAGCTCCCCATTATTATGTTTCCTTTAACCAGGTTATAAAGAAGAAATAATTGAATAAATAATCAATGGTGCATTTTATTTCATTTTTTTTATCATGTTTGTATTTTATATTTCGAAATTTATTTTGGGTATCATTTATGTAATATGGATTTCCAAGATAGGTTAACTAATTGGTCATTTGGGATTTGATTCCTTATGATCATTGCAATGTAATAAAATAATATAGCATCTCTGGGGTTTTGGGTTCTGGGAATTATAGTTGGTATCAAAGGATGTTTAGAAGCAACCCTATGAAATAGATATAGAAAAACAATGTTAAGTAGCATGACGCTAAAATATAAATTGAGGAAATTTATAGAGAAACATCCTATATATTTGATAAGGTTGACATTACATGGGTATTCCAATAAATACATCCATGTTTGGATACTAAAAGTTGACATGGTTTTTTCATAGATGTACCTATGAGTAACAACTCCGACAATGTTTGTCGGTACTGACTTGGTGTAACAAGGTAAATGAAAGAGGGCCTTACTACGCACTTGCTTTTACTCTCCAAGGGTATAAGCTTAGGATATTTGACATTTTAATTACAAATCATTGAGAATGATTTTAGTAGAATATTACTATGAATAACATTGGATAATCCTAAGGAATCATATATTAATGATTTAAGAGAAATGATTTATGAATCCTATAATTAATTTTTTTTTATTTGGTTTTCTATTTTGATGATTATTTCTCATGATAAGTTTCCAGTTTTTAGTCAATGGTGGGAACTAGAAGGAGTTGAGTTAACATTGAATATTATCAATAATTTACTGATGAGAAGTTAAATGGAATTATCACAATAGTGAATGATGTTTTGATCAGGTCTAATCATATTTCACAGAACATTATTAGAAACATGTACCTTAACCAACTCTTAGAATCTCTAAGGAATAGAAGGAAGGAGTTCATTTAGTGTTTGAGTAATGGAGACCATATTGGAAAGAAGATTCAGTTTTCTCTTTGTTAATAATATCAAATGAATCAACCAAGTAAATGTATAAGAGGGTCATGAAGGTGTTTTGACTATGGATAAGTAAAAAATAAATCATGTAACTACATTGTAAATATGAAAAGTTATGTTGATGCAATGGATAAAGATATTTTCCTCCATAATACATCATCTAAAGTTAAATCATTTATATGTAGAATGTATGTTCATTATGAAAATTGTTGTTCCAAATGGAATGCTCATGAAGAGAGTTAGCAAGGTGGTTAGAGTAATGGATGTATTGTTGACGATGATGACACTACTGGTGAAATGTGAAAGAAGAGAGGTATTACGTAACTAGATTAGATATAATTATTAAGGTCTTAAGGATAAAGTGGAATAAGCTATGTGTTTATGTACATTGATTAAAGAACTACATCATTTTAATATTTTATCAGTTATGTACTGGTTATGAGAATCATGAAATATATGAGTGTTATAGTATAGTAATTTTTCGTTATGGATTTGAGATCATATGATTAATGGTAATAAGAAAATATATTCAATAAAAAGATAATGTTTTTGAAAAACTCATGATTGAGGGAAATAAATCCCTTAATATGTTTATGATGTTGAGACAATGATGAATAAATGATTAAATAGGAAAAGTGATGACTACATTGGAACTTGATAATAGCTTGTCGACAATTGGGCTATCATATCATTGATGGAGTTTAAAATAGTTTTTGATTTAAATAATTTATCCAATAACATGTGTCTTACTTAAATAATGAGTAATAATGAACATTCCTAATATGATTTTATGGCGATTTGAGTTATTTCCATATTCTAGTAGGATACATGATGAATTTATTAAAATGTTTGGAATGTAAAAATTTATAGAAACTTTATATAGATTAAAGAGTAATGATAATTTCATTGTATAAATACATTGACCTTCCTTCTATGGAGTTATATCATAATCAATTAATTTTTTTATCATTTATAAAATTATTTACACAGATCATTCTATGTTATTTTATAAGTTAATGTATTACTTCTCCAAGTGATTCATCATGTTCTAAGAGAAGAAATAAAAAATATTTCATGACATAACCAAAAGATATGATTCTGTCACAACCCCTCCCTACAAAGTGTACCCCTCCTGGGTCATCAATGTGAGAAGGGAGATAATGACCCCCGAGTCCCACTTCCAATAGGCCCTGGGTTGGCGACTAGCATCGAGGGTATAATAAACACAAAAATGGGAGGCATTGCCCTCTAAGAGAACACATGTAGAAGAGAAAGATAATATAGAAACTAATCGACTCCAACTCAGAACAATAATATAAAAGAAACCCAAGTGCATATATGAAATGTCAAGAAAAAGTACTACAACTGGAAGGGAAAAACAGCAAGTACCCAAAGAAAGTAAAAACAGCATCAACCACATGACCGAACAGCTCCTGCAACCCCAAGCTAGTAGAAGCCAGCTTGATCTCCAACCTTCTCCATGTGACCAGAAAAACAATTTATATATACAAAGGGTGAGTTTAACTGTATACTCAGTAGGATCCTCCCCAATTCCTCTCATTAAAAAGTAATGAAATCATGCTAAAGCACTGTGAACAATAAGTGAATCTAACTCGTCACCTAAATAGGTATACTAATTTCCCAACCTCACCATGGATACTCTCACCAACTAACAAAAATAAGAATATTTCATATAATAATGAATATCAGGGGTACCCCGCTACTACTTCCCCATCGGTTTTCCATTTTTCCCCAACATCGCACGTCCTAAACATCCCTCTCCAAAAAGGCTTTCCCGTAGACACCTTGGCGAAGCACCACAATATGCAACTCATGTTGAAAAACCACCACGTCAACACAACAAAGTAACTAGGTAGTTTTTGGGATCCACCACGACCCGTATAATGTGTATCATACATTGTGTATTATACATCTAGCCATTAAAGCACATACACCGAGTAATAATCCTCAAGCCATCACAGCTCAAACATGTTACACATATAGTAGTCCATAAGATACTATATCCAGAATATATGTGTGTGAATAAACAGAGGCCCTTATAGACCTCTACAAATATATATGGGGAAAACTAACTGTTGTTCCTACCAGTATAAGTAACTACCAAGAGAAGAGAGCGGGGCCAAAGGGGGTAGTCAGCCATCCATCCTCCCACCCGAATGTGGGGGAAAACACCCCCCAGGGCTCAGAATCTCTGAGGTGTAAGTTTCCCTTACTGACTGGGTGGAGTAGCATATAGAAACAAAAAAATTACATGATATATTATATCTCACAACCACACTATGTGAATTACCTAGTCTTAGACACAACTACAGCTAATGTCTCTCAAACTCCGGGCTGCTACTTCTAAGACTAGGTATCCTATAAGAATAAAACCATTTAGAGAACATTATTAGATTACATCATTCCGTTTTTATCAGTTTCACTTTACCTTAATTAATTCTTTAAACATTAATTAACCATGAACAATTCTACATTAAATATCATTATCATCATACCCATGTCAACAGTTCCTTCAAAATTACAACCTCATCATTATGTTCCATAAACTCCATCCCCATGGGTTAACACCAGTTATTCAATTTTTCATTAAAGAAATATTTTCCCACATTCCCGGGAATTCTAGAAAAACATTCTATGATACTAAACACAAGGGGGATCAACCCAGTGATTAGATGTACTACCCATCAAGTCATTACCGCTCATAGCAAGAGAATATACCCATCCTTCCTTGAGAAGCTAAATGAAGAAAGAACAGGGAATACCCCGCGTGTCTTCACCTCTTTTGGAAGAGGGGTACGTAAGACCAGCTGCCTTGAGAAGTGGTGAAAAGTAAAGAAGATGAAAACCAAACAAACATCAAGCATCCAACAATCACATCCATTTCATTCCATCATCCCTGGTGTCCTCCATGAAACCCACATGCATGAACTGATGCATCTCGCCACTCTAGGTGTCATCTTCTTCCACAACCAAAAATGACTCCATGCCTCCACATATTACCATAACCATCCAGGCTCACATCAAAACACAAGAAGCAATAAAACAAACATCTTCACAATTGGGCCGTTGTCCCTTAAACAAACAAGAGGGTAACTCAGAACCCAACAAGAAATTATCTTTAAACAACCAATAGTTCTTTAATCCATCCTGGATTAACCAATTTATTATTCATTGGTTCTAAATTAGGGAAACCTAACAGTAAGCTATCACAAATAAATGAGCATGTTTACTACACAAATTTTGTTAACATAAAATTACAACAAGATATAGATTCGTTTACATGCCTGTTTATCTTTAGCCAAACAATTATCAATTTATCCCGGTTTACGTTCTTTACTGATTTCCTTCATGAACAAGCATAAATATCACACAATCTGGAAAAAACAAGAGGCAATAACATATGATCGATATCAGTTTATTTATCTGATTAAAATATTTCTTATGTCAATTCCATTGTCATCCAGAAAGATAAAACATGCTAAAGATACAATTTCACATAAAATAAAGAGAATCAATGAATCCCCAACCTCAAAAAAATCCTCTCACACTTTATCAACACAACGGGTCATGATCCTCCTCTCATGACAACTACATCCACCCGAGGATGCCATGGTATGACCACACCGACCAACCCCATGAAAAATACCATTAGATGCATATAGATTACATTATATAATATAAAAACGAGAAACAGAAGAATATGATCCCCAAAGGAATAATGATAAAACATACCTTATATCGAAGAATGATCGATACATCTTGGTTGCATCAAAATAGAGTGGAACCAATCTGAGGAGTAAAGTCTGATTTTACAACTCCGACGGGATGGATTGAAAGGTTCTAATGTCTCATAGTTGAGAACAAAGAGGAAGAACATGGGACGAAGATATCTTGTCCCTTTTGAAGATTTTACAGGGAGACGGTTTAAGATACACTTAATTCCCCATTAAAAGAGGATCGCATTAAACCATGTGGTTTGACCAATTAAAAACATCCCAGCCTTAGGAATAATTAAAATAGGATTTACAGCCTTTGATTCGGCCTTAAGAGTTTTTAAAATAAGGCTTTAGATGCATTTTACATCAAAGGAAAATGCTAATGTGGTGAAACTGTAGGAAGCTGGAAACACTGTTCATGAACCTCACTGTTAGGACATTGTTCATGAACCTCAACGTTAGAACCTCACTGATAGAACTTTATTCAGGAACCTCACCGATAGAACATTGTTAAAGAACATCACCTTTAGAACACAGTTCATGAACCTCACCGATAGAACCTCACTGATAGAACACTGTTCACCGAACCTCACCGACAGAACATTGTTCACTGAACCTCACCGATAGAACACAGTTCAATGAACCACACCGATAGAACACTGTGCAATGAACCCCACTAACAGAACAATATTCACTAAACCTCACCGATAGAACACTATTCACATAACCTCACTGATAGCACTTTTCACTAAACCTCATAGACAAAATTGTTGACTAAACCTCACCGATAGAACTGTTCAGAAAACCATACCAATAGAACTATTCACTGAACCTCACTGATAGAACTATTCACTGAACCTCACCAATAGAACTGTTCACAAAACCATAACAATAGAACTGTTCACTAAACCTCACCGATAGAATTGTTCACAAAACCTCATCGATAGAACTTTTCACTGAACCACATCGATAGAACTGTTTACAAAACCTCACCGATAGAACTGTTCATTGAACCTCACCGATGGAACTGTTCACAAAACCTCACTGATAGAACTGTTCACTAAACCTCACTGATAGACTGTTCACTGAACCTCACCGATAGAATAGTTTACTGAACCTCACTAATATAACTGTTCACAAAACCTCACAGATAGAACTATTCACATAACCTCGCTGATAGAACTGTTCACTCAACCTCATTGATAGAATTGTTCACAAAACCTCACCGATAGAACTATTCACTAGACCTCAATGATGGAACTTTTCAAAAAACCTCACCGATAGAACTGTTCAAAAAAATGGAAATTTGGCAAGGTGTTGGTGATAAGTCACCTTGACCTCCTAGAATACCTCAAACACCAAATTTTCGCAAAGTAATGGATTGGAGTGGTCTGGGATATTACATTAGATACCTCTCAAAACATACTCGCCCTTGAGAATTCAAAATGGGGTCCGAACAACCACCCATCGAGATACCTCTCAAAATAGAGCAATCCACAAAATCAACCAAAGAAATTCATTAATAAAACATGAATTGTCTGACCACCAAGGGAACATCGTTACTTGAAAAGAGTTAAACATAAAACAACTCTAGGTACTGAGCACATATCAATGACTCATTTTCCCAAGTACTCTCCTCTATATAATTGTGTCGCCACAAGATATGAACTAAGGGGATAGAATGCCCGCGCAACACCTTCTCTTTGTGGTCTTGGATCTACTTAGGTCGCTTTTCGAAGGTTGCATCGTCATCAACATCGATCTCCCCCCAATCGATGATGTGATAGTCATCATGAAGATAACGACAGAGCTGTGAAACATGGAAAAAATAATCTATCAAACTCATCTGTGGGGGAAGTGCTACATGAAACGCCACAACTCCAACATGACCTAACACCTCGAAAGGCCGAAAAAACTGGGGAGAAAGCTTACTCTCTTAACCAAACTTTCGCTGCCCTTGACAGGGAGTCACCTTCAGAAACACATGATCCCCAACATTAGACTCTAAGGGTCTCCTTCTATGATAAACATATGTTTTTTGACGATCTTGCATTGTCTTCATCCTCTCACGAATCACCTGAACCATCTATGTTTTATTCTGCACTAGTTCGGGTCTGAGAATTGCTGACTCTCTGACCCCAGTCCAGCACAACAGATAACGGAAAGGCCGACCATACAAGCCTTTAAACGACGCCATACCGATCATGGAGTGAAAACTTTTATTGTAAGAGAACTCCACCAAGGGTAAGTTCCTCATCCATGAACTTAAAAAATTTGGAACACAAGAGCGTAACATTTCTTTAAGAGTATGGCTTGTTCGCTCTATCTTACCATCCATTTGAGGATGAAAAGTAGTGCTAAGGCGTAGTTGAGAACAGAAATCTTGTGGAGACCACTCCAAACCCTAGAGGTAAAATGAGGATCTCAATCAGAAATTATCATCCTAGGGACTCCATGAAGTCTCACCACCACCTATAGATACTTCCCCGACAAAACTTCCACTGAGCTCGACTCCTTGTTCGCTATAAAGTGGTCTGATTTTTTTAAACGATCCACTACCACCCAAATAGCATCATGTCCTCCTGGATCTCAAGGTAAACATGTAACAAATTCCATTGAGATGTACTCAAACTTCCACTGAGGAATATATAATGTCCTGAAAGACCACTAGGAAAACTGTGTTCAGCCTTCATCTTCCGGTAGACTAAACATCAAGACACAAACTCCGCAACTGCACGCTTCAGCCCTGGCCACCAAAACTGACTCCTCAAGGATCGGTACATCTTTTTAACGCCAAGATGTACTACAAAAGGGAACTATGGAACTATCATAGAACCGTATCATTCATCATATGGGGGAAAAATACTTCAATGATACAACACTCAGTGTTGTTCATCCTCCGACCAACCATCAGGGGCCTCACAACAAACAACTCGGTCTCTCCAAACCTCTACCTCTAGATCTCCCAACTGGGACTCTTCCACCTTCTGCATTAGGGATGATTGTACCATGATCTGAAAAAGACAACCTCTAACCCCAAATTCTTCCTTATCAAGATACAATGCTTACAGTTCTTCCATTACTCTCTAGGAATCACCGGATTCACGCACAACATCATTATATTACTTTCGACTCAGTGCGTCAGCTACAACATTCCCTTTTAAAGGTGTATACGATATTTCAAAGTCGTAATCCTATAATAAATCCATCCACTGACGATGTCGTAAGTTCAAGTATTGTTGGGAGAAAACATACCTCAAACACTTATCATCGGTGAAAACCACAAAGCACTCACCAATGAGGTAGTGTCTCCACAACATCTGATCAAACACCACGACTGTCAACTCAAGATCATGGGTTGCATAGTTTCCATCATGGGGACATAACTGTTGAGACCCATAAGAAACAAATGACCTCTGCTGCATGAGAACACAACCTAACCCCAGATGTGAAGCCTCACAGAAAATATCAAACTGAACTCCCTCAACTGGAAGACAAAGGACTAGAGGACTTACTAACTTTACTTTTAGATACTTAAAAGCTGTTTGACATTGATCAGTCCATATGAATGTCTGATCCTTCCTAGCCAAAGCTTTCAGTGGAGTCACAACTCATGATAAATTGACTGTGAACCTCCTGTAGTTGCATGTGAGACCATGGAAACTTCACACCTCTGACACTATCTTGGGTGCTGCCCAAGACACAATTGATTCTATCTTCAATGGATCCATGTCTATTCTCTATTGGGACACAACGTGCCTCATGAAACGGACTTCTCGAGCCCAAAACACACACTTTTACAACTTCACGAATAGCTTATGTTGGAGAAGAACTCCCAAAATGGCTTATAGATGCTCTACATTCTCCTCTTCAGATGTGGAGTACACAAGGATGTCGTCGATGAAAACTACCACTAACTTGTCCAGGAACACACAGAAAATAGCATTCATCAATCCCATGAATACAACTGGAGCATTCATCATTCCAAACGATATTACAATGAACTCATAATTCCCATGACAACAACGAAAAGCACTCTTCGGGATATCCTCATCCTTCACACGCATCTGATGATATCCTGACCGCAGTTCGATCATTGAGAACCAACATGCACCCTTCATTTTATCGAATAATTCATCAATCTAGGGAAGATGATAGCAATTCTTTATTTTCACTTAGTTCATGCGATGATAATAGACACACAACCACAAACTATCATCAGCCTTTTTCATGAAAAAAATGGGTGCACCCCATGGTGACACACATGGCCAAACAAAACCGCACTCTAAGAGACCATCGAGCTGTATACATAGCTCTCATAACTCATAAGGGTAAATCATATATGCAGAAATATATATAGAAGATGCACCTTGTTGTATCTCGATCCCAAAATCGATCTCTCATTGAAGGGGTAATGCTACAACCTCTTCTGGAAAGACATCAGGGTACTCCTCTATTACCCTAGGAAACACCAACTACTAAACCTCTGAAAAACTCCACATCATCTCATCCACCATGGATGGTAAGGATGGAATACACCTATGAACCATCCAAGGGTCTCCCTCACCAACAAACACCACTTTCTCTCCATCTGCACCAATGAAAATGACATTCTTCCTAAAACAATTAATGATAGCCTGCACCAAATACATCCAATCCATGTCGCGGATGACATCATATGGTTGTAGTCGTAAACATAGGAAATCTCCCCAAGAGTGGTATTGCCCCAACAGTAGATCACAATATCTACATACTTCAAACAAGTCATCTTGACCTCCAACTTGCGTAGTCAATGCCAAATTGCACGGGAAGCCTCTCTACCTCCAGTCACAAAGCATGTACAAGGGTAGGTGATATGAAGGAGTGTGTCACTCATGAATCAAACAAGGAATACACAATGTTATAAAAAAAGAAAAGGGTACCTAGAACGATGTCTAGATCAGCTTGAGCTGGAAACGATAGATCATGAATCTGACAACAACCTCCTCCACGACCTCTCTGACCCTCATGAAGACCACCACCATGGATGCGCTATGCTCTCTGAGGAAGGGGAGCATCATGGGGCTGTCCTCTACCTGTCTCATTGTAAAGACCCAATGTTTTTCAATGGAAATTCCTTTCTTATATTTATGACATAATATAAAATGAAAACACAACATAATGAACTAATAAGTGATAAGTGACCTTTAAACATAAGTTTTTCACTTATGTGTTAGGAATTTTAATAATCCCACATACATGGTTGTGCTCAAGATGATTTTTGGAGTCAAACAAAAATAATTTTTGGTGAATAGTAACATACCCTTAGGAAAAGTAACATACCCTTATGAATAGTAATATGACCCTTATGAATAGTAAATCATCCAGCATAAGAGTAACCTTACCCATAAATAATTAAATAAAATTTAGACATCTTAGAAAGTGAAAATTTGATCTTAGTAAACGTTTTGGAATTTTGTATGTCATAAATAATTATTTATAACTAATTAATTAATTTAAAAGAAAACCTATTTTCTTAAAATTTATTAATTATTTATCAAATCAAAGTCTTATATTTTTTAGATAATTTTATATGACCCTGCGTAATTTTTAAAAGCACCATAAAATCAGTTTTAATCTTAAAAACTGTTTTTTTAAGTATATTATAATTTTAATTAAATATTAAATTAATAATATTTAGAAAATTATTTTTTAAAAATTGACATCATTTTTGGAACCTACAGGTCAAAAAATGGTCGGGGTCAATTTTTGGGATTTTTCTGAGATACATGAATTTTTGATGAATAGTAGAATCCGATAATTTACAATAAATGCTAAATAATGGATTAATTGAGTCATCGATGATGCTCTGCTGATGTAAACCCACATGGTTAGGGATAACCTGATAGAATTAATATTATTGTTCATTCAATACTCACTATACCTTGTCTTAGGGGAAATTAATAATCAAATGAATTTTATATTAAGGAAACCCCTCTCCCCTCCTTTATAAAAGCCACCCTTCACACCATCATTTCCTCACACCTCTCAAGATCTAAGACTCTTCTAAACTCTACCCAAACACCATCCCCAGACCCTCCCCCATGTTAAAGAGATGTTGGTCTCATCAAAAGACCATGCTTAGTCCCTTAAGGAGGATCTCAAGAGAAGGATTCAAGAGGTAGTTTCTCTCCCTCTTCTCCTTTAATTTCCTTTCAAGTTCAAGTTCATTTCTTGATCTCTACCCACCTATATTCATCCAAATGGTATTTTAACTCCAGTATTATACATATAATGTAATTTTATGATTATAATGGGATATTATGTCATCCAAACCCCTTTACCACTTCCATTTATTTTATTAAAGAGAACATTGTTCGTGAGGTGTTAATTTATCACCTTCAAGAATGACATGCTTTTTTTCTTCTATTTTTACCTTCAGATCTGGTCCTAAAACAATTTTTATGGTTGAAACATAATATTTTATATGTATTATGTCCTGTTTGATGTTCTATAACTGACTTATGAACATATTACTAAGTGATAAATTAAAACAACTTCATTCTGATCTAAAAACCACCCAAATTAACCCAAACAATCTTCATTTAATTCTTATCTAATGATTCATTCACAGGGTTCTAATATAATTAATTATAATATCATTAAAACTCCTGTAATATCATTAATGAAATGTAATATCATTTATGTATGTTTACCCATGTTCTACCCGAACATCAATTTAGGAATACAAGTGAACCACCCAAGAAAAACCATAAAAAACAAACATACCCGAACAATGTTTTTAAACTCTATAAGTCATACAAAGGAACAAAAAATGACACAATGAAACCATAATGAACCCTATTAATGTATAAAAGGTTATATAATTTCTAATTAAAGAATATGATGTCATTATTCAGGACATTAAAGAAAAGGAAGCATTCAGATACAAGGTAAGGGGAAATTCTCGAACCCAATTTTCTTCATTCGGGTTCTTCCACTTTCACTCCATTTTTTATATGGTTACACCATAAATATCATTTGTTCATTTTTGAATTTAAATTTCTGGGATATGAATTTTTTTCACTGGTATTTATGTCAAACCAAATGTTTTCCAAAAGAACTCTTCTTTTAAGAACTTACATTTTACTTCTCATTCAAAGTTGATGGTTCTTGTATCAAGTATGTTAGTCCCCCTTTGTTTTGGGAACACAATATTTATGAATGTGTTTTTATTAATGAAACTCATACTTTATATGGGTTAGTTATGTTCATTATTGATATATTTTCTATGTGTCATGCATGTTAATGATAATGTTATGATGTGACGGGTGCACCCGGAATTATATAGTGTAATATGAATGTTTCAATGTGACGGGTGTTCCTAGAATTATACTACGCTCCAATGCATTGGGTCAAGTGATAAATCTCATGATTAAATGTGAAATTATGTTTGAACATGATTATAGCTTGGTTCACATGTATGTGTGGTAGTTAATCACTAAAGAATGATGTTTCATTTTTATGCATTGGCACATTTCAAGTCATTTATTTATGCTCCTCTCATTTTCATGATCTTTTGCCTATGTTATGATTATGATCAGCCCATGCTATATTGATCATATATATCCTATTACTGTGCTTCTAGATCACCCCTTTTTATGTATATCCTTAGGTGGATACATATACTATGGAGAGGAAAAGTTCCAATCAGAAGCTAGAGAGGAAGAAATTAAATAAATGTTTATGTTTGATGTTGTAATTGTTATGTATGGTCCTAGTTTTCCCAAAACACTAAACCTTTGGATCCTCTATGTGTAATACTATTATGTTTTTTATCTTTAAAATGATGTAATAGTAATGTAAGAAAAGGCTCGGGTTGCTATAGTTGGAATCAGAGGAAAGGTTTAGTTAATTTGGGAATTAGGAATAGTGAACCCTAGAGAAAACCATAGCATGAGACTAAGTACAAATATGCACACAAGATTATTTACATAGGGATCTCATATGTTATGTTTGTGGTAAAAATTGTTTAAATGAATAAGTTATTCCTGACTTTTTTACTTATTTTTTTGTTCTACCTTTTTCTATTTTAGAAAATGGTGGGAACCAGGAGAAATCAGGCGAAAAACTCATGTGAGGGCCAATGCAACGATTTCACGAATGACATCCCCAATGATTTGGGAGGTGGAGTTCAAAACATCATGGGATTCTTACCCAATTATCTCAGGTTATGAATAATAACAATAATAATGGGGAACGTCCTCATTCACCAAAGAGGGAGAAACTGGCTATCGAATGTTTTATGCGGCAATGACCACCGAAGTTTTGTGGATCTTCCGATCCACTAGTTCCGGAACAATGGGTCAACTCTATGGAGAAGATCATTTTTTTTCTTCACTGTTCTGAGACGGTGAAGGTGACTCTTGCCATTTATCATCTAGATGGAGAAGCTTATCAATGGTGGGCTGTGATTAGGAACACCAAGCCGAGGGAAGAAATTGAAGAGATGGAATGGGAAGACTTTAAGATAATGTTTCTTAACAAGTATTTCCCATGAACTATTTTCACGAATATGGAGAGAGAATTCATAGAGATCATGAAAAATGAAGGAGAATCTGTCACAACCTATGAAGCAAATTTCACAGGGCTTGCAAGGTACGCTTTGGGTTTTCTTATCAACAATGATAGAAAAATTTATATATTCTTTAGTGGATTAAAACCACACCTTCGAAAGGCTCTTTAAATTCAAGACTTTGGGAGTTATGAAGAAGTTGTTCGGTGTGCTCTCAAAGTGTAGATGGAGTTTGGAGAATGGTCCCATGGCTATGGGGATAAGAAACAAAAGATGGAGTTTCAAGATGGTGGATCTAATGATAAATGTGGGAAGAAAACTCAACGACCCACATTCCAAAAATATGGGAACTTGCACCATGGGAACTTCCTCAATGGGACGGGGAAATGCTACAAGTGTGGTAAAGAAGGACACCATGCTCATGAGTGTCGAAAAGACGCGAAAAGGATGGAGAATGTAGCTGATGAAAGGAGAGAACCACCCATGGTCCAATGATACAATTGTAGGGAGCAAGGGCACTATGAAAACTAGTGCACTAATACTCGAGCTCTCGAGGGTAATCAGCGTCAGCAGCCACCAAAGCCAAAAGAACAAGGGAAGGCTTATGCCATCACTACTACGGAGGTGGAGCATGATAATGAAGTCGTACAAGGTACACTTCCTATTCACTCAAGAATGGAAAAATTCTTATTTTATTCTGGTTTTACGCATTCCTTTATATCATGAAAGTTTTCAAGAACTATAGAATCAAATCCCCAAAACCTTGAAGTAGAGACATCTATAAAAACACCAAGTGGTGCAATAATTGTAACCCAAGTGTTTGACTCTTCTCCTGTTGGTGTATGTGGGAAGATTCTTCCAGAAAATGTTTTAATACTTCCCTTTGTAGAATTCAACGCGATAATGGGAATGGATTGGCTCTCTTTATATAGAGCACATATCAACTTTCGGGAAAAGGAAATATCTTTTCATATTCCGAACCATCCCATGATCCTCTACAAATGCAAGGAAGATCATGAATCTTCTTTGATAAATCCTTCAATGGTGTGGGTGTTGATTCCCAATGAAGAAGTGTACCTCGCCCAAATGGTTGAGTTGAAGGAAAGTTCCAACCTTGAGGAAATGCCCATCGTGAGGGAATATGGTGTTGTATTTCCCGAAGAGTAACCCGGAATTCCCCTAGATCGTTAGGTAGAGTTCTCAATTGAACTCATACCTGGAACTACTCCTATCGCAATGTTTCCCTATAGGATGGCTCCTGTCGAACTGGAGGAGTTAAAGAAGTAGCTCCAAGAGCATCTGGACAAAGGGTTAATATGACCTAGTGCATCACCTTGGGGTGTGCTAGTGCACATTGTGAAGAAGAAGGATGGAACAATGCGGCTGCGTATCTATTATCGGGAACTCAAAAGGTTCACCATAAAGAACAAGTATCCTCTCCCAAGGATTGATGACTTGTTCGACCAGTTAATAGGAGCTCAATACTTCTCAAAGGTGGATCTTCATTTTGGATATCATCTGGTAAAGGTGAAGAAGGAAGATATTTAGAAGACTTCCTTCCGAACATGGTATGGGAACTATTAGTTTTTGGTGATGCCCTTCAGACTTACTAATGTCCCTACAATCTTCATGGATTTGATGAATAGAGTCTTTAGATATTACCTCGACAAATTTGTGGTAGTGTTTACTGATGATATTCTCATCTACTCTAAGATAAAGGAGGAACATGAAGAACATCTAAGACTTGTGTTGGAGACATTATGAAAGGAGAAGTTGTACACCATGTTCATCAAGTGTGACTTTTGGATGAAACAAGTCACATTATTGGGACATGTGATCACAAGTGATGAAATTTCTGTGGATCCTTCAAATACAATGGCGATTGAGGAATGGGATAGGCCCTCTAGTGTCATAGAAATCCGTAGTTTTCATGGATTAGTTGGTTAATACCGACGTTTTGTGAGAAACTTCTCATGATTGTCAAGACCGCTAACTAAGTTAATAAGGAAAGGGGTAAAGTATGTATGGATGGAAGAATTTAAGGGAAGATTCAAGGAGATAAAGAGAAGGCTGATCACTACACCTATACTCACACTACCGAAAGGTGGAGAATGTTTTGTGATATACAGCGATGCTTCAAAGAAATGCTTGGGTTGTGTACTCAAGAAAAATGACAATGTGATAGCCTATGCCACAAGAAAATTAAAGATGCATGATCAGAACTACCTGGCGCATGATCTAGAGCTGGAAACCATGATTTTTGCCTTGAAAATCAGGAGGCACTACCTTTATGGCGAGAAGTGTGACATATACACCGACCACCAGAGCCTAAAGTATATATTCCCACAAAAGGAGCTCAACATGCGTCAAAGGAGATGGTTAGATCTAATCAAGGATTATGATTTCTCTATTCACTATCATCCTGGAAAGGCGAACAACGTAGTTGATGCTCTAAGAAGAAAAGAACATGCTACTCTATCCATGCTGCAGATTGAGAAAGACCCTATCTTCATGGATATGAAAATAATGGATATGGAAATCATAATGGCAGGGGATAAATAATACCTTGCCCAAATGATTGTGCAACCATCCATCTAGGAGAAGATTAAGGAAGCACAAAGGGATGACATGGAGATACAAAAGAGGGTGAATGCAGTAAAGGAAGGGAAGCTGCAAGAGTTCCATATCGACAATGATGGTGTGATTCGGTTTGGAGCGCAGCATTGTGTGCCTTCATCACCTAGGATAAAAGTGCTATTGGAAAATGCACATAGCTCAACATTCTCTATCCATCCTGGGAGTACCAAGATGTACCGTGATCTCTAAGAATACTTCTGGTGGGATAACATGAAGAAGGAGATTGCAGAATATATATCAAGGTGCTTGGTATGTCAGTAATTTAAAGATGAGCGACAAAATTCCAAAGGTATGATGCAGCCATTTCCTATACCCATGTGGAAATATGAAAATTTTTCTATGGACTTTGTCGCAGGTCTTCTGAAGATGTCAAAGGGGAATAATGCGATATGGGTTGTGGTTGACCAACTCACCAAGAATGCCCATTTTATCGTTATTCGGGAAGACCTCTCACTTGAACAACTTGAAAAGATAAATGTGAAGGAAGTGGTGAGACTGCACGGTGTTCCACTCTCAATTGTCTCTGACTGTGATCCAAGGTTCACATCTATGTTCTGGAGGAGCCTTCAACATGCTTTGAGTACTGAATTAAATTTCAACACGACCTATCACCCCCAAACTAATGGCCAGTCTGAAAATACTATTCAGACACTTGAATATATGCTAAGAGCCATCTCTCTTGAATTCAAAGGTTGTTGGGATCCGCATCTCCCATTGGTTGAGTTCTCATACAACAATAGCTTCCACTCGATTATTCAGATGGCTCCATATGATGCTTGATATGGAAAGCGATGTAGAACTTCATCCTGTTGGGATGAAGTTTGGGAAAGGATGCTACTTGGACCCGATCTTATTCAAGAGATGACAGAGAAGGTTGAATTCATCCAGAAACACATAAATTCTACTCAAAGTCGGCAAAATAGCTATGCTGACAACCATTGATGGGACTTGGAGTTCGACGTTGGAGATAAAATCTTCCTTCGAATATCTCCATGGAAGAGAGTCATGTGATTCAGGAAGAAAGTGAAGCTAGGCCCAAGTTATATTGGCCCTTTTGAGATCCTTGACCGTATAGGATCTGTGGCCTATCGTCTTGCACATCCACCAAATACGGATCATGTTCATGATGTGTTACATGTATCACTACCGAGGAAGTACATACCAGACCCCTCACATGTACTAATGTCAGAGGTGGTGTATCTTGAAAGTGATCTCTCCTATGAGGACCAGCCAGTAATGATTCTGGATCGGAGAGATAAGATTCTACCCAACAAGACAACCCATCTTGTCAAAGTGTTGTAGAGGAACCTTATGTTTGAGGAAGCAACTTGAGAACTAGAAGATGCAATGAAGTAGAATCACCCTAAACTGTTTGTGTAAAGTGAAATTTCGAGGGAGAAATTTCTTAAGGGGGAAGAATGTAACGACCTAATGTTTTTCAATGGAAATCCACTTCTTATATTTATGTCATAAAATAACATGAAAACACAACATAATGAACTACAATGTGATAATTGACCTTTAAAGATAATTTTTTCACTTCTGTGTTTGGAATTTTAAAAATCCGACATACACGGTTGTGCTCAAGATGATTTTTGGAGTCTATTGAAATAATAATAATTTTCAGTGAATAGTAACATACCCTTAGGTATAGTAACATACCCTTATGAATATTAATATAATCTTTATGAATAGTGAATCATCCAACATAAGAGTAACTTTACCCATGAATAATTAAATTAAATATAGACATCTTAGAAAGTGACAATTTGACCTTATTAAACATTTTTGGAATTTTGTAAGTCATAAATAATTAATTATTAATAATTAATTAATTTAAATGAAAATTTATTTTCATAAATTTTATTCATTATTTATCAAACCAATTTCTTATAGTTTTTAGATAATTTTATAATACCCATCGTAATTTTTGAAAGCACTATAAAATTAGTTTTAATCATAAAAACTGTTTTTAAGTAAATTATAATTATAATTAAATATTAAATTAATAATATTTAAAGAATTATTTTTGAAAAATGGACTTCATTTTTGGATTCTAAATGTAGAAAAATGGTTCGGGTAATTTTTTGGGATTTTTCTGAGATACTTGAATTTTTTATGAATACTAGAATCCGATAATTTACAATAAATGATAAATAATGGATTAATTGAGTCATCAATGATGCTCTCATGATGTAAGCAAACTTGGTTAGGGATCACATAATACAATTACTATTCTTGGTCAGTCAAGACTCACTATTCCTTGTATTAGGGGAAATTAATAATCTAATTAATTTTATATTAAGGAAACCCCTCTCCCCTCCACTATAAAAGCCACCCTTCACACCCTCATTTACTCACACCTCTCAAGCTCCAAGCCTTCTCTAAACTCTGCCCAAATACCTTACCTATCCCCTCACCCACGTTCAAGAGATTCTGGTCTCATCAAAAGACCAAGATTAAGCCCTTATGGTGGTTCTCAAGAGAAGGATTCAAGAGGTAATTTCTCTCCCTCTTCTCCTTTAATTTCCATTCAAGTTCAAGTTAAATTCTTAATATCTCCCCACCTATATTCATTTAAATGGTATTTTAACTCCATTATTATAAATATACAGTAATTGTATGATTCTAATGGGATATTATCTCATCCAACCCCCTTTCCATCTTCCTTTTATTTTGTTAAAAAGAACGTTGTTCGTGAGGTGTTAATTTACCACCTCCAAGAACGACCAACTTTCTTCTTCCATTTCTACCTTTAAATCTGGTCATGAACCCATTTTTATGGTTTAAACAGAATATTTTATATGAGTTATGTCCTATTTAATGTTCTGGAACTGAATTATGAACATATTACTATGTGATAAATTAAAACTACTTCATTGTGATCGAAATATTTCCCAAAGTAACCCAAACAATCTTCATTTAATTATTATCTAATGATTCATACACATGTATCTAATATAATTCATTATTAGATCATTAAAAATCCTGTAATATCATTAATTAAATGTAATATCATTTCTGGATGTTTACCCATGTTCTACCCGAACTTTAATTTAGGAATTCAAGTTAACCACCCAAGAAAAACCGTAAAAACGAACATCCCCGAACAATGTTTTTAAACTCTATAAGTCATCCAAAAGAAGATAAAATGAAATAATGAAACTATAATGAACCCTATTAATGTATAAAAGTTCTTGGAATTTCTAATTAATGAATATAATGTCATTATAGAGGTCATTAATGAGAAGGAACCATTTCAATACATGGTTAGGGGGAATTCTCGAACCCAATTTTCTTCCCTCGGGTTCATCCTCTTTCACTCCATTTTTTATATGGTTACACATTAAAGATCATTTTTATCATTTTTTTCATTACTTTTATGGGATATTCATGTTTTTCATGGGTATTTCTTTCAAACCAAATGTTTTCCAAAATAATCTTCTTTTAATAACATACCTTTTACTTCTCATTCAATGTTCTTGGTTCTTGAATCAAGTATGTTATTCCACCTTTGTTTTGGGAGCCCAATTTTTATGAATTTGATCTTATTAGATGAAACCCATTATTTTAAATGGTTTATTTATGTTCATTATTGATATATGTTCTATGTGTAATGCATGTTAATGATAATGTTATGATGTGACATGTGCACCTATAATTATATAGCGCAATATGAAAGTTTCAATGTGATGGGTACGCCCAGAATTATACAACACTCTAATGCATTGGGTAAAGTGTTGAATCTCATGAGTAAATGTGAAATGAGGTTTGAAAAAGATTCTATCTTAGTTCACAAGTATGTGTAGTAGTTAAACACTGAGGCATGATGTTTCATTTTTATGCATTACCACATTTCAAGTCTTTTATTTATGCTCCTGTCATGTTCATGATCTATTGCCTATGTTATGATTATGCTCACCCCATACTATATTGATCTTATCAATCCTCTTACTGAGATTCTAGATCACCCCTTTTGATGTATATCCTCAGGTGGCTACATGTACTAAGGAGAGGACCAGTTCCAATAAGAAGATAGAGAAGAAGAACTTAAATAAAGGTTTATGATTGATGTTGTAATTGTTATGTATGGTCCTAGTTTTCCCAAGACACTAAAACTTTGGATCATATATGTGTAATCCTATTATGTTCTTTATCATTAAAATGATGTAATAGTAATGTAAGAAAAGGCTTGGGTCGCTATACCCATTTACCCTCTTCCGATCTAAAGCTATTGCAACTGGATGTTGTTGCCTCAGCTGGAACTGCCTCAATGGAGGAACCTCGAGAGTAGTACTCGGTGCACGATGACTACTTTGAATGGTTGGGAACTCCCACTGCTGATGCCCATGACCACCACAAGATAAACAAGAGCCTGATACCTTGGCATAAGTGTGAGAGTAGCTACGTCTGGAGAAACGAGATGTAAAGGGCTAGGACCTACCCTCATCTGGACAGAAACTCCTCTACCCTGAAAACCGGTATCCCCGAATCACAGCTCTCCTTCGTGAGGAATCATGATGATTCCCCTCTCATGATGATCCAGTCTCGTCCAAAGTACTCTCAATAACCTCTTCCCTTGCTAGTACCTAAAGATATGTTTTCAGCCTAAATGGGGTGACCTGGCACTGGATCTCTGGACACAAAGCCTCCTAAAAATGTCTCGCCCGAGCCTCCTCTTCTAGAAACAGGTCCGAAGCATATCGTAAAAGGTTCCTGAAATTGATTCCAAACTCATGGACACTGGAGCTCCCCTGTCGAAGGGTAAGAAGCTCCTGGGGACTGGATGCCTTCATGATTGAAGAAAGAAACTCGACTGTAAACATTTCTCATAACTCCTCACATGAGATCGCTGACTCCTCATGATCCCCAAGGATCATGAACCACCACTACCCTGCTACTCCACACAACATCTTCACAACCAAGGACACACATTTCTCCTTCTGAGCATGGATTTAACTGAAGCCGATCACTGCTTCCCTTAACTAGTCTTCCATTACTGCTTCTGAAATGGATCCCTCGTACTTCTGTAGACTCTAGAGCTGAAACTCCCAGAGTGTCTTCCTCCAAGTGTCGTCGTCGTCAACCTCTACCCTGCGGTGATCTACTGGAACATCCTGATGAACATTTTCTATTCAAACCTGATGAGGACGTCGACCTAGAGCCATACCAATAAGCTAAAAAACCGTTAGAGCTCTTAAGCCGGGAATATGGAAGATTCAATATTAATTAATTAATTGTTTTCTTTTATTCATTTTAGGTTAACCTATCCCAATGTCTACCCATTGAAATGTAGGTACAATGAAAAATGATGCATGATCTTTTCCTAGGTCTCTATCCTGCAACTAGTATCACCTTGTTTAGTATCCATTGTATACTTAAAGGTCTATACATCATATAGTATGGGGCTCTAAACACCTATGTCTCTTCGGGTCTCCAATGTTTACCTCACTTTCTAATCATGAATGACACCATCGCCCTTCCAAAAAATGCAACCTCACCTATTCCTGACTCCAAACTACATCCTATCCCTAAACCAGACCTCTGATACCACTCTTTCATGACCCCCTCCCCAAAATGTGTACCCCTCCTGGGTCGGCAATGTGAGAAGGGAGATAATGACCCCTGAGTCCCGCCTCCTGGAGGCCCCGTGTTGGCGACTAGCACCGAGGGTATAATAAATGCACAAATGGGAGGCATTAATCTCTAAGAGAAGACATACAAAAGAGTGAGATATGATAGACACCAATAAAATCCAACTCAGAAATTGAATATAAAAGAAACCCAAGTGCATATATGAAATGTCATGAAAATGTACTACAAATAGAAGGGAAAACTGCAAGTACCTAGAAGAAAGTAAAAACACCAGCAACCACAAGCCTTGATAGCTCCTGCAACCCCAAGCTAGTAGAAACTTGTTTGATCTCCATCATGCTCCAAGTGACCTGAAAAACAGTTTATGTATACATAGGGTGAGTATAACAGTATACTTAGAAGGATCCTCCCTGAAGCCTCTCATGAAAAAGTATAGAAATCTTGCTAAAGCAGAGTGAACAACAAGTGAAACTATCTTGTCACCAAAACAGGTATACTAAGTTCCCAACCTCACCATGGTTCCTCTCACCAAGTAACGCATATAAGAATATATCATATAATAAAGAATATCAAGGGTACCCTACTACTACTTCCCCACTGGTTTTCCCCTTTGACCCAATGTCGCATGTCCTCAGCATCTGTCTGCAAAAAGGATTTCCCGTAGACACCTGGGCGAAGCATCACAATATGCACCTCATGGAAAAAAACCACCATCTCCGCACAACAATGTAACCGTGTAGTTTTCAGGATCCACCTCAACCCGCATAATGTGTATCATACATCATGTATTATACCTCAATCCATTACTACACATACACCGAGTAATAATACTCAAGCCATCACCGCCCATACACGTTACACATATAGTAGTCCATAGGGTACTATATCCAAAATATATGTGTGTGAATATCCACAAGCCATTACATCCCTTTACACACATATATTGGGAAAACTAACCGGTGTTCCTACCAGTACATGTAACTACCAAGAGAAGAGAGCGGGGCCCAAGGGTGTAGTCAGCCATCCATCCTCCCCTCGGAATGTTGGGCAAAAACACCCCCCTATGGCTCAGAATACCCGGGGTGTCAGTTGCCCATACTAACTGGGTGGAGTAGCATATAGAAACACAAAAGGTATAGGATATATTATATCTCACAACCACACTATGGGCATTACCTAGTGTTAGACACAACTATAGCTAAAGTGTCTCACACTTTGTGCAGTTACTTCTAAGACTAGGTATCCTATAAGCATATAACCATTTATAGAGCTTTATTAGATTACATCATTCACTTTTTATAAGATTCACATTAGGCTAATTAATTCTTTAAACATTAATTAACCATGAACAATTCCACATTAAATTTCATTAGCATCATACCAAAGTCAACTATTCCATCAAAATTACAACCTCATCATTATGTTCCAGCAACTCCATCCCCTTGGGTTAACACCATTTATAAAATTATTCATTACAGAAATATTTTCCCACATTGCTAGGCATTCTAGAAAAACATTCAATGCTACTAAACACAAGGGGGCTCAACACGATGTGTAGATGTACTACATGTCGAGTCTTTTCCACTTGTAGCAAGTGCATATACCCATCCTTCCTTGAGAATCTCATCACATAAAGCATGTGGCATGCCCCATTTGTATTCGCCTCTTTTGGAAGAGGGGTAAGTAAGACCAGTTTCCTTGATAAGTGGGAAAAGTAAAGAAGATAAACAACCAAAGAAACAACAAGAATCCAACAATCACATCCATTCCATTCTATCACCCCTGGTGTCCTCCCTAACACCCACATGCATAAACCGATGCATCTCTATACTCTAGGCGTCATCTACTGGCACAACCAAAAAGGCCTCCATGCTTCCACATATTACCACAACCATCTAGGCTCACATAAAAACACAAGTAGCAGAAAAACAAACATCTTCTCAATTGGGATCTTGGCCCTTAAACAAACAATAGGGTAACTCAGAACTATGCAACCAATTATCTTTTAACAACAAACAGTTGTTTAATCCATCTTGGATTAACAGATTTATTATTCGTTGGTTCTAAATTTGGGAAACCTAAGAGTAAGCTATCACAAATAAATAAACAGTCTTACTGCACCAAATTGATTAACATTAAATTACAACAAGAACCAAATTTGTTTACATGACTCTTTATCTTTAGCCAAACAATTATCAATTAATCCATGTTTATGTTCTTTACCAATTTCCATCAAGAATAAGCCTAAATATCACACAATCTAGAAAAAACAAGACGCAATAACATATGATCGATATCAATTTGTTTATCCCGTTAAAATATTTATTATGTCAATTCCATTTTCATCCAGTGAGATAAAACATGCTAAAGATAAAGTTTCACATAAAAGAAAGAGAGGCAATGAATCCCCTACCTCAAACAGTTCCTCTTGTTCTTTATCCACACAACGGGTCGCGATCATCCTCTCGCGACAACTGCGTCCACCTGAGGATTCCATGGTACGACCGCACAAACCAACCCCAAGAAAAACCCCACTAGAATAACGTATATTACATGCTATAATATGGAAAGGAGAAACATGAGAATATGATCCCCAAAGGAACGATGAAAAAACATACCATATATCAAAGATTGATCGATATAACTTGGTTGCATCAAAATAGAGTGGAACAAATTTGGGTAGTAATGTTTTATTGTGCAACTCCTACAGGATGGATTGAAAGGTTCTAGCGTTATATATCCGAGAACAAAGAGGAAGAACAAGGTAGGAAGATATCTTATCCCTTTTAAAGATTTAATGGGGCGATGGTTTAATATACGCTTAATTCCCCATTAATAACGGATATCATTAACCCACATGGTTTGACCTAGTAAAAACATCTCAACCATATGAATAATTAATATTGGATTTATGGATTTTTAATTGGAAGTAAGAGTCCTTAAAATATGGCTTTAAATGCATTTTACGTAAAAGGAAAACTCTAAAGTGGTGAAACTATAGAAAGCTGGAAACACTGTTCATGAACCTCACCATTAGAACCTCACCGATAGAACACTGTTCATAAACCTCACCAATAGAACACTATTCATGAAACACACCGTTAGAACACTATTCATGAACCTCACCTTTAGAACCTCATCAATACAACACTGTTCACTGAACCTCACCAATAGATCACTGTTCACTAAACCTCACCGATAGAACATTGTTCACTTAACCTCACTGATAGTACAGTGTTCACTGAACCTCACAGATAGACTTTTCACTGAACCTCACCAATAGAACTGTTCACAAAACATCACTGATAGAACTATTCACAAAACCTCACTGATAGAACTGTTCAAGGAACCTCACCGATAAAACTCTTCACAAAACCTCACCGATAGAACAATCCATAAAACCTCACCGATAGAACTATTCACTGAACCTCACCGATAGAACTGTTCACAAAACCTCACCGATAGAACTGTTCACTAAACCTCACCGATAGAATTGTTCACAAAACCTCACCGATAGAAATGTTCACTAAACCTCACCGATAGAACTATTCACAAAAATTCATTGATAGAACTGTTCAATGAACCTCACCAATAGAACTGTTCATTGAACCTCACCGATACAACTGTTCACTGAACCTCAACGGTAGAACTGTTCACAAAACCTCACCGATAGAACTGTTCACAAAACCTCACTAATAGAACTGTTCACTGAACCTCACCAATAGATGTGTTCACAAAACCTCACCGATAGAACTGTTCATTAAACCTCACATATAGACCTTTTCACAAAACCTCACCGATAGAACACTTCACAAAATTGGAAATTTGTAAAACTGTTGGGGATAATCACCTTGACCTCCCGGAATACCTCAAACACCACATTTTCACAATGTAATGGACCGGAGAGGACTGGGCCATTACAGATTCTTTTTATGAAATAAAAATGTATATTTACTTATATTCCTATAGATTGAAGGAGTTCTTAAAAATTAAGAAATGCATCTTTAAAAAACATTTTCCTACTATCATCGTTATTTTATGATATCAATGACCTTTATCCACACCTCTAGTTTATGTTTTTTTGGATCTACAACCTTTAGGCGGACATATTCTATATCACTCTCCCTCATAATTTTAAAGAGAGACTTGTATTCTAAATCTATATTTACAATAACTTTATCCTTTCATGAAGAATAATTTTGTGGTGGATTTTTCAGTTCATTTCCCCACTTATTTAGAGGAGGTTTTATTATCTCTGATTACGTTGTGTTCTTTTCCACTATAGTATTTTCAAATATCAATTCCTTGATTCCTGAGATCATGTTTAAATTAATAGGATGAAATTTAATTAAGGTGGGAAGAATGTAACACCCAAAGACATTAAAATATTTTTATTTTTGAATTAATATTATTTTTTCTCTCTTCATATGAAACAAAATGTTAAGATCATGTTATATGCCAAAACGAGTTAGCTTTTATTACACACAAGACTGGGCTTTACCGACTTTTAATTGTGGACCTTTTCTAAATTTATATTTTTTAAATATTATAAATTTTATTTTTCAAATCTAAATTTATTTTTGAATTTGTAATTTCAAAATTATATTAGGGTGAATATTTTTTATTTTTCTGAGAAGTTGTATTTTTTAATTAATAGTAAAAATACCACATTTTAATTAAAAATGGATTTTCAGTTTAAATATTAATGATTTTTAAAATATATTTTAAATTTTTTTTAAAAATAAAAATATATCGATTATACATATATTAATACAATTTATTTCATTGAAATTATTTTTATATCAAAATTTAATATAAAAACATATGGAACTTTTAAACGTTTCTACCTTAAAAACTCATTTTCTCTCCACTTGTGTGGGATTTTTGTTAATCTTAATTTTCCCACTTATGTGATTTGAATTTTGAAAATTAGAAAAACATTGTTCTAATAAGTACAATATTTTTGGTCTAATAATATCAAATTAATATTTTACCAAAAAGATGAGGGAAATTGATTAAAATTAATTTCGGTGATTAAGGTAAAATTATGCTTAATATAGGAATAAACATTATTCTTAAGGACCAAAATGACTATGAAACTTTTCAAATAGAAATGTTCTGGTAATTATTTGACTATAAGCCAACAGTTTTTGAATTTTAGTGGTTATTAAGATATTATTAAATGGAAGTTCCCTATATAAATGTTTAAGGAAAATGGCCAAAAGGGAACATTCCATACCTTTAACATTTATAAAACATTTTGATATATAAAAATAATAATATTTTATGTGATAAAAATCCATTTTAAAGATAAATAAGTTATTTTTATCATATTAATTTATTAGTTATTTTTATATTGTTTTAGTTACATAAATTCATAAGAAACTCAGATGTAGTGATTATTTAGTTAATAACTTTGTAAAATAAATGATACAATATATATTAAAATTAGAGTGAATTGATTAAGTAATTGACATTGTTAATTTATTTATATTAATATTTCCCATTAAAAACCTTAAACGTAATATATTTGTTATTATAATATTATTTTTATAGTTGAAAATTAATTTAATATAAATAATTTCAAAATTGACATTATTGTTTTTTTACAATAAAAGATATTTTATTAAATATCATAAAATTATAAAAAATCATATAGTATTCCATGCAATTTTATGTGTTAATAAATTATAAATGTGTTTTATTAATGGATCAATTTATATTTTATAAATTACTTATTTACCCATATATTGTAACAACATTGTTAACACGGTCCAGGTTTAAAAAATATTTTAGCGCATCACAAGCGCTTATTTTAAAATTAACTTACAAAAAACATAGGTTTTTTATTTTATAAATTATATATAATATTAATAATTATTTTTCAATATATTTTCAAATAAATCTAACTTTATTTTTTTATAAATGTTTAAATTACATAGATTAGAAAACAAGATTCTATAATAAAAACCAAAATGATAAAATTCGGGAATCTTAGAAGATAAGGAACCAAATTATTAAAATGAATATATTTTTTTTGTGGTGAAGGTTTTTATAGACACATATTCACCTTTAATCGATTATGTTTCCATTTTTAGGCACATTATTTATGATCGATATCCGATTTATTAATACCTTTCTATATTTACAAGAGTCTCACTCATCCTCCATTATAAAAGGGCCTCCTCTCCTCCCACATCTTCACACCCCTCAATCCACTTACACTCCACAAATATCTATAAAAATTACTCCTAAAAATACCTACCCTCATAATATAATCTTCCCCTTGGTCATAATAAAATCAATGTAATCCATTAGGTTTAAACCAACAACACTTACCTGATTAAGAGGTAATAAGATTCCTTATGATTTTTAGTTTTATTTCCATTAACCAATCTAAAAAATATTATTATCTGATGATTAAATAAAAACATAAAAATAATAAATATACTAAAGTGTTTTTATTATAAGGTATCTAACTAAACATACACACACCTCCATCTAATGAGTCAAAAACATACTAGTTCTATGCACAGTGAACTACTACCTTACGATATGATGATTGTTCAATTTTCATTTACCTCCTCTCATGGTGAACATTATGAAGGAAAATATATTTATATAAGTAATATATGATATTTATTATGTATTTATTCAAATTTAATTATTTCATAACAAATACCATTAAACATTCCATATTATATAAGTATGATAACATCGTTTGCAGATGTGTGGACTACTGCCCCTTAAAGCGATGTGGCTCTTTCATATTATACATGGAATGTATAAAAGTTGGTTTTAATATGAAAATATATCTTATATAAAATATATATATAAATTTAATTATAATATAAATATGTATCATTTAATTTTTATACTTTTAAATACAACAATTAAGTGAAATCATTGTTAATGCATATGTACAACCTATAATCTCCTTGAATGGTACACTTCATTTCTTATCTCCAAATACTATGGACTATTTTAATACATATGTACTAAATATATAAGTTATTTATTTCATGGATTAAATTATCTAAACGATGAAATAATTATCTATATAATAGTAACAATATTTATCAAGTCGACCCATACTTGAGATAACTAGGAAATCATCACCAGAAATAGTTAAAAGAAGGAATAATTTTTAAAAAATAGGTAATAAAATATTTTCATAACATAATATATGATATTATAAACATGATTATTATTATGGTATATGATATAAACAAATTTTAAACTACTATAAAGGAGGATGAATACCACATAATATCAGTATTGTTATGGAAATGGATATCATCTCAATTTACATTCCATTGAGTATTATTTGTTGTTATCCACCAATTCACATTTATATGGGTTTTATAATTCCATTTGACACAATATATCTTGAATTTATTTAATACTGTGATAATATAAGTTTTATTTTATTCCTTCATTGGGATTATTATTTAAATGTCTCAATGTTTTATGAGATAATTTATAATATTTAACGATTACTGTCATAAAAAATGTTCATAATGATAATCTTTGTAATTTCAAATCCTTTTGTAATTTTTCACATTATCATAAAACAACCACCTTATGGTAATACTTTTTCCATATAAATTTACTTTAGTATCCTTATTTTAATATTATGGATATTATTATTTCCTAAACCATAAATAATTTTACAGGCTGTGTTTATATTTCCTATTATTCGATTAACTAGGGATTTATTGATATATATGTATGAATCATTCAATAAAGATATTCAAAAAGGAATATTTTTTATTATTTTAATTGATTTTTATATATTAGGAATGATTTTTATAGGTCTAAAATGGGTGGTTCCCAATTATATATATCCCCTCGATGCATTGACGGTCTCATGAGATGAAATAGTTTGCCAAAATGGATGGTTTTTTAAACTATAACTAATCTGTATTGTGAAAGGTCTTGATGGTATAGGTTACATGAAATTAGGAAACATGGAGTCGAATAATTGAAATCTCCCTCATTTATATTTATTTATTATTCATCCATGATATTTTTCATTAACATACACATGGATACATTTCATTCACATTTTATTTATTTAGATGACATGAGTTTCATTTTCTTACCTTATCATATTTATATTTCCTTATCATGTTATTCTAATGGAATGTGTGATAAGTTATTTAACTTTTCAAGTTAAATATTTCTTATTGACTCATTATTTATTCCACTATACATACCCATCCCGATCATCTGAGTTCACCGTTATTATGTTTCCTTTCTCTAGGTTATGAAGAAGAAATATTTGAATAAGAATTCTAGGATGAAATTTATTTCATTTATTCATGTATCATGTATATATTTTCTATTTACCAATTCATTATAGGTATCATGTATGTAATATGGATTTCCAAGACTTCTAAGATAATCGGTACTTCTGGATTTGATTCCTTATAATCATGCCAATGAAATAAAATAATTCACCAGTTTTGGGATTCTTAGGTCGGTGTGTTACAATATCAGTATTTATATTGTACATGTTAATTATATTAGGAACTATTTATAAATAATGTATTACACTAGATTAGATCATAACATTATGAAAGGTAATGAATAATCCTAAAACAATTGATTGACTAAACATAAATTGAAAATATAATCTATATATAATATGATAATCGTAAAGACGATTTCTTTGGGGATATATTTATTTTCAAATTATTCTTAATGATTTATAAAAAAAATTTATTTATTATTAGAATACCCAAAGAGGGTGTCAAACTAGATGTGCAGTAATTCATGTTTTTAATCACCAGGTAATGGTTTATTCCAGACCAATGAACACTTTTGGACATATTACTCCAATGTACATATGTTCTAGAACAACGTGAACTTGTAGTATCCAGATAAGGATGCTTTTTCTAGTAAAAACATTACTCTTCCTTACAATAACATTAAGATGTTAATATATAATTCAACTCAGATTCAATTATAGAGTTATGTACCCAAATATATGTTTTCGAAGATCTAGTCCCCATGGTTCTTACTAAACTCCTCAGATAACAATGGTAGCAACCCCAACCACAGTATCCCAGAGAAAATGACTACTTTATTAAATTGGAAAATGATAAAAAGAATCTCATCCTATAAGACTAATATTTTTGTATCCCTAATAAAATAAATACATAAATTAATTTCCTATTATAATTGAAAAAATAAAATGATCTAGGTATGTTCTTTGGGAATTAAATTATTATTAATAGTGTATCCCTACAAATAAAGACCCAAAAACATCTAGATATCCTAGGGAAAATAAAGCATAATAATTGTGTGAACTAAGATTCCTAGTAAGGGTAACACACAAAAATATATATGAATAAATTATTCATAATCAAAATTTCAAGATAAATAACTTATACACATTCCATATAATTAATAACATGATAAAAATATAATTGCAATAAATTAAGAACAATTAACTCTATATAAATAATCATATGATCCTGAAACCATAACTATGGATATTCTGACTAATTAAATAAGAACATGGAATAATAATAGAAAAATATATAATGATGGAATTAATAATTTCATACATCCAACAAATTCAATTGAATCATTGTGTTAGGTCATCTAAATAAATGGGTGATGCCTCAGCCAAAACCTAATATATTTTTCCTCATGACACCTGCCAATGAATCGAGGAACCATAGTGGGCCCCACCTTTCCCATACTATGTTCAATTCATTCCTTGTATGAAATGGGGTAAAAAAAATCAAACAATACATTTGTATAGAAAAAACATATAAAATGATAATACTTACCACCAATCAATAAAAATAATAATAAACCATCCAGATTAAAATGGTGAATGGTCGCAAAATAGGACATCCCCAATCCAACTGTTCAAAAAACATCAAAACAAATAATAATGATTTTATCAATAAAACATATACTAATTGTATCGTAAGTCAAATTTATGTTTTATGTAATTTATGAATATAAATTCAATGAAAATATTCTTAAATATATTTTTATAAAAAAGCCTTTGCATTTTGAAAATCAGCTTTTAAAAAAATTAAAAAAATAATTTTAAAAATACTTTTCATTGAAAATATGACTTTAAAACATATAATATAATCATTAAAACATTAATTTTTCATGATGGGGGAAAATTATATTCTTTTCTTACATGTTAAACCAAATACATCTTTCTCATTTTCAATAAAATCTATACTTAAATTGTTCTGAAAATGACATAAAGATACATTAGAAAAAAATATAACAAATGGTTAAAATTTTAATTAATAAATAATTTTATAGTGTCTAGAATTATTTTTGAATTTTTTTTATAAAAATGGGCTTTGGATAATACATGATTTCTGAACAAAGAGAGAGATTAAGGTAGATTTTTTTAAGAACATTTTTTAAATGTTTTTATGTAACAAAGAGTTAGAAAGTGGTAATATTACATGAAAAAGATCTTGAATAACTATAGGTAGAGGAAATTTATTTATTTTAATATATAAATATAAAATTATAGAAGTAAGGTAAATGTAAACATAAATAATACTGAATAGTGATTTGATTGTAAAATAATCTCTTACCACTTTGGTTACTTCAGAATCATATGCCCCATTAAAAAAATATCATCAAATGAAAAATAAAATACCTTGAATAGAATTTTATTCCTGATATAACATATCAAAATGGATAATACAAACATCACACAAAGTAATAAGTTGTGATTAAATAGTATATCTCATGGAAGTGAAATTAAGATGAGAAATATCTACCTCTGTTCTGATTTCATTTTTCTCTATATGTACATAATTTATAATGTTTCTTATAATGTTATTAATTTATAAAGTAATAATAAAATTATATATCATATCATATGTGATCATCTTATAACATTTTACACCCCATTTGTTAATAATATTTCATTATTTTTATTATTTTAGGTGTTAATTTCCTAGTTTACTCTTGCATTTTTCTTCATGAAAGATCTAATTATGATGCACAGGTTATATATATTTTATATAAAGAATTATAATAATTATATAAATATTATATTTACTCATTAGGTACATTTTTAGATTTGTTTTTGAAAATTAGAATGGGAAATTGACTCACATCTCTTCATTGAGAGGGTCAGTTGGGTGCAGGGATGAGGGATAATACAACTCCTTTAACAAGTGAATGGGTAAGGAAGTTGTTTTGGATCAAAAGAGTATTTGATATATACATTCGAGAGGGTGAATTTTATTTTTACAAATAAAACATATAAAAAACACAATACCACTTTAATTAAAATGACTAGACATAATGGTCATCTGATGATTAGAGTATTATAACCAGAATTATTAACCATCAAATTCAATAAATGTTTGATTTATCTGTATCATATATTATTTGATAAAAATAATATTTTAAATATTTAAACCAAAAAAACATTATAATTAATTTCTTAGTATAATAAATAGATCATTATCAAACAAAAATATGATAGCTTATAAATGTAATAATGACATACAAGCAATACTAAAATATTTCACTATTTAACCTTAATATATATAGTAGTTCGAATCCTGAAATAAAGGTATACATTTTTTTATAACTCATTTAGGGGTATGAGTTTCCTTATTAAGAAATCCAATGATACAATGATCAAAACAAAATATTTTTTCTTATCCTCAGAACCTCTATATAAGATGATCCATGACTATCTTCCTAGCCCCTAAAGCCATCAATCTATTGAATCAGATTCAAATTATTTACTATCCCTAGAAGACCTTAATATGTACATTGATCGGAATAATAATAAAAAATAAATATTTCATAATGAATTTCAATCCTTACAAGGATTTATTATAATGGAAAATTTATATAGTATTATAATGACTAAGAAGAAGTTTTCAACACTTATAAATCATTAGAAGACATGAGTATTGAATTGTATCAGCTCCAAAATTTTCAAATGAATAACTATTTATAGGTTTTCATCCAATGGACATATTTCTGAGATATTTTTTATTTTCTAAGATATATTTCACTTTACATATCATCATTAATTGAATGTCTAAATTATTTTTTTGAACCATTACAATAATAATTTTGATTAAATCATAAAAACATAATTCTAATCGGAATAATTAAAAACATTGGATAGTTTGATGGAATTGCATTATAATTTTCATTCAAATGTACTGTATAATGTTTATTCTGATGGATTAGTACTAGGTCAATCTGATGGTCATGAATTTTTTCAGAATAAATCAGTCTTACCATTGATTAAAAAACTATTCATTCCAATGTATCAGATGCACCGTTCATCAGATGGAGCAGAATTAATAATAAAATGTATATAATTTTTCATCAGAAATATTTCTACATTCGGCATAAATGAATGTCTTCTATAAAAACATACTAAAAACATGGGATATATAAATGTATGTAAACAAAGGTTTAAGAAGGTGTTTTTTATTTTCAGAACTAAATGAATGGAAAAGTAAGAAGTGATAATTTTGACTCAACAATCATCCCCTTTTTGGAAAGAAAGAAACCCATTACTTGAATGAAAAAATAATAACATCAAACAACGTACAAGCCTTTTTTTTATTTTTATAACATTCTTGATATTATATATAAATCCCCATGAGTTTATAAATACTTCATGATAAAGTGGAAATTATTAATACATCTCCGCCATAGTATAATATCTAAACTTTTTAGAAAATTCTCCCTTAAACAAATCACATTATAATTTTTCTCTCTATGTTTATCCCCCTTTGTGATTACAAAAAGTAATTAGAAAATTATATAACCAAAAATGTTAGTAAGAAATAATAAAAAAATAGTATTATTTAAATAACTAATCCTTTAATAATGAAAAAAAACATATATCCAAAAGTAATTGGAATCCATTCAAACAATAAAATTTTGATGAAAATATATTCATATTCTTCAACAATGTTTTTGTTAAAAACCCAACATAAAGAGCTCAAAAATAACAATTTTCATTCTTTTTCCATTAATTTCTTCACTACTGCCTTTAAAATTTTTAACTCATCACAATATTTTTAAAAACATTCTCATTTATTCTTCCATCACTTCTTGTTTCCTGAATTCAGTATTCCATCTTTTAACATCCTAAGTAATATTTTTATTATCTTATTTTATAAGGATTGATTCATCTTCACATGATCTAAGCCAGCTATTCTCCATATCCAAAATATGACATTTTTCATTAAAAATTATTAATTCCTCGGTACAATAATCATTTGGGTCTAAAAAAACTTCAATAAACATTACTATATCAGATAAATATAAAGATATATTATTAAAGGACTATTCAATTTCTAGAGAATGTTTCTTCATTTATATGAACACGTCATCATGATATCTAAGTGCACTATCGATCAAATTAGTGTACTTCACCATATTATTGTAGGATCTTTTTATGTTATTGGAATATTATTGAAATGATTTCCAATCTACCTCAATATAGAAAAAAGATTCAGTGAGTACTTTCAAATGATCCATTTCCTCATTCGTGCTATTCTAAATAAATTTATATCTTGCTTTCAAATTTGGAAAATATGGAATTATATCACATAACCTTTTAGGGTTTGAAAAAAATATTCGATGTTTTTTATAAATAGATACTTATATGTTTGATGATCATATATAGGGTTTTGGAGGCTTTTTTCTAGAGGATCTAGGTTTATTACTCTCTTTCACGTCAAATTTTTCATTCTCATTATTAGAAAAATTTTCTTCTTTAAGAAGTTCACACTACCAAATATTTTAATTTATTCAACATGGGAATATCTGTTGGTAAAAGTGGATTTCTTGTTGGTAAAACCTTATACCAACATTTATGTCCCTATTACTAAACTGTCAGTAAAAACTCTGTCGCTAAATGTTTTTGCGATAGATAAAATAGTTCTGTTGTAATTATAATAATACCAACAGATAATATATGTGTTGGTTAAAATTTTTAGCAACAAGTTCTGAGACAAATTTATATATTCATAATAATATTTCCAACATAAAATATTTTTTTATAAATTACATTTAAATAAAAATTATAATTTTATATTTCTGGTAAAATTTCATATTATATTTATTAATTTATTATATATATTATATAATTATTAAATAGAAGACCATTTTCACACAGGTTCAAAATTATAAAAATAATAATTATATTTATAATGAAATTTAATACAAAATCACAGGATCTATAACAACACCCCATACAGCGACCCATACATCACCCCAAACAGCGACCCTTACCCAACTCCATCCATGTTAGCTCTAGAACAAGTCCATGCTAGCTCCAACACCAACCCATGCTAGCGACAACAGTAGTCCATGCCAGCAATAGAACCAGCACCAGTCCGTGTCAGCGACAACATCAGCACCATCAACTGCACCAGTATATGTCAGCTCCAACACCAACACTAGTGACAACACATGTCCATGCCAGCGACACGACCAACACCAGTCCATGCCAGTGACACCACCTGCACCAGTCCATGCCAGCGACAATGTAACACTCCGACCCCAGTTACCCAGAGTCGGTGCATTATTACATAACATTGGCATGATCACAAGAAAGATCAAGTCTCGAAATACCGATTAGTTTAGTAGCTTTAGAATAACTAGATACATTCATAAAGTTTAAATTTCATCATAAAATGTAAAACTACAACAATATAGTCTCCATAGTCCACACTCTTATCCCCACATACTATCCCAACAAGTCATTCATAAAATACGTCTTCACATCCTGGGAAAAATAAAACATAGAAAGGGGTGATCTTAAATGCCCAGTAAGGATAACAATAAAGTGGCAACTTTCATAAATAAGCAAAAAAAATTTAAGGCAATGTATAACTAAAACAAAAGCCTTTTAAAACTTGAACTACAACATAATATGGCAGAAATAAAATGAAATAATTCCATATACTTATTCACATGGATATTATACTAGTCGAATAATCACATACAATATCAATAACCACTTTCATAGTGATGGAATGCATAATGTCAGACTATCATAACCACATATCCAAGGCCTTGTTCCAATACTACAAATAAGATTTTGTCAAGGGCTTGTGACAAGACAATAGTTTTTCTCATGGGACCTATCGATGCATCGAGGATCTATAGAGGGCTCCACCCATCACTTATTAAGTCCAATGCATTCATCATATGAATATGTTTAAACATAACATAAACATTCGTATTAAAACTAGCATACGAAATGTCAAAACTTTCTTCAAAAACCATGAATGGTATAAAAATAACACATCCACAGTCAAACATATCACAAAACCATCAATACAATATGGAAGTTTTGTATCATAATAAATCAACTCCAAATAAACATAAAATCCATCAAAGGATGTTGACATAGATGAAATCAAAACTCTTTTTAGAGAAATATCTCTTTTTAGTTTGAAATCATTTAAGAGTCATATAATTATAAAATAAAACATTTTCTTTGAAAATATTCATATAATATTTTAAGGGAAGCTTCTATGATTTTATAACGGCGGAAAATAGCTACCCCCGCCATATAAGTTAAAAAAACATTCTTACCTTAATTCTGTAGAAAAGGTTAAAAGAGACCTTGTTTTGAAAACGATAGAAAGATTCCTTAATAAATTCTTATAAAAAGTCAAAAAGGGTATAAATGACATTATCACATAGTATTTAAAATAGTAAGAATGATTTATAAAACATTTTTAATAAACATGGATGTGGATGATAAGGAGGTCCCAACAGATAATTACGTATAAACAACCTCGGATAATGAAGAGATTGTGAAATAAAACTTTACCCTGTACTTTTCCTTGGTTGGGGGTAGGTTAACCTCCTGTGTAATGGTAAAATTATCATTATTAAATTATACAAGAATCATATACATTAATATGATATCATATGTGATCTTTTAACATTTCTTTGTTAATAATATCTTATTATTATCGTCGTTTCGGGTGTTAACTTACTCGTATATGTTTTGTTACAGAAGCTGTGTTTGTTATGGATAGGTTGTATATTATTCATATCCTAAATGATATCATGTCCTTAAACATTAATTTTAAATCATCAAATGATAATTATACTCGAATGGATACGATGGAGAGCGAATCTCATCGCGTTCGTGGAGACGGTAGTCCGTACGTACGCACGAGCGACAATATCATTATTTTGATATTAAAATAATATATAATTGGACGGTATATCATATATACAGAATAATTATCATGTTATATTTATTATTTACATTAAATAAACAAAATTATTATACCCATCCAAATAATAATTTATTGAATAACAATTACACCACAGCGTGGAGACGGTAAGCCGTACGTACGCACGTATGGTGACATGTCATTCAAAGGATGGATAGAATACTGAATATTGTTGTAACATATTTATAATAACATCATAGTATATATACGATACTGGAGTTATTATTTTAGAATGGAAATAACAAAGAAAGAAGAAGTTGAAGAACAAAAGAACTTGAAAAGGGTGGTGAAAACATTACCTCTTCTTCGGGTTCTTCCTTTTGATTTGACCAAAAGGGCTCATTAGGTTGGGTTTATGATCAAACTAAGGCCTCTAGGATGAATTTAGGGAAGTTTAAAGAGTATTAGGGAAGGGGTTGGCTGAGCCAAAAGGCATTGAATGTGTGAATTAGTGGGAAGGAGGAGTGCCCTTTTATAAGAGGGGTGAGGGGCACCTTTGAAAAAGATAGAAATATTATTTTATAATAAATTCATATTCGGTTTCTAATGGCTCCAAAGTGAATTGTTTAAAGTTTAAGGTGGGGATTGGTCGAAAACCACTCAACCAATAGAATTTAGACAGGTTTGGGTCATTATATTAACCTTATCTTTTAGTTTCAACTCTTAGTTAATTAGTTTGACACTTACCATGTTACTTTGTATTTTTATATTATATAGTTAATAAACATACTATATACCTCCAAGAGACCCCCAAGTGGTCAATTTATAATACAACTATCATGATATAAGTCTCTTTTCCTAACCTTATATTTTTAGGAATTGAATAAAAATTAATAATATAATATGTGTTTTAAAAACACTTTTATGTCAATTTTGACACTATTGGGTATTTTGTTTTTGATAAATTCATAACATCATTATTACTTCGAAAACAATTTCTATAATCAATCCTAATATGTCATATTAACCTAGAAAATTAGTGGAATTCATAAAAAGTCTCAAATTACATTTATTTGGATACTTACAATATCAATTATTTTAATATTTCGTTAATTATGTAATTACTACATCACTGTTGTGTCATAAATAAATTAAATTATTTAATGCCAAAAAATTATAAATAAACTACCATTATGTAGGAAATCTCTTTATCTTTCTAATTAATATTTACAATAGAATTTATCTTATGTATAACCATATATTAAAAATGTTTTAGTAAAAAAACTTTGATTTTAACCCTTTTAACTCTTCTTTGAATTAAATAATAATAAATGTCATAATCTAATCCAAGTGGACCTAAATGATAATATTTTATTCCTAAGGTTGTTTTTGGTCGAGATAAACTTGTACAATAGAATTATGACATGTGTTAGGGTAATATTAATATCATTTTTACCCTTAATTACCCTATTTACTTTTAACCGTGGTAAATAAAAGTAAAAAGTCACTATTCACCAAAAATTATTTTCATCTCATTGAACCAAATTTTACTCCTTTATATTAACCGTGTCTCTCGAATTTTATAAATTCCACTCACAGAAGCAGAATAACTATGTTTTATGTGAATTTCCAAATTCTCCTACGAGGTGGGTAAAAGACGATGAAATGTTGAATAAAATTTTTATATATCTAAAATTATTCTAAACTAACTCCAATGAATTACATTGAACTTATATAGATATAATGTATCTATTTGGACCTTAATTAAATTTAAATAAAATAAATAATTATTTAAATAAAAATTTTGTTTTAAACTATAACTCAGTGTTTTTTCACTATTCATAAAAAATTGAAAGTTTTCAGAAAAATACCAAAATTTCACCCTAGGCTAATTTCAATATTACGAATCCAAAAATGAAGTTCATTTTGAAAGATAAAATTTATAAAATTTCAAAAAAGGGTTATTACTATTAATAACGGCTAGTTTGATTGGTTGTTGTGTGTGTGTTAGAACTCGAAGTTGTGTACAACACACACTACTGTATTAATCACTGGAAAGTGTACCATGAAATCTTGGGGTGTTACATTCTCCCCTCCTTCAAATAATTTCATCCTTGAAATTTCAAGAGTACTGCTGGATAAATAGACTCGGGTGTTTCTTTATCATATGTTCATCAGGTTCCCATGTTTCCTCTTCCATCTTATAGTTTCTCCACAAAACATTTACCAGACGAGTCGTCCGGTTTCTCAGTACTTGTTCTCTCGTATCAATAATCCTGACGAGCTCTTCGCTATAAGACATATTGGGTTCCAGTTATAATTCCTCATAGGTGAGTACATGCGTTGGTTTAGACATGTATTTCCTCAACAGTGATACGTGGAACACATCGTGAACTTTGGAGAGACTTGGCAACATTGCCAAACGGTAAGCTACAACCCCAATTCGTTCTAGAATTTCGAAAGGTCTGATGTAACTAGGAATCAATTTACCTTTTTTCCAAAATTTCAAACTCCCTTCCATGGAGAAACCTTCAAGAAACATGATCTCCCACCTGAAATTCCAAATCCTTTCTTCTGTTGTCAGCATAGATCTTCTGCCAACATTGATCTGCTTTGATGTGGTTTTGGATTACCTTCACCTTTTCCATTGTTTCCTCCACCAGTTCTGGGCCTACAAGTTTTCTTTCACCAATGTCATCCCAACAGGTTGGTTTGCGACATCTCTTTCCGTATATCGCTTCATATGGTGCCATCCGAATACTTGAATGGAAGCTATTATTATAGGAAAATTCTACCAGAGGTAAATATTGATCCCACATACCTTGAAAGTCAAGCGAGCATGATCTCAACATGTCTTATAAGGTATCAATAGTCCATTCTGATTGTCCATCTGTTGGAGGGTAGTAGGCAGTGCTCAATTGAAGTTCAGTATCCAGGGATTTCTAAACACTCTTCCAGAATCATGGAGTAAAATGGGGATCACGACCAGAAACAATCGATAGGGGAACTCCATGAAGTCTCACCAGTTCATTAATATATAGTCTTACTAGACGTTCCAGTGTTAGATCTTCTCTTATAGCAAGAAAATGTGCTGACTTTGTAAGACGATCAACAATAACACATATTGCATCGTTCCTTCTAGGAGTCTTTGGTAGCTCCATGATAAAGTCCATTGTAATATTGTCCCATTTCCACTCCAGTATGGGAAGAGGTTGCATGACTCCTCCAGGATGTTTCCTTCCAGCATTCACTTGTTGAAAAACCATACATCTTGACACAAAATCAGCAATCTCCCTATTCATATTGTCCCACCAAAAATGTTCCTTCAAGTATCTATACATTTTGGTGCTCCCATGGTGTATAGAAAAATTGGAGCTATGATCATCGTCCAATAATTCCATTTTTAGATCGGGTATATTGGGAACACAAAGTCTCTTCCCAAATTTCAAAATTCCATCTTCATGCCCAAATTCATTCAATCTCCCATCATTCACGGCTTTAATATTCTTTTGAAATTCTTCATCATCGGTCTGAGAACTCTTAATCCTTTCTAGTAATGATGGTTTGGCAACCATTTGAAAAAGCACTGATGCTTCACCATCCATGGTTATTCCCTTGTTTATCTTCACTAGATCCATGAATATTGGAACTTTTTCTATTCTCATATTGTTCAAAACTTCATGATCTTTTATGCTCAAAGAATAATTCACCTTGTTTGCCTTCCCTGGGTGGTAGTGTATTGTGCAATCATAATCCTTGAGTAATTCAATCCATCTCATTTTCCTCATGTTGAGTTCTTTTTTTGAGAAAATATACTTCAAACTCTTGTGATCAGTATAAATCTCACAATTTTCACCATGGAGGTAGTGCCACCATGTTTTCAAAGCAAAGATCACATCTGGTAACTCATGATCATGAGTAGGATAGTTTTGCTCATGAATTTTTAACTGTCGTGATGCATATGAAATAACCCTATCATTTTGCATAAGGACACAACCAAGTCCTTTCTTCGATGCATCACTATAAATAACGAACTCATCATTCCCCGATAGTAGAGTAAATATAGCAGAATTGACTAATGTTCTCTTCATTTCTTCAAAATATTCTTTACACTCTTTTTTCCAAACAAATTTAACCCCCTTTCGTGTGAGCTTTGTTAATGGGTTTTCCAATCGGGCAAAATTATGGACGAAACATCGATAATAACCTTCTAAACCAATAAAACTGTGTACCTCAGTTATACTCGTAGGTTCTGTTCATTCTTGGATTGCCTTGGTCTTAGAATGATCAAAAAAGATTCCATCTTTAGAGACAATATGGCCAAGAAAAGAAATCTCCTGAAGCCAGAATTCACACTTGCTAAACTTCACATATAATTTATGTCTTCTCAGAGTCTTCAGGATAATGAGCAAGTGATTTTCATGATCTTATTAGCTTTTGGAGTATACCAAGATATCATCAATAAATACTACCAAAAAATCATCGAGATATTACTTGAAAACTCTATTCATTAGATCCATGAATACAATGGTTTCATTAGTCAGCCCAAAAGGAATTACCGTAAACTCGTAATGCCGATACCATGTTCAAAATGCTGTGTTCGGAATGTCTTCATTTTTCACACACAACTGATGGTATCCAGATCTAAGGACAATCTTTGGAAAGTATTGATCTCCATGCAGTTGGTCAAATAAATCATCAATGTGAGGTAGGGGATACTTGTTCTTTATTTTTATAGCATTGATCTCTATATAGTCAATACATATCCTCATAGATCCATATTTCTTTTTTAAAAAAAGAACAGGGGCTCCCCATGGAGAAACACTAGGGAGAATAAATCCCTTATTACACAATTCCTCTAGTTGTTTCATTAATCAACTAATTCCATAGTGGTCTTTCTATAAGGGGTCTTCGATACAGGCCTTGATCTAGGAATTAAATCAATGAAAAACTCAACTTGTCATTCTATAGGATGTCCAGGTAATCTTTCCGGAAACACATCTACATATTCTTTCACAATAGGCACATCCTCTATTTGAACATTCATTTCCTCACCCATAGTCATTTCATTCTCTTCCTCCCCAATAATTTAATTTAGTTGAGCTACTGGGGGTGGATCTAGATAAGAATTAGGTGGTGATGATTCTGCTCTAATGATAAGGTGTTCCTTATCATCATCATCTAAAATCGTAACCTCCTTCTTCTTACAATAAATCTTCGCATCATGGTCCGAAATCCAATCCATACCGATGATTATATCAAACTAAATCATAGGTATGAAGATGAGATTAGCGGATAAAGATCATTTATGTGATCTAAGGGGGACTGATTCACAAAACTTTGTTGCAATTATTCATCCCTTATGAGTTTTAACTGATAACTCCCTTGTTAAATCAAATTGGAAATATCTAATTTTCTTAGAAAACTGGAAAGATATGAAACAATGCGATGATCCAGAATCAAATAATGAATTTTCTAAACTTGAAGAAACCATTAAATTACCTGTCACCACGTCTTTCAGAGCTTCTACCTTAGCAGTAGTGGTAGCATAAGCTTGGCCTGAATCCCTTGGCCTTTTATGAGGTAAGTTGTAAAGACCCGTAAATTTCAAGGGAAATTTTTTTTCTTAATTTTCTTTGAATTTTACAAGAGCGCAGTCTCTGACGGCACCTGATTCTGAGGCCCGGTGTGCCCTGAATCATTTTCTGAAGTTTGGCTCGGGTATGTTCAGTGAACGGATGATCGGGTTTTTCTAACTTTTGAACCGGTTCCCGGAATCGAATTCTGAGGGCACCGATGAAATCGCAGCACCGGTATTCACTTAGAAACGCCTCTTCCGGAGATGCGTTTGCTTGGGTGTGGTTTTTAATTTTCGGGCTTAAAGTTAAGAAATAAAATAATTTTGCGACAACATTATTTTATTTCACTTAAGCCACTTGGAAGCCACTTGAAGCCACTTAAAGACGGCTTAAACTGAGTTGATCCGGATAGGATGCTATCCAGAAATATCCTACCCCCTTGGTAGGATATTTGTGAGGTGAGGCCCGCACGAGCTCCGCCCTTTCTTTCCGCTAAGTAACGCACCCGCGAAAACTCGTCATTATGAAAGTCAACTGACGTGTTTTCTTAATTTCTTGACAGACCATTTAATTGGCGGTTTATTTCGTAAATTAAATGAGTTGTTCCTTTCGTTGAATTAATTCAACGAATTCATGGGTCGTTACTTACCCTTTTTCAGGTGTTGGCATAATAATAAAATAAGACCAACCAGTCTTTTGAAAGTTTGCGCGTTGAGAGGATTTGACAGAATCCTTGTACCTTCTTTCTCCTTCGCGAAGAACGTGAAGAACGTGAAGAACGCGAAGAACGCCGTCATCCGCAGAAATCGACGACGCTCCAATCTGAGACGTTCTTCCCCGCCCCGATCTCCGATCACCAACCGTTTGAGGTGAGTGATTTTGGGATTCTTCTAAAAGTTCTTTGTGGTTTAAAACGAAACACGGATTTAATTATTTATAATTAAAATCTGTTGTTTCTTGGTCCGTCGAGTTCGTCGACGCTACGCCGGATTCTGCGCCGACGCGACGCCCTTCCGCGACGACGCGACAATCTCCACCTTCCGCGACGAGCAATTCCGCGAAGAACGCTCACGCGCGATGACTACGAGGTAGGGATTTTATTTTTGGAATTACCCATTTTTATTATTCCCATAAATGTTTCTTTAAAAAGTTAAAGAACCGGATTTGTAAACAATTTTAAATTTATTAAAATTGTTGTTTCATGTGTGGAATAAAAATTCTCTCGTTGTTTATATCTAACACGGAGGGGGTGGGCCAAACGAACACGGCCCGACGACCCTCCGTCGTTCCTCGTTCTTGTGCGTATTTGACGGGCGACGACGGAACGTGCCGCAATGGAGGTTTGATGATTCCGCAGTGAAGAACGAGTCCCGAGAGGAGAAACGGCGCAGACGGGAAGAAAATCGGGCCACCAGAGCGACTCCGGCGGCCCGCGGAAGCCGCCGGCGGCGCCGGCAGCCGGGAGCGGCGGCGCCACCGGCGCGCCCCGGGACAAGCCCGTCGTGGCAGAAGCCGCGGCGGCGGCACTCGCGGACCCGCGGCCGCGCGGGTCCGGCGCGCGCGGGACGCGACTGAAGCTGCATTCTGGTATCCGAGCGGCACCCCGCGGGTGCCGCGGGGTTGTCACGCGGGGGCGGCGGCTCCCCCCCCCCCCCCCGCGTCGCTCGGCTTGCCAGGAAGACACCCCGCGGGTGTCGCGGGGGTGTCACGCGGGAGTGGCGACTCCCCCCCGCACCGCTCGGCCAAGCCGAGCCGGGCTGGCCGAGCCAGGCCGGTCCGACCAGGTCGGACCGGGTTGACCCGGTTCGGCCGACACAGGGGGTGTCGGGCCGGGTCGGCCCGAGCCCGGACCCCCCGTCTTCGGACGGTTTTCGTTCAAATGGTCGTATCTTGAGCTACGGGCCTCCAAACGACTTGCCGTCAGCGGAAACGCGATCCTTGGTTCGAGAAGGTCGTTTCGATATATTGCACTCAAGGTTTCGGAATACTTTGAATTCAGCCGGGTTGGTTCGTACACGAAACCAACCGGGCCCTCGGAGCGGAAACACTCATATCTTGAGCTACGGACATCCGATTGACGTGTCGTCAGCTTCGTTGATTTCCTCTAAGTGAGACGGATCTTTTGGCACACTCCGCCCGAGGTTTTGACGCAGGTGGAGTACGGTCGGGTTGGTTTTGCCTTAAAAACCAACCGAGCCCCTGGGACGAAAAAGCCAATAACTCTCAGACCGAGCGTCCGATTGACGCGCCGTCTGCGACGTTGAGTTCCTGTTGACGATACAGAACTTTTGGATACATCAACTTCGGAATTTTTTTCAGTTGATGTATCTGCCTCTCGGCTCGTAGAGCGGACCCTCCCGAACGAGCTTGCTGTGTGCGGGAACCCTAAAGCTGGCTGTGACTGCTACTTCGACAGCGACGACCGTGTAGAGATCCTCAGTGGACTGAGGCGACGACCGTGCAGAGATCCTCAGTGGACTGCGACGACGACTGTGCAGAGATCCTCAGTGGACTGCGACGACTACATCACTCAGCGAACCTACGTGGATCAGTGCTACAGGTCCTGTGTGGGCCCGATCCTGTGTGGGTCTGATCCTGTGTGGGTCAGCGCTCAGCGGTTCTGTGTGAGCCAGCGCCTACAGGTCCTGTGTGGGCCCGATCCTGTGTGGGTCATTGCGGGGGTTAGTTACCTATCGATCCTTCGTGGGTCCGACGACTTAGATGGATCAGTGATCATCTTTATCGTCATCTGAAAAAGTATACCTGTGTGAGCTGAATCTTGTGTTACTCTCCTTTGTGGATTGTGTTGAGCTATCCTATGTGGATTTACTATTTACTCTCCTTTGTGGATTGTGTTGAGCTATCCTGTGTGGACTTACTGTTTACTCTCCTTTGGGGATTGTGTTGAGCTATCCTGTGTGGATTTACTGTTTACTCTCCTTTGTGGATTGTGTTGAGCTATCCTGTGTGGGTATACGTTTTGCTTTCCTGCGTGGACTGGGTTGTGCTTGGGCTCGGACGTTGGAGCCGAACGGGAATTGATGACTTAGGTATATGTATGGGCATATACCTAAGCAGTGTCGGTTGTTACTTCGTGATTGTATCTTTCCTTTGTGGATTATCCTTTTTGGATTTCGGGAGACCCTCGGGGGTCTCGGGGTCCCTACTGAGTAGCTTATACTCACCCCTGCACGGGCTATGCCCGCACTTCGTTGTGTTGGTTTCAGACGACGGACAACGCTGATCGTGGTGGAGGCGTGCGGAGCAGGATGGTACCTGGAGGTGGACCACTGGGCGAGACGTACTCCGAGCGGTCAGGTGGACCCGAGGAGCAGTGGAGGCTATCTGTACCCACCCTTCAGGTGGGACTTCCAAAGGACGGCTCGACGCTGCATTTTTTCCTTTCAGTTGCTGTTTTTCCTTTCAGTTGTACTTTACAGTTGGGCTTGTATTTCCGGCCCCTTTTACTTTCAGCACAGCTTGTACCGTTTTTACTTAGTGTTTACTTTTCCTCTTGCTTACTCTGTGGTGCTTGTTTACTTTTCAAAGGAAATGACTTCCCTTTTTGTTGGGATTTACGCCTTGGTGCTAGTCGTCAGCCCCTGGCCTATGGAAGGCGGGCTTGGGGTACTCACGGCACGGGCCACGAGGACGGGTCGTGACAAATTGGTATCAGAGGTGGTCGGTTCTACCGCAGACTCTGATCTTTCTTCTATGTGAAGAAATAGTTTTTAGCGTATTGGGTGTGGTTATCAGTCCAGGGAGTCCAGTGTTTGTGCGGCGGCCGACGTATCCGTACACCAGGACCCTGACTTCTGATTTTCGACTTAATGTACGAAAACATTGATTACATGTGTGTTTCAAGTTTTCTTTGTGATTACTTGTGTCATCTCACCAGGTATACTGTTCTGACCGTGGCGCACTTGTTTCCTTTTCAGGATGGCCCGACGACAGCAGCCAGCTAGGGTTCTGAGAGTAGAGCGCGACGATAGCCCGCCGAGTGACGAGGCCTCGGTACAGGGCCCGTTGACAGCAGAGGCACCGGCGGTAACTTTACCCGCCGAGCCCCCGATTCTTCCAGCGCCGATCGCTGACGATGCACGACGCCTCGGAGCTCTGCACGAGTTCCAGCGCCAGCGACCACCTAGGTTCCGTGGGGAGACGGACCCCCAGGCAGCCGAGGACTGGCTGGAGGCGGTCGTCCGAGTTTTCAGGCTAGTAAGGACACCAGCAAACCTCATGGTGATCCTCGCGGCGAGCCTACTGCACGCAGCAGCAGGGCGATGGTGGAGCTTGATGCTCCAGGTACACGATGAGGCCTCCCTCATCTGGACGGACTTCGAGAGCCTCTTCCGCTTAGAGTTCGTCCCGGCCACCCTCCGTGCGGTGCGCATTCAGGAGCTTCTTCAGCTGCGGCAGGGCAACTTGACGGTCGCCCAGTACGCGGCGAGGTTCACCGATCTTTCTCGCTACTCGACTGACATGGTACGAGACCCCTTCTTCCGGGCCCGGACCTTCGAGAAGGGATTGAGACACGAGATCAGGGCATCACTGATCTCCCTCAGCATCCCGACCCAGGCATGAGTGCTGGAGAGAGCCCTTCTGATCGAGAGCTTCCTGGCTGAGTCCACAGCGAGACCTACCGCAGGGCGGCAGGTAGCAGAGTCTTCGGCAGCTGGTAGCCAACAGATGACTCAGGGTTCCAGGCAGACCAGACCTTCCGGCATACGACCTCGGGACACTGGCTCAGCAGTGCGGGGCACACAGCGCGGGGCCAGTCTTCCGAGAGGCAGGCAGTGCTACTCCTGCGGCGGCCAGGGCCACATGGCTCGTGACTGCCTGACCCGCCGTACCGAGGAGCAGCAGATGATGGAGGGGCCACCCAGGCAGGGGTAGAGGGTCAACCGTGGTGGTCCGCAGGGAGGAGGCGGACGAGGAAGAGGAGCTGGCCGAGCAGCAGGTGGTGGGAGACGCTTTGAGGCTCTGCCACCACCACCACCAGGAGGCCTGCCCCGACCACAGGGAGCTGGCGGGCAGAGACAGGCACAGCTCCAGGCAGCAGAGGCCTACGACCACGGCGCACCAGAGGTGATTCGAGGTACGATCTGTGTCTATTCCACCCTTGCTGCAGTTCTGATAGACACAGGAGCGAGTCACTCTTTCATAGCCACTGCCCTTGTTCGGAGCTCGGAGATTCCGACAGAGCCGTTGGCTCGATCCTTACGGCTAGAGACTCCTACGGGAGCAGACTCGAAGATTACGCACTGGTGCCGGTAGTGTGAGCTTACTCTAGGAGGCGAGAGCTTTGGCTGGCATCTTCTTGTAGCGGCGTTGAGGCCTTACGATGTCATCTTGGGCATGGATTGGTTATCTACAGTTCTTGCTCAGATTGACTGTTTTAGGCGCAAGGTGCGATGTGGGCGCACCGACGGGAGCAGGTTCACCTTCATTGGCGAGAAGGGAGCCTTAGCAGCACAAGATGGACTCACGCAGAGGAGAGGTCAGCCCATCACTCATCAGTTCGCTAGCCTCATCCTTGGAGCAGTTGACGTGCGGAGTCCTAGTTTTCCTGCAGTGGTGGATTAGTATGCAGACGTCTTCCCCGACGACGTTCCAGGGCTACCTCCTCGCAGAGAGGTAGACTTTTATATTGATCTGTACCTCGGGACAGCCCTGATATCCACTCCATCATATCGGATGGCCCCCGCCGAGCTTCGAGAGCTACAGGTACAGTTGGAGGACTTGCAGGGCAATGGGTTCATCCGACCCAGTGTTTCACCCTGGGCTTCCCCGATATTGTTCGCCAAGAAGGCGGACAGGAGCTTGCGACGATGTGTCGATTATCGTCGGCTGAACCAGGTGACAGTGAGGAACAAGTATCCGCTACCGAGGATTGATGACCTCTTTGATCAGCTCAAGGGAGCACGGTGGTTCTCGAAGATAGACCTCAGGTCAGGCTATCATCAGCTCAGAGTTCGAGACGAGGACGTGCAGAAGACGACCTTCAGATGTCGGTATGGCCACTATGAGTTCTTGGTTATGCCTTTCGGCATAACCAACGCTCCAGCAATGTTCATGAGCCTCATGAACAGGATCTTCCAGCCATACCTCGATCGATTTTTCATGGTCTTCATCAAGGACATTTTGGTGTACTCGACGACGGAGGAGGAGCACGCCTACCGCCTGCGAGTTGTACTAGACACACTCCGAGAGCACCAGCTTTATGGAAAGCTCTCGAAGTGCCAGTTCTGGTTACGTGAGATCCACTTCTTGGGGCACGTCATTTCTGAGGCGGGAGTTTCAGTGGATCCCGCGAAGATCGAGGCAGTGCTAGCTTGGGAGCCACCCAAGAGCATGACAGAGGTGCGGAGTTTCTTGGGCCTAGCCGGATACTATTGGAGATTTGTGCCGGACTTCTCCAAAGTTGCGGCCCCACTCTCAGCATTAATGAAGAAGGGTAAGCCCTTCGTGTGGTCAGACAGATGTCAGCAGAGCTTCCAGGAGCTGAGGAAGAGGTTGACCAGCGCACCTATCTTGAGGTTGCCTGAGGAGGGAGTTGGATACGTAGTCTACTGCGATGCATCAGGGACCGGACTCGGGTGTGTCCTGATGCAGGAGAGGTCCGTGATTACCTACGGATCACGTCAGTTGAGGCCGCATGAGCAGAACTACGCCACCCATGACCTGGAGTTGGCAGCATTGGTCTTCGCTCTAAAGACATGGCGACACTATCTGATGGGAGAGCGCTTTATAGTCTTTTCTGACCATCAGAGTCTCATGTACGTCTTCTCTCAGAAATACCTGAACCTGAGACAGCGGCGATGGCTTGAGTTCCTCCAGGACTATGACTTTGAGATAGTCTATACTCCTGGGAAAGAAAACGTGGTAGCTGATGCCCTCAGCAAGAGGACGGGCATCCAGCTACTTGAGGAGGCGACAGAGCAGCTAGCCGCTTTGCAGATATCCTTCATGGATAGAGACGGAGCAGCCTTCCTTCAGTCTCTCACAGTCTCTCCTCCACTACTACAGCGGGTCAGAGAGGCACGGCGTGGGGACACTGACTGTGAGACGCGGCGTGCACATATATCCTCAGGATAGGCACCTGATGGTTTCTCCCTTGGAGCAGAGCACGACATCGTTTTCAGAGGACGTACCTTGGTACCAGTCGCTTTACGAGAGGAGGTGATGAGAGAGTTTCAAACTTCTCCTTTAGCGGTACATCCAGGAGTGGCGAAGATGTACCAGGATCTCAGACGACAGCACTGGTGGCCGGGCATGAAAAAGGTTGTGGCAGAGTTCGTTTCACGGTGCCTCACCTGCCAACAGGTGAAGGCAGAGCATCAGGTACCAGCAGGCTTGGTACAACCCTTGGAGGTTCCGGAGTGGAAGTGGGACGTAATATCTATGGACTTCGTGACTGGACATCCACGCACTTCCAGAGGTCACGACTCCATTTGGGTGATTGTTGACCGACTCACCAAGTCGGCACACTTCTTACCCATCCAAGAGCAGGGCTCAGTGGAGAGCTTGGGGCGTCTCTAAGTTCAGGAGATTGTACGGCTTCACGGTGTGTCATCGACTATCGTCTCTGATCGGGACGCTCTCTTTACTTCCCAGATTTGGAAGGGGTTGCAGGAGGCGTTCGGGACGCGGCTACGTCTGAGCACCGCCTTTCACCATCAGACGGATGGTCAGACGGAGAGGACCATTCAGACTCTCGAGGACATGCTCCACGCATGTGTCCTCGACTTTGGTCGCAGCTGGGAGGACCACCTACCCTTGGTGGAGTTCGCGTACAACAACAGCTACCACTTCACCATCAGGATGGCACCCTACGAGGCGTTGTACGGCAGGCCTTGCAGATCTCCTTTGTGCTGGACAGACCCTGGGGAGTCAGCACTTGTGGGACCAGAGATGGTCCGGGCCACGACAGAGAAGGTCCAGGTCATCCAGGAGCGGATGAGGACAGCACAGAGCCGGCAGAAGTCATATGGTGACAGGAGGCGGAGGCCACTAGAGTTCGAGGATGGCGACCACGTCTTCTTGCGGGTCTCACCTCGACGTGGTTTGCAGAGATTTGGCCGAGGCGGCAAGTTGTCTCCATGCTTCATCGGGCCTTTCCAGGTCCTCTGCAGGGTTGGCGAGGTGGCTTATCGCCTGGCTCTGCCACCTCAGTTGCACGGGGTGCACGGCGTCTTCCACGTATCCCAGCTGAGGAGATACGTGCACGCCCCAACACACATCATTGACTATGGGGAGCTAGACGTGGATGATGGGGCGACTTTTGCGGAGGTCCCGATGGAGATAGAGGATCGACAGGAGAGGGTCCTACGTGGGCGATCGATTCCTCTTGTGCGCATCAGATGGCGGCACGGGAACCTCCAGGAGAGCACTTGGGATCGGGAGGCTTAGATGCGTGCTCAGTACCCACATTTGTTTCCCTAGTTTTTGATGTATCTTTACGGGGACGTAAAGCCCTGAGGTGGGAGTATGTAAAGACTCGTAAATTTCAAGGAATTTTTTTTCTTAATTTTCTTTGGAATTTTACAAGAGCGCAGTCTCTGACGGCACCTGATTCGGAGGACCGGTGTGCCCGGAATCATTTTCCGAAGATTGGCTCGGGTACGTTCAGTGAACGGACGAGCGGGCTTTTCTAACTTTTGAACCGGTGCCCGGAATCGAATTCTGAGGGCACCGATGAAATCGCAGTGCCGGTATTCGCATAGAAACGCCTCTTCCGGAGTTCCGTTTGCTCGGGTGTGGTTTTTAATTTTCGGGCTTAAAGTAAAGAAATAAAATAATTTTGCGACAACTTTATTTTATTTCACTTAAGCCACTTGGAAGCCACTTGAAGCCACTTAAAGACGGCTTAAACTGAGTTGATCCGGATAGAATGCTATCCAGAAATATCCTACCCCCTTGGTAGGATATTTGTGAGGTGAGGCTCGCACGAGCCCCGCCGTTTCTTTCCGCTAAGTAACGCACCCGCGAAAACCCGTCATTATGAAAGTCAACTGACGTGTTTTCTTAATTTCTTAACAGACCATTTAATTGGGCGGTTTATTTCGTAAATTAAATGAGCTGTTTCTTTCGTTGAATTAATTCATCGAATTGATGGGTCGTTACTTACCCTTTTTCGTGTGTTGGCATAATAATAAAATAAGACCAACCAGTCTTTTGAAAGTTTGCGCGTTGAGAGGATTTGACAGAATCTTTGTACCTTCTTTCTCCTTCGCGAAGAACGCGAAGAACGTGAAGAACGCGAAGAACGCCGTCATCCGCGGAAATCGACGACGCTCCAATCCGAGACGTTCTACCCCGCCCCGATCTCCGATCACCAACCATTTGAGGTGAGTGATTTCGAGATTCTTCTAAAAGTTCTTTGTGGTTTAAAACGAAACACGGATTTAATTATTTATAATTAAAATCTGTTGTTTCTTGGTCCGTCGAGTTCGTCGACGCTACGCCGGATTCTGCGACGACGCGACGCCCTTCCGCGACGACGCGACGATCTCCACCTTCCGCGACGAGCAATTCCGCGAAGAACGCTCACGCGCGACGACTACGAGGTAGGGATTTTATTTTTGGAATTACCCCTTTTTATTATTCCCATAAATGTTTCTTTAAAAAGTTAAAGAACCGGATTTGTAAACAATTTTAAATTTATTAAAATTGTTTTTTCCTGTGTGGAATAAAAATTCTCCCGTTGTTTATATCTAACGCGGAGGGTGCGGGCCAAACGAACACGGCCCGACGACCCACCGTCGTTCCTCGTTCTTGTGCGGATTTGACAGGCGACGACAGAACATGCCGCAACGGAGGTTTGATGATTCCGCAGTGATGAACGAGTCCCGAGAGGAGAAACGACGCAAACGGGAAGAAAATCATGCCACCAGAGCGACTCCGGCGGCGCCGGCAGCCGGGAGCGGCGGCGCCACCGGCGCGCCACCGGACAAGCCCGTCGTGGCAGAAGCCGCGGCGGCGGCACTCACGGACCCGCGGCCGCGTGGGTCCGACGCGCGCGGGACGCGACTGAAGCCGCATCCTGGTGTCCGAGCGGCACCCCGCGGGTGCCGCGGGGTTGTCACGCGGGGGCGGCGGCTCCCCCCCCCCCCCCCCCCCCCCCCCCCGCGTCGCTCGGCTTGCCAGGAAGACACCCCGCGGGTGTCGCGGGGGTGTCACACGGGGGTGGCAGCTCCCCCCCGCACCGCTCGGCCAAGCCGAGCCGGGCTGGCCGATCCAGGCCGGTCCGACCAGGTCAGACCGGGTTGACCCGGTTCGGCCGACCCAGGGGGGGTCGGACCGGGTCGGCCCGGACCCCCCGTCTTCGGACGGTTTTCGTTCAAATGGTCGTATCTTGAGCTACGGGCCTCCAAACGACTCGCCGTCAGCGGCAACACGATCCTTGGATCGAGAAGGTCGTTTCGGTATATTGCACTCAAGGTTTCGGAATACTTTGAGTTCGGCCGGGTTGGTTCGTACACGAAACCTATCGGGCCCTCGGAGCGGAAACGCTCATATCTTGAGCTACGGACGTCCGATTGACGTGCCGTCAGCTTCGTTGAATTCCTCTAAGTGAGAAGGATCTTTTGGCACACTCCGCCCGAGGTTTGGATGCAGGTGGAGTACGGTCGGGTTGGTTTTTCCTTAAAAACTAACCGGGCCCCTGGGACGAAAAAGCCAATAACTCTCAGACGGGGCGTCCGATTGACGCGCCATCTGCGACGTTGAGTTCCTGTTGACGATACGGAACTTTTGGATACATCAACTTTGGAATTTTTGTCAGTTGATGTATCAGCCTCTCGGCTCGTGGAGCGGACCCTCCCGAACGAGCTTGCTGTGTGCGGGAACCCTAGAGCTGGCTGCGACTACTACTTCGACAGCGACGACCGTGTAGAGATCCTCAGTGGACTGCGGCGACGATCGTGCAAAGATCCTCAGTGGACTACGACGACGACTGTGCAGAGATCCTCAGTGGACTGCGACGACTACAACACTCAGCGATCCGACGTGGATCAGTGCTACATGTCCTGTGTGGGCCCGATCCTATGTGGGTCCGATCCTGTGTGGGTTAGCGCTCAGCGGTTCTATGTGAGCCAGCGCCTACAGGTCCTGTGTGGGCCCAATCCTGTGTGGGTCATTGCGGGGGTTAGTTACCTATCGATCCTTCGTGGGTCCGACGACTTAGATGGATCAGTGATCATCTTTATCGTCATCCGAAGAAGTATACCTGTGTGAGATGAATCTTGTGTTACTCTCCTTTGTGGATTGTGTTGAGCTATCCTGTGTGGATTTACTGTTTACTCTCCTTTGTGGATTGTGTTGAGCTATCCTGTGTGGATTTACTGTTTACTCTCCTTTGGGGATTGTGTTGAGCTATCCTGTGTGGATTTAGTGTTTACTCTCCTTTGTGGATTGTGTTGAGCTATCCTGTGTGGGTATACGTTTTGCTTTCCTGCGTGGACTGGGTTGTGTTTGGGCTCGGACGTTGGAGCCAAATGGGAATTGATGACTTGGGTATATGTATGGGCATATACCTAAGCAGTGTCGGTTGTTACTTCGTGATTGTATATTTCCTTTCTGGATTATCCTTTGTGGATTTCGGGAGACCCTCGGGGGTCTCGGGGTCCCTACTGAGTAGCTTATACTCACCCCTGCACGGGCTATGCCCGCACTACGTTGTGTTGGTTGCAGACGACAGACAACGCTGATCGTGGTGGAGGCGTGCGGAGCAGGACGGTACCTGGAGGTGGACCACTGGGCAGGACGTACTCGGAGCGGTCAGGTGGACCCGAGGAGCAGTGGAGGCTATCTGTACCCACCCTTCAGGTGGGACTTCCAGAGGACGGCTCGACGCTGCAGTTTTTCCTTTCAGTTGCTGTTTTTCCTTTCAGTTGTACTTTACAGTTGGGCTTGTATTTCCGGCCCCTTTTACCTTCAGCACAGCTTGTACCGTTTTTACTTAGTGTTTACTTTTCCACTTGTTTACTCTGTGGTGCTTGTTTACTTTTCAAAGGCAATGTCTTCCCTTTTTGTTGGGATTTAAGGCTTGGTGCTAGTCGTCAGCCCCTGGCCTATGGAAGGCGGGCTTGGGGTAGTCACGGCACGGGCCACGAGGACGGGTCATGACATAAGTTCCCCTGATGTTTTGGAAATTCATTTTCATAATGTACCATCTCCCTGCAATTGTAGCATTGGACATCGGTAGCTTCCTTCTTACCCTTGCAATCACGAGCTTGGTGGCCTTTTTCACAACACTTGTAACAGACTCTCATTCCTTTTAAGCAAGTACATGGTTGTTTCTTCCCATATTTAGTGCAGGATGGATATTTAACTTTTCCATTCTTCCCCTTATTTCCATTCCAAGAGTGATTAGCAGATCTCTTCTTCTCTTGCTTTGCTTTAAAGTCATAAGACTTAGAGAATTCCTTTTTTGTCTTGATAGCACATGAGACAATGTATTCATACGACGAGAAGGATTTTGGGACTAATGCTCGATGAAGAAATGGTTTTAACCCATTAAAGAAATGATCAATCTTACTTATTAGGTTACATATATAATCTCCAACATACCTTGCTAACCTCATAAAGTTATCCACATACTTTGCGACATTCTCACCCTCATTTTGTCTCAGACTCAAGAATTTTCCTTTCCATATCTTCTCAATGGTCATGAGGAATGTATTTTTCTAAATATAGATCTTTGAACTCCCTCCATTCCATATTTGATACTTAATCATCTTTCTTCATGTTTTGAATCAATGACCACCATTGATTAGCATCTCCAGTGAGGCGATAAACTTCCATGACAACTTTTTCCCTTTTACAACTCCCCAAAGACTGAAATATTTTCTCTAGGGAACTTATCCATTACTCAGCTACTAATGGATTTTTACACCCATTGAATGTTGGTGGTTTCTACCTCATGAAGAGATCTAACATTGATCCTCCACGTTGTGGATCAGGGTGCTCCATACGGGTAATGTTATTATTCATAACCTGAGTGAGTTGTCTTAGTATGTTGATTAGTTGATCAGCACCAGTTGCATCACCAGCTCCACTATAATTATCTTGAGCAGGGGTGAAATCCTTACATGGAGTTTGTACATTTATCAAGTTTACATTTCTTACAATAGGCGCCATTTCTAAACAATGGCATAAACTGGATCAGTTTATGGATCAAAATACATAATTCCATACTTATAAAACACTTAACATAAATTGAACAATTTATGGATATAATCCATAATCATAAAAATGTTTTCTTTGAGGACGTATATACTCATAAACCGTTCATAATGATTTTTAAAGAAAATGAGAGTTATCCTAAGAATATCCATCGGGAGTGTCGTAACCAAGAGTGCAGCAAGGCCCGTTGTCGTACACCAGTTCCCGTTTGAGTCTATCTCAAAGTGGTGTTTTCAGGTTTTACCCCTAGGTACATCTGTGCCAGAGCCACCTCTACCTGCTCGTATCCAGACAGAGATGTATTGCTCGGAAAACTCACAAAATCTCTACAGTACCAAAATTATAGGAAGTTCTTCTATACTAATCCTCAAAGTCCATCTTAAATCTATGTGCTCTAATCAGAGTTTATCTAAATATAGATTCCAAGGTTTGTACTAAACTTCCTCTGATACCAACTGTAATGCCCTGACCCCAGTTACCCAGAGTCGGTGCATTATTACATAACATTGGCATGATCACAAGAAAGATCAAGTCTCGAAAAACCGATCAGTTTAATAGCCTTGGAATAACTAGATACATTCATAAAGTTTACATTACATCATAAAATGAAAAACTACAGCAATATAATCTCCATAGTCCACACTCTTATCCCCTCATATTATCCCTGTAGGTCATTCATAAAATACTTATTCACATCATTGGAAAAATAAAACATAGAAAAGGGTGAGCTCAAATACCCAGTAATGATAACAATATAGAAGAAACTTTCATAAATAAACATAAACATTTAAGGCAATGTATAACTAAAACAAAAGATTTTTAAAACTTGAACATCACCATAATATGGCATAAATAAAATGAAATAATCTCGTATACTTATTCACATGGATATTCTACTAGTCGAATAATCACATGCAATATCAATAACCACTTTCATAATGATGGAATGCATAATGCCAAACTATCATAACCACATAGTCAAGGCCTCGTTCCAAGACTAAAAATAAGATTTTGTCAAGGCATTGTTCCAAGACACTAGTTTTTCTCATGAGACCTACCTATTCATTGAGGAGCTATAGCGGGATCCACCCATCACTTATTATGTCTCATGCATTCCTCATATGGACAGGTTTAAACATAACATAAACATTCGCATTAAAACTAGCATACAAAATGTCAATAATTTCTTCATAAACCATGAATGGTATAAAAATAACACATCCACAGTCAAAAATATCACAAAACCATCAATACAATATAGAAGTCTTGTATCATAATAAATCAACTCCAAATAAACTTAAAATCCATCAAAGGATGTTGACAAAGATGAAATCAAAACTATTTTTAGAGAAATATCTATTTCTATTTTGAAATCATTTAAAAGTCATATATTTATAAAATAAAACATTTTCTTTGAAAATATTCTTATAATCTTATAAGGGAAGCTTCGACGATTTTATAATGGCAGAAAATAGCCGCACCCGCCGTATAAGTTAAAAAAACATTCTTAACTTAATTCTGTCAAAAAGGTTAAAAAAGACCTTGTTTGGAAAATGACAGAAATATTCCGTAATAACTTCTTATAAAAATTCAATAAGTCTTTAAAATACTTTACCCCATATTATTTAAAATATTAAGAATGATTTGTAATACATTTTTAAGAAACATGGATGTGGATGATAAAGAGGTCCCAGTAGATAATTACGTATAAACAACCTTAGATAATGAAGAGATTGTGAAATAAACTCTTACCTTGTACTTTTCCTTGGATGGGGGTAGGTAAAACACATGTATAATGGTGAAATAATTGTTATTAAATTATGCAAGAATCATATACATTAATATGATATCATATATGATCTTTTAACATTGCTTTGTTAATAATATCTTAGTATTATCATCATTTTGTGTGTTAACTTACTCGTATATGTTTTGTTACATAAGCTACGTTTATTATGGGTAGGTTGTATCTTATTCATATTCAGAATGATTTCATGTCCTTAAACATTATTTTTAAATCATCAAATGATAATTATTCTCAAATGGATAAGATGGAAAATGAATCTCGTTGCGTTCGTGGGGACGGTAGTCCGTACGTATGCACGAGCGACAATATCATTCTTTTGATATTAAAATAATAGATAATTGGATGGTATATCATATATACAGAATCATTATCATGTTATATTTATTATTTAAATTAATTACACATCATTATTATACCCATCCAAACAATAATTTATTTAATAACAATTACACCACGACGTGGAGATGGTAAATCGTACGTACACACGTATGGTGACATGTCATTCGAAGGATGTATAAAATAATTAATATGGTTGTACCATTTTTATAATAACATTATAGTATATATAATATACTGGAGTTATTACTTTAGAATGGGAATAACAAAGAAAGAAGAAGTTGAAGAAGAAAGGAACTTGAAAGAGGGTGGTGTAAACATTACCTCTTCTTCGGGTTCTTCATTTTGATTTTATCAAAAGGGCTCATTAGAATGGATTTATGATCAATATAAGGCCTCTAGGTTGAATTGAGGGAAGTTGAGAGAGTATTTGGGTAGGGGTTTGCCGATCCAAAATGCTTTTAATGTGTGAATTAGTGGGAAGGGGAGTGTCCTTTTATAAGAGGGGTGAGGGGCACCTTTGGAAAATCTAGAAATATTATTTTATAATAAATTCATATTTGGTTTCTAATGGCTCAAAAGTGTATTATTTAGAGTTTAAGGTGGGTATGGGTCGAAAAACACTCAACCAATATAATTTAGACAGGTTTGGGTCATTATATTAACTTTATCTTTTAGTATTAACTCTTAGTTAATTAGTTTGACACTTACCATGTTACTTTGCATTTTTATATTATATAGTTAATAAACATACTATATACCTCCAAGAGACCCCCCAAGTGGTCCATTAATGATACACTTATAATTATATAAGTATCTTGGCCGAACCTTAGATTTTTAAGAATTGAATATAAATTAATAATATAATATTTGTTTTAAAAACTCTTTTATGTCAATTTTGACACTATTGGATATTTTGTTTTTGATAAATTTATAACAGAATTATTACTTCGAAAAAAATTTATATAATCAATCATAATATGTCATATTAACCTATAAAATTAGTGGAATTCATAAAAAGTCTCAAATTACATTTATTTGGATATTTATAATATCAATTATTTTAATATTTCATTAATTAGGTAATTAATGCATCACCATTGTGTCATAAATAAATTAAATTATTTAATGACTAAAATTTATAAATATAATACCATTATTTAATAAATATTTTTATATTTCTACTGAATTTTTACAATCGAATTTATCTTATGTATAACTCTATATTAAAAATGTTTTAGTAAATAAACATTGATTTTAACTCTTTTAACTCTTCTTTGAATTAAATAATAATAAATGTCTTAATCTAATCCAAGTGGACCTAAATGATAATATTTTATTCCTAAGGTTGTTTTTGGTCGATATACACTTGTCCAATAGAATTAGGACATGTGTTAGGGTAATATTAATATCATTTTTACCCTTAATTACCCTATTTACTTTTAATTGTGGTAAATAAAAGTAAAAAGTTACTATTCACAAAAAAATAATTTCATCTCATTGAACCACATTTTACTCCTTAATATTAACTGCGTCTCTCGGATTTTCTAAATTCCACTCACAGAAGCGGTAAAATTATGTTTTATGTGAATTTCCAAATTCTCCTAGGAGGTGGGTAAAAGACGGTGAAATGTTCAATAAAGTTTTTATATATCTAAAATTATTCTAAACTAACTCCAATGAATTAAATTGAACTTATATAGGTATTATGTATCTATTTTGACCTTAATTAAAATTAATTAAAATAAATAATTATTTAAATAAAAATTTGGTTTTAAACTACAACTCAGTGTTTTTTCACTATTCATTAAAAATTGAAAGTTTTCAGAAAAATACCAAAATTTCACCCTAGACTAATTCTGATATTCCGAATGAAAAAATGAAGTCCATTTTGAAAGATAAAATTTATAAAATTTCAAAAAGTGGATATTACTATTCATAACTGCTAGTTTGATTGGTTATGGTGCGTGTGTTAGAACTTGAAGTTGCGTACAACACACGCTACTATATTATTCAAAGGAAAGCGTACCGTGGAAGATTGGAGTGTTACAGACAACACAAGCACCAGTCCAGATCCAGCACCAGTCTAAGCCAACTATATCACCAAATATCCAACAATTAAGAACATAGGATCAAAGTAAATGCTAAGGGGAGATTATGAAAAGAAGAAATTAGAGGGAGGTTTCCAGCCTTAGGATAACACCAAACTTCCATGCCATGCGGGATCCAACAAACATGCTAGTAAGAGTTCAAACTCATTCCATCACCAATAAGTTTGATGTTTTGTAGGATAATTCAAACTTATATTCAAAATCATGAAAACAAGTAATATGTTTCTATAATGGAACCAAAGATGAAGAACATGAAACCAAATAGATGGTATGTATAATGTATACAAGTATTCCATTTGTACAGAATAAATAACCTGGATTTGTGAAAATGGAGTGTAAGGATTGAACATTACTTTTTTTAGATGAAATCTGAAAAAATGATCATATAAAGGCAATAACACCTTATCCTACTTAATAATAGATAAAACCGTGGAAACACTGACAATTAAAGAGGTTAAAAATCCATCAATCTCAAAGAAACACGAGTAGACATATAACTTTCTTTCAAAAAAGGATCATCCTTCCCCATATTATTCAACTTCATTGGGAGCGTGTGCCCAAAATACTACCAGTTCCATAATCGAAAACAAGACACGTGGAAGGATTCAGCAGAAAACAAAGAAACTAATCCGTTATAAAAAAGGGACCTTGGCAGATAAAACAGCTAATGAATATCATATTCACCTAAACCCATAGAAGAGGGAGTAAAAAAACTACACAACCACAGACCTAGAAAAATTTTGGAATACAAAACAACTAAAAACAAAGATTATTCAAATTGAATGGTAACACACACATACTCTTGTATAATGGAATCCTTAACACAGCCGTGGTACAAGCGTCCCCTTACCACTGCCGCGAATAATGATAGCTTGCAATGGAGGTCATTGATGTCGCGGTTCTGGATTGTAGTAACAATTACAGGATTTGCAAGGTTTTACATGAAAAAATATTATTGAATAATTTTTAAGGTGTATAATATTGATGAAAATAAATTAAACATTTAAACTTACCACTATGCCATTTCACATGAACCAGTTGCGTCAATAAAATAGGGTTTGACTGAATTGTCATTCAAGAACTCATTTGTTCAACAAAATCATCCCACTTGGCAAAGTGTGATGCCAGTGAGCTTCAAAATCCATATTTCCAAATATTAAGTAATTAAATCACTAAATCCTAGGTATATTAAAACTAGAATTAAAAATATATATTTATTCATGCAATAAGAGTGAAATGTGGTAAGAGTAAATGAAATAATGAAAGTCTACGCTCAGCTTTTTGCATCATACACTGATAGAATTTAAAATTTCATAGAGATTGTGGTTACCTCTAAACATTCATTGATATCAATAAGAGTTTTTCTTGACCTGTTTTTGCTTCCAACTTCAACACACCCGCACCTTTATTGTTTACCTTTCATTCAATTATCAATGTTTTAAATCATGTGTTCAAAAAACTATGACATGAATTGGTCACCCAATTCATGCCCCAAAGAAATATATTAAAGAAGAAAAGGTGTTATAATACATGAATTAGCTGTATTGAGAATACACCATTAGGTAATCGAGGGAGAAACAAGATGAGGTAACAATAAAATTGAAACTAAATCTCACAATGCATCATACCTACCTGAAACATCATGGATTCTACCAAGAAATCACATCATCCAATAAGGGTAGAAACTACAAGAGAGAACCACCACCTCATTAGCAATTATCTACAGCCTCTAGGGGACACATTAACCAGAGTTCTGAAATTAATCAAGTAGCATGAGTGATAACATACAAGATGGAGAGAAAGAATCATAAGTGAGCACTGCCTAGATAAAGGACCCTGCTAACAAACCACCAATGAAAACTCCCGTCATGTGTAGAAAATCAGTGATGATCTTCTCTATAGTTGCATGAATACAACACTCATTCATGTTGTGGATTAGGGGCATGTGATTTAGTTTAGGATTCTATGGAATTTAAACCCCAAATTTTATATTATTCGTGATTTGATAGATAATGATATCAACTTTTGATGAAAGGTTAATTGATTCAATGGTGAGTTTAAGAAAACAAGAGTTAAAACCTCAACCGTGCACTAAAGCATCAATCAGTGCATCCTAAATAATGAGAGTTCAATTGGTGTGGTGACACCAAAATCACAAAAATTTCACTTAACCACTGTTGCTAGAAGACAAGAGAAACGTCATGGGGACTCTTGATTGTAGTATTGAGTTCTTTGATACCATTAGAGTGTATTTTAGGGACTATGTGATGTTTCTAGTCAGTATTTTTAATAATTCACTTGGCATGTTTTACATGGTCAATTACTAACTCAATTTCGCCACACATCACTCATTGGATTTGACCTCATAGTTGAAGCTTTTTGTTTTCTCTCACTGCCCTATACCTACACTCATACACTCACATTAAATATAAAAACAATTAAAACATTTATTTGTATTACATATCACACACAAAAAACCACCATTCAATATTGTTTCATCTACCCCACATAAGTTAATTAGTGAATTAGGAAAAACCTATCTTTGTATAGATTGTCCAGTACTAACCGATATTTATGATCATGATTTCTACAACCATGAATTGGTATCATTATCAAGGATATGTGAAATTATTTAATTTATGTATATCCATTTTTGTGTTAAAAAATATAAAAATACATAGAATATACTCAAATTGGAATTCTAAGCTTTTACACGTTTTCAAACAGATTTTATTTTTTAGAATTATAACAGTAGAAATTTTATTTTCTGGTGCATATTGAGGCATTAAGATGATCTATATAATCCACTTTTAAGCCCCTAAATTAAGGAATTAAATTTCACATACAAGGGAGAATGTCTTGTTCACTATCAAGGCATGTAAAGAGGATGAAAACAACATGCTATGTGGGCTAAAATTGATGCAAAAAACAACTATCAAGTTCCCAAGCATACTTGAATCAAGCTCTACTAAGGTTGAGAGGCCTGTAAATTACCCAAGTGAAGGGGTTGCTCAAACATTACTATATCACCAAAATAATGAGTATGTACTCAAAAAACATCAATTGGAATCTCTAACAACTTTGAAAGGTTATTTAAGGAGATTATTCCTACACATTCATCAAGGATTTCCTAATAACAGTGAATAATTTCCCATTCACAAACAGGTGGAAAATTCAAGTAAGTAATGCTTGCATAATTCTCATAGAAACATAAAAAATAATCTACTTAGACTAATTCACCTAAAATCAAGGTCAAAAACATGAGAATAAAATTCCAAAACATATGAATTTACCACGTTCATAAGAAATATAAACCAATAAAGGTAAACTAATTCGGAAATAGATTCTTAAATTACAAGAATTAAAAATAATTATAATGACACTAGTGAAAAAATCACACAAAAATGTCAAATATAAGTAACAAATGCTTAAATAATTATCATATAAATATAAATAAGAATCTTTACATATTGATTTTTCTAAATCTAGAATTAAAAAATGAGAAAAATATTCTAAAACATTGTAATTTACATAGAAGATTTACATCTATCATTTCCAGAACTAATAAGTATGTTTTTGACACAAATAATCATCTATAATAATGAAAAAATGCGGGCATAATCTTGTGGAGATTAAAATAATCATAATAGAATTTATTTATAATAGTAAATAGAAAATGGGTTTTAGAATACTATTTTTTTTGAGATATTTAACATTGTTAGAGGGTTGAAGGTGGTGCCTAAACTTCTATCATTCTCTTTGAACACCTGGTGTGTAGGGTAAAAAGGTGTATCATCCATGAAATATGGATGTAATGATTCTATGACTCTAAGCCTATAAACGTAAAGTGATTGTAATAGTGACAAAATCATAAACCAGTGGAAAATTCAAGTAAGTAATTCTTGCATAATTCTCATAGAAACAAAAATAAGAATCTTTATGGATTGATTCACCTAAAATTATGGAAAAAATCATGATAATACAATTCCAAAACATATAAATTTACCAATTTCATAAGATATATAAACCAATAAAGGCGAACTAATTCAGAAATAGATTCCTAATTTCTTGGAATTCTAATGAACAAAGCACAAAATAGTGGAAAATATAAGTATCAAATGCTTTCATAATTCTCATATAAATAGAAATAATAATCTTTATATATTGATTTATTTAAATCTAGGATAAAAAACATTATAATGAAATTTTAAAACATTTGAATTGAAAGAACAGATTTATACATGTCATTTCCAGAACCATTGAGAATGTTCTTGATAGAAATAATCATCTACAACAATAATGAAATGAGTGCTGTATCAAGAAAGGATTAAAATAATCATAATTGTTTTAATAACAGTAAATAGAAAATGGATTTTAGAATAGAAAAAATGAGATATTCAACATGGTTAGAAATAGAAAATAGTTTCTATACAACGTAAGGAATCAAAACATAACCAGAAACAAAACATTAAATGATTTTAGATTCATTAACGTTGTCAAACAGACCCTAAACACATGTTCAAAGAATAAATTCAACAAAAAAAGGGGTATTAGGAGAGAACAAAGGGAACATATCTACAGTAAAAAACAGATAGTTCCATGTATCCATGGTGATTTTCATGTTTTAAGATGATTTAAATGAGAATGCATAAGACATTAAGAGTGTCACATATTACTGATAAAATGAGGGGAGGAAACTTCTAAACCTTAAATTCTTTATAAATCAAATAGTTCTAGTCAAAAAAATTATGACTTTTATGCCTTGTTAGAGAACAGATGTTATTGATTCAACTGAAACCCATAAAAGCAGGTCCTGCTCTAATATATCTTAATAGTTAAAATATAAAAGATATAATAAATTCCCAATATATGGAATCTCAAAAGGAGGTTGAGCCAACTTAAATACAATATAATTTTTTTTTATGTCCAAAAATTCTTGCCAAGATATTATTTTCACTCTATTCTTTATTGAAATATCTACTGGGAAAATTGATAGAAATGAGGGGAAATTGAGTAGCTAGTAGAAACTATTGGGCTAATGGGCTTATGGTAACTAGATCACTTGACTCCTTATTGGGATGAAATGTCACATGTATCAAACCAGCTTAGACATCGATCAAAATCTAAAAGATAAAATCAATGTTGTATAATTCATTTATATAATATAAACATGAAGGCCTAAATGAAATCCTAAAAACATCATGGCATGCTCAATTATCTTTGATCCATCTACAATAGGCCCTTTAAACATTGTTGCAGCTCACTATATACATTCCATGACCCCTTATCCAAATCCTTCCATAGAATAAAGTGTATAATATTTATTGTTTTTGATGAAAAATTTCTAAAAAAAGTATGAATAAGGTTTACTGAATTTAATGATACTTTAAAAAACGTGTTTATACAATTTATCACTCACGATAAGAGATTTTATAAAAATGTTTCCAGATTTCTTATTAAAAATAACTGACACAAGTATAAGTGTTTAAATATAAAGGTAAAATAGACATAACTTATTTTTTGTAAACGTCCATCAGAAGTGATATAAACATATTTGAATAAGTGTCATCCAACACAATCTAAACCTTGTTCTTTGTAGAAAGTGAAAAAAAGTTACTCTAAAAATTCCAAGCAATTCAACCCTTAAAAACAAGAATGAATTACTTTCATCATTGGTTAAGAAAATCATATAGAAATTTATAAAAATATTCATAATGTTTAATTTATTTTTAACTCCTATTAACTAGAAAAAGGATTCTAACTGTTGAAAGAATCATAGGCTTTCCACCACTTCATTACAAATAGATCTAAACAGATCGTAATTTTTTTTATATAAAACAGAAAAGTGATAAAATTTCAAGATATCTGTTCAAAATTTCAAGCAATGCAGAAATATTTATCTATAATATAAAGTCCAAATAACTTTTAACACAATGACACTTCGTAATCTAAAATGACAAAGCAATTGATTGAATCACAATGACTATCTATTACTCCCTAGAATAGTTCGTAGAAACAATGAATACAAAATCTAAAAGTCAAAAAATTATGTACAAGAAAAAGAGTAGACTGAAACATTACAAATTCTAGGAAAATTAATAGTACCTAGGAATTAGATCCTAAAAAAATGACAATATTAATAAACATATTAATCAATCAAACAAATAATACCTTAATAACCATAACATGTTGTTTTCCTTCTATCCCTTCTAGACGGGCTGTCAAAATGGTGATTCAAAAAATAATGGAAGATCCCCCAAGCATCCAAAATTAGCTAACAAAAGTTGTCTCGATGAGAAATTATTAACATATTATTGATGAAAACAGTCAATTTCCTACTGAAGTCAATGTACATAACCATAGATTTAAGAGATGGGTTCCAAAAAAATAGAGAAAGAGATGGACTCCAAACAACACTTACCATTCCAACCCATCCCTTCCCCTCTTCCACATGCACAATCAAGTATGTAAAGATGAGAAAAGAGAAAAATATCATGAAAAAGAGGGAACCAGAATGAAGCTCCCACGCCACCTTTCAATAAGAGAAAGAAACATGTAAGATGGAATGAAAGTAGATTGTTGATATTTTCATCCATGCATATGTTATTGTAGTTTTGAAAACAATATTTCCATAATTAAAAGTACACAAAACGTTTAAAGTGGTAAATAGGCAAAAGAATTTATGTTCTTTGGAAAATTGTATATGTTCACATGGTGGGATCATTACAGAATTACCTATGATAGAATAAAAGTACAAGCAGTGTGAAGGAAAAATATAATCCTAACAGAACCACAAAAATTATTTATAGGACACATTCTCACTGATCAAAGATCCCACAATAAAACCAAATTGAGGGGAAAGTGAATATGATCAGTCATTGCATATGAAAAACATCAAGAAAATAAAGCAGTTAAAAAACTCAATAACTAAAGAAGTAGAATAAATAACGGATCAAGACCCCTTTACCAGGGATTTGTCTAACCTTCATCAGTACCATAGAGCTTGTTGACCAATGGTGATTAATTTCACTTCTATTTCACCCTTCCCCCATAAGGGGCTTTTGTGTGAGGATGTCAGCCGAGAATAGGGAGGGGGTATTCATCGAGGAGGATTGCACGGCGTCGGCTTAGAACAGGGAGGGGGTATTCATCGAGGAGTTCCGTGCGATGTCATCAGAGAACAGGGAGGGGGTATTCATCGAGGTGGTCTGTGCAATGAAGTCTAAGGGTGAAGTCGGCAGGGAATATGGAGGAGATATTCATCGAGGAGGTCTGCGTGATGAAGACAGGGAACAGAGAGGTTCGTGAGGAACATTGGCCGCGAGGAACGTTGGCCGCGAGGAATTCTGATGGGGAATAGATAATTCGGGTTCAGGGAGGGGTTGCGGGGAACGGCCGGGAATGGATGGGAACGGCGGGGAACGACGGGGAACACTTGGGAGGCATATTAGGGTTTTGTCTTTTTTTTCATATATATATATATATATAGTAGACATAGATAACTAAACAACATATAGAAGATCATATATATATATATATATGAAAAAAGTAAATAATTTATAAAAAAATTAGATTCTATAAGGATTATAGATATTTTAATTAATTAAAAGATTATCATTATTTTAATTAATTATAATTTGTTATTATCAAAATGGTATGCTTATAATAGGTAATATATATATATATATATATATATTCAATTTTTGGTAAAATATTTGATTTTATTGAATAATTTATTGCTAATGTTTTTTTAATGGTAAAATTTGTGTTGGTAATAATAAATAATAACAACAGATTCATTTATTAGTAAATCAATAGTTTGTATTATCATTATAAGACAACAAATTTAAATGTTAGTAAAATATTTGTTGGTATTGAACTACTAATATAAACAAATATATCTTTTGTTAAAAGTAATTATTGGTACCTATATTTAATATCAACAAAATAGAATATCTTTTGGAATTAATCATTTTTACCAACAGATATATTATCTGTCAGTAACTTTCTATTGGTAAAGGTTACTTTATTTGTAGTATTAATTATGTCTATATCCTTATCTTATTCTAATTTTTCATAAATTTTTGTATTGGATAGATTCTATTATTCCTCAATCGTTGATAAAGACATTCCTTCTCCTTTTGAAGCATTTTATTCATATGATGATGATTTTTCATATTTTGATCCTTATATGTAACCATTCTTATCTGATTGGGAGGGGAGTGGAGATGAGGATTTTGAAGAGTCTGATGACCTCTTTTCTTTTGACTCTTTATCTATCTCTATTTTATTATCATCTTCTTCCTCTTACTTTTCACCTCTATTTTTATTCCACCCACTTTATCTTCTTATTCTTCTTCTTTTACGTCTTATTATTTCTTTTCCTCTTATTTTCCATTATGTTCTTCTTCCCCTACTTCTTCATTCAATTGTTGAGCTAAATGAAGATCAATTCGTAGTTCTACTTTTCCAACACTTTTATAAAGTAAATATTTTTAGGGTATGATGATGTTAATTCTTGAAATATTTATTTTCCATTTATCTTATTAGTAGTGGAAGGGATGAATGATTGAATAACAGGAATTTAAACAAATTCAAGTCCAATAACTGGGTTGATTTGATCAGTGTGAGATGCTAATTGAAAAATATTTTCAAAGCCTATTTATACACCCTTCAATAGATTATCAAATTTAATATAATTTTTTTAGTTTTTTTTGTGGATAAGATTCATCCATTCCATTATTCAGAACATCTTCTACTTTCGTAGAAGGTTGTTTCTTCATTGTAGCACCATTAACCGTGTAAACTTTTACTGGAATAAAAAATTAATTCTAAAAAAATTTATCTTCACTAATTAAATAAATATTTTCTCACATGGGATAAGTATTATTATTTTTCTTGAAAAGTTTTATAACTATCACAAGAAAATTATTAATGAAATAAGGAAACATAATGATCTTTAACTTCTTCGAGACACTTTTGATAGCTTTTTCCAAAATGATATCAAGTTTTACTAGGATAATTATAATCAGATTCATAAGGAAATCCAAAAATATATTTCAGAAACTTTAATGGTGTCCCTACAACCCTTCCATGGTATTAGACACCCCAACATCCATATGTATAGAACCCTCGCCTCTACCAATATATGTGATACTTTCTTCACTTTTTTTATAGAATGAAACAAAGAGACTTCATCATTTATTTTCAAAATAACCATTCCTCTTGGGTAATTTATGTGAGGGTACATATGCTTCAACTTCCAAAATAATTTCAACTAAATATGAAAATCATTTGTTTTCAAGACTATAATACTTCACAAATAATGTTAATTAGAATTTATCCTGACCATTATTTGAAAAAAAAAACTCAATAGAAGCGTAATATTCTATGAAAATTTCAGTATAATACAAATTTAAATCCTTATAAATTTTTTCAAAACATACGTTATCTCAAACATGTAAATAAATAAATATTTTTAGAATAGAATCCTACTTATCAAAACATGATCAATCCAAAATAAATTCACATAATACATTCATTTTCATGTAATCCACCTCAGTGTCCATAATATTAATAGTTGTTCTATTAATTGGAAAAATTCTAAATAAACGGACTACCGTCTTTAAGAGTTTATTTGAGTCTGTAGAAAACTATCTAAAAACTGGTGTGAGATATGGGATGTCAAAATTTTATATATGTATGAGAAAAATCAGTTTATATTCCCGATAACATTCAACATCTCAGAGTAAGGGCTTAAAGGATTTGATGGATGATATTTAATTGATGTAAGTTTTTAAGGTTAATTTTAAACTATTAAAGTTTTACGAAATATTTTCATTATAGTGAAAGTAATTCCAATTATAAATTTTTCTTTATATTAAAATATAATAATAATTCTATATAACAAAGTAGGATAAGTAAACAAAAACATGTATAAACTAGATGAAAGGGTTAGTTCAAAAACTAAATGAATAGAACAATATCATTCAGAGTTCAAAGTTTTATCATTATGAGAAACCAATTGTTCTTTGTTTTTGTAATATAAATAGATTTGGATAGTTTCATAATAATATATAATTAAAATAAATTAAATAAATAAAACTGATTATGATAGTTTTAATATTTAAAAATTATTATTATTGTTTTATAATGAACACTGATAAGAATAGTTTTATAATGAAAACTAATTATGATTGTTTTATAATAAAAACTCATTATGATAATTTATAACAAAAAATATAGTTCAATTTTTTTTACAGATACACATTTATCTGATAATTTTGTTATGTTTTACATTTTTAAAAGACCAAAAAAATTTAGAATTTTTTTCGAAATCTAAAATACAGATGTACTAGGCCTATCAAAAAGAGTTCATTACTATAAGAATATTACTAAAAAGAAGTAGATATGAATAATTACTTGATATTGGTAGTTCTTACCTTTGGTTTAATCTATTAAAATCTTTCAAAACTAAGGGGTTTTGAGAAAATATCATCATGTGATTCATCAATTTTGATTAATTATAAATAATATATTCTTTTAGTGTGTTATCCCAAAGAAAGTGGTTTCTTATATCAATGTATTTATCACATGAGTGTTATTCTAGGATTTTACTTAGATAAATTTCAATTGTGTTGTGAAAAATTATATTAGATTTTGTAAAACCCATGCCACAATATGAGAGTGTGTGTTAAATAGACAACACTATAACAAAAGAACATCCATCTACCACAAATTCAAATGAAACTGATGTAAGAGATATTGAGTGTTTTTTCATATATAACTATGAAAAAAAGAGTCACCTAGGAAATGAATGTTCTAGATATACTTTTCCCATCGATTTCACATCCACCAAAGGATGCATCCAAAATACATTTTTAATAAAATGATTTCTAGTATAATAGAATAGTCATAAATCCATAGACCCTTTAAGGTAATGATGGATTAATTTTTAAAGATTAATATGAGATTATTTCAGATTTCCTAGATATCTAAAACAGAGGAAAACAAAAAAAATTAAATCCAAATTAGTATACGTAACATAATGTAAGAACCCAATCATACTTTAATTTTTTTTGACCATTTGGTTTCCCAACCTCATTTGGATATAATTTATTGGAGGCACCCATGGGAGTAATAATATATTTATTGTTGTCAATGCCGAATTTAGTAACTAATTATTTTTTATTCTAATACTGAGATGTAAAATTTCCTTATGGTCTTTTTAATATTAAATCCTATAGTGTATGTTAACTCACCCATTATGCTCATTTCAATCTCATATTTCATGAAATCAAAAAAAAAATATTAATGATTTTTTAGTTAAAACAATTATAATTTCATCAACATATGTTATCAAAATCACAATATTTTAATTTACCTATTTTATAAATAGTGTTTGATACATAGCCCCAATAAAATAATTGATTAAAAAATTATTTTATCCTATCATACCATGATATAGTGGATTTTATAATTCCATTAAATAAATTGGTAATTTTGTAAATATGTTTTGTATATTTATTATTTTCAAAATCAAGTGGTCGTTCGACATAAATTTTATCCTGAATAGATCAGTTAAGGAAATCACACTTCACTTTTATTTGAAATGGTTTTAAATTTATGAATTTCGAATATTCTAAATGTATTTATATAACATAAATTATTGTAACCGGTGCATATGTTTTTTCATATTCTAGTTCCTATTGTTTGTTATAACAATTAACTAAAATATAATCTTTATTTCTAAATATTATGACAATTTCGTTACATTTATTCTAAAAACCCATTTTACTCCAATTACAGAAGTTTCTTTAGGTTGTTCAACTATAGTAAAAACATTTTTCCATTAAAACTTACTAAAATAATATTTTATATATTTTAACAAGTACACAACACCTAAATCCTCATTAAGATTCATAGGTTTTAATTGAGATAAGAAATATTGATGTTCAATTTCAGTTATCAAGGAAATTATAGTCCAAACTGGTTGATTTAAATAACATATGATATTATCACATAGGTGATTAATATGAAATAAATGTCTTGTTGGGTTTTTAAAAGTTTTTTATGTAATAATAGGTTGAAAATACTCCCATGGGATAACATCAAAAAAATATTATTGAGTTATTTCTTTATGAGAATTATTTTATAATAGATATTTAAAATTAGTTTTAGAAATAACACTAGAGGATGTAGGTTGTATTTATTGGAAAAAAAAGTGTTAGTTTAATCATATTTAACAGGTACTATTTTTTCCACAATATTTTTTAAAATTAAAACCATTATAAGACTTACTAGTAGTGAAATAACCTATAAATAGTACATCATTATATTTTTTGGAAAACATTTTTAAATTATCTTTATTGTTTAGGATGAGTACTTTACATTAAAAACATTAATATAAGAACCTTTTGGTTTTCATCTAGTCCACAAATCATAAAGAGTTTTATTAATAAATGTTCCAATTATAACAAGATTTATAGTATTACTTTTTGTACCAAAATCCTCAGCCTAAATATTTTCACCTACTTATTATTCACATAATGTTGTTCTAGTAATCTTTTTAATAACTATACTTTTTTAAACTACTCCCTTTTTCTAGGGAGTCTCAATGTTAAAATTTAATATTCAAAAACATTCATTGTAAAATAGGTTTCAAAATCAGATAATACCAATTTTTCAACATGATCACATAAAATTTTCATCACGGAAAGGTTTTTATCATTTTTGACTCTTGTTATAGATGTATAAAAGAAACTTAATGGTTCTTATTTTTTTCTTTTAAAATAAACCCATGTGTATCTTGTGTAGACATCAACTAAGACATATGTATAGTATTTCCCTCCAATACATACATTTTGTGTGGAACCAAATAAATCATTGTGAAAAATCTAAAAATCATCAGATGTTGAATTTTCACTAAAAGATTTAAAACCTAACTTATGTTTCCGACAAAATTGATAAGGGTCAAAAAATATTTGAAGAATAAAAACATTGTTTCGGTAGATCCTTAATAAGTCCTTTACTAGTCATATTATCTAATGTTATAATCTTTTAATGTCATAAAATTATATTCCATAACCATGATTGATCTTCCAATACACTATGTAAAGGTAAGCCTGGGATTATATGGTTTTCTATGTTATCTATGTAAAAAATATAATACTAATGGGATGAAAGGATAAACTCATATTCTAAACTATGTACAATACATTTGTGATTCCTAAAGTCAAAATGATAACAATCATTAAATAAATAACTTATACTAATAAGTTTGTACTTAATTCCAAAAAACAAATAAAATAATTCAAATTAGTGATTTTCCCATAAGAATAATTTCACTTATTCATATAATCTCTCATTAATCATTATCTTTGAAATTTATTTTTCCCCCTTTCGATATTATAATATTCTGGATGATGTCTTTCTTTCCTGTCATATGTGTGGAGAAAATACTATGAATGTACCATATAATTTTTTAGTAATTTATATATTTTCCATTAAACAATGAAATTTGTGTTTTGGAACCCAAAAATTCTTAGGTATGGTATTGTTATAAAATATAATTTAAGTTAACACCATTTTCCAAATTTATTGTATTAATTGAAACAAATTTTTCTGATAAAACTAAAATTTATTAATACCTAGAGACTGAACTCTATTTTAAGAACATTTACTTATCCTATTTCCTCCATATTGACGGTTTTTCCAAATTGATCACTTTTAGAAACAAAATAGTTATTATTGGAATTTTTTTTATTAAAACCATTATGGATTTATGACTCTGATGTAAAATTCTCTAGTACATTTTATCAATGATTTCCATTCTAGTGGTAGTCATGGATAAAATTTTCATTATTGAAGAAATACCATTATTTAGTTTTATAACCAAATTCTAATCCTCATCATAAATTTACTTGGAACTATGTTTTTGAAAATTATCTTCTACATTAGTTCACTCAAATTACTTTTCTCAAGATCTTTTGAAAAATTTTGTTTTTTAGAATAATTATTATTAAGATATTTGGAAAGATATGATATTTCATTATTTAAAAGGGTTATTTTTGTAACATCCTTAAAAAGTATTTATTTTTTATTATTATGTTTTTTAAAAACATTATAATTGATCATTTCTAACTATTGTGCATATATAAAAACCTATGAATAACTAAGTAGCATATTTTTCTCTTCAATATATGAGTAATATTATTCATTCTATAAGGTATAATTTTTCATATTAGGTTAATTTTCATAAAAAGAAATATTAGTGATGGATTCAATAGTTTGTACCTTAGAAATAAGAAATTTAATTAACATTTTTAAATCAAAAAATTACAATATACATTTGTTCGAACTTATCATTGTGAGAATAACTTACTGAATAAAAATCTACACCTTTATCACTCAACGATTTTAAGGATATCGAGATTTTAATATTCATAGAATAATATCACTTAGTTGTATTTTAGTCTATATTCTATTATTTCCTTTTTTTATTTTTAGATTAGGAATATACAGTCACACGTGCCCTATCTTCGTACATTAATAACAAGAAACTTCAGAATATTTCTTTTAATTACATTCCTTGTGTATTTTCTTATATCTATGTTGTAAATAAATTTTTACAAAAACTGTATTCTAAATTTTAGAAATATTTTAAACATTTATTCTCAGAAGGCGATGATAAGCGTTAATCTGAATTAATAATAACATTGTTTTGGTTTGAATACATTATAACATTCTCTACTGAATGAACATTATTAGAAGCTATAGTTGTAGTTTCAAAAGAAAAAGAACCATTTTTATCTAATTATTTTCATAATATATATCTAATCTTCATTCATATTGTATGATAGAACCAATAAGGTCATATAATGTGAGATTAGTGTTATTACTTTGTCATCCAAGGGATTCATTTTGGATTCCCATTCATTTAACATAATCTCTATAATATTTTCAACAAAGATTCCATCTGTAAGATCATTTTATCTAATAGAGTGTGAACTATTGACGATAGTCATGAATCGATTATGCATCTTTACAACTGATTCTCCAAGTATAAAATAAAAAACATGATAATAATTGTTGACCTCACCTGTTTTGATAATCTCAATCATGTATTCATATGTGTTGAAAATCCCAATTATGTTTTCATTCTCTATGATATTTTTAAGTATCATTGATCTATACTTTAATTCTTTCAAATCTGTGATCAAACCAATAATAATTTTTAAAATAGTCTTTGGAATATGTTAATCCTCATTTATCCATGTTCATACAAGTTATAAATTAATTCTAACACAATCGGATGTGTTCTGCATACAACAGATAAGTAATCTGCCTATAGCTACTGATAAAGAGCTACCGGTACCCAGTCTACCGATAGACTTAGTCTACCGACAGACAACTACCGATAGACTTAACACAGAGCTACCGATATACTTAACACAGAGCTACCGATGTGCTTATAAATGTAAGCTACTGACTTACAGACAGCTACCGATACAAACATAGAGCTACTGGTGTAAGTATAAATAGCTACTGATGGAATAAGAGTCACCGATAGACGAAGCTACTGACAGACTCAGCTACCGATACCGACGCATAGAGCTACCGACGCATAGAGCTACCGACGCATGAAGCTACCGATAAACAAAGTCACCGATATAAGCATGTACCAACCGACTCATAGAGCCACCGATAGAGTCAAAGAAACTAATGACATCAAGCTACCGATGTTCAAGCTACCGATGTTCAAGCTACCGATGTCCAAGCTACCGATGCTGATTACCTACCGATCACTCGACTCACTGTTTGAATTTCTTTATTTCCTATATTTAATCCATCTAACGGTCATATCATGTACATTTTAATGATTTGTCAAATATCTGATAAAGGTTGTCGGATGTCAGGAACCCGTACCTCGTACCTGCAGAAAGGAAATCTTTTCTGTCTCCTGTTGAACGTGACATAAATACAAGAAGACTCTGCTGAAGAGAAAAGAGACAACACACACAGAGACAAGACATACGACATACTCAAGAAGAGATCTGTGCATACAAGAAGAACCAAGCAAGACAGAATCACATATACAATCAAGCCTACTCAAGAAGAGTCCTGGAGCATACAAAAGAATATCGAAGAGCTTCATCGACTGTCTGTGAACCTGGAGCATACGACACTCTGTTTCTCAAACAGAAACGAGAAGAGGACTCAGACTCACTTCTGATCGAATCCAAAGGAGTCCAGAGCTACACTGAAATCACCAGAACCACTTCTAAACTCTACATCTCTTGTTCTGTGATTTATAATTACTCTTTTCGAGAAGTGTGTGTTATCTGTTGTATCTAACACATACACTGTCTCCTGTACTCAAACTGAAGGATTTGTAAATCCTTACCAAACTCTTTCATTCTTTCTTTCCCACGAATAACAGTGGTAGAGGTCGTGTGTGACCTGGACAGCTGGTTGCTGTTGTACTGTTTCCCACGAATAACAGTGGTAGAGGTCTTGGACCTGGACAGTTGTAAACTGTTGAACCCCGATCCAGGGTGTGGATCATTTTTATATATAAACTTTTTAGAGGACTAAGTCTCGGATTGAGACTGAACCTCTTGGTTACATTGTTGTGCCATCTCTTTCAAAGTTTTATTCCGCTGCTAATCACATTAAAACCAATACTATTTTTAAAGTTACTTTGATAATTAAATTAGCAAGTGTTTATGTTAAGTGTAGATTAGTAAGTTGGTTTCAAAAGATAATCACACACTCCTATGTTGATTAACTGGGAATTAATCAATCCCTTGAGAATCTGACAGAACCTCTACTTTAATATAAATTCACTACAGTTTAATTTATTATTTTATTTGGGGGTCTTTAAGACACTGTTTTTAAATACAGAAATTTTAATTGGTACTCAATTCACCCCCCCTCTTGAGTAAACCACTCCGACCAACACTTGGTATCAGAGGATTGAAAATACTTTCTAAAAGTACTCTGCTTTTGAATTGTGATTTTAGTTGTATTTTAAAGTTCTTAAAATTTCTGTTATATATAAATTTTTATCTCTTTAAAATTTTCTCATCATGGACAATAGACTTGAGGGTGCTGCTACTAACCGGCCACCTTTCTTCAATGGAACTAATTATGCTCAGTGGAAACTGAAAATGAAAATTCATCTAGAAAGCATAGGTTTTGATATTTGGACTGCTATTGAATCAGAATACAAAATTCCTACTACTGCTAGATCTACTTGGGATGAACCTATAAAGACTGCTTACAATAACAATTGTAAAGCTATGAATGCCTTGTACTGTGCTCTAGGAGATGAAGAGTTTAATAGAATTTCTGCTTGTAAAACTGCATATGAAATTTGGGATACCTTAGCTGTTTCTCATGAAGGAACAACTAATGTTAAAGAAATGAGATTGAACACTTATACTATCAAGTATGATAATTTTAAAATGAAGCCTGATAAACCCATTTCTGACATGTATCTTAGGTTCAATGAAATTGTCAATACAATGATCTCACTGGGAAAGGATGTCTCATCGAAGGAACAAATTATGAGAATTTTGAGATGTCTACCTGATAGATGGAGAGGCACATATGTCTCAATCAGAGAATCATGTGACATTGCTGCTCTACCTGTCAAGGAACTAATTGGAAAGCTGATGATGTATGAAGAAGAGCTTAAAGTTAATAAAGAAGAAGAAAATGAACCTCCAAGAAAGTCTGTCGCTTTCAAATCCTCAACTTCAAAGAATAAGGACAAAGAAAAGCTTCAAGCTGTAGTTGAAAGTTCAAGATGTGAAGACAGTGAAAGTGATTCTGACAGTGATGCTAAGATGGCTCACATTGCTAGAAGATTTAAGAAATTTTATAGGAAAAAGAAGTTCTTTAGAAAAACAAATTATAAGGATAAGTATGATCACCAAGGTAAATGGTAAAAGGATTGGAAGAAGAATGACAAATCAGATGATGTTGTCTGCTATGAGTGCAAGAGAAAAGGACACATTAAAGCCGACAGTCCAAAGCTGAAGTATAAAAAGAAATATGAATATAAGGACAATAAGTTTAAGAAAGCCATGAAGGCTACCTGGAGTGCTTCTGAGGATAGCTCTACTGAATCTGAGAGCTCTGAAACTGAACACAAAAATAAGGAAAACATGTGCTTTATGACAAACACTTCTCAGGTAACTGCTGAAATTCCTACTTTAAATTATTATTACTCTGGAGATAATGCAGAATCTGACTCTGATTCTGGAACAATGTCTAAAAATGAATTGTTTGAGTACTGTGATATGATGGAAGAGACATGTAATGAACTTAAGGATAAATACAAGTCATTAAAGAAACAACATGCTCTCACCACTACAGTTAACACCGAACTTACTATTGAAAAAGAGAAGAATGCTCAGTTGCTTAAAGAAAACACTGAACTGAAACTATCTAATGAGCAACTCAAGAAAGACTTAGAGAAGTTCACCAATGGAAAAAATACACTAACACAGATGCTAGGAAAGCAAATAGCACCTAAATATACTACTGGTATAGGATACCAACCTGGACAAAGGAAAATTGCCAAAACTAGATTCATTTCTAAATCTGGACAGAATGAAGGTAATTCTGGAACTTCATATGCTTCAACCAGTTATATACATAGCTATGGATCTAATAAAGTTTATCTTTCAAAGCATGTCAATTCTACAAATTATTTGAGACCCATTAGACAAATATGGGTACCTAAAGTGTTATTGGCTAACCTGTCTGGACCCAAGAAAATCTGGGTACCAAAATCATCTCCCATCTAAATCTATTTTGTAGGGAACTTGCTTGAAGAGCTCTTGTAAAGAGACCTGGTATTTAGACAGTGGATGTTCAAGACATATGTTAGGAGACTTCTCTTGTTTCAAGAGTTTAATAAAAGTTGAGGGAGGCTTTTTCACCTTTCGTGATAATTCAAAAGGGAAAATCATCGGCCTAGGCCAGATTGGTAACACTGATTCAATTCTGATCTCTAAAGTTTTTTTTGTTGATGGCCTTAAATACAATTTATTAAGTATTTCTCAGTTATGTGATGATGGTTTTCATGTTAAATTTGAAAATGATTCCTGCAAAGTTTTTAATTCTAAGAATGTTTTGGTATTTTCTGCCTTAAGAAATGAAAATGTTTATGCTGTTAATATGAATTCTTTAGCTAAGCAGAATATTACTTGTTTGAATGCTTTTCATAAAGAATCTTGGCTATGGCACAGAAGATTGGGACATTGCAACATTCACTCACTTAGAAAACTCCCTAGAAAAAACCTAGTTAGAGACCTACCTAAATTAGAATTCTCAAATGATAGAGTGTGTAACCCCTGTCAAAAGGGAAAACAACACAAAGTTTCTTTTAAATCAAAGAAAGAAGTTTCGACTTCTCAACCACTTGAATTGGTTCACATGGATTTGTTTGGACCATCAAGAGTTTCTAGTTTAAATGGGAAGCACTATGTTTATGTTCTTGTAGATGATTTTTCTAGATATACTTGGGTATATTTTCAGGCTCACAAAAGTGAAGCCTGTTCTTCTTTTGTTAAATACTCTAAATCTGTAGAGAACCTTAGTAGACTTAAGATTAAAACTTTGAGGAGTGATCATGGTCGTGAGTTTGAAAATAAAGATTTTGAATCTTATTGCTCACACAATGGCTATACTCATAACTTTTCTGCCCCTAGAACACCCCGACAGAATGGTGTAGTAGAAAGAAGAAACCGAACCCTTCAAGAAATTGCTAGAACCATGCTCAATGAATATGACCTGCCTATTTATTTTTGGGCTGAAGCTGTAAATACAGCTTGTTATGTCATTAATAGAGTCTTAATCAGACCTGTTCTTAAGAAAACCCCTTATGAAATGTGGAACAATAGAAAGCCTAAGGTTAATTACTTTAAAGTTTTTGGTTGCAAAGTATTTATTCTGAATACTAAAGATAATCTGGATAAGTTTGCTTCCAAAAGTGATGAAGGAATTATTCTGGGTTACTCTATTTCAAGTAAAGCCTATAGAGTATTCAATAAGAAAACCAAATGTGTGGAAGAATCTTTTCACATCAAGTTTGATGAAACTGATCCACATGAGCCTAAAACCTCTCTTGAGAATCTTGAAGAAGATTTGTCTATTCTGGACCTTAATGATAAATCTAATGAACCTGTTATAAAAACATCCAGTTCCGGACTTTTTCCAGAATCTGCTTCTGTTGAACCCGAACCTATAGATGAACCTGAAATTTCTAGTCCAACCTTTACCAGATCAACGAGGATTCAAAAGAATCATCCTTTAGAAGCTGTTGTTAGTAATCTTGATAGAGGAACACAAACTAGAGCTTCTCTAAGAAACCAGGTTGAACATCAAGCTTTTCTTTCACAGCTAGAACCCAAAAATATCAATGATGCTATCAATGATGAATTCTGGGTAATAGCTATGCAGGAAGAATTAAATCAGTTTGAAAGAAACAAAGTCTGGGAATTAGTTGACAGACCTAAGGACACTTTGACAATAGGCACAAAATGGGTTTTTATAAATAAAGTACATGAATCTGGAAATATAGTTAGAAACAAAGCTAGACTAGTTGCACAAGGATATAGTCAAGAAGAAGGTATAGACTATGAGGAAACTTTTGCACCTGTAGCTAGACTAGAAGCCATTAGAATCTTACTGGCATATGCTGCACATCTGGATTTCAAGTTATATCAAATGGATGTGAAAAGTGCATTTCTAAATGGTTTTATAATTGAAGATGTTTTTGTAGAACAACCACCTGGATTTACTAATCCCCATTTTCCAAATCAAGTTTTTAAACTTTCTAAAGCTTTGTATAGTTTAAAACAAGCTCCAAGAGCTTGGTATGATAGACTTAGCAATTTTCTTATCTCAAATGGTTTTACTAAAGGGATTGCTGATCCAACTCTTTTCATTAAAAGAATTTCTAAAGATGTTTTAGTTGTACAAATATATGTTGATGATATTATTTTTGGATCTTCTAAACACTCTTTATGTACTGATTTTTCAAAAAGTATGCAAAATGAATTTGAAATGAGCTTAATGGGAGAGCTTAAGTACTTTCTTGGATTTCAAGTATTTCAAAATGAAAATGGTATTATTTTGAATCAAAGTAAGTATACAAAGGATCTTTTAAAACGTTTTGGTCTGGATAGTATCAAGGAAAGTGAAACTCCTATGAGTACTACCTGTAAATTGGATGCAGATGAAACTGGGAAACCAGTAGATCAAACAAATTACAGAGGTATGATTGGTAGTTTACTTTATCTTACTGCTAGTCGACCTGATATTATGTTTAGTGTGTGTATGTGTGCTAGATTTCAAGCTAATCCAAAAGAATCTCATTTGCTTGCTGTTAAAAGAATTTTTAAATATCTCAAACACACGGTTAACTTAGGTTTGTTTTACCCAAAAGGACAATCCTTTGACTTAATGAGTTATTCAGATGCTGACTTTGCTAGTTGTAATTTAGATAGAAAAAGCACATCAGGAACATGTCATTTGCTTGGAAAATCTTTAGTTTCTTGGTGTAGTAAGAAACAGAACTCAGTTGCATTATCTACTGCCAAAGCAGAATATATAGCTGCTGGTAGTTGCTGTGCACAAATTCTCTGGATGAAACACACTCTTTTGGACTATGGAAATGTTTTTAAACATATTTCAATCAAGTGTGATAACACCAGTGCAATAAACATCTCTAAGAATCCTGTATCTCACTCTAGAACCAAACACATAGATGTAAGACACCATTTCCTAAGAGATCACTATCAAAAAGGTGATATCTCTCTTGAATTTATTGGCACCGAACATCAATTGGCTGATATTTTCACTAAACCTTTAAGTTCGGATAGGCTAAGTTTTATAAGACATGAATTGGGAATGTTTAATCACAACCGGTGTGAAAATCCTCACTGATGTGAAATTCTCACCGATGTGAAATTCTCACTGATGTGAAATTCTCACCGATGTGAAATGCTCCCCGATGTAAAAATCCTCACCGATGTACAATTCTCACCGATTTGTTTTTCTCACCGATGATTAACTCACACCGATGCAAGGTTTTAAAACTTCTGTCTGCCGCAAAGAATACGAATCATTTTATTTTATTTTATTACTCTATTTTAGTCGTTTATTTGGAATTCCTAAATGATAAAACTAAGTCTAAGCCACTTCTTACCTCACCTAGCTCAAAATCTCTCACCTTCGAACCTTAGCTCCCAAATCGGCCAAGAACCCTAAACCCGCGATGGAAAAAACTAAGCTTCCCATCGTCAGAGATGAAAGTGCAGAACCAAATGCTAAGAAGAAGAAGACACAACATAAAGCTAGTGTTAGTGAAGTCAGAACTAGATCGGGAAGGCGACCAGTGAATCCTCACTTGCAGAATAGAGACATAGTAATCGAGAAGGAACTGTGCGTGGAATGGCTACTGCCGAGCAAATCCTTAGTACTCGAGATTCTGGAGGACCAGAAATGGGTGGATTGTTTTTCGAATAATAATGGCCCATACTACCCGAAGTTGGTAAAACAGTTCTATGAGTTTGTAACCTTTGAGAAGTCTGAAAATGAGAATCGGGTAAGATATTTCTTAAATGGAAAAGAGATGTATTTCTCTTCAGTAGAGTGGGCTGAGTATTTAAAAGTACCACATGAAGGTGTCTCTGGGTATGTATCAAGAGCAATGCCACCTAGCAGTGACATCTTTGATTATGAAACCGCCTTAAAAGAACTGACTGGTAATGGGAATCAAAGGCAAGTGGTTGCTGCTGAAATGGATGGAGAGAATCGACTGCTTTTCAAGTTTGTTCAGCATGTGTTGATACCAAGGCGAGGAGATTTTGCAAATCTGAGATATCAATATATCTGTCTTCTTCATTTTCTAAGAAATGGTGTGAAGATCAATCTGTGCAGATTGTTAATGCTTCAAATGGAAGACATGATTAGACCAAAGTCAAAGACTAATGCTTTGTTCTTTGCCAAGATGATTTCAGTAATGATAAAAGTGAAAGGAATAGCTGAGTCTCAGGTTGAGACAGTTGTAGTCAAGAACAATTTCTGCATCACCTCGACTGTTTGTAAGTACATGAAAATTAACTGGAACCCATGGAAGGGAGAATGGGTCAGTGATGATCAGAAGATATATGATAGGTTTAATCCTGTGGATCATCCCTCAAGACCAAAGGATATGAGAGATCCAAGTCTGAGACCTGATGAAGAGGAACCTGTTTATAGTGATGAAACAGAAGAAGAAGAAGAAGAAGAAACTCTTATGGATGTTGGAGGAGATCCAGACTTGCCCCCAAGTCCTGTTGCAGAATTGGTTTATTCTAGGGAAGGAAAGGTAGAGGAAATTTTTTCTACTCATGAGGAAGACCAGTCTGTACCTCACCAAGAAGAAGAGGAAAAGGAAAATTTATCTGAATTGTCTGCTTCTGGTAGTTTAAGTATGAGTCCTTTGATTGGAAGCTCAGCTATGCCTGCTGCTGAAGTAGAAAAAGATACAAAAGAAGTTGTACCTGTATCAGAAGATCTTCTAGATGCTGCACCGGTGGAACTTGTAGTAGAAGATTCTGATGAAGAGAATCCAGCACTGAATGCTGTTGTGATACATGGGAATGCACCCATTGAGGGGGAGCATCAATCTGTTCTTGGAAATGTTACAGTAGTTGTTGAGCTTGGAGACTGGGTAGAAGACCCAGGGTTTATAGTCTGTGGATTGGATTATCCGGATTCAGATAATGAGATGTCTGTGAATAGACCGAAGACCAATTATGATCTTGCTTCTGAGTTGTTACCAGATGATGTGGTTAGATTTCATGATCTGAATAAGCTGAAAGAGGACCTCAAAACCAGTTTTGTTGAAGAAGTGAAGTTAATGGAAACCTCCCTTGCATCCTCAATTAATTCCATAATGATTGATTCTGTAGTTAGTTTGGACTCACCAAGAGGATCTGCTGCAGTTGTCCCTAATGATTTTGTCTCTAAATCTGATCTTGAATCCATGAAGAATGAGCTGAAAGAATCATTCAGTGCATCAGTTGCTGAGATGAAGCAAAACTTTTATGAAGAAATGAAAATGTTAGAGAGATCCTTCGAGCTGTCTCTGGCTTGTAATTTATCTTCTTTTGTGTCTGAGCTTATGGAAGAACTGAAAGAGTGCCAGACTCAGTCTTCTAGGATCGAAGCAGATCTTGAAGCTCTCAAGACATCAGTTGCTGCTTTGGATTCTTATATGAGCTCCCAGTCTCAAGCTGACAAGGACCTAGCTTATGTGAAGAGTGTAGTTAGCCAGTTTGTCTCGGTGTTTGAATGTTTAAAAACCTCAGTAAAGGATCATGTTCAATTACAAGACTCTCAAGTTCAAAGCCTAATCAGTGGTTTGTCTAAGAGTTTCAAAGAAACTGTTTCCTTCTCTCTTGGCCCTCTCACATCCAAACTATCAGTTGATCTGAATCAAGTTCGAGTAATGTTGAAGGAGGATATTGGTTCTATTTCAACCAGTGGCTCTGTGGACTAATCAGAGTTGAGCCGAGTGGTGCTTTCTACACGAGATTCTGCTAGAGAAATAATGAAGATTGTTCAAGATTATATGAGAGAAGCCTCTGCCTCTCAGGAAGCCATAAAGAGCAAAGTGGACTACTACTTCACCAGAATTTTCACCAAGCATCAACTCGAACACCACTTCAGGCTGATGTTGGAACACATGAAGCTCCCTCCAGTCACTCAAGCTTTTAGAGAACAAGTGAGCAAGCTAAGAGATTTGACTCCTGCCTTGGAGAAATTCATGGAGAACAAAGATGATTTCATCTCTGCTATGGAAAGAGGAGGAGGAATTATTATGGATTTTAGAAATCTGTTGTTACCCTTCTTGCGTGTTGATGCCAGACCAATCATCATACCTCCTGCTTTGCCTGCTTCTGCCTCAGCTGCTTCCACAGTCCAGCTGACTCCTGCTCAAGCTATTCGAAGCCTCACACCAATGATCACCCAGAGATCTTCAACCTACAGGCCTGACTCTGTGTCAGTGGACCAGCCTCCTTTGATCTTTTCTGGCATTCCAAAACCTTCACCTGCATCCTCACCACCCGAACCTTCTTCTGATCCCAAAGGAAAATCTCACGTAGAAGAGGTAGAATGATCCAGTGACTAGGATTTTTGATAGGAATTCATTTGTATTTTGTCTCTGTACTTTCTGACTACTCTAATACAGAAGATCTCCTTTTACTTCTCATGTTTTATTTGTCTCCTATATATGCTTTCCCACTTTTTGATTATCACAAAGGGGGAGAATAATAAGGGGGAGGAGAATAATGAGGGGGAGAATAATAAGCGGAGGAGAACAAAATGAGAGAATGAAATGTTTTTTTTCTCAATGGAGAAAAATAAGGAATAAGGGAAGACACATTACCCTTTTTTCAATTTTACCTCTGATAACTTATGTCTATATCATACTATTTCTATTATCTCTGATGCTGATTTCAATAAGAAAATTGAATTCAATATTATACTCTTTACTATTATATTTTCACTATGTTAAATGCCCATATCATAAATTGTGATTATCAAAAGGGGGGAGATTTTTGACCTCACCTGTTTTGATAATCTCAATCATGTATTCATATGTGTTGAAAATCCCAATTATGTTTTCATTCTCTATGATATTTTTAAGTATCATTGATCTATATTTTAATTCTTTCAAATCTGTGATCAAAACAATAATAATTTTTAAAATTGTCTTTGGAATATGTAAATCCTCATTTATCCATGTTCATACAAGTTATAAATTAATTCTAACACAATCGGATGTGTTCTGCATAAAACAGATAAGTAATCTGCCTATAGCTACTGATAAAGAGCTACCGGTACCCAGTCTACCGATAGACTTAGTCTACCGACAGACAACTACCGATAGACTTAACACAGAGCTACCGATATACTTAACACAGAGCTACCGATGTGCTTATAAATGTATGCTACTGACTTACAGATAGCTACCGATACAAACATAGAGCTACCAGTGTAAGTATAAATAGCTACCGATGGAATAAGAGTCACCGATAGACGAAGCTACTGACAGACTCAGCTACTGATACCGACGCATAGAGCTACCGACGCATAGAGCTACCGACGCATGGAGATACCGATAAACAAAGTCACCGATACAAGCATGTACCAACCGACGCATAGAGCCACCAATAGAGTCAAAGCAACTAATGACTTCAAGCTACCGATGTTCAAGCTACCGATGTTCAAGCTACCGATGTCCAAGCTACCGATGCTGATTACCTACCGATCACTCGACTCACTGTTTGAATTTCTTTATTTCCTATATTTAATCCATCTAACGGTCATATCATGTACATTTTAATGATTTGTCAAATATATGATAAAGGTTGTCGGATGTCAGGAACCCGTACCTCGTACCTGCAGAAAGGAAATATTTTCTGTCTCCTGTTGAATGTGACATAAATACAAGAAGACTCTGCTGAAGAGAAAAGAGACAACACACACAGAGACAAGACATACGACATACTCAAGAAGAGATCTGTGCATACAAGAAGAACCAAGGAAGACAGAATCACATATACAATCAAGCCTACTCAAGAAGAGTCCTGGAGCATACAAAAGAATATCGAAGAGCTTCATCGACTGTCTGTGAACCTGGAGCATACGACACTCTGTTTCTCAAACAGAAACGAGAAGAGGACTCAGACTCACTTCTGATCGAATCCAAAGGAGTCCAGAGCTACACTGAAATCACCAGAACCACTTCTAAACTCTACATCTCTTGTTCTGTGATTTATTATTACTCTTTTCGAGAAGTGTGTGTTATCTGTTGTATCTAACACATACACTGTCTCCTGTACTCAAACTGAAGGATTTGTAAATCCTTACCAAACTCTTTCATTCTTTCTTTCCCACGAATAACAGTGGTAGAGGTCGTGTGTGACCTGGACAGCTGGTTGCTGTTGTACTGTTTACCACGAATAACAGTGGTAGAGGTCTTGGACCTGGACAGTTGTAAACTGTTGAACCCTGATCCAGGGTGTGGATCATTTTTATATATAAACTTTTGATAGGACTAAGTCTCGGCTTGAGACTGAACCTCTTGGTTACATTGTTGTGCCATCTCTTTCAAAGTTTTATTCCGCTGCTAATCACTTTAAAACCAATACTGTTTTTAAAGTTACTTTGATAATTAAATTAGCAAGTGTTTATGTTAAGTGTAGATTAGTAAGTTAGTTTCAAAAGATAATCACACACTCCTGTGTTGATTAACTGGGAATTAATCAATCCCTTGAGAATCTGACAGAACCCCTACTTTAATATAAATTCACTACAGTTTAATTTATTATTTTATTTGGGGGTCTTTAAGACACTGTTTTTAAATATAGAAATTTTAATTGGTACTCAATTCACCCCCCCTCTTGAGTAAACCACTCCGACCAACAATAATATTTCATCATTTCACTATTAGTTTCAACTACTTTTTAATTAATAATTTGTGTAAATTCTAATTTTTTACAAATTTTATAGGTAGAATAACATTATGAAATATAACTATATATAGTTCTTATCATTGAGTAAAATAGACTATTCATTACTCCATAATTAAAATGACAATATTGTTTCTCTTTATGAATGAAATTAGTGACTCATTTCTCTTATATCATGTAATATCCAGAAATCATTAAAAATCAATCAACTCCATTATTGATAATAAATTATATCATCCTATCTCTCTTGTACTAAATTAATTACAATTAAATATGGCTGGTTGGATGAGATTGATATATTGAAGGGTTCTAAAGTTTTTCCCAACTATCTTAAATACAATAGAAACCAGTTTTCTTTCAATTGAGGTTAGTGTAAACCAAATTATAAAAAATAATTTTATTTTAATTCATAATAAAAGTTTTGTAGATAAAGAATGTAAAAAATTAGAATGTATAAGTATTTGAACATAATATCATAGAAATAGTTGGTTCAATATAGTATTCAATGGATACAATATGGGGAGGGTTTTAATTATAGTTTAAAAATAAAACTCATAGAAAAACCAATACCTCTTTATGTTAAATGACCGAACACAATGGTCCTATGATGTTCAGAGTATTAGAATTAGAATATGTAACTGTAGGATTAAATAAATTTTTTTTAGCAGTATCAAATAAAGTGTGATAAAACTATTATAAGAAATATTGAAAACATTCAATTTTCTAATCTATTGTGTAATAGAAAAAAATAGATCTTTTACAGACAAAAAATATGATTTCTTATAAAAGAAAGAATAACTTACAAGATATATTTACATTTTTCACTCTTTAATTGTAATATTTAAGGTAGTAATAAACCTTGATTAAATATATCCATAGTATTATACCTCATGTAAATGTTTGTCTCTCCTTACCAGAAATCCCTTGATCCAATTATCATAATAAGCCATGTCTTCATATCCTTGGAACCCCTGATACAATTATTGGTGTCTGCCTTCCTATCCCCAGAATCCATTAATTCAAATGATGAGATTCAGAATCTTCGAATCCCTAGAATCCAGAAATCGATAAAATGATGAAGAAAAAAATAAAAAATAAAACTTTCTTAAGGAATTATTATCCATAAAAGGATTACTTAGAAGGATAACTCTTAGATGTTTTATAAAGGCTACAAAACCACCAGTTCACACTATGAAATCCATAAAAGAATTGATCTGTGAAATGTATCTAATTTCAACTCTTCAAATGACCATCTATTTATAAGAATTTTTCCAATGGTAATATTTTTGAGTTAGTTGAAACATTTTTGGACAACTTTCAGTTGAAAAATAATCTTTTGCTGAATGTTTGACGTCATTTTGTTTAGAAACATTACAATTCTATTATGTATTTCTTACAATAGATATAATTTAATCAAACCAACTATAAGCATTGGTTATTATGATGCAATTACATATTTATTTTAAATCAAATAAACTATGTATGGGTTAGTTTGATGGATTGTTATCGTGTTTAGTTTGATGGTCATGACTTTTTTTAGATGAGATTAATCTAACCACTAATTAAACAACTATTCAGATTGATGTATCAGACACACCATCAGAATGATGGATTGGAAAGAAAAATAAAAATTTTATATTATTTTCATTGATTATAATTATAAATTATATATAAAAAACATTTTCTATAAAAAACTAAGACACATGGGATATAACTAATTTAGTAAACATAGTTTTAAGAACGTGTGTGTGATTTCCAAAACTAAAGGAATGGAATTGTAAGATGTAATAATTTAAAATAAATAAGTTGGTGATATATTAATTTTCAAGAAAAAATATTATTTTAAATATATCACGTATATTAATTAATTTTTTTCCTTATTAAATTTTATTTATAATGTAATTGAAAAACTAATCACATAGCTTCATGAGGTGGTGGTTTATCGTACACATGAGCAACATTATCGCACTAGAAACTGAATAGAATGTAAAAAAGTAATATATTATTTGATAATTAAAGAAGTATAATAATATTATAAATATCATATAAATATTTTAAATCAATCATTACATCCTTCCTTTAACGGTGATTATATAAAAAAAATTACATCGGTTCACAAGGCGGAAGTCCGTCGTACCCATGAATAATGATTTCTTAACCCATTTAATATAATTGGAAAATTATTTTGGTTATTAAATTAACATAATAAAAATTAAATATATGAAATATATCTTGGCTATGATATCACTGTGGTCTAATAATAAATAAATGAGGTGGAGGAAGAAATAAAATAAGACACTCAATTAGGGATGATACGTCATCTTGGGACAACTTATTTGGTTTTTAAAAAAGGCTTATTAGGTTGGTTTTTTGACTAAAAGACGGAATCTATAATGATTATATGGAAGTAAAGAAGTTATTTGGGTATATATGGGCTTATAAAATGTGTTTTTATATGTGAATAGTGGAGGAGGGGTGGCATTTTATAAGTGAGGTGAGTAGAACACTTGTAATTTTTGAATAATAATGGTGTACCCACGTATTTCATAGTTCATAATGATAAAAAATAGGTAATTACCGAAATTTGAAGGTATAAGGTCTAAATATTTCAATCCAATGGGTGTTGGAAATATTTAAACAATTTTTAGTTCATTTCTTCTTAGTTTAACACTTGATAAATATGATTTTACATTAATTGTGGTAATTTTTTTTCCTGTTTTTAAAATTCATTATTGTCATAAATTAATTTTACATTAATTTATAATATAAATTATTACTATTAAAATTATTGAATATATTTTTTAGAATTCCATTCTCATAATTTAGAAATTAAATAATTTTAAATTAATCCCACAGATACGATGAGAAAGATGGTTTTCAAAGAGAAAATGTTCAAAAGTTTTAAAAGATTTTATATCAAAATTAAAGATTAAAATGATTAAAATAGGATAATCTAGATTAATTGATATATAATTGAACTAATTATAATTTAATTCCAATTTAAAATATAATTTTACTTTGTAAATAATTTAAATGAAAATGAAATTTTCAATTGAAATAAGTATTATTCAATATTAATAAAAAAATGTATCTCTCTAGAAAAAATACAAAATAATCACCCTACAATAATTATAATATTAATATTTTCAAAAATAAATTCAATTTTTTAAAATATATTTTCTATATTTTTCATAAATTAATTATTACATAAGTGTGCATGATGTGATGAAACTGATTTCCTTGAAAAATACAAATTATCTAAAAACATTTCTTTTTATTTTAAATGATTATTATTTTAAACAATAGATATCCAATGAAAATGTGCTAAAATTATATTTTCATAAATATGTTATTCTTATTAATACCCACCAACTTAAAAACTAGGTTATAATGGTCAGGTTTAAATAATAAAAATTTAACATAGTATAATGTTTTGGTTATCCAAGTGTTGTGTGCATTAAAATATATAATCGAGGTAAATTTTTTAAAAGTAAATATATAATAAAGTATCAGGATGTTATATTCACTTCTATTCTTTGGGTTTTATTTCATTCAGGCAATCGAACATGATATTCATATTTTAAAAATCTTATAGCATTACAATCTCCCAACTAAAATAAACTGTATTTTTAGAGTTTAATATTAATTTTTGATAATCAAATGTATGAAATTTGAAAATACATTTTTTGAAACCCCACATAATAATATGGGTTAATAAAAAAATATTTTTAACCATAATAAAAGGTATTTACGATGGTCATATGTAATAAAAAATAACTATATCTCTAATTAGGGAACATTAGTGGAATGCGACGATATTGACCTGGAAGGAACAAATAAATAATTACATACAAATATAGTAGTGATTGATCATAAGAAATTTATTGATAAATGAAAATTTGTGAACATAAAAACCATAAACCTATAATGATTTAAACTAATATTGGATCAATAAAAATAAATGTATTAGGATAAAATTTTGATTCAATATCGTTTTCCAAGATTTGTGGAATTCTTTTTCCATCCAGGATGATAATATTTGAATGTATACACACATGATATTGTTTTAATTCGTATTCAAAATTTCAAATTTTATTTTTTTTCTTCGATAATTTTACACTAAATTTCTTACTATATGAAATGAATATCCAAAATGAAATTATAATGCCTGAAACACCAAAACTAACTATTAGTAGAACATAAGATCAATAAAATGGTGAAATGTATTGTTGTATATTTGAAAATTTTTTATATCCCAATATGGTTATCGAAACTTATGTAATAACCCAGATTTTCCATTTAATTTTTTAATTATATGGTATTATTATGAGTCTGTGAAAATTGAAGGAATGTTATTCCGAGGCCTGGTTTTCCCAGAATGAATTTTAAAACTTTTTTTATGGTACATTCAGTAAATTCATGATCGACGTTTTTTAACTTTTGAACTGGTACTCGGATTAGAAATCTGAGGGCACTGTTGAATTTGTAGCGCTTGGATTCTCTTAAGGAAGGATTCAATTAGATTTCAGTAGGTCTGGAGAAAAAGTTAGTTTTTATACTTTTTATAATGGAAGAAATAAAAATAACATTGTTATTTTTTTCATTCTTTACCTCCAACGGACAAGAGGCAACATGGGAACAGCAACGTGTCACGACATTAAATGTATTGATCTTCTAAATCCAAGGTAATGACGTATTTGGGAATTAGGCAGGATCCTAACTAATGAACCCTCATAAATGCCACAAGAATAATTCAACCTCCCCCTCTTCTATTTATATAGAGTTTGGGGAGAGGTATCGGCACTGCTTCACCAAGAAAGAAAGTGCTAAAAAAGTGTTGAGATGCCAAACCCATGGAGGACGGAGCCGGTTCTAGTAGGCGGTGATGGGTGACACTGAACCACGAACTGAAGGACGATGTTCAAGTGACGTTGTTGGAAGCTTGTTGTAGGAAAGGAAAACACCGACTCACTTCTTCAATCGAGGGAGTTCTACATTATTCTTGAGGTAGAGTTTACTTTTGGTTTTAATATCAATAGTTCTAAAATCCTTTCTCCCCCTCGTGTTGATTACAAGATAACACGGAGGGGATATGCCTATCAAACTCTACCCAAACCCTCCGCTACCTTGCTACCATTGCATTCTCCAGGGAAGTCTGTTGGTATAGTGACATTGTTCTGCTACGATAGAGGAGGCGCGCCATCGCGCACTGCAAGAGGAGGTCGTAGAACTAAGCCGCGACAATCAGTGGAGTGGCCGACACCGGAAGGATATAGAGGGGGTGTGGCATGATGTCACGCACCACTTGTGAGAAAGGGGTCGCGGCATAAGCCACAGTTGATGAAGGCAGTGGCTGGTGCACTAGCCGGCTACGAGGAAGTAGGTGGAAAACCCACGCAGTTGGAGGAACTGACCGTGGCTCATCAACCATGGTGGTCGAAAGAGGTGATTGGAACACCTGTCAGATATTTGTGAAGAAGGTGGGGTGACCAACATGCCGCTGAAGGAGCCACGACTCCGACTCTGTGGTGGCGAGACCAATAGTGGGTCCCTCGGTGACCTGGCAGCCCCCTTAGTCATTGTCACTTCGCATTCCAAATGGGGGGGGGGTGTTCCCCTCTCGTGGTGGCTAGGGAAGACCCCACCATGAGCCAGACCGGTGGGCTACTCCACCATGCAGGCCGAGCCAAAACTCAGCTCAGTGGGCTGAAATCACCGTGACCTAAACTAGTTGGGTCAGACCAGAACCGATTTGGGTCAGCCCAGACCGGGTCGGGCGGGGTCGGACCGGACCCATAAACACATAAAGGGACATATCTTGATAACCGAATTTCTGTTTGTCAAACTGTCTATGATTCTAGGACCCTTGGAGTGAGAAGGTTCTTTTGGTATACTCCACATGAGTTTTGGAGACAGTTTAAGTACAATCGGGTTGGATCAAACCTCAATCCAGTCAGTCCCTTTAAACTAAAATGCTTATAACTCACAGAATGAGCGTCTGATTGATGCACTATCTGTCGCAATAGAATCCTTACGATATTGATGTCTAGTGGGTTACTCGTTTGTGAAGATTTGTGGTGGTTGATGTATGACCAATATTTTGAGGGGCATATTCAATTGAACTTGAGTGCACCAAGTGCGATGAATCCTTTGGCTGACTATAATGTGGTGAAAGATCTTCGATCATTTATGGGTTTGCATCTATTGAACCTATGTGGGTATGTTTCTATCAGATCCAACATGGTTCAATGCTCAATGATCCTATGTGGTTCAGTGCCTACCGATCCTTTGTGGTTCAGATCCTATGTAGGTCAGTACGGGTTAGTACCTATATATCCAGTGTGGGTCAATAATAGTGCCTCTTAACAGAAAAAATGATATTTCTTATGACTAATCATATGTATTTTTGTGATTATGTTATTAATGATTGTGAGATGATTCTTTTACCTATATGGTACTTCTATCTTCAAGGTGATACCTGTGTGGTACTTCAACCTTCATAGGGTTGTCTTCGTGGAGTTACTTGTGTGGTAAATCTACCTTTGTGGTGTTGTCTTCATGTTTTTACCTGTGTGGTACTTCTATCATTGGAGTGTTACCTATGTGGTACTACAACCTTCACGGTGTTACCTTTGTGTTAATATTCCCTCTTGTATGGGATGAGTATATCATGATAACTTAGGTATATGTATGGGCATATAACTTAGTCGTGTTGATGACTATCGCTACGTGCATTGATTTATGGTCTTGACTTATGGTATTTCCTTTTGTGGAACTCTTGGAAACCATCAAGGGGATCGGGTTCCCTAGTGAGTATTTTTATAATCACCTCTACATGGGCTTCACCTACACCTTGTTGTGTTTTTTTCGGACGATGAGCAACTGGGCTGAGACTTGAGGGTGCCAGGACCAGGTGGTACACAGAGGAGATGAGCTGACATGGAGTGTTGTGGAGATGATCTATACCTACCCTTTAGGTAGTATCCTCAGTGGATGATCAAGAACTATTTTGTAATTTTTAGTTGTACTTGTACTTTCAATTGGGAATGTATTCCGACCCCATTAGTATTAGTTTTGGGAATCTAGTGTTAGTGCGGTGCCAATGTATCCATACACCAGGACCAGGAATTCTAATTTCAGACTCAGTACACGAAAACACTAATTACATGTGTTTTTGAAATGTTTTTCTTGTGATCTATTTGAGTTAGCTCACCGGGTATAATTTATTGACCGTGGCACACCTGTTTTATTTCAGAATTCTGCCACATAGACAACCAACCAGGAATCCCGATAAAGTACCCAAAAATAGCCCACCGAGCGATGAGGCCTCAGTACATGGCCCTCTTACTGCATTAGCACTATTGGGTGGTGTACCAGGAGCACCACTACCCATTGGGAAGTAGTTTCCATCGGCCCCACCAGTAGAGGGTGCACCCCGACAGAGCGTGTTGCATGAGTTTCAGTGGCAAAGGCCTCCAAGGATCTGAGGTGAGATTGACCTATAGGTGGCTGGGGACTGGATGGAGGCTGTAGCAATAGTTTTTCACATGGTTGGCACACCAGCTGATCTGATGGTGATCCTAGAAGCATGTTTTTTCATGCAGTAGTAGGGAGATGGTGGAGTTTGATACTCCAAATACACGAGGAGGGGACCCTCATCTTGTTGGGATTCAAGAGACTTTTTAGTGTAGAGTTCCTCCTAGAAACTCTATGCTCAGTGCGTATACATGAGATGCTGCACTTACAATAGGGCATCATGACTATGGCTCAGTACTCGGTGAGGTTCACTGATCTCTCCTGATAGTCCTCCGACATGGTACGAGACCCTTTATTCAGGGCTCAGACCTTTGAGAAGGGTCTCCGGTAGGGGATCAGAGCATCAATGATATCACTCAACAATCAGATGCTTGCTGGGGTGCTAGAGTGAGAGATTTTTGTGGAGAGATTCCCAGATGAGTAGGCGCTAACAATGAGAGCCACCACTGGACGACATATAGCAGATTCATCCATAGCAGGTCATAGATAGATGAAGCAGGGGCCCAAGTAAGATAGGCCTTCTAGTGGGAATCCTAAGGATACTGTGTTGGTGGTGCGAGGCTCAAAGGACAGAGGAGGCTAGCAGAAGAGTAGGAAGTGCTACTCTTGCGGCGGGTAGGGTCACATGAAATGTGACTGCCCAACCTGCCATACGGATGACTATCAGATGGTCGAGGGGCTGCTGAGGAAGAGGAAGATATTCAAACGAGGACATTCGCAGGTAGTAGGAAGACATGGCAGAGGAGTTGGCCGTGCAGTAGGTGGCAGGCAGAGATTTGTGGTTCTACCGCCACCACCACTAGTCGGTCCACCTCAACCACAGGGAGCAAGTGGATATGAACGATCTTAGCTCCAGGAATCTGAGGCCTATGACCACGATGCTCCAAAGATGGTTATAGGTAAGATATGTGTCTACTACACCATAGTACTAGTACTTATAGACATAGGTTCCAGTCAATCTTTTATAGCCAAAAACCTCGTTCGATTCATGGAGATTATGGTGGAGCCATTGGCTCAATCCTTACAGCAACAGGCTCCCATGGGAGGGGATTCGATGATTAGACAATGGTGCTTGTAGTGCATACTTACTCTAGGATGATAGAGCTTCGGTTGGGATCTTCTAGTAGTGGCATCAAGGACTTAAGACGTCATCTTGGGTATGGATGGGTTATCCGAAGTCTATTCCCAAAATAATTATATTAGGAACAAAGTGTTGTGTGTCCACGAGGATGGGACCTGGTTTTTCTTCACTGGTGAGAATATATCCTTTGCAGCACATGATGGACTTACCCAGAGGAGGGTGTAGCCGGTCAAACATTAGTTGTCTAGCCTTACCCTCAGAGGAGTAGATTTTGAGAGTTTAAGTTATCCTGTATTGATGGACCAGTATGCCAATGACATTCCAGATTATTTTCTTGGATTAACTCAATATAGAGAGGTGGAATTTTACATCGACCTATACCCCAAGATGATACCGATCTCTACACAAGCATATCAGATGGATACCATGGAGCTTCATGAGTTACGATTATAGTCAGAGGACTAACTGGGGAAGGAATTCATAAGGCCCAGTGTTTATCCATTGGCATCCTAGATTTTGTTTTCCATGAAGAATGACGATAGTTTTAGACTTTATGTGGACTATCGACGTCTGAATCAGGTGACCGTGAAGAACAATTATCCACTTCCGAGGAATGATGACCTTTTTAGGCTATCATCAACACAAGGTATGAAATGAAGATGTGCAGAAGACGTCCTTTAGATGTCGGTATGTCCATAATGAGTTCTTGGTTATTCCATTCGGTATGACCAATGCCCTAGCAGTGTTAATGGGACTCATGAACAAGATCTTTCACCAAAACCATGATCTCTTTGTGGTGGTCTTCATTAATGACATCTTGATATACTCGGCGTCAGAGGAGGAGCATGTCTATCACTTGCAGATAGTACTAGATACACTCTGAGAGAACCCGCTTCATGGTATGCACTTGAAGTTCCTTTTTTGGATACAAGAGGTCCAATTTCTAGGACACATTATTTTGGATGCTAGAGTTGTGGTGGATCCGAAAAAGATAGAGGTTGTGCTTTCTTGGGAGTAACCCAGGAGTGTGGCCTAGGTGGGGATTTTCTTGGGGTTGGATGGATACTACCATAGATTTATGCATGAATTTTCCAGAGCTCTGGTAACCATGGAAGCATTGATGAATAAAGGACAACTTTTTTTATTGATAGATAGATGCCATCAGAGTTTTCAATTGATGAGGTAGATACTGAAGAGTTCTCCCATCTTGAGGTTACCTGAAGGTGGCGTTGGATATATAGTCTACTACAATACATGAGGGACCAGACGTGGATGTATTCTGAAGATGGAATGATCAGTGATCACATATGGTTTGTGACAGTTGAGGGAACATGACTAGAACTATGTTACCCATGACCTGGAGTTAATAGAAGTGGCTTCTTTCCTAAAGATGTGGTGACATTACTTGAGGGGCGAACAATTTATAGTCTACTCTGATCACAAGAGTCTTAGGTATATCTTCTCTTAGAAGGACTTGAACATGAGACAATGTCGATGGCTAGATTTTATCCAAGACTACGAATTTGATGTATTCTATACTCCTTGCAAGGGGAATGTGGTAGCCGATGCATTCAGCTAGAGTTCTGGTCTGTAGCTGCTGAGTGTGGCAACAAATAATCTTTTCGAGTTATAGATATCCTTTATGGAGAGAGATGGAGCAGCATACCTCCAGTCTATGATTGTCGCTCCCCCACTACTTTAGTGTGTCAGGGAGGAGCAGCTTGGAGACATTGACTATGAGGCTCGAAATACTAATATATACTCTGAACATGCAGCTGATAGATTTTTTGGAAGTTGGGAGCACATTATCCTCTTCAAAGGATGTACCATGGCACCCATGGCGCTATGAGAGGAGGTGTTGAAGTAGTTCCATACTTCCCCTCTGGTGGTACATCCAGGTGTGGAGAAGATGTACCAGGACCTCCAGCGTCAGCACTGGTGGCCGTGGATGAAGAAAGTAGTGGAAGAGTTTTTTTCTTGATGCCATTCTTGTTAGAATGTGAAGGTCGAGCATTAGGTTCTAGCAGGCTTAACACAACCACTAGAGGTGCCGGAGTGGAAGCGGGATGAAATCTTCATGGACATTGTAACACCCCGAGATTTTATGAGAAATATTCTTTTTAATTTCTTTGATGTCTTATGTTATACGCTACACCAAGATTATCTTGCACTATACACAACACCGTATTAGCTTGTAGTATAAGAAAACACTATTCTTGGCTTGTGTTGCATGCAAGAGTGACCTTTCTCGAGAGCGTGTGTTGTACACAATACCGAGGTTCACTAAACCATGATATATTGTTATAAACTAACCATTATGAATAGTATTAAATATATTTTAATTTTATTACATAATAATTAATCTTACACATATTCTAGAACATGTGATGTGAACAAAATAAATTTCTCAGGTAAAATAAGATTTTTTTAAAAAATACAGTTTTGTTGCCTTTTGATGGAGCACCCACATTAAATCATGTTTTTGACACGTTTATAAGTTCACTTAGACAAAATAAACTTATTCATTGCAATAAGGATATAAAAATTTACTTTGGATAAAATTTTATATTTTTCTGTTAACTTTAATATTTTGATGAATAGTGAAAATACGCTAAATTTTTCTTCAAAAAAACATTTTTCATCAAGATAATTTATATGGTTAAATTATAAAATTTAATTTTTTTAAAGTATAAATAGATTATATTTTTACCCTTTAAAATAATGTAATTCATTATCATTAATTTTAAATTGAATTCATAGGTAAAAATATTTCAATCTTTGTCAATGTTTTAACTTTTAAAACTCATTTTCATAAAAACGAGATTAATTTTAAATTAATTACTACAACTTATGTGTTTTAAATTTTGAAAAATGGATTTCATATTTGAATTTAGTGGGTCAAAATTATGTTAATATGTTTTATTTTTTTTTGATATTATGAATAGTAACTACGATAATTTTTATCTACTACAGTTAAAGGTAAATCAGGAAATTAAGGGTAAAAATAAGATTATAAAATTATCATAACACCTAGAAAAATTCTATTGGATGAATAAAAGTATACCCATATCACCTAAGGGTCGAAATAGATTCATTTGATGGACTTTTGAACATGAATATGATGTAATTATTGTTAAAACCAAAGAAAGTGACAATGTGTCACTCTCTCATATCTTATTAGTGTAATAATTTTATTTTACTAATAAACTTCATAACACATCGAACATAAATATTCACCATAAATCTAATAATATTATCTAAATCATGTGAATTTATTTAGAATTTTTAGGGATTAAATATTTATCATTAATGGTGACACAACAGTGATGTAGAAATTATTTTATTGATTGAACTATAAAATAATTGATTTTCAAAATATTAAAATAAATATTATATGAACTATTTAATGTGATCCATGAATTTTTAGATAAATATGACATGTTATGAATCTATTAAATATTTTTTTCTAATATTTATTCTATGTGGATTTTATTTAAATTCAAATAAATTAATAGTGTCAAAATTTACACTATTGTTATTTTATAAAAATAACATATTATTAAATTGTTTAAAAATAACAAAAATATTTAAAAACTATAAATTGAAATTTATATGGTAAAAAAGTTCATAAATAATCCAATTATAGACAATTCACAACACATAAGTAATTAATTATAACAATTTAAAATTTTGAATAATATTAAAACAAATAAAATTAAATAGATTAAACAAGGATAAATCAAGTTGATACGGTTTAAATTAAATTCCCAACATGTCCAAATTTTATTAGGTTATTTGATTACAAACCTATATCATCTCATATTCAAATTGGAATCATTTACTATGTTTTTATGTGGGTTTTGGGATAGTTATAAATTAATATTTTAGAGGTTTCCAAAAGTGCCCCTCTCCTCTCTTATAAAAGGGAACCTCCTCCCTCTCCTATTTAAAACATTTTGAGCCTTCAAGATCGGCCAAAACCTATCCATTTCTCTTCTACACGTCCCTATAAACAAGATATAGGTCCTGGTTTTCATCAAAGACCATCTTTAGTGCCCTAAAATAAGGTTTAGAAGAGGCGCGTCAAAGAAGAGGTAATATCCTTTACCAATTCATTCAAATTTATTTCTTATTATAATTACTCATATTTAATTGTTTCATTATAAATTAATAACATTATTATCACTAATATACTGATATGTTATTATTAAAATTAAACTACCCTATTTCACCTTCTATCCATCCAATGGAAAATGAAATCATCGCATGCATGTACTTACAGAATACCGTCTCCACGCCGTGGTGTAATCTGTTTTCCTCCACCACCTTACTTTGATGGGTATAATGGTGAAAAAAATAACTATATATGGTTATTATAACATGATACTAATTATGAGATATTCTATCATCCACTCCAATACTATTCAATAATTATGGGAATGATATCATCGCTCGTGCGTACGTACGGATTACTGTCTCCACGACGTGGTGAGATTCATTCTTCATGTTAACCATTCAAGAATGATTGCAAAGTATATATTGAATAATAATGAAATATATGACATAATAATTCTACTAGAATTATGTATATATATATATCATCTACTTACTTCCATTCAAGTCAATAAGGAAATAAAAATAGTGTTCATGCGTACGTACAGCCTACCGTCTCCATAAATGGTGTATTTCATTCCATTAATAGATCTATTATATATATATATATATTCTGAATATATATTATATATAAACCATGTTTTATATTCTGGAATCAATTAATCATGATCTATGTAATTATATGAATAATTACACGTCAAAACACAGATGATAAATGAAATGATATTTCCCAAACGCTGCTTTAACATGGAATTGACAAATGAAATGGTAAGATAAAGTCGTAAGTGAATCATCTATGATATCAAAATTTTTATTATGGTTCTGTTTGAAGTTAATAATATGTTTTAACCCACTATACAGGATTATCAGACACATACGGAAGAAATTTTACATAAGGTAAGAGATAATTATTCCAATCACGTTCTTATCTAAGATTGTTTATTCGTAAGTATTTACTGGGGTTATATTTATCATCAATGTCCATATTTTCAAAAAAAAAGTTTTCATAAAAAGTTTACTATTATTCCATGTTTCTCTAAAGTCATTTTTACCCCTTTTTGACTTTTAATACAATGAATGGAAAGAATCTTTCTTTTTTTACCATATGATATACTTTTTGACTTTTCCGGCAAAAGTACGAGGAGAATGTTTTTTTACTTATACGATGTCAATTGATTTTTAGGGTTTCAAATGCCATATTTCCATGAAGATTACCCTACAATATTTCATTTTTATTTTAAACAAAATCATTTTCTTTTAAAATTTCATGGCATTTTGAAAAAGGTAAATGATTTTTATGAAGAAAGGATATTTTCCTCAAGAATTAATGTCAAGTATTTTATCAAAACTATTTTACATCTAAGATGACATTATTTAAGATGATTATGTTACAAGTATAATGACTCTATTATTTAATTTGATTCATTTTTCTTATGATTAAATGATATCCATTTATTCAATATGGATTATGTTATGATGGGATGATGTTTATGAAACCCATTTTATTCATTAGGTTATAATGAATGATTTATGTTTATTTTTTGTCACATGAAAAAATGATTTCATTATGAAATGGGTGGGACCTATATCTCACCCCAATGAATTGGGTAATGATTTATATCTAATGAGGCATACATGGCTAGAATGACAAGTAAAATCCCATTCAGTAATACAGGGATGGAGTGGCAAGTAAACCCGGTTCAGGTATATACTTTGTCCACTATCATGGTCTTGGAAGAAATAAATTGGATAATATGGAAATGTTAAAATGTTCTTAATGGTTTTCCATAATTACATGTTTTATTACCATTCTATTTTATCATGATTAATGTTCCTTTTTGATCTATGCCTTATGTACTACCAAGATTTATGTCATTACTGTTGATTTTGTTGTTTTATGTTCATGTTTTTATGTTAAAATGTTTATGGATTGGTTTATGTTCTCCAAGCTTATCCTTACGGAGAATTTGAGGTCACCATTATTATGTTTTCCTTTCCCCAGATATAAATAAAGGTTTTATGAAAGAAAAAAATAGGGGAAGATCGTTATGGGAGATGTTGAAGATCTTTCACCCTAATTAAAAGATTATGTCTTGAGTTTCCAATGACACTAAACTAATACGGTATTTGGGAATTTATTTTTTCCATGCATTAAGTATTCTGAAAAATTAATGTAATGTCTATGTATGTCACGCTTTGGGTCTCTACAGTTGGTATCAGAGAGATGTTTTAGTTAACCATTGGGAACTAGGATGCGAAAACTTTTGTGAGATCCCCAGTGATATTTGTAAGGTATGTCTAGGGATGTCCCTAAGTTTAAGTATAAGTATAGGTTAAAGTCCTAGTATTAAGGTAAAGATCTTAGAATTAAACCTAAGATGTAATATATTGAATGTAATCCCCCTTTATTATGCTGTTTTCCTAGCATTATTTTTGCCTCTCACACTATTCTTTTTGATTTTCAGACGATGGATGGAACCCGAAGGAACCATGTTGATCAATGTAATGGAAAATGCAATGATTTACCTCCTGAACAAATCAATGTTATGGGAGATGAAGTTCAAAATAATATTTATTTACTTACACAATCTATGAATCATTCTGGGCTTCCAAATGAGCAGAGAAGGGAACAATATTCTATTGAGTCCTTCATGAGGCAACGCCCACCTTATTTCTACGGGTCTTCTGATCCACTTGTTGCTGAACACTGGATCAGTACCATTGAAAAGATATTTTCCATACATCGTTGTTAAGAGTATGAAAAAGTCATTTTGGCTATTTACCGGTTATAAGGTGAAGCAGACTAGTGGTGGACTCTAATTATGAATACAGGGCCCCAATATGAAATTGAATCCATGGAATGGGATGAGTTCAAGAATGTGTTTTTCAATAAGTAATTCCCTCATATTCTATGAACAAAGATGTACAAGGAGTTCCTTGAGCTTAATGAAAAGGATGATGAATTTTTGGTATATACGACATGAATTTTAGAAGGATTGCAAGGTATGCATCTGTATTTATCATCCAACCTGAAATTAAAGTTGACCGATTCATCAGTGGCTTAAAACCAAGTCTTCAAAGGGCATTAGTGATAAGATACTTTAGTATCTAGGAAGAAATTGTGCGTTGTGATATCAAGGTAGAACTGGAAGTTGGTGTTATATATATCCATATCATGGTTTTTACAAGAAAAGAAATATGGAGTTCATGGAAAAATATCAAAACAATGGTGAAAAGAAGGTGAATGTTTCTTTATGCTCAATGTGTGGAAAGAAGCATGCTGGAGACTGTCTTAAAGGGACTAGAAAATGTTTTATGGTTGAAAAAGTAGGCCATCGAGTAGTTGAGTGTTAAATTAATGGGAAAAGGGTAGTTAATGATGTGAATAGAGAAATGACTATAGAGAACACACCACCAACACTTCAACGCTACATGTGCAAAGAAATGAGGCATTATGTTAACCAATGACCTAATCCAGGGGTTAATGATGATCAACATCAACAACCACTTAAGGAAAATGACAATGGGATGTCACATTCGTTCACTATTGGAGATGTTGAGTATGAAAATGATGTAATTGAATGATTAATTGTTTATGTAATGGGATTCCAAAATAATGTTGTGGAATCTCATTTATAGTATCATTGAATATTGGAATATCTATATATTGGTTTATTATGGTTCTCAATAATTTTATAGTACCAGTATCCATGAATAGTGATTGAACTATTTTTGGAAAGGAGATGATATGCACCTAATGAATGGATAAGGATAGAATAATATATTTGACAGTATTAATGAGCTCACGATTGATATAAGGACAAAGTGAAATCGTGGTTTGAATATATAGAAATTTTGGGATTTTGGTATGCAGAAAGAGTTAACTTTTGACAGAATTCATGTTCTCACTACAGTTATATAGTAATTCATGTTTCAAGAGAATACATGATTAATATATTCACATGTTGGGAATATGACCAACAAGATATATCTTATGATATATGGGGGATAAATGGTGGAAATCACATGCATGGTAGATGAACTTTTTCGTAATCATTTTCTTTATACTATGATATTGGATAATTGAATTTTGGATAAGACTAAAGAATGTAATAGATTATGTTGTACATCATATAGTATTTTTTAAGGCTATAACTTTTTGATATTATTTCTGAAATGTTATAATATTATAGTTTTAGAAAATGGATAACCTGTAGGACGGGTGACAAAGTGTCGTGTCAGACAAGGATGTGGGAATCGAACCCACAACCGAAGTGCGACATGCCTTTATCACCTACCACTAGCCTACAGGAAGTCCCTGGATTGTATAAATTAGTTTTATTTTATTAAGTGGTATGATATATGAAGTATATGTCCATTTTTGGATCTATATACGATTAATCTCATCATAGATGGACTTATGTATATTTAATAAATTTTGATAACCCTATGTTTGAGACACATGGGATGACCTACCATTATATCGCATGATCTTCTCACACTCCATGAATGAAAAATTCATCTTCATTTCTTTAAATTAGTGATGAAGAGGAAATTGTTCATGGAATTACCAACGATGATATTACACTGAAATCAAGTAAGTATTTATCCTTATGTAAAATTTATCAACTTCAGGGAAATGAATTTGAAAACCCAAAATGTTGTCCTAGTACCCTCATATCTGATGAATCTGATGGTACCATAGATTATCACAAATTTATGGATTTTTCATTGATGCCTTTTTTAAATCCATTTTCTCTACCACAATCAATCAGAACACGATGGTTAGATTTCTCCTCCATATCCATGTTTTCACCAATGTTCTCCTATGTGGAAACCGAGTGAGGTGTTAATTTGGGCAACTGTTACATTTCTTACTTTACTTTTTAAAATTAAGTTTTAGTATTCCTTTTTACAATGTGGGTTTCTATAAAAGAAACTTACAAGCAGTAAACTATTTATAACCCCAATGAATTTCAAGGGCGATATTCATTTTAAGGGGGTAGAATGTAACACCCCGAGATTTTATGAGAAATACTCGTTTTAATTTCTTTGATGTATTATGTTATACCATACAACATGATTATCTTGCACTATAAGCAACACTTTATTAGCTTTTAGTATACGAAAACACTATTCTTGGCTTGTGATGCACGCAAGAGGGACCTTCTTCGATAGCGTGTGTTGTACGCAATACCGAGTTTCACTAAACAATGATATAATATTTTGAACAAACCGTTATGAATAGTATTAAATAAATTTTGAATTTTATTACATAATAAATCATCTTACAAATATTCTAGAACATGATATATGAACAAAATAATTTTTTTGGTACGATATGAATTTTTAAAAAATTACAGTTTTGCCGCATTTTGATGCACACCCAGTTTAAATCTATTTTTGACACGTTTATAAGTTCAATTAGACAAAATAAACTTATTCATTGTATTAAGGATATAAAAATTTACTTTGGATAAATTTCTATATTTTTATATTAACTTTCTTATTTTGATGAATAGTAAAAATAATCTAATTTTTTCTTAAAAACTACTATTTTCATCAAGATAATTTATATGGGTAAATTATAAAATTCAATGGTTTTCAAGGATAAATAGAATATATTTTTACACTTTAATATAATTTATGTCATTATCATTAATTTTATATGGAACTCATAGGTAAAAACATTTCATTCTTTGGCAATGTTTTAACTTTTAAAACTAATTTTTTAAAAATGGGATTAATTTTAGCTAAAATAATGCCACTTCAATGTTCTGAATTTTGAAAAATGGAATTCATATTTGAATTCAGTGGGTCCAAATTATTTTAATAGGTTTTTTTTGATATTATGAATAGTAATTAAGGAAATTTTTATTTACTATAGTTAAAGGTAAATCAGGTAATTAAGTGTAAAAATAAGATTATAAAATTAACATAACACCTGCCAAAATTCTCTTGGATGAATAAAAGTCGACCCATATCACCTAAGGGTCGGAATAGATTCATTTCATGGACTTTTGAACATGAAAATGATGTAATTATTATTAAAACCAAAGAAAGTGACAACATGTCACTCTCTCATATCTTATAAGTGTACTAATTTTAATTTAGTGATAAACATCATAAAACTTCAAACATAAATAGTGAACATAAATATAATAAAATTATCTACATTATGTGAATTTATTATGAATTTTTGGAGATTAAAAAATTATCATTAATGGTGACACATAATTTGTGTAGAAATTATTTTATTGATTGAAATATCAAATAAATGGATTTAAAGATATTAAAATAAATATTATATTTACTATTTAATGTGCTCCCAGAATTTTATAGATAAATATGACATTTTATGAATCTATTAATTTTTTTTTAAAATATATCCTCTGTGTGGATTTTATTTAAATTCAAATATATGATTAGTGTCAAAATTGACACTATTTTACATTTATAAAAATAACATATTATTAAATTTCTTAAAAATCACAAAAATATTTAAAAAATTATAAATTGAAATCTATATGGTCACAATGTCATAAATTATCAAATTATGGAAAATTAAAAACACATAAGTAATTATTTATTACAATTTATAATTTATAATATTATTACAACAAATAAAAATAAAAAGATTAAATAAGGAAAAATCCAATTGAAAAGGTTTAAAATAAATTACCAACATTTCTAAATTTAATTGGGTGATGAGATTACAACCTTATCTCATCTAATATTTGAATTTTGATCATTTTTCAAGTTTTTACGTGGGGTTTGAGTTTATTATAAATTTATATTTTAGAGGTTTCCTAAAGTGCGCCTCTTCACTCTTATAAAAGGGATCCTCCTACCTCTCCTCTTCACAACTTTTAAGCCTTAAATATCAGCTAAACCATGTCCATTTATCTTCTCCACTTCCATAGAAACATAATAAAGGTTCTGGTCCTCTTCAAAGACCATCTTTAGTACCCTAATAGGATGTATAGAAGAGGCGCCTCAAAGAAGAGGTAATATACTTTACCGATTTTTTTAAATTTATTTATTCTTTTTCTTACTCTTATTAATTTGGTTCATTATAAAGTAATAACATCAGTATCACTCATATACTTATATGTTATTATAAATATTAAACTTCCTCATTTCACCTTATATCCATCCTACGAAAATCGAAATCACCGCGCGTGCGTACGTCCGGAATACCCTCTCCATGCCGTGGGGAAATCTTTTTTCCACCACCACCTTACATGGATGAGAATAATGGTGTAAAAAATAACTATATATGGTTATTATAACATGATACTAATTCTGAGATATTTTAACATCAACTCCAATACCATTCAATAATTATGGAAACGATATCATTGCTCGTGTGTACGTAAGGATTATCGTCTCCACGACGCGATGAGATTCATTCTTCATGTTAAATATTAAAGAATGATTATAAAGTATATATTGAATAATAATGGATTATATGAAATAATAATGATGCTGTATTTATGTATATATAAATATATATCATCTACTTACTTCCATTCAAGTCAATAAGGAAAGGAAAACAACGTTCAAGTGTACGTACGGCCTACCGTCTCCATGAATGGTGAATTTCATTCCATTTATCAATCTATTATATATATATTCTGAATATATATTATATATAAATCATGTTTTAAATTCAGGAATTAAGTAATCATGATCGAAGTAATCATATGAATAATTAAAAGTCAAAACATGGATGATAAATGATACCATTTTACCCAAAATGATGCTTTAACATGGAATTTAAAAATGAACGAGTAATATAAAGTCGTAAGTGAATCATATATGACATCATAAATATTATTATGGTTCTGTTACAAGTTAATAATATGTTTAAACCCACTACACAAGAGTATTAGACACATAAATAAGAAATTGGAAATAAGGTAATGGAAAATTATTCGAATATCATTCTTATCCGAGATTGTTTATTCATAAGTATTTACTGGGGTTATATTTATCATCAATGAACATGTTTTAAAAAAAATTGGATTCACAAAAAATTTACTATTCTTCCATATATTTTTAAAGTCATGTTTACCGATTTTTTGTTCTTACTTCGATGAATAAAAGGAATCTTTCTTTTATTTACCATATGATGTACTTTTTCACTATTCTGACAAAAGTATGAGGAGAATGTTTTTTTACTTATATGATTTGAATTTATTTTTAAAATTTTATAATTCCATATTTTCATGAAGCTTCTTCTATAATATTTCATTATTATTTTAATCAAAATCCTTTTCATTTAAAATTGTATGGCATTTTGAGAAAAGAAAATGATTTTGAAGAAGAAATGATATTTTCCTCAAGAATTCATTTCATGTATTTTATCAAAACTATTTTCCATCTAAGATGATATTATTTAATTTTTTTTATGTTTCAAGTATAATATCTCTATTATTTACATGGTTTCATTTTTCTTATGATTAAATGATATCCATTTATTCTATATGGATTACATTATGATGTGATGATGTTTATGAAACCCATTTTATTCATTGGGTTATGATGAATGATCTTTGATTATTTTGTGTCACATGAAAGAATGATTTCATTATGAGATGGGAGGGATATATATCTCCCTCCAACGCATTTGGTAAAGATTTATATCTCATGAGATAGACATGGCTCGAACAACAAGTAAAATCTAGTTCAGTGTTAAAGGGTTGGAATGACAAGTAAACCCGGTTCAGTAATGGACTTTGTCCACTATGATGGACTTTGAAGCAATTCCTTGGATATTATAGAAATCAAAACATTTTCTTAATGGTATTCCACAATTACATGTTTTATTCCCATGATATTTTATCATGATTAATGTTCCTTTATGATCTATTACATATTTACTGCCAAGAGTTATGTCATTACTCATGATTTTGATGTTTAATGTTCATGTTTTTATGTTCAAATGTTTATAAATTGTGTTATGTTCTCCATGCATACCCTTACTAAGCATTTGAGATCACCCTTGTTATGTTTTATTTTCACCAGGATATAAAGAAAAGTTTTAGGTAATAAAAAAAGTGGATGATATTTATGAGAGATGCTGAAGATCTTTCACCATGAATAGAAGTTTAGGTTCTGAGTTTCCAAAGACACTAAACTAATATGGTCTTTAGGCATCTTTTTTTGTCATGTATTAAGTATTACACAAAATTAATGTAATGTCTATGTACATAAATCTTTGGGTCCCTACAGACATTGTGACAAGGCTTCCACGTATGTCTTGGGTACATGATTTCATTTGGGTGATCGTTCACTGACTCACCAAGTCAGCTCACTTCCTTTCTATCTAAGAGCACGGATCAATAGCGGGATTCAGAAGCATCTACGTATAGGAGGTTGTGTGAAATCATTGGGTGACCTCATTGATCATGTTTGACCATGATGCACGCTTCATATCCCAGTCAAGAAAAGGATTATAGGTGGCCATCAGGACTCATCTACCTTTGGAAACCGTCATTCATCATCAGACAGATGGTCAGATAGAGCGAACCATACAGACACTGGAGAACATGCTTCGTGTTTGTGTCCTAGACTCTAGTCAAATATGGGAGGATCAATTTACTTTGGTGGAGTACGTAGACAACAATAGTTATCACAACACCATTGGTATGGAACCATTGAAGGACTTATACGATCGACCTTATAAATAACCTCTATGCTGGATGGACCCTGGGGAGTCACCACTTATTGTTCCATAATTAGTATAAGCTTCCATTGAGAAGGTTGTAGATCATCTAGGAAAAGATAAAGACTATGCAGAGTAGACAGAAGTCTTATGCTGACATGAGGCAGAGACCTTTGGAGTTCATGGAGGGAGACCATGTCTTCCTAAGAGTGTCTCCTCGATAAGGATTAAAATGATTTGGACTAGGCGTAATGTTATCATAAAGGTTTACCAGACCATTTATGATACTTAGGAGGATATGTGAGGTGGCATACCACTTGGAATGTCAACTGCAGTTTGAGAGGGTGAACAACATCTTCCACATATCCCAGCTGAAGAGATACATGCATGACCCATCTCACATCATCAAACATGGAAAGCTAGAAATTAATTATGGGGTGATGTTTATTGAGGTTCCAGTAGATATTGAGGATTTACAGGACTAATTCCATCATGGGAAGTCGATACCTCTAGTACGCGTTCGCTGGTAGCATGAGAATCTCCAGGAGAAACTCAGTAGTGGGAGTCTCAAATTCGTGCTTAGTTCCCTCATTTGTCTTCTTATTCTATGACATGGCTTTCAGGAATGAAAATACATAATGTGGGGAGAATGTAAAGACCCACATTTTCAGTGAATTTTTTTAATTTTATGGAATTATTAAGATTGTGTTAAAATTGACGGCGCGTGATTTGGAGGCCCTGTGGGCCCAGAATGAATTTATGAATATTTTTATTGTACGTTCAGTAAATGCATGAGATAATTTTTCTATATTTTGAACTGGTTCATGGATAAAAAATAGAGGGCATCGTTGAATCAGTAGTGGAAAGATTCGCTTAAGGAAGGATTCATTTCGACCGTAGTTGTTTTGGATAAAAAGTTAATTTTTAGACTTTTTATAAATGAATAAATAAAAATAACTTTTTTATTTAATTATTTCTTTACCTCCAACGGACAAGTGGAAATGTGGAACCAGCGACATGTCAAGCCATTAAATATCCTGACCTTATAAATCCTAGGAAATTTTGTCGGTGGGAATTCCAAAGGTTCCTAATTAATGAACCCTATTAAATACCATGAGATTTAGACACCCTCCCCCTCTCCGACATAAATAGTGCTTCGGGAGAGGAATCAACATTTCTTCACCAAGCAATGGAGTGCTGAAAAAGTTCCTAGATGAAAACATATTTGAGGATGGAGCTAGTTCCAGCGGGTGGTGATGAGTGCAACCGAACCAAGAAGCAAAGGATAACGTTCGAGCGGCATCGTGGGAAGCATGTTAGGGGAAAGATGAACACCAACCCACTTCCTCAATCACAGACTTTCTAAATTTCTCTAAAGGTAGGGTTTAGTTTTGATTTTAATCTCATGAGTTCTAGAATCATTTCTCTTGTCCCATGTTAACTTCAAGCTAATGTGGAGGGCGTGTGACTAACAAACCTGGCCCAAACCCTCTTCTACCTTGCTACCCTTGTGTTCTTTGTGGAAGACTGCAAGAACAATGACACAATTCATCTATGATGGAGGTGGCATGCTATCACACGCTACAAGAGGATGCAACAACACAATGATGTGGCAGTCAGTGGAGCAATCTGTCCTGGCCGACCGTAGAGGAGGTGCAGCGCACACTGTTTGTGAGAAAGGGGCAATGACCGAAGCCATGGCGGATAAAGGCAGTTGCCGATGTACTGGCCGACCACGGGGAATAAGGCAGCGCACCTATGCTGCTGGAGGAACTGGTCAAGGATCATCATCCATGGTAGTAAGAAGAGTCGGCCGCCACACTGGTCATACGTAGAAGTGGATGGTGGCATGACCAGCGTGCCGCAGGAGGAGCCAAAATTGCAGGACCCGCAGTAGGTCCCATGGTGACCTGGCAGTGCCCTTAGGCACTGTCGCTTCACGTTCAATATGGGTGGGGGTGCTTCCATACCATACTGGTTAGGGTGGAATCCACCGCGGGCCAAAACCACCGCATCTCAACATAGTCGTGTCGGACCCGGACCCGGTCGGTCTGACTGGACCCAGAAACACCTAATGAGCAATATATTGGGAACCGTACATCCGTTTGACGAACCGTCTACGGAGTTGGGAGCCTAAGAGTCAAGAATTCCTTTTAGAATGTTAATCATGAGTTTTGTAGATAGTTGTAGAATGGCTGGGTTGGATGGAACTTGAATCCAACTGTGCCCTCAGAACTAAAACAATTATAACTCACAGACCATGACTCTGATTGATGCATCATCTATTGCGTTGGAAACCTTATGACATGGAGGTCCTTTTGAATACTACTTTTTAAAGCTTATTGTTGGTCGAGGTATGAATGATATCTCGAGGGGAAGATTCTATTGAACTCAAGTACATCTAGTGCGAGGAATCCTATGGCAGGCTGTAATGTGATGAAAGAACATCGATCATGTGCGGGTTAGAATCTATCTATCTTATGTCAATAAGATTCTATCAAATACCATGTGGGTCAGCGACCAGCAATTCTATGTGCGTTAGTGCATACCGATCTTATATGGTTTATATCCTGTGTGGGTCAGCAGTGTTTAGTACCTATCGATCCTGTGTGGGTCAAAAGCAGTGCCTCTTAACAGAATAAGATGATTTAGCTTACGACTAATCATCTTTACTTATGTTCCTAAGTTATACCTGATTTTGAGTTTAGTATTTTACCTATGCGGTACTTCTACATTCATGGAGTTACTTATCTGGCACTCTACCTCCATGGTGTTGTCTTCATTTTATTACTTTTGTGGTACTTCTACCTTCTTGGTGTTGTCTTCATGGTGTTACTTATGTGGTACTTCTATCTTTTTGGTTTTACCTATGTGGTACTTATACCTTTATGGTGTTACATTTTGGTTAATATTCCCTCATGTATGGGATGAGTATATCTTGATAACTTATATATATGTATGAGAATATACGTAATTAGAGTTGATGACTATCGCTTCGTGCTTTGATTTATGGTATTGCTTGTGGTATTTACTTTGTGGAACTCTGGGAGACCTTCGGGGGTCTTGGAGTCCCTACTGAATATTGTTATACTCACCCCTGCACAAGATACACCCACACCTTGTAGTGTTTAGTGTAGAGGATGAGCGGCTGGGTGTAGACTTGAGGGTGCCAGGACCAGGTGGTACATAGAGAAGAAGGGATGACGTGGAGTGCTTTGGAGATGATCTATACCTACCCTTATAGTAGGATCCGCGGTGGAATATCAAGAGATATTTTGTACTGTTTTTGTACTTGTGGTTTTAGTTGATCTTGTATTCCGACCCCTTTACTTTCATCACTTTTATTTGCTGCAGTAGTTTACTTCGTGGTTACTTTTTATTGCATTCTGGTCAGTGTATTTGTACAGGTTTAATGGAAATGCCCTCCCGTTTTAGGGATTTGAATTTCTGGTGCTATATGCCAACCCCTGACCTATGGTAGGTGGGATTGGGGTAGTCACGGCACAGGACCTGGAGGACAATTTGTGAAAAATTATGCAGTATAATACTTTAATCTCTAAACCTCAACATTAACACTACTAGGTCAACATTAATATTTTTCAATCTAATCATTTGTCTAAAAATGACATTAAAAAAGACATCATGTATGTCAGTGGTAGGTGATAAACCCTTATCATCCTTTGATTATGGGTTCAAGTCTCACGTCCTTCCCAGATGGGATATATTTTCACACGGTATACTTCTTTTTCATTTTCTAAAACCAAATTAATACTATTATTATAATGTTACCAAAATGTAATAACCTATAATTAACTCGAAATAAATGATTAGATAAAACTTAAAGGTTACCAATTCGTTCAAAAAAACATCTTTATCATTATTATATCAACATTGGGATCACATTATGTGTTATCCTCCATCAAAAATATCTTTTTGATGAAATAAAACATACCACAGAATCACTATTATTTTTATGATTCGACACATGATTTCAAATCATTATTTATTTACTACTAATATGAAATTCTTATATATTTGATAATTCTTATAACAAGAGTATCATTGATTAAAATACTCCTATTATATAATTTTTTAATTAAAACACACATTAATCATTCCAATTCTTCTATAGTAGTAGAAAATACTTTACCATGAACCCTTAAATCCGTTATAGGTGTATCCTTTTGATGCTTAGTGAATCATTTGTGTAGTAACCCATATCCTCATAATGTATGTATTGTATAATAGTAGATTGTTTGTTTATTTTTCATTAATTATCATTGTTGTATTTTTAGCCAAAGATAATGAAAACACATTTTCCTTTTAAGCATATACAATGATGTTTCCGTCAATTAGTTTCACATGTTGTAGAATACTTTTTTCCCTTATTCCCTTTATTAACCTTTTTATCCATCATCTTATTCTTCTCTTTATTCCCTTCAAATACATAGGACTTAGAGATTTATTTCAATATTTTTAAATCACATGATAGTATATCGTCATATGATGAAAATGTTTGGGAAACTAGTTCCCCTTGGATGATTGGATTAATCCAATCATTGAAATGATCAATCATACTATTTGGATTATGTACATTGTCCAAAACATTATTTGGTAACCTTCTATTTTTTTCATACTTAGTAACATTTTCAACCTCTCTCTATCATATAATGAAGAACTATATTTCAATATATAATCATTTCTAGGAAGTAAAATATTTTTCCCATATGTGTACCTTGAAATACATTCATTCTGTGATTTCAATTTCATCATGATCATTATTGTTTTAAATTAATATACACCATTAACCTATATATCCTCAGAGACAATAAACCTCCTTAATAACTCTCTATCTCTCTCTCTTTATCTAATTCCAAATGTGAGAAATATTTTCTCTAAGAAACATTTCAATTTCTCAACTAAAAATAGATTTTTATTCCCATTTTATGATTCATGTTGTTTATGGATTATGTATTATATAATTGTTAAAACACATGATAGATCAAAAATATATTCTATATGGTAAAGATTATCACTCTTAACAAATGTCATCTTCCCCAATATGGTTATAATTTTATCAGTTCCAACAACATCTCTATCTCATACATGATTATCATTCTATTGAGGTAAATCCTTACATGATATATGTACATATACATTTACATTCCTTCCATTATGAACGATTTCTAAATAACAAAATACACTAGATTAGAAAAATACATAGCAAACATAACATAGAATATAAAAATAAGTGAAACACATAATATAAATTGAAATATTTATCCATAGATAATATAATAATAATAAACATTATTTATTGGGGGATTAATTTACTTTCAAATCCTTTATAATGGTTTTAAAGGAAAATGTGATTTATCTTAAGAATATAACATGGAGTGTCAAATTAGGTGCATAGTAAGGCCTATTGTCATGCATCAGGTCAGGATCCTGTGAAGCCTAATGCACCCTTTTAGAGTTATTACTCCATGTGCATCTTTATTAGAACCACATTCACTTCTAGTATCTAGAAATTGTTGAATTGTATAGGAAAAACATGTAATCTATTCCATAACAAACATTAAGATGATATTATATAAACACACTCAAATTCAATCATAGGTTTAAATTATTTAAATTATGTTTTCCTTAATCTTTTTCCAAGGTTTCTACAAAAAATCCTCTGATATCAACTGTCTAAACTCCATCCCTAGTAACTCAGAGCTGGTGTCTTCATTATTACATTAGTATAAGATACAAGGAATCACATCCCAAAGGATCAAATAGTTTAGTTGTATTGATAAAATAGATACATATATGAAATTCTTATTATAGTTTAAAAAATAAAATAAACAATTTCTTTTAATGTAGAAATCCCTTATTTCTCATAGTGTATCCCTATTTATCAATCAACAAATAATACATTTTATTTGGGTAAAATAAATCATAAGAGGGTGAGATCAGATTCTTAATAATGGTATGTATACAATGGAATCTATGAATAAATATGGTCTAATAATAATTGAAATATAAATAATTGAAACATGTTTTATTTAATTAATAACATGAGAATAATATGTTATGAATAAATAATGATCAAATAAGTCTATATAAATCACATGAGTTTGAAAAATTAACCATGAATATTCTAACTAATCTAATAATCACATGTAACATCAAAATATGAATTCAATATAATGGAATGAATAATTATAAATATAAAAAACACACTATCGAGGCCTTGTATAAAGACATCTAAATAAATTTGTAAGGTGAGAATGAAAACTCAATCTAGTCTGTCTCATGAGACTTATCGATGCATAGAGGGGCTATAGTGGTCCCATATTATTAATTACTAATTCCAATTAATTACTCATATAAAAGGGGTGAAACCTAATAAATATAAATATTCTTATTTAAAAAATAACATATGAATTGTTAATACATACCCAAATCAATAAACATAATCTGAAACCATCCATAGTAAAATGATTATAAGTAATAAAATTGTACATCCCCAAAAAACATGATCATAAAAAATCCTTAGAAATGGTATGGATGGTATACATAAAAATTATAATCTTGGGAACATAAGTAAACAAGAGTCTTTATGTTATTTATTAAAATAAATTCTATGAAAATATCTTTATAATCATTTTCTAGAGAAATAAACTTTGAATTTTGATAATAATATTTAAAAAAATCATTAAAAAACATAATAATATTTTTTATTAAAATTAGAATTTTGAATCATGTAAAACAAGAATTTAAACATTCATTCATTATTATATTGTGAAATTTTGTTCATACTGAACATGTTAATAAAACATTCCTTTCGAATTTATCTTTTACTTCAAACAAACATTAATTTAAAAATGACATGAAGATATTATTATTTTTAAAAAAAAAGTAAAAATGAATAATCATTTTTTAGAATTAATTTTTAAATGGTTTAAATATTTTTTTGAAACAGTTTTAGAAATCTCTGGTTCTAATAAAAACGATTCGCAACTGAAGTGAAAAGTAAAATTAGATTTTTATAAAAAAATTCCCAATCTAATTAAGTACAAAAGAGTGAAAATTGGATATATTTCTTGAAACAGTTCGTTAATAATGAAAATTCAGTAAAATATATTAAATTTTTATATAAATATAAAATAATTTCCCAAAAGGAAATGTAAACATAACCAATCCTGAATAATGATGATATTGTGAAATAAATTCCTAGCACTTTGGTAATTTTTTTTAACCAAAGCCCTATTAAAGAAATATATTCAAATGAAATTTTAAATACTATTATGTTAAATGAATTCTTGAAATTATATATCGAAAGTTATATTATATATAAACCTAATGTAATATGAGGGGATTAATTCATATACCTCATGATAGTTAATGTGAGATAATAACCCATTACCTCATGTCTGATTTCCATCACACATGTACATGAATATTGTATAAGGGTTATAAGAATGTGATTAATTTATGATAGAACAATAGTTCTATTTATAATTTCATATATAATCCTATTATAACATCTCACCACACATTTGATAATAATATATCATTAATTTTATTGTTTTGGGTGTCAATTTCATAATTTTCTCTTGGAAAATTGACCATGAATGTTATGGTTCTTGTGAATAGGGATTATATATATATATTATAAAATAGTAATAGTTTTTTAAATATAATATTTAGTCATTATATACATTTTTAGAACCATTTATCAAATTTGATCAAGAAAAATGAATCACATCGCTTTATAGTGATGGTAGGTTGTACGCACTCATTGGCGACGATATCATTCCCCAAATGAGTGGAAGGGTAAGGGATTGGTTGATATATTAATTTTTATTAATCAATATAATTTTATATATATCACATATATTAATTATTTTTATCCTTATTACATTTCATGTAATGAATAATTGAAAAATTAATCATATCACTTCGCAGGGCGGTAGTCCCCCACACACACAAGGGAAGTTATCATATTTATAGAAGAGTTGTAATTAAGACGGTACATGAAATATAATAAATAAAGAAGTATAATAATATCATTAATATTATATAAATATTTTAAATCCATCATTATATCCTTCCTTGAGTGGTGGTGATTGAAATTAAATGACATCAGTTGTGGATGTGGTAGTCTGTCGAACACATGAATATTGATTTCACAATACATTTGATGGAAGTGGAGAACGATTTTTGTTATGAAATTAAAATGATTAAATATAAATTTATGTAATATACTGAATTTATTATATCATAATGTTCCAATAATAATTTATGTAGGTTAAGGAATAAATAAAATAAAATGCTCTGTTTAGGATGTTACCTCTTCTTCAAACAACTTCTTTGGTTTACACCAAAAGGATTCATAGTATGATTTTTTAGCCAAATTAACATATCTAGGATGTTATTAGAGATGTAAAGAAGTTACTTGGGTGTGTTTTTGTTGAACCAATGTGCTATGTATGTTTCAATAACAGATGAGTGTTGGTGACTTTTTATATGTTAGGTTAGTGGTGGACATCCAATTTCTGAAAATAAAATAGTGTACCCATGTTTTTCAAATGAAAAAAGGATAAAAATGATGCATTATAGAAAATAAAATATATAAGGTCTATATATTTATATAAAATGAGTGTTTTATAATTTTTGGGCCATTTTTAACCCTTATCTTCTTAGTTTAACCCCTTTGTAAATTATTTTTTAACTTAACTATGATGAATATTTTTTTTTCTATTTCAAATATTCCTTATGGACATGAATTAAGTTGAACATATAAGATAATATAAAATATTTATCTTCTAGATATGGAATCTATTTTTTAGTAACAAAATACACTGATGTGTAGAAATTTAATTTAAAATTAATCCTATAGATGTGATGAGAATGTGGGCTTTCAAAGAGAGAATATTTAAAATCTATCAATGTTTTTATCACAAAATTCAATATGAAAATTAATAAAATAACCTAAATTGGATTGATGGATATATAATTAAATTAATTTTACTTTAATATTTGTATAAAAGATAATTTAAAATTGAATATAATTTAATCAGAAAAACAGTTCTTAGTAAAAATATGCATTTTTCACCATTCATCAAAATATAAAACATTTCAAAAAAATTCAAACAATTGACCATAAGAAAATTTTAATATTATTATTTTAAAAATAATTTTTTTTGTATTAAATATTATTTCTTAAATACTGGAGAAATAATTTTAACATTAGAGTGTACTAAGCGAAAAAACATTTTTCTTTGAAAAATCAAATTTTCCAAAAAATTTCTTTTAGATTTAATGTATTCTTATTTTTATCTATAGAAAAATATTAAAATATTAAAAAATTATATTTTAAAAATTATTTAGTCCTATTCACACCCTTAAACATCATGACTATGTTATTGTGGTCCTGTAAATATTATATTTTTTTAGTATTGTATCATATTACATTTATATCTTGTGTTGTGTGCATCACAAGTAATGAAAGAGGGAGTTTTTTAAAAAAAAATGCATCTTAAAGTCTTAGTATATAATATTTTTTTCAAATAATTGTGTTGTTTTTCATACACACTAACTAACATAATGTTAATATTTATATAATCTTAGGTTGTTACAGTCTCCCCCCCTAAAATAAATTATATCCTCACAATTTAATCACGATTCTAGATAATAAGGGGGTTGACATATGAAGATACATTAATTGGAAATAGGCATCATAAAAAAGGTAAAAAGAAATACTCTTATTAATATATTAATTTAATTAAATATTTAATAACCAATAATACATAACTATGTTTAATGATTGGGAAAATGATGAAAATTGTAAATATTATAGAGTGTTTTAAAGGTCATATATCAAAATAAAGTGAATGTTCAATGGAATATTAAGGACCTAAAAACCATAAATCTATAATGTTTTAATGTACCAGCGGATGAATATAAATAAGAATATTTTGATAAAATCCTGTTTCAATATCCTTTTCATAGAGTTGAATAATTCCTTTACCCTCTAGAATGAGTATATATACAAATATATTTAGTTGATATCATTCCATTTAATAGGTAAGCAATTAACCATTGGTTATGGTTCAATAATTTTCCACATTTTTTCTTAATATATGAAATTAATATCTTGGATCGATTTTTTACTCCGGAATCACCAAATTTAACATTTTATGGATCATAAGATCCATAAAAGAATGACACATATTTCCTTATGTTTATAATTGGTTTCCAAAACCTATATGGTTATCAAAATTTATCCAATATAATACATTAATATGTTAACCTAAATTATAGAACAACTAGTTCCACATTAATATTTATTGGTTAAATAATTTAACTAAAAATAATTTCATATTCATCAGGAAATCATGTAGGTCAGTGGTAGGAACTAAATGCTTATCGTCTTTGAGTTGGGGGTTCAAGTACCCCACGCATGTCTGATTTGATGTGTTGTCACCCAACACGAGGGATGTCGATTTTGTTAAACCATATTAATATAATTCCAGTAATGTTACAAAATTTCAATATCCTATAATTACCTCAACATCAAATATTATATAAAAATTAAAGGTTATCAATAAATTCATAAATACCTCTTTATCATTATTATATCTATATCTTGAAAATATTAACTCTTATACACCCTCAATATTATGGTTTAAATGATGTTCAAATTTCCAATCAATCACTTTTCATGATACCATTAAACACATCATTTTAAATACTTAATGTAATAACAATTTAATAAAACCCTTATCCATCTTATAATATTTAAAAAATGAATATCATTAATTAAAATAATCATATAATATGAATATTAAATCCAAACACAATAACATTAATCATTCCAATTTTTATGTATTAATAGTATGAACTTGACATTGAACCCTTATCTCCTTTTGAAGAATATTCCATATATAATTTTGACATTCATTTGTATAGTACCTCATCTCTTTACAATTGAAGGATTACAAATTACCCGATTGATTATTACCCTTATAGTTACAATAATGTTGCACATTTCTCTAAACATGAAGCAAAATACATTTAAATTTAATCATATTGATATTTTTTTAATCAACTAGTATCATGTGTTTTAAAATAATTCATTCCCTTATTCCCATTATCTTCCTTTTTCTTTTTCATCATATCCTTCTCTTACTTACCTTTATCTATCTTTTTTCATTATCATACTCTCATTCTATTTATTCTATTATAATTTTAGGTTTTTGAGAACCCATAATAATTATATCCATATTCTTATACATCCTTTAATGGTATAACTTTCCTTACTATAAAATCACTCGATATGATTATCGGAACAAGATTTTCCATTCTCTCCGTAGAACTCCTGATACAATGATCGGTGCATACCTTACTATCTTTTGAATCCCTTTATCCAAAGATCCCATTAACCATCATTCAATCCCTAGAAGCCATCGACTGGTAAAATGGCCAGGCAAAATAAACAAAAACATTTCTTAATTATTTATTATTTTAAAAGGACTCCTTACAAGGAAAACTCTCTAAAGATATATAAAGACTATGAATGGCTAGTTTACTCTCTGAAATATTCAGAAGACATCAGTTGTGAAATGTATCAGATCCCAACTCTCAAAATGGACATCTATTTATAGAATATTATCTAATAGTAATATTTTTGAGTTATTTTTATTGGATTTTAAAATATTGAAAATGAAAACTCATTTGTAACTAAATGTCAAAAGTCGTTTTATTTAGAAAAATTACCATTATATTTTGTATTCCATATGATAGATATAATTTTAGTCAAACCAATTATAAAAATTATATAGATTGATGTAAAATCATAGTAATTTTAATTATGACAAACTATAAATGGGTTAGTTCTAGGGAGCAATATCAAGGTTAGTCTGATGGTCATTATTTTTTCAGCAGACAAAACTCTAACAACTAATTAAACCACTAGTCAATTTTCTGTATCAGATGAAACATCAGACTAGGGGATAAAAATGAAAAGTAAATAGGTTATATTTATTTTCATTTAACCTATTTATATTTTCAATATAATTTAATTTTTTATAAAGAACATATTAATACACTTGGGATATATAAAATTTAGTAAACGTTGTTTTAAGAAGGTTTTTGTGATTTCCCAAACAATAGAAATAAAAAATAAGGAGTACGATTTATGAATTAAAAAGTGGGTGATGTATTAATTTTTTAGATAAATTATTTCTAAAATATACAACATATGATCATTAATGTTTTTCTTATTAAATTCCATTTAAATCGTAATTGAATAACTAATCACATCACTTCGTGAGGTGGCTATCTGTGGTACACACAATCAACATTATCGTATTTGAAAAGGAATGGAATTTAAAATGGTATATAATATATGATAATTATATTATAATAATAAAATAATAAATAACATATAATTTTTTCAAGTCTCTCATTACATCATCCTTTGAATGGTGGTTATAGAATTCAAATTAGATCACTTCGTGAGGTGGTAGTCCACCATGCACATAAATGATAATTTCATAATCAGTTTTTAGAAGTGGATAATGATTTAGGTTATTATATTAACATAATCTCATATCATTGTATATAATATATCAATTTTATTGTATCATCATGGTATAAGAATAATTAATGAGGTGGAGGAATAAATAAAATTAAACATTCGGTTAGGGACGTTACCCCTTCTTCATACAAATTCATTAGTTTTCACCAAAAATATTTTTAGGTAAGATTTTTGGCTAAAATATATCTTCTATAATGATACTAGGTAACTAATGAAGTAATTTGGGTAGTTATTGGATGAGAAAATCGGTCTTTTATGTGTGAAGGGGGTTTAATTTTATATGAGAGGTGAGTGTAACACTTGTAATTTTTTAATGAGAAGGTTTTACTTACACCTTTCGTATTTAATAAGGATAAAAACATAGTAATTATAGAACCTAGAAGATAAAAGGTCCAAATATGTCCATCCAATGTGTACTGTAAATTTTTTGGGTAATTTTTAACCATTTTCTTCTTAGTTCAACCATCAGAAAATCTGTTTTTACCTTAACAGTGGAAAATAATTTTTAAAATTTCTATTATTCATTATTATAATAAATTAATTTGAACCTATTAAATATTATATGTTAGTATTATTCCAAATATGGAATAAATGTTTTCTAATAAAAATCACATAATTAAAAAAAATTAAAATTAATCCCACAGACATGATGAGGCAACAGGTTTTTAAGAGAAAATGTTCAAGAGTTTTAAATGTTTTTTATCAAAAATAAATAATAAAATTATTAAAATGAGTTAAATTAGACTAATTTATATATAATTAATATAATTATACTATAATACTGATTTAAATTCAAATTTTACTTTGTAAATAATTTAAATCAAAATGTAGTCTTCAATAAAAATAAAGTATTTTTCAGTATTCATTAAAAAAAGAAACTTTTAAGAAAAATTCCCTAAACATCACCATAATATAATTCTGATATTAAAATTTCAAAAATATATTTAATTTTATTAATTTAATTTTATACAATTTTGGAAATTTAATATTAAAATAATTGTGCAAGAAGTGACGAATCCAACTTCATTGAAAAATAAAATTTTTTCGAAAACATTTCTTTTTATTTAACATGATTATTATTTTTAACAATAGACAACCAATGAAAATGCGTACAAAATATATTTTCATAAATAATTTATTCCTATTAATACCCACCAAATTAATTTAATTTTTACAACGGTCTTCTTTAAATAGAAATAATTTAGTAGAGTATCATGTTTCATTTAAAACCGTTATAGTATGCATCCAAATCTATCAAAGAGATTAATTTTTTTAAAATTAAATGGATCATAAAGTCTGAGGATGTAATATTCTCTTATATTTTTTTTTGAGTTTCCAAAACCGCATAGATCATGAATTTCATATTTTAAAATTTGTTTGGTATTACATTCTCCCCGCTTAAATATACCACATCCTTAGAGTTTAATCTTAATTATCGATAATGAAAGGTATAAAATTTGAAAATATTTTTTTGGAAAATCCACAACGTAAATAGGGTTATCAAAAAAAATTCTTAATCTGCGGTAATGGGTATTAAAAATCTAATATTTAATAAAAAAATAAATAGTTTTTTATATAGAAGAACCTTGGTGGAAAGTGATGATATTGACATGGAAGAAAAGAATAAATAATTACAGATAGTTACAGAGGTGATTGATCAAAAGAAAGTGAATTATTAATAGAAATTTAGAAACCTTAAAACCATAAATCTGTGATGATTTTAAATACCATGGTTTCAACATAAATAATTGCATTAGTATAACCCTTTCATCAATATAATTTTCAATGATTCAAATAATTCCATAACCATCAAGGACTATAATTTATGAATGTATACGTACATGATATATTTCTATTTAATATTAAAAATTTCATCTTTGATTTGTTCTTAAATAATTTTACACTTAATTTCCTACTATAAGAAACAAATATACAAAATGAATATTTTATTCTTCAAGCACTAATAAACTTTTAATGGAATATATGATCTATAAAAGAGTGTAAATTATTATTATATGTTTGTAAATATTTTTCAAAAAAAATGGTTATCACATGTTATCCAATATAATATATCAATCTCTAAACCTCGATAAGAACACATTTGGGTCAACCATAATATTTATCCATCTAATGATTTAACTAAAAAAATGACATATTTATATGGACATCACATAGGTCAATGGTAGGTGCTAAACTTTTATCATCCATTGTTTATGGGTTCAAGACTGATGTCCATACCAAATGTGGTGAGTTTTCACCTAGTATACATGTTTTTATTTTTCTAATTCCATATTAATATAATTAATATAATTTTACAAAATTATAATACACATAATTACATCAACATCAATAATTTCATAAACCTTAAAGGTTACAAATTCCTTCACAAAAATGACATCATCATTAATATCTCAAAAATATAAAATACATGAAGTGTTATCATCCCCCAATGATGTTTTTTCCAAGAAGTAAATCTTTTCAAAAAATCACATTTATTGGTACTGTTCAATCGAATCATTCAAATATTTAATAAAATAATACTACTATACCATCCTTATATATTTTTTAATTTTAATAATTACAGTATCATTGATTCAAATACTATTATAAGATTATTTTTTAATCCCTAAATATGCTCATTAATGATTAAAATTTTTATATAGTAATAACATAATCTTAACCATGATTAATTAGCTCGTTTTGAAGTGTATCCTCTTGATTCATGAGGAATTTATTTTTGTTGTTACCCATCTTCATATATTATAAGCATTGTAAATTGGAAGATTAATTATTTGTTTTTCAATCTTGGCCCTGGTGGAATTTTTATCCACAATTTAAGAAAAATGATGTTCCTTTTAATCATACACTAAGGTGTTTCCTTCACCATGTATCACATGTTACATTATACGTTTTACCTTATTCAATTTATTGATATTTTTATCTATCATCATATTTTTATTTTTCTTCCCATCGAAGGCATCAGAAATTGTGAATTATTAATCTATTTTTAGAGCACATGATAATATATCATTATATGATGATAATGTTTGGTAAATTGGTGCCCCTATTATCATTGGATAAATCCAATCATGGAATGATCAATATTTCTCTTTTGATTACATACGTAGTTCGAAACATGCCTTGGTAACCTTATATTAAACACCCCAAACATTTTATGGTATGTTTCTCTTAAATACATTATATTGATTAGATATCTTAATTTTCATTAAGCCCTAATTCATCAGTGAAACAAAGTATTATTGGAGAAATTTATATGCTATCCATTAAACATAAATTTTCCACTTCAATGTTTTGAATTTCTAAGAAAAATCATCAAGAGTAGTGACCAGTAAGTCATTTGGAGTCTGATAGAAACAACTTGGTTTTTTGATGAATTGTAACATACCCTTATGAATAGTAATATGATTATTAATATGGCCTTTATAAATAGTAAATAATAATAATATTTTATTTTATTAAGGTTATAAGATAATGAGAAGTTAATTTATTTTTCAATGTAATACCAAACTAATTATACCTTTAAATTGTTTTTTTTCAAATTCACATTGATTTAATTTAAAAAAATAAATTAAAAATAATTAGAAAATTATTTTCAAAAAATGGAGTTCATTTTTAAATTCTAAATGTCAAAAAATGGTTAGGGTGAAGTTTTGGGATGTTTCTAAAATACAAGAATTTTTCATGAATAGTAAAAATACAGATTTGAGTTTTCGGTAGTTTAATGACATAATAATGATTTAATTATTAATATAAAGGGATGGATGACTTTTGTGATGTATGTTATGACCTGATGTGTACCAAGTGTCTTAAACCATAGGCAACTACAATGGTAAAGACAATGGTTTGGAAAAAACCACTAATGAGGTGTCCCTTTGAAATTGTTAAAAAAATACCTCTCTTTTACTATAAATACCCACTCACCCCCTTATTTTTCATTCATTCCAAAGTCAATATCTCCAAATAATTGGTGGTATTACCTCACTAGGATTAATCCCAAGGTGTCCTTAATCCCCCAAGGTCCCATCCTTCATGATGTATGAGTTACTCTACAAGGTAAGGGAATCCTTCATTCTCTTCTTTTAGTCAACACTTTGATTATGTTATCTATTTGATTTTCTATTGTCATATTTTGGGGTCTGATTTTATGTGTTCTTATTAATGTTTTTTTATTTAAATATGATGAGATAAAAAATTTCTCTCGTCATTTGTTTTTATGAAATTTTAAGTGACGACATTAGGCAGCCGAATTTTCATAAGGGATCTCTCACCGTTTATTTTATTTTCAAGTTCATCTCTTTTATTTTTCTCTCATCACCTCCTATATCCAAATGACCACGATAAACACCATTATCATCTATATACTGGAATTATATCATCTTAATTGAATAACCATCATCTATATTTTTACTCCCTTTTATTTTTATAGATTAAATCAACCTCTTTGAGTTTCCAATTTATAACCTTTGTGGGTGACGGAGTTTTGTTCTTCACTTTCTCCTTATTTACTGGTCATGAAACCATTTTAATGGTTGAAAAAGATAAAAATTTATCACATTAATTTTCTACAATCCTTAGACACTCATAATATAAAATAATAATACAAAACAAGTTCATTATTAACACAAGAACCGTGTTAATCTGAATATTTTAAATACACTTTTAACTAATGAATCATCATCATGGTATATAACCCAAAATCATTATAATTTCATTTATATATAATTAATGTCAATAATAATATATATTAACAATTTTTTATGTTTAACAACATTTCATATGGACTTCCATTCATGGATGCAAGTAAACGAATCAACCAAGGAAGAAAATGCTTCCCAACCAATAAAATTGAACATCTTAAACCCATTAAAAAGGCCATTAATGGACCTAATAAAGTTATTATAAACAAATTAAATTTATAATATGTTCTGGAATTATTAATTAAAGAATATAAATTTTATTATTCAGGTCATTAAAACAAACGAAGAACACACTCGAGCAAAAGGTAATGGGTTTCTCATCTCACTTTCATTTCTGTGAGATTTTGATTGCTGGCCACATATTTCTTGTGTGTGGTGTCTGTGTATAGACATTTGATATATAATAACATTATTATCTTTATATTCATGTTATTAAATGATTGATTTGAGGGTTATTAAGTTCTGGTCATATGATTCGACTGATTTTATTGTGATAAGAGACTCTGTCTCAACTACTATTTTGTTGTGACTAACTTTGTGTGGTGCACCTGATAATCCTAATGTGCTGTACCAACTGCCCATTTGAGATCACTTTTCCTGGGAAATTATATTAATATTAAATATCTACAATCTCATATCATGGATATGTGGTTTCTGAAAATATATACCATTTTAAACACAGTGTTTATTTGAAATGCTATTTTAATTATTATAATATTGATGGATTTCAACTCTACTCTACATGGATATTAAAAAGGAATATTTATCCTGTATTGATTCTATGTATACAGAATTATTTATACATTAAGTAGAAGGTGGGGCCCTCTATAGCCCCTCGATGCATCGGTAGGTCTCATGAGACAAATAAGTTGGCGATAAACCCTCGAGTTTGTTTCAAAAAATCAGACAGGATTCTACTCACAAAAATAAACTATTTTATGGTATTATGGTTTCATGGGATAGATACATGACATCCATTTATTAAGAATTATCTTTATTCATTATTAGTTATTATTATCCATGAGTTTTTCATTTTGAAAAAAAATCTATGGATGGAATATCATTCTCATTTTATTAATGGTGTGAGTTTTTCATTTATTCACCATGTTGTATTGATTATGTCAAATTGTTTACAATTTAGTTATTATTGATTCATGATTCCACTATTTGTATCCCTTATTGAGAGTTTGAGCTCACCCCTTTCACTCTTTACTTTCGACAGGTGATGAAGAGAAGGTATTTTATTGAGTTCATGTGGATGCAGTTTTTAGTTTTTGTTATGTATTGTATTTTGTAACCTTTTCCAATATAATTTGAGTTACATATATGTTTCTAGTTTTTCAAGGCTACTAAACTAATCGTTCCATCATGATTTTCATTCCTTCTAACCAATCCAATATAACAAGTAATTCACCGACCCTATCCTAGAGTGGTCGGGGTGTTACAATTGGTATCCTTGGAAGTTTAGTAGAAAAATTGGAAACTAGAGTAGGAAATTTATAGTAGGGAAGAAAGCCCTAATGTAGTATTTGAGGATAAATGTACAAGAACATCCTTAAATTTTGGTAAGGAATAAATTATGTGGATATTATATGCAATACATCCTTGTCTTGATAGGAGCAGGTAGAGGCGGTTCTGGCACAGATGTATTTAGGGGTAAAACCAAAAAACACCACTTTGAGCTAGACCAAAACGAGATTTAGTGCACAACAATAGGCCTTTCTGGAATCTTAGTTATGACACTCATGGGGGATATACTTAGGATAAATCACATTATCTTTACAATCCATTATGTAAGTGATTAATATAAATTTTTTCTCAGAGAAACTATTCTTATAACATTAGATATGCATAGGATTTCAATAAATGTTGAGTGCTTTTTATTTAAGACTCATAAACTAATCTATTGTACCCCATTATTTGGAAATGGAATCCAATTGAAGAAGGGGAATCAATACTCATGGGCATGGTAGAGATCTCCCTACATATCAAGTCAACACAATCAATGTTGGAGCAGATCAGATCATGACCATATTGGGACAACATACCCAAGTTGTAACGAATAACCATTCCACACCTGTGTTGGATCGTTTCATATAGTATAAGCCCACATATTTCAGTGGGACTACTAATCCAGTGGTTGCTAAGAAATAGAACAAGTCCCTTGAAAAGATATTCATGGCGTTAAGATTCAATGAAAATGAACATTGTGTATAGGCAGTATATTATCTCAAGGGTGACATTGATAAATAGTGGTACTTGATTCATAATACCATAGAGGAAGAATAAATAGAAGATAAGGAATGTAGTAATTTAAAGGAAATATTATTCGAAAAATATTTCCCTCGTGAGCAATGAACTGAAATGAAGAAGAAATTATTCGAGTTAAAACAAAGGGAAGAAAACAGTGTTGCAGAGTATGAGGATACCTTCACAATTCTAGCTAGGTATACTATAGAATACCTACATGACTCGGTAGACATGATTGATCATTTAATTGAAGGTCTTAAGCCAAGTCTTCGAAGGGAACTGGATTCTCAATCATTTTCATCATATAATGAAATTATATCAAGTTCCATCAAAATAGAGAAGGATTTTGCTTATATCAAATCGTTTCAAAGGAAACCAAGATAAGAATAGGTACTCTGATAACAAAGGAAGATGAGAAGCACCAAATAAGGGCAAGGGAACAAATCAATTCTCATTATGTCAGAACTGTGGATTGAATCATCTCGGGAAATGCTTGAAAGACATGGGAGCCTGCTATAAGTGTGGAGAAAAGGGTCATCTATCTCATGAATGCAAGGGGAATAAATAATTTGATGATGTTCAATGCTACAATTGTATAAAGATGGGACATTAAGAAAATTAGTTTCTAAAGCACCAAAAAACATGCCTAAGAAAAACCCAAGAGATCAAGGGAGAGACTATGTGATTACAACCGTAGAGGTTGATGTTCCTAATGATATTGTGGAAGGTAATTTAATTGATTCCTCAAAATTATCCAACACTTTATTTGATTCGAGATCATTGAATTCATTTAAATCTTCCTAGTTTTCCATGAAAATTAGATATGTCCATTTTGATTTAATAAATGAGTTGTTAGTCAAAAATCCCAGGGGATGTATCATTTCAACAAAGGCATTTCCACTGGTCCCCCTCCAGACACTAAAATGTGCTTTAGTTTCTAACCTTATCATCATACCTATGAATGAATTTGATATAATTATCGGTATGTATTGGACGTAAAATTACGATGTGAGGTTTTATTGAAAGATAAAGGAAGTTACAATTTTTGGAAGTGGAGTAGAATCTATTATCTTTAGAGCGGAGGTTTTGCTATCTGATTCGAATCTAGAACCACCCCTAGTAGCTCTATTGAATGCAATAATTGGAGAGGAAGATAAACTAATACCTATGGGAAAGGAGAGAAATTTTCAAATTAAAGATGTGTATATTGTGGATGAATATATTGATGTATTTCTAAAGGATTTAGCTAGACATCCTCCAGAGCATGAAATTGAGTTTTCCATTGACTTAATTCCTGGTGAAAGACCTATATAAAGACACCCTATATAATTTCTATTGTGGAGTATGTGGAGCTAAAGATACAACTATAAGAGTTGAGTGACAAAGGATTTATTCGACCTAGTGTTTTTCCAAGGAGAGCCTCGGTCTTGTTTGTCAAGAAGAATGATAGATCCATGAGGATTTTAATTGATTATAGGGAAATCAATAATATTACCATAAATAATAAGTATCCTATACCCAAGAATGATGATTTATGTGATAAAAATAATGGAGATCAATAATTTTCAAATATTGACCGTTTATCCGCATATCATCAATTGAGTGTGAGGAATGAAGATATTCCGAAGACATCATTTCAAAATAGGTATGGGCATTACAAGTTTACAGTGTAAACTTTTGGATAGATGAATTCCCCATATGTTTTCATGGATTTAATAAATATAGTTTTCAATGAATATCTTGATAAATTTGTTTAGGTATTCATCGGTGATATCCTAGTATAATCAAAAATCTATGAAGACCATGAGAATCACTTGCGAATTATTCTAAGAACCATTAGAAGCAATAAATTATAAGGGAAGTTTAGCAAGTGTGAATTTTGGATTCAATCATTTTATTTTATAGGAAATATTGTCTCTAAGGATGGAATCCTAGTTGATCATGCAAAGACAAAGGAAATCCAAGAATGTATCAGGCCAAAAAACATAATCGAGGTACGTAGTTTTATTGGCTTAGCAGGTTACTATCAGCGTTTCATTCAGAATTTTGCCTGACTTGCTAACCCACTAACCAAGATAACATGTATAGGAGTTATGTTTGTGTGAAAAAAAGAGTGTATGAAATTATTCTAAGAATTGAAAAGAAGATTGGTCCATGCTCAAAATTTTCAAACTTCCATTTGGAAGTGAGGGATTTGTTATATTTAGTGATGCATCAAAGAATGGGATGGGTTGCATACTTATGAAAAATGATAATGGTATTGCTTATGCATCAAGAAAGTTGATGACCCATGAGAAAAATTATCCAACTCATTATCTTGAGTTAGTAGTAGTAATATTTGTTATGAAAATATGGAGACATTATCCTTATGGAGAAAGATGTGAGATTTATACGGACCACAAGAGTTTGCAATACATTTTCACACAAAAAGTACTCAACATGAGGCAAATGAGATGGATAGAGTTACTCAAAGATTACTATTTTTCAATACACTATCACCCAGGAAAGGTGAATAAGGTGGAAGATGCATTAAGTTGGAAGGATCATGTACTTTTGACACAAATGAGGATTGAGAGAGATCCTATATTTTTTGATCTACTAATGATGGATATGGGAATTGTCAAGAAAGGGGAAATATATTCTCTCTTTCAAATGATTGATAATCCTTCTTTATTATAGAAGATAAAAAACTCTAATCTGATGATGAAAATCTACACAAGAAATTTATTATTGTTAGGGATGGGAGATTGGAAAACATTGTTTATGAGGAAGGAGTTCTGATGTTTGGGAAGTGGTTATGTATTCCATCAGTACCGGAGCTAAAAAGGGAAATATGAGACAATTCCCAAAGATCAAATATCTCTATACATGAGGGTAGCACCAAGATGTATAGAGATATGAATGAATATTTTTGGTGGGATAATATGAAGTGGGAAATTGCTGACTACCTGTCAAGATGTCAAGTTTTTCAACAAGTGAAGGTTGAGAGACAACATCCCAAAGGTGTGAGTAAACCACTACCTATTCCTATGTGGATGTAGGATATGATTACGATATATTTTTTTACCAGACTACCAAGCACATCTAGATGGAAAGATGCAATATGGGTAATTGTTTATCGTCTCACAAAAGCATCACATTTCCATCCTATAAGAGGGGATTTACTGCTTGAGCACCTAAAAACACTTTATATTAATGAATTTGTAAGAATTCATGGTGTACCTCTATCTATTATGTCTGATTTAGATCCCAAGATTACATCAAAATTCTGGAAACGTCTCCAGGAGGCATTGAATGCTGTGCTTCGTATGAGTACTGCTTATCACCCCCAAACTGACAGACAGTCTGAAAAGACCATTCAAAATCTATAAGATATATTGAGTTCATGCTCTCATGACTTCCAATGTATGTGAGATCAATACATTCCTTTGGTGAAATTTTCATAATAAAATAGTTTCCACTCTAGTATTCAAATGGCTATGTATGATGCATTATATGGAAAGAGATTTCGAACTCAAACTTGTTGGGATGAAGTTAGTGAGAGGAAACTTATAGGCCCAGAACATATTGAAGAGAACATAGAAAAGGAACTGACAATCCAAGCCCATATTAAAGTATCCCAATGTTGGTAGAAGAGTTATGATGACAACCAGAGGAAAGATTTGGAATTCCAAGTGGGAGATCATTTCTTTCTGAAAGTATCTCCAAGGAAGGACGTATGAAGATTTGGTAGGAAATGGAAACTGAGTCCCATGTATATCAGACCATTTGACGTTTTGGAATGAATCAGAGCTGTAGCTTACCATTTAGTGATGCCTCCAAATATCTCTAGAGTTCATGACATGTTTCACATGTCATTGTTAATGAAATACATGCCAAACCCATCACAAGTACTCACATATGAAGAAATATAACTGGAAACTGTTTTGTCATACTGTGAAAAGCCCATTGGGATTATTGACACAAGGAAGTAGGTATTGAGAAATCCAAAAACTTGTATAGTGAAGGTTCTTTGGAGAAACCAAAATATGGAGGAATAAACATGGGAACCAGATGACTTTATGAAGAATAATCACCCAAATCTATTTGGTGGGCTTTATAAATAAGATTTCAAGGACGCAGTTTCCGAAGGAGGGAATAATATAACACCACAAACATTTTATGTTATGTTTCTCTTAAATACTTTCTATTCATTAGATTGAATATATTTCATGAAGCCTTAAGTATTTTTTTGAAACAAAACATTATGGGATAATTCTATTTTCTATCAATTAAACATTAATTTTCCACTTCTATGTTTTTAATTTCAAAAAACAGTTATCTAGAGTTATGACCAATAAGTCATTTGGAGTCTAATAGAACCAACATGATTTTTTGATGAATAGTAACATACCCTTATGAATAGAAATATAAATATTAATATGACCCTTATAAATAGTAAATAATTATAATGTTTTATTTTCTTAAGGTAATAAGATAATGAGAAGTTAAATAATTTTTCAATGTAATACAAAACTAATTATACCTTTAAATGATGTTTTTAGAATTAACATCGATATTATTTAAAAATTAAATTAAAAATACTTAGATAATTATTTTCAAAAATGGATTTCATGTATTAATTCTACACATCAAAAAATTGTTACGGTGAATTTTTGGGATTTTTCTAAAATACTTGAATTTTTCGTGAATCGTAAAAATACAGATTTGAGTTTTCAGTAGTTTAATGAAAACATAATGATGCAATTATTAATATATAGAGATTGTAAACGTTTTTATAGTATCTTATTACACGAGGTTTCCCAAGTGTCTTAAACCATTGACAAATACCATGGGCAATCCAATGGTTTGGCAAAAACCACTAATGAGGTGTCCCTCTGAAGTTATTAAAAAACTACCTCTCTTTTACTGTAAATACCCACTCACCCCATTAGTTTTCATTCATTCCAAACTCAATATCCTCATATATATGGTGGTATTACCTTCATAGGTGTCATCCCAAGGTGTCCTCAATCCCTCTTGGTCCCATCCTACAAGATCTATAAGTTACTCTACATGGTAATGAAATCCTTCATTCTATTCTTTTAGTCGACACTTACTTTAAGTTGTATTTTTGATTTCCTATTCTCATATGTTGGGGTTTTATTTTTTTTGTTCTTATTACTTTCCTTTGGATTTCAATATGATGAGATACCCTTTTTCTCTCATCATTTCATTTTATGAACTTTTCAGCGACGCCGTTAGTTTGCCGAATTTTCATAAAGGATCTCCCACCTTTTCTTTTATTTTCAAGTTCATCTCTTTTCTTTTTCTCTCATGAAATCATCTAACAAAATTACCATGATAAACTCCAGTATCTTATATATACTGTAATTTTATCCTGTTATTGGAAGAACCATAATCTATATTTTTACTCCCTCCCTTTTATTTTTATAAACGAAATCAACGTCTATGAGGTTTCAATTTATAACCTTTCTGGACGATGAAGTTTCATTCTTCGCTTTCTCTTTCATTACAAGTCATGAAACCATTTTAATGATTGAACCAGAGAAAAATATATATATACTATCTAATTAATTTTATGTAATCCTCAGACACTCATAATATAAAATAATAATATAAAAATAGTTCATTATCAACAAAACAGACAAGTTAATCTAAATATTTGTAATAGACTTTTAACTAATGAATCATCGTCATGGAATATAACCCAAAATCAATATAAGTTAATTTATGTCTCCTTAATTTCATTAATAATATATATTAAAAATTATGGATGTTTAACCACATTTCAAACGGACTTCGATTCATGAAATCAACTAAATGAATCATGGAAACCATGGAAGAAAATGCTTCCCAACCAATAAAATTGAACCTCTTAAACACATTAAAAGACCCATCAATGAACCTAATAAGGTTATACTAAATCAATTACATATATAGGTGGTTCTGTAATATTTAATTAATGAATCTTAATTTTATTATTCAGGTCATTAAAACAAATGTAGAACACACTCGAGCAAAAGGTAAAGGGTTTCTCATCTCACTTTAATTTCTATGAGATTTTCATTGTTCACCACTTATTTCTTGTATGTGGTATATGTGTACTTACATTTGATATATAATAACATTAATATCATTATATTGATGTTATTAAATGATTCATTTGAGGGTTATTATGTTCTGGTCATATGATTCAACCGATTATATTGTGGTAAGAGACTTCGTCTCAACTACTATTTTTGTGTGACTAACTTTGTGTGGTGCACCTAATAATCATTATGTGGTGTACCTAATTCCCATTTGATAACACTTTTCATTTCAAATTATATTAATATTAAATATCTTTAATCTAATATCATGGATATGTTATTGTATAAACCATATACCATTTTACATACGGTGTTTATTTGGAAAGTTATTTTAATTATGGAAATATTGATGAATTTGTATACTCAACTCTATATGGATATTAAAAAGGAATATTTCTCTTGTATTGAATATATGTATAAATAATTCTTTGGATATGAAGTGGTTGGTGGGTCCTTTTATAGCCCCTCAATGCATAGGTAGGTCTCATGAGACAAATTAGTTGGCGACCAACCCTTCGAGTTTGTTTCCAAAAATCAGACGGGTTTCTACCCACATAACTAAACCGTTCTTACAGTATTATGGTTTCATGTGCTAGATACATGACAACCAATTAATAAAAATTTTCTTTATTCATTATCAGTTATTACTATCCATGAGGTTTCCATTGTGGACAAATCTATGGATGTAGTTTCATTCTCAGTTTATTAATGGGGTGAGTTTTTAATTTATTCACCATGCCATATTGATTATACCAAATTGTTTAAAATTCAGTTATTATTGATTCAGGATTCTGCTGTTTGTATCCCTTGATGAGAATTTGAGATCAACCATTTCAGTGTTTACTTTTGACAGGTGATGAAGATAAGGCCTTTTATTGAGTTCCTATGGATGTAGTTTTTAGTTTATGTTATGTATTGTATTTTGAACCTTTTCCAATGTAATTTTAGTTACTTTTATCTATCTAGTTTCTTCAAGACTACTAAACTGATCATTCCATCGGGATTTTCATTCCTTATAACCATTCCAATATAATATGTAATTCACCCACTCAATCCTAGTGGGTTTGTGGTGTTACAGATATAGTTGGATACATACTTCATATCATTTTCATCATCTGCTTATCCTATACTAAAGAACATTATTTTCAAATATAATAATTTCTCACAAGGAAAATAATTATCCAATATGTATACCCAAAAATAATTTCACTCCATTATTTAAATTTTATTCTTATTCATAGTTTTTTTAATTAATGACCACCATTAATTGGCATCTCATGAGAGACAATAAATTCCAATGATAACTCTCTCTATTTCTATACTTCCTAGTATGAGAATTATCTTTTCTAAAAACAGATCTATTTCTCAACAAAAAATTTATTTTTAGTCCCTTTGAATGATGGATATTGTTGATGGATGATGTAGTGTAACATTATTAAACCACATGGTGGATCAATAGGATGGTCTATTCAGAGTATTTCATTAATCGCAACATAAGTTCTATTCCTTAATATGGTTATAATTTTATATGCTCCAACTACATCTCTAGATCCTTCTTCATTATCATTCCGAAAAGGTTAATCCAAGCATGGAGTTTGTACTTTGATATAGTTCCATTCCTACTATTATGAACCATTTATAAATATTGTCATGCACTTGATTAGATCATAACATTACAAAAAAATGTATAATAAACAAACTAGTAAAACACAAAACCAAAATTGAAATATTTATCCATAGATAATCTAAAATTCATAAATATGGATTATTTTTGGGATATATCTATTTTCAACTCCTTCACAATGGTTTGTAAAGAATGTGTGATTTATCCTGAAAATATAACCTAGGAGTGTCAACCTAGGTGTACATTTCGGCCTATTATTGTGAATCATGTAAGGATTGGGTCAATACCAATCATCAATTTTCAGATTTATTACCACTAGGTTCATCTGTTCTAGAACCATGTCCACTTATAGTATCTAGACATGGATATATTTTATAGGGAAAACCATGTAATGTGTTTCTTACCAAACATTATTATATTCTTCTATAAATGTACTCAAATTATATCATAGGTTTATATTCCTTAATTTATATTTTCCTTATTATTATCCCCATGTTTTCTACAAAACATCATCTAATATAAGCTGTAACAACACAATCATTAATAACCAAAATCCGGGTTCTACTTTATTAAAATAGCATAAGATAAAAGGAATCATGTCCCAAAGGTGGTAATAGATTATTAGATTGATAAATTAGATAGATGTTTAAAATTATCATTTAAATTTAAATTTTAAAATAAAAAGTGTATTTTATTTTAGAATTTAATTAGTACTCATACCGTGTCCTTACATATCAATCACAAAACAATTCTAGGTATCCAGGGAAAATAAAACACAGGAGGGGTGAGATAAAATTATTAGTAAGGGTAAACGTACAATATAATCTATGAATAAATATGGTATAATTAAAATTTCAAGATAAATAATTGAATTACATTCCATTTAATCAATATCATGAGAATAATAGTTTAGGAATAAAAAATTATTAAATAATTCAATATAAATAATCACATGATATTGAAAAATTAATCATGCATATTCTAAATAATTTGATAATCACATGTAATATCAACCAATGAATTCATTACCATGGAATGAATAATTATGGACATCTAAAACATATTTTTGATGCCTTGTTCAAAAGAATATAAATAAATGTGTATGTCATCGATGAAAACTCTTTCTTCTTTTATTATTGATACATATTGATGCATTGAGGGGGTACAATGGTCCCCTACCATCACTTACTAATTCCAGTTTATTCCACATAATAATGAGTTGAAACATAATCAACATAAACATTCTTATTGTAAAACTGACAAATGAAATTTTAATACTTACAAAAAACAATAAACTTAATCATAAACCATTAAGAGTAAGACGTTAAATGTTAATAAGATTTTATGTCCCCAGTAAAAATTATCATAATGAATCTAGAGACATGAAAATGATGATATAAATAAAACATATACTCGGGGGATTATAATTAAAATATAGGGTTGTTGTCATTGATTAATATAAATAATATCAAAACATACATAGAAATATTTTCTAGAACAACTACAAATGCATTTTAAAAATAGCTTTATAAAAATATTCTTAATAAAGATAATAATAATTTTTAGTAAAAATGGAGTTTTAAAATTTTTAAAAAATAATTTAAAATTTTACAGGTCATTATGATGGGGATTTTTTTTCATTCAATACACATTAAAAAATATTCCTTTCAGATTTTCGATAAAAGGGAAATGACATTATTTTGAAAATGATGTGAAGATTCAATTATTTCATTTTTTTAAAAAGTAAAAATATGTAAAATATTATTTAATAATTAATTTTTAATAGGATAATAAAATTTTAGGAATCATTTTTATAAAATATAGGATTGGAAATTAATGATTTTTGACTAAAGAGAGAAATAATATCATATTTCCTTAAAAAAAATTCCCAATCATTTTAAGTACCAACAAATGTAAAAAAGAATCTCTTACGAGAAAATTTTCATTAATAATGAATAGTTAATAAAATAGATTAATTATACAATATAAATATCAAATAATTCCCACTGGGGACATGTAAACATAAAAAATCATGAATAATGATGAGATTGTGAAATAAACCTCAATCAATTTGGTAGTTTTTTTTAATCATAATCACCATTAAAGAAATAGTTTCAAATGCAATGTTAAATAACATGTATAAAAACTGATTTATGATATTTCATATCAAAATGGATATTATATTCACCACATAACATAATATGTGGGGATGGAGGCATATATCTCGTGGAAGTAAAACTAAGATGAGTAACCCTTACCTCAAGTAATATTTCCATCATACATATCTATAACTCTTGTATAATGGTATTAAGTATGCGATTAATTTATTATTCAACCATATTCGTATTTATAATATCATATATAATCTTATTATAACATTTCACCACATATTTGTTAATAATATATCATTATTTTCAATGTTTTGGGTGTTCATTGTCTTATTTTCTCATATACATTTTCTCATGAATGTTCTGGTTCTTGTGAATAGGATATATATGAATATATATATATATCATATATACAATAATAATATTTTTATAAATATAATTTTCACTCATTATAAAAAAATTTAGAACTATTTATGAATATTGAACATGGAAAAATAATCACATCTCTTTGTGGTGATGGTAAGTCATCCACACACAGAAGCAATGATATCAGTCCATTAAAGAGTGTAAGGGTAAGGAAGTGGATGATATATAAAATTTTCAAAATAAATATTAAATAATATATATAACATATATTCATGATGTGTAAACTTATTATATTTCTTATAAATCATTAGTGAAAAAGAAATCACATTGCTTTGTGGGGTGGCAGTCATCAATAGACATGAGTAATGTTGTCATATTTAAAGAAGAGTGGTACATAAAATAATAAATTTGATGTGTTAATTAATGAGGTATGATAATATGAAAAATATTATATAAATATTTTACATCCATCGTTGCGTCCATCTTTGAGTGATTGTGATGGAAAATAAATGACATTAGTTTATGAGATGATAGTCCGCCAAACACACCAATAATGATCTCATAACTCATTCGAAGGAAGTGGATAAAAACATAGGTTATTCCATTAAAATAAGAAAATATCATTATATTTAATATAATAATGTCATTATGTCATCATAGTCTATTAATAATTTATTTTTGTGGAGGAATAAAAAAAATAAATCACTCGGATAGGGACATTACCTCTTCTTCAAATAACTACTTTGGTTTACACCAAAAGGATTATTAGGAAGGATTTTTTCTCCAAAATAATGAATATAAGAGGAGATAATAGATGAAATTATGTTATTTGGGAAGGATTTGGGGGTAACCAATGTGTTTTAGAAGTGTCAATAATATAGGATAGTGGGTGACCTTTTAGAAGTGAGGTGAGTGGAAAACTTGTGAATTTTGAATATAAAAAGGTGTACCCATGTTTTAAACATCCCAAAATGATCCAAAATGATCCAAAATAAAAAAAATATAATCTAAAAGGTCTAAATATGTCTATATAATTGGTTTTTGATATATTTTGAATCATTTGAACCCTAATCTTATTAGTTTTACACCATAAAAAATTAGTTTTTACCTCG